>CM038141.1:70018435-70618435 GCA_021437245.1 Aegilops speltoides | reverse complement strand
TCGGTTTCCGAAAACAAAGTTTTTGTACCTGTATTCATGTTTCACCGAAAGATTTTCCAAAAGTGGGAATGTATTATTTGCTTAATGGAATGCCCACTATCAGTGGCGGAGCTACACTATCAAAGGTGGGCGGGCCAATACAAAGGAAATCCACTATTTTTTCTTTCACAGCTCAGTCTACTCTGAATCCTGCACTGCATTTGTTACTGGCTGAGCGGGCCTCGGCCTAGTTTTGTCACACGTAGCTCCGCCAGTGCCTACTATATATGTTTAGAAATATAACAGTTACATAGGTTTTACTATACTGGTTTGGCTCTGCTTCTCCTGTTTGCAAAGAGGACTTTCTTCTCTGTGATATCTTCCAGTTCTTATCTAATGATGGCTGTTGTTTGCCCTTGATGATGTTCTCTCTTGGTTTAATTCTGCCAATAGCCTTGCTAGCTCTAAGGACAAACATAAATGTCTAATGACGTTGACATTCTTGACAGTGAAAAACATATCTTGTTTTTCTTTTCCCAAGGGGCGTTACTATTGATAAAGTATGAAACCTTTGTCCATTTTAGGGGAGAGCATTTTAAAAGAAGGTTGTAATGGAGGTGTAATGTTCGTCCAAGCTATTTTGCTCATGCCGTTTGTGACTAAATTCATGAAGTCCACCTCCCTGCTTCTCTATTGTTATCTTTGATACTTTATAATCACATAAAAGAACTTGCATTGTTACTGGGATGTGCATTGGTTTACATAGCGTTCAATTGGTTCATCATACACTCATGGTACAATGTAAACCAATGCGGTGATGGTGGCGGCCTACAGCAGTTGCGCGTTCAGCTCCGTCCATGGAGGCGCAACCGTCGGCCGGCCCATGGCCTGATAGCTCGGGGGTGGCGGTTCCTCCACGGCTCCCACGTCATGACGATGGTGACCCTGCACCAGCAGTGTGGTGCGGCTCCCCACATCTGCGTTGGATATTCAAGCTTTCATCTCTGAGAAACTTCAACCAGCCATATGAGGATGCTTGCTCCGCCGTGTGGAGGAGGGACTCCAGGTGTGGCTTCAGATCCAATAGATTCCACCTCGGCCACCTATTTGACGTCAGCATCCCCACCCATTCCTTGACTTCTTCTGTTACGAGGTGAGTACTGTCCAACAATTATGTTTATTTGCTGATTCATAACCTGTTTCCTTAGAAATTTATAATTATTTGAGCATTGCTATGCACACGATGCACAGTAGACGATTTGTGCCCGACACAGCATATCAGTGCGTCCATGCTTATCATGGAAGTGGAGCAGACGGCTGGATTAGCATCGTGCAGCCGTATGACATGAAATTATTTATATACACTCTTTCGTTGGCTTTATTTATATTAACTGAGTTTTCTGCTTATTTAGATATTGCTATGTGGCTTTTTACAATTTTAATAGTTAACCAACCTAATTTCTATGTGGCTTTTTACAATTTTTCAGACATTGTATGACATGAAATTTTGTCCTAATTTCTATGGTTGTGTTGCTCATGCAATTCCCAAGTTTCCGAGGACCTGTGGTGCTTGCCGCATGAGCAACCCTGAAGAAACAAAATCAGAGAACTAGAGTGTCTGAATATTGTGTAGTATTGCTTCCCAATAATGACTAATTATGAGAACCGAGTAATTTTGTTGCCCACTTTTGGTCAAGAACATGTACTCGCTTTCTTTTACCATGAAACAAGTAATGATGCCTTGCTTTTAGATCTTTGGCATCACCTTTTCCCTGCTATTAGGAACTATTATTTACATGGTTGCGCACAATGGTATGCCCTCTTATTATGAGTCTTTATACCGTATCATCATGGTTAGGAATATGTGATCTTCTGTGTTTGTCAATTATCCTCTACCAGCAAAATGAGAGCATTCAAAACTCAAATATGTTGTGAACCAAGAATGTTACATAAGTAATTATAATGTTGCAATGGTATACTCCCTCCATTCCTAAATATTTGTCTTTCTAGACATTTCAAATGGACTACCACATACGGATGTATGTAGACATATTTTAGAGTGTAGATTCACTTATTTTGCTCCGTATTAGTCACTTGTTGAAATATCTAGAAAGACAAATATTTAGGAACGGAGGGAGTATATGATAAATTTAAGCATTGTTCCTTAATCACATTTTTGAAATTATTAACATAAATGCGAATGACTTTTCAGGTATATGAACCTAAATCGCATGATATAATACTGTCTATGTTTCGGTAATTGTAATCTGAATTGGTTGAGGCTAGCTTTTTGGGAGTAGTAAGTGTTTTTTGTGAAGAGTAAAGCTATATATTTCGGTAAATCCTGGCTTGGGTTTGTTTCTCAACCTTGAGATTTGTACTGAAGATTTAAGTCAGCAATAATCACTTCCATTACGGATCCATGTTGTGCATGGATTTATCCAGTAGATTGGTTATTGCAGTTTAATTCTTTGATGCACCTCAGATATCCCTCCACTGAATAAGGCGTAAAAAGAGAGAGGCTTAACTCATGACCGAAGAGCGGCACGGCAAAGTGCACGTCACCCTCTAGTTACATTGATGTTCACAGAGATATCATGCTGCAGCTGATGATTAAGTTGGGTTTAGGTTATAATTAGTGCCATGTCAGTTTCATCTGCAGTAGTTTATTTGTTATGGAAATCTCCAGTAGATTAATTAGTAGTATGGTGGAGTGCCTAGCTTCGGGAATCGACAAAGCTTCACCAACATTACTCTGCTTTCGCTATGTTCTAGTTGGTGAGTTGGGCGCAATCTGCACCTTCATAGTGTTTCTGTGTGCTGACGCGGCCGCAGGGAGCAATGTCTCCAACAAGTCGCCCTGCAACCTAAGGGCTTCTTTGGATTGCATGAATTTTAAAATGTAGGGATAGAAAAAAAAAGTGGGGTTGAGATGCCATGTCCTATTAATTACTCGAGTACATGATTACAAAACACAAGAATTTCATAAGATATGTTTTTAGATGGTGCACAGGAAATGAGCACATGACTTTTTATAAGATTGAGAAGAGAGAGTAAAGAGATAGAGAGTGCAAGTATTTTGGACTTCTCAAATAAAATAAAATAAAATGAGGTTTGAGCTCATGTTTAGATTCCTCCGGAATAGAGGGTCTATGAATGGATTCCATAGGAATTTGGTGAACCCATTCTTATGATCCAAAGAACTTCCATAGGAAAAATCCCTATTCCTTCAATCCAAAGAAGTAGTCTGGAGCCTCCAGCAAGTTAGGCAAGGTGTCTCGTGCTTGCGGTGGCCTGTTAATGCTGTCCCAGGGTTCCCATGCTTCTCGGCAGCTATCACCCGAGTCTCCCACTACCTTAGACGATCTGTTAGCATATGCGTGGGCATGTGGCGGTGACGCCTCCTGTTCTCTAGTGAGAGCAGCCTCATCACTTGATTAGTCACATGATTCCGATGCCATACTTCGTTGCGGTATGAGAGAGGGAATAGGAGGGTGTGGGGCGACTACGAGACGGGGGATGGTGTCAATCAACAATGGAGAATTGAGTAGGAGAGTGGCAACCGTCGGATCTCGAGAGATGAGGGGCGGCAAGTAGGACATGTCAGGGATCAGCTTTTAGGGGAATGATGGGAGAGAGCGTGACGTTGGTGTCAATGCGAGCCCTCATTACCCGCTTCCCCGGCCTACCAGTGAGGGATCTGATTTTGACCCCAAAAATAAACGGCTTTTAAAAGATTTTTGTTGTTGTAAAGTACTTCCTCCGTCCTATAATATAAGAGGGAGTACTAGTTTGTGACTGGTATCTTGCTACATGCCTGTAACAAGCAACTAATCCCTTCGTCCTAAAAGAAATGGGCCCGCAACCCCCAAGCATGCCGCCGCAGACGCCGTCCCATCACCAGGTCCGTCCAACGCCGCCTCCCCCACGCAACCGGTGCTGCTCCCCACTCCCGCACCGGCTGTGCAGCCCTGAATGGATGATGCCGCGGGAGGTGGCCGTGTTCGAGGAGCGTCCGATGCGGGCGCACCCCCACGTCGGGGAATAGGTGAGCGGTTCCTGTGCTCTGTCCGAGGAAGATGGATGGCGTCGCAAGCGGCTGCTCCCAGTGGTGGTGGCTACTCTCTATGGCGTCCATCAGCGGCGTCAGCAGGCACCTGGTTTGCTGATCTGGCCACCCCCGCGTTGCCTCCACCGATCCAGCCTTCTCTCCACCCACAGGTGGTTATCTCGGGTTCCACCCCCCTGCTTCCACAACCAAACTCACCACCGCGGAAGAGCAGGCACAGCAGCGCCACGACCGACGCGCGAGAGCAAAATGAGCACCTCAGCATGCCGCCGGCGAGGAAGGTGTCGAGCGTGAGGCAGAGGGGCCTCGCTGGGAGCGGCACGTCTGTGTGACAGTGCGAGCAGCCGCTATTTGGGGTTTCTAGGTGAACCTTTTTACTGATTTTCCCCATTGTTGGTAGCTCCTTGGAAGCCGGAGGGCATATCTGTCTTCCATCATTCCCGCCATGCACAACACCGGCGAGGTTGGTATCTCCATCTTCCTTGGCTCCTCGCCGAAGCCCTGCACAACATGGTGCTCACCTGTGTCCAGTACTAACTTGTGCCGCACACTAACTGTTTGACAGAATGTAGACATGCAGTGCCTTGTGGTATGAGTTGCTCACATGTGTCCAGTACTAGAGGGTTGTGAAGTCCACAGATCTTTGATAAGGCCTGTGTGAGTTCTGCAGCTAAGTTTTCTCCTAATGAGATATATTTTGTTTTCTGGGATAAATCTTCATCGTCACATGTACAAGTGAAAAACATACTACATGCATCTCCTAGGCGCATGATATACTCTGCTAATCTCCCCTTATAAATCAATAGGTTGGTACAAAATCTAGAAATGGCTTCCTATTCGTCTACCATTGTTCTTCTGTTTCAAAAGTGTTTCATTAATTTCTTGCTTATATAATGATAGCAGATTTGTTGACATTTCAGTATGCAAAACCCAATACTCAATCCATGCTTTGGGGTTTTATTACTGGCCTTGTCCGTCCAAATAATGAATGCATGGAAAGAATGTGCAGATGCTTCCTTGTTCTCGAGGCATGCATTCTGGACTAGGAGAGTCAAGTAGAAGGCCTTCATTTGTTTCACATTTCTTTGAGGTTCTCTATCAACTTGTTCTTGCCCATGTTTTCTGTGCTTGTGAAGGCGATGGAGTGAGCGTACTGATAAACTTTGGCAAAGCAGGCCGAGCAATTAGCAAGGTAACTGGAACTTATTTACCCCTCTTGAATGGTTGCACTACTTGTGTTCCTATGGTAGTTTTTTTTTTGCGGAATATGGTAGGGGTTTCTCGTAATGCAAGGAAGGGGTTTCTTTTGTAAAATAGATTTTTTCACCCAGGTTTGTCTAAATTTTGTAGAGGTGTTTACTTTGCACATTTTGATTTAGAATATGTAAGTACCTTTGGCTGGTGAAGGATAGTTGCACTCAAAAGTCTCGACAGAAAAAGAAAAACTTAGGTTTGTTTGTTCCAAAAGTCCTATAGAACTCCTTCAAATCAAATGGGCCCTAGCCATATCTAACATTAGAGTAATTTGTTGCTGTAGCGCACATTCTTTTCTCTCTATCTTTTAAACGACACCACACATTGATAAGTTACCAAATTTTGTAGTAGCAAATTACTCGGAAGTTTAAATATATGTTTGCATATTATATGTTTATTAATTTAGTCAACGCATGCACTTCACGAGCACGATTACTACTAGTGTCCTGGAAATAAAGCCGTATAATCTTGAAATAATCTAGGCAAGTGCAAACACTGTCAAGTCTCATACTTAAATCCAGATAAGACATGTTTTCATCGCAACGAACCTAACCATCGGAGGCTTGGTTTGCACCATTCCACAGGTCGAGTCGGTGGTCTTCTGCGCCCAGCCTCCGCATGACCGGCCCTCCATGATGTTGAACCGTTTATTATTACCAGTGCAGTTCCCTTTGCTTGGTTCTCCGTGATCAGTCTGCTTTACGAGAACGTGTTTGATGCCCGGCCGGAAGTACGCGGTACTTTTCCGGCGTGTGCCAATCTGGAATCTTGGCACGCGCTCTAGCTCCGAGGAACGGGCCATGCATTGCAACCCTCGAGTACTCTACGTTAAATTCCACTTGTGATCCTGACTACACTGCTCGAAATCATGCACCTCGCTTCTTAACTTATTCAGTTCCCAAAAGGTATCCCTGCAGTCCAGCTGGTACTTCACAGTTAATTAACGATGATCACGTTGTTCATGCAAAGTTAATCACGCTGTTTTGTTGGGTTCTTTCAGTGCAGGCACCGGTGCAATTTTTTACTAGCCCGCCAGATAATGGGCATCCAGTGCAGGCACGCGGACGCGGTAGGTGAGATCTGAAGCCCTGAAGGCTAGCTAGCAGCTGCCCGCGTTCCGGTGGCCGGAGCGGCAACAACCTTATAAGCTGGACAGACCGACGCTGCCTGGTACTGAGACTGACGAGCTATCTAGAAACATAGCCAGCCTCGATCGATCAACCCACAACCAATGGCGTCGCACATAACCCTCTCGCCGGTTGTGATGGCGGCGGCTCTGATGCTGCTGACGTCGTGGCCGCTCTTCGCCGGAGCGGTGGTTGAACCAGAGGAGGCGATGGGGATGCCCGGCTGCGACATCACCTGCGGCAATATGAAGGTGCCGTACCCGTTTGGCATGGGCGCCCCCAGCTGCTACTGGCCAGGGTTCAACCTCACCTGCGACCGCACCGGCAAGACTCCGCGGCTGCTGCTCGGGGACGGAAGCCTCCAAGTCCAAGATCTCGACTTCGCGAATTACCGTCTGTCCGTCACACACACCGGCGAGATAAAAACCGACGCCAACGGCAGTGGCTGGTTAGGCGGCGGCCTGTGGGACGACGGGCCTTACGTGCTGTCATATGACAGCGAGCTCGTCCTGACAGGTTGCAACGTGCGGGCGACACTCAAGGACGGCGGTGGTGCCATCAGCAGCTGCTCCTCGGTCTGCGAAGCCGGTCATGAACCAGTCACGAACGTGCCTTCCATGCTTCAAGGCGGGATGCTGTGCACTACCATAGGCTGCTGCCAGGCGGCCATCGTCATCAACCAGCCGGTGGAGGCCACGCCGAAGCTTTCCTACGGCGTCCAGCTCGACTACTTTGGCGGGAATCGCAGCACGGACCTGCAGCGGCTGCCGGCGCGCGTGTTCGTAGCGGAGAAGGGGTGGTTCAAGCAGCCCAGTGTCTCCGACGAGCTTTTGCAGACGAGCCGGGTGCCGTCACAGGACGCCATGGCGGTTCCAGTCTGGCTCAGGTGGGAGGTCGTCGGCCATGGCGCGGAGCCTGACAGCAACGCGACCTCGGAGAAGTGCCCCGAGAACGCAGCGAGGAGCGTGTGCAGGAGCAACCACAGCCTCTGCTACAAGGGTGCAAGAGGATATATGTGCAACTGCGAGGCTGGTTACCAGGGCAATCCCTACGTCGCCGGTGGCTGCACAGGTTCATGCCTTCATTTTTTTTGGAACGTAGGCTCAAGAAGAGCCCGGCTTTGAATTAACAAAGCCATCAATGCCTTCATTTTGCACCATTAATTTGATTTTAATCTAGATTACTTTGTTCCTCCGACCGGGCTCAACCCTTTTCCATTAAAAATCTGGATTACTTTCTAATTTTCCACGATCTGAGACGAATTGATTGGCTCTGTGTAGACATCGACGAATGCAAGGAGCAAGAAGAGAACAGGTGCTACGGCGTTTGTACTAATACGGTGGGATGGTACGAATGTACGTGCCCGGCTGGAACCCATGGCGACCCTTCCGTGCCCGGGGGCTGCGTCGCTTCCGGTGCAGGTAACTACTGACTAAAATGAGCCACGCTTAGCATTGGTTCCATTTTTTTCCACTTTATTTTTCGAAATCTATTAAGTACCGAATGTCAGATTTTTTACGTCCCAGTCCGTACGCATTTTCTGGCGTTGGATTAGTTGCACGAATCTTAAAGCAGAAAAGAGAACCACATCACCCAGAGAGACTCGTTCGCTGTAACAGGGGCTCGACGCGAACGACAGCCACCCCTATCTTATCCGTTCTCCTCTCCCCATTCGCCACTCTCTCCCATCATGGTATTCTTTTTCGTTCTCTGTACATCAAGTTTATTTCCCTTTATTTCTGGGCCATGGCATTTTTTTCATAGCACGGCAAGAAACTGGGCTTTTTATTTAATAATACAAGAAATGGGATTTTTATATCTCGTTTGGTCTGAGCCAGCAGTGAACGTTCAGGATGGGACCTTTTCAGATCGAACGAAGTCATTACATCGGTTCCCCACAAACTAACGAATGATTCATTCGGGATGGGGTTCTCCCAGACCGAACGTTTAGTAGTTATCGGTGTCCAAACAAAAAGGGACAAGACAACGTAACGAGCCTACTACAAATGTGCAATTTTAGCATTTTTTTTACGATCTTGCTATTTTATATGATTATTAATAAAAACACTTACAATCGTTCAATACAAAATTTGCCATGTAAGGTGGGATACCCCTACAATTAACCCATCCTATCTAGAATCAAGACAAAACTTAATGATCCCATGGGTCACACCGTTCTTGTCCCTATTAATCCATGCCACATTAGATTGTGGGATAAGCCCCGAATCCCCTCCTCTCGCCGGAGAGGGTGCGGATCCCCGACTCCTCTCGTCGCTCTGGCGGCTTGAGGACGTGGGGATCCTGTTCCTTGCCTCCTGGCATGTAGATAGGGTTAACCTTCTCCCGGGCGGCATTGGTTGGAAGGGTTCGATGCTGCTTAGGGTTAATAAGCCGCCGCTTTCTCCTTTGCTCGGTGGTGCTTTAGGTGACGCCGAGGTGAGAACAGTGTGGTTCTCCCACCGGGCAGCGGATCTGGTGGTTTGTGAGCTCCTAGGTGTGGTCGGTGCTGTGGTGGCGTTCTGCAATCCAGTTTTTGCGGCGGATTGGATGGCTTGTTCCTCGTGGATCGATGGATTCATGAGTTATTGCCCTCTCTGACTGGTTCGCGAGGTGACGTTGGCGACCGAGACTGGTGAGGTTTGTTATCCCGTCCCCCCTCGTCGGGGCTAGGTGATTCCTCCGTTGGCGGAGCTGGGGATGGGTCTTTGGTTTGCAGGAGGTGGGCTTCTTCAGTTCTGTGTAGGGCATCAACATCGTCGGCTGCAGCTGCTGCTCCAGCGCGCTGGTCCTTCGGGGCCTTAGCTCGGGGATTTGCTGTCTGCATTTGCAAACAAGGTTTGGCCGACCAAGGCTATGGAGCAGCGATGGTGGCACCGGCGGCACGTCTGCGGCTTGCGGTGGTGCTTCGAGTTGCTAGCATCTCAAGGACTTCTTTGTGATTTTCTGTTTGCGTGAGGTGCCTTCTGTTGATGTTGGTCCTTTATAATAGATCGAAGGCTTGTTCACACACACACACACACAAAAAAAGATTGTGGGATAGGCTTTCCTGAAGGTACTCCAAGGCTTCTCTCTTTAAATTTACGTGACTGTCTAAAACATTATCAGGTAGATATATTTTTATTTACAAAAAGGCAATCGGTCTCCAAAATGACAATCTTATGCTGTGAAACCACAATATGCCATCCCGCAAGAGAGCAGACCAGAAGAAAATCCCATGAGGAAATAAGCACCAATCCTTCCTGTTCTCTAGCCATCACGCGAACGCTTGCAAAATTCTCTTCCGCCACGAAACTAGCATCCACTTTAGTCTAATTTATCCCTCCCGCGGCACCTCCCATGCATCACGAGTATTGTCATTTAGAGAAACACCACCCTGGCAGCCAGCATATTTACCTTTATAACAGATTATGCGAGACCAGAGTCCTTAGAGGCTTCACTGAAGGTACTCCATAGATTGTCCAAAAAGATGACTGGCGTCTGTATTGATGCCTTTCCATCCCCAAAATCAGATTATTCTGGATGTGTCAAGTTCTCCAGAATAAGCAGTGAGGATTTATGGCATGCAAATGCAGGGGCACACATGTCCATAGTGCCCGCTTTTTATTTTGGCTTCTGAGTATCTTTTAAACAAAATTTTTAAATTAAGTTCTGTTTTCATATTCGTATTTTAAATTAAGATCCATTTTGAATACATTTTGACGACTTTTAAAAGAATATGTTAAGTTTCAATGTTGAAACTTAGTACGAGCGAGCGATAAAAATCAATTATATTGTGTCTACAACCGACAGAAAAAATTGGTTGAAATTATATCACTGAAACTGGTTAAAACTTGACAGTTTTAGATGCAAAAACCGTAAGTTTTATCGTTGAAACTTAAAAACTTTTTGAGGGATTTTCTTTTTTGTTGTGCCCTCTTGCATGATTGAACTAATGCGTGAATCGTGAGGCAAAACGAGTGGGCGGCAGGACATGGCAGGTGAGTGCCCCCGCACTTGCGTGCCCATGCGCATTTCCGCATAATAAGAGCAATAATTTTGCACGAACCTCTCCATCAAGCCTATCCAATAAAAATAAACAACCTCTGCCCCCCTTGACTTTAAACAAATCCTCTCTAAGATCCCATATGTTCCTCAATTTTGGCAAAGTTTTAGTCAATGAAGTTTCTAATAAGTTTATTTTAAATAATTTACTTTTTTTGTGAATACACAAAGTTGCATATCTTTTCATTGATAGAAGGGGTAGAATGAGTACATGGGTACAACATATGACACAAACGCAAGCAGGCGTGAACATGGTGCCCGGAGCAGAGAGACAAGGGATGCTCAGTCCGAATAGAGGATACATCACAGCTAAACCTACCAAACCCGAGCCAAAAGCGGCGATGCCAAACCAACGAGAGCTCCAACATCGCCCGATCCAAAGCCGGGCACACCATGAGCGAGTAAGATAGTGCCTTCAGGAAGGAAGACGACGCCGAAATGCCGTCACTATCCGGTCCGAGGGACCCGGACCTAGGGTTTCCCCTAAGCTCGAAGAGGGGCGCAGTTAAAGGCCTTGGCAGCGCCTCCAAGAAGGAAAGGACACCCACAGGTGCCGTCGCTGCCAGAACCGGCAAGCCGAGCAGGGATCTCTCCCTGGCCGGAAGTTGAGCGATCCCACAACCACCGAATCTGGAATCGTAGATGAAAAGGCTAATGTTGGTCGAAACCACCAAGACTGAACGGCGTTGGCGAGGCTGGCACCTACCGACGGAGGATGGCACCGCCTTCGAACCCACGAGGATTGGATCTGGCAAAGGGAGAGGCTTTGAGGTATCTAGGGTAGGGCGGGCGACGAGGCGAACCAAGCGGGGGGTTTGGGGACGAGGCAACGCCGGCAGGCTAGGACCGGAGGGACACAGATCCAAGTTGTTGTGGCCTTAGCCGTCGGGACGTTTGCGAGCCAGGTAAGCTGGAGGGGACGTAGCTACCTGGTCGCTGAGGCCGAAGCTGCCCGGAAGACGCCAGCAGCAAGGGACACCGGAGAGACGCGGACCCAAGGCTGCCGGGACCGGGAAAGTGCCGGCAAGGACCCGCCGCGAGAAGCCGTGTGCTCGCCACTATTGCAGATGCATCGCCGCCAGAGAAGAGTGGGGCCGCCTGCACAAGAGGCAGGCCGCAGACGCCCCTGCAACCGGTCGCAGTCCCTAAGCCCCAATCTGGGCCGGCCGAAGCACCAACAAACTGGAACGCAAGGTCGCCGGGATTGTGAAGTTGCAGGGTGGTTGGCGCCCGTGGCAACGGCCAAGAGCGCCGGAACTGCCGCCGTCCGGCAGGTTCGAGCAGCAGCTGGTGGTGGGGGACCCGAGAATCGTCGGGGAGAATCCGGGCCAGCGGAAGAGGGGGCGAGGCGCGAGAGGAGGAGTCCACAGCCGCCGAGATGGCGGGGCGCTGGGGCGAGCTGCCGGATGGGCGGATCCGCCGCCGGACCAGGGGTGGTCGCCACCGCGAGGTGCGATGGTGAGGGTGGGCTGAGGCGCGGGGACCGAGCCCCGCCGCCGCTTCTGGCGTCCGTGGCAACCGTCGGCGGCGATCTTGGGGAGGCGGCGGCGGAGGCAGTTGCCGGTTGCGGCTAAGGTTCGCCCGTGTCGCCGGCGACGCGCGGGGGGGGGGGGGGGTGTTCCTCACTCTCAAAGGCACTCCATGATCTTTTTGTCAATGCCAGACATCAGACATCCTTGTTTCCTTGCATATTCTTCTAAGATCACCATTCTGGTCATCTTTACGTCCTCTTCTACTCTTTTTTGCCCTTGTTTCTTCCGCGGTATCACCCAAGAGGAAATATGACTACATTGATTAAATATAGCCATCAAAAGATCATCAAGAAACTTATGTCTAAAACAAACACCCTTACAAACTTTCCCAATTATCCTACACGCCGCCTCTTCTCCACTAATGGAGCTGAGAGCTGACTATATGCTAGAGAGCATGGTAGTGTGAGCGTTGGCAAAAAAAAGTTGTTGAGCAAAGTTGGCAACGTTTTCTAACTAAGGTAATAACAGTGCAATGGCATACACCTTTTTGCAGCTGGTAGGTGCAGCCATTCTTGCGGGAACGTGGACGTGCCGTACCCATTCGGAATTGGCCCGGTTGGTTGCTACTGGCCAGGGTTTAACCTCACCTGCGACCACAGCAGCAGTCCACCGCGGTTGTTCCTCGGCAGCGAGCGGGAACTCCTTCGCGTCCGGGAGATCTATCTTCAAAACAACACGGTGCGCGTCCTCCGTGACGATGCGATCAAATTGATGATCAGCATGCCTGTGGGTGTCACTTATATGAACACCTTCGACCGCGTCTTCACGGGTCTTGGAGACACGCCCTACTCACTTTCGACCAGCAGCAACGAGCTCATCCTCATAGGGTGCAACGTTCAGGCGTCTCTGTTTGGACAAGGCAGCCAGGAGGACCCCATCAGCGGTTGCACCTCCTTCTGCCCCGTCAACAGATCAACCGGCAGTTACGCCTCAAGGCAGGTACCGTCTGGCGGCAGCGACAGGTACTGTTATGGCATCGGTTGCTGCCAGGCGCGCATCTCCATGTCCACGGACAACATGCTTGCTTCGTGGATGGTCGACACAATCGGCGAGGACCACGCAACGCAGGGCAAGAACTCGTCGCGTGCCACCGTTCTGATCGCGGAGGAAGGATGGTTCGACCAGCGGCAGGTCTCCGATATGCTGGCCCGAGATTTTCAGCACCACCATAGCGGATTGAGATCTGAGCTGCATGTTCCCGTTATTTTACAATGGGAGGTCGTGCAAGGCTTGCCAGGGCGGCCGGCTGACGCCAAGTCACAGCATCCGACAACGGCGACTTGTCCCGTGGAGGTAGCCAGAGGTCTCTGCAAGAGCACGCACAGCGATTGCAAACGTGGGAGCAGAGGCTATTTGTGCCAGTGCAGCAATGGCTACATCGGGAACCCCTACAAAAAGGAGGGATGCAAAGGTAAACATATTCTCCATCTTGTGCTATCTCAGGTACGCATATGTCAGCAGGCGAATTTACCATTTTTGTTTCTTCCTCCCAGGTGGCCCGAAGTCCTTGAATACAGGTGAGTAGCACTGCAACTTAAACAAAATTTTCTCCCCTTGTCACCTATATTTTTACATGCAGGCTCGAGAAGATGATTGACTAGCAGCCATATGCATGTCTTTTCAGGTATATACATTGTTACGGGAGTTGCTATTGGGGCTGCTGTCATACTTTCGTTCTTCATTGCATTCTTCATTTCAAAGAAAATTAAGCACCGGCGGGCACAAATGTTGAAGCGGCATTTCTTCTTGAAAAATCGTGGACAGTTGCTGCAACAATTGGTATCTCAAAGAGTCGATATTGCAGAAAGAATGATCATATCCTTGGAAGAGATTGAGAAGGCCACAAACAATTTTGATAGAACACGTGAGCTTGGTGGCGGAGGGCATGGCATGGTTTACAAAGGGATCTTATCGGACCTCCATGTTGTAGCCATTAAGAAACCAAAGAAAGTGGTTCAAAAGGAGATTGATGAGTTTATTAATGAGGTTGCCATCCTATCACAGATCAACCATAGAAATGTAGTAAAACTATATGGTTGCTGCCTTGAAACTGAAGTCCCCTTGTTGGTTTATGAGTTCATATCCAACGGTACACTTTATGAGCATCTTCACGTTGAGGGGCCAAGATCTTTGTCATTGGATGATAGGTTGCGGATAGCAACTGAAACAGCTAAATCTCTGGCATATCTTCACTCGACGGCTTCAATACCTATCATCCACAGAGATATCAAGTCTGTTAACATACTTCTCGATGATACTCTAACAGCAAAGGTGGCTGATTTTGGTGCTTCAAGATACATTCCCGTGGATAGGTCAGGAGTAACAACTATGGTGCAAGGTACAATTGGATATTTGGACCCCATGTACTTTTACACACAAAGGCTCACGGAGAAGAGTGATGTTTATAGTTTTGGCGTCATTCTTATAGAATTGTTGACAAGAAAAAAACCATCTGCATACATTTCATCAGACGGTGAAGGCCTCGTTGCACATTTTTCTACTTTACTTACTGAAGGCAGTTTGTCACAAATGCTAGACCAACAAGTTGTTGATGAAGGAGGCAAAGAAGTGGAAGAAGTCGCTGCGCTTGCTAAGGCATGTGTACAATTAAGAGGAGAGGATCGTCCAACCATGAGACAAGTAGAGTTGACATTGGAAGGCTTTCAAGTACCCAAGAAGAGCATATTAGGTAACATGGTGGCAAAGGAATTTGATAGGGATGATATTATGATAAACCACCCATGGGTTGGAGATGAAAGAAGCAGTGAAGAATCGACAAGACAATATAGCATGGAAGAAGAGTATATGTTATCCTCGAGGTATCCTCGATAGCTCTGCATACGCATGATTACAGTGCAGACTCAATTTCTGACAATTACTTCGGAAGGTGTTTATTTGTATTCATCTAACCTAGCGCTACCCCCCTGGTTCGTTTGCTCAAATGATGAACTGCTATGTATCTTGTTTTGCCTTCTTGTTTGTTACTCAGTCTGGTTAACTGTAAACTTGTTTTTTTTTCTCCTGAAAAACTGTAAACTTGTTTTCTATGGTTACCTGTAACTTGTTGCTTCCAATCTTTTTATACCATTGGAATCATTATTTGTATTCTTGCTCTGTGTAAACTCAAAGTCGGTCTGGTTATAAATCTTCTTTGGACCTACTACTCTGCTTCCAGTAATAGCCGAGCGTGGCCTCTTTCTGTTGGGGAGGCTGAAACATGTCTGCACTCTGCAGCTGCATCTAGACTCTAGAGCCAAATTGATGTTGCTTACATAATCTGCGCCATCGATGTATGAAAAACCTGATTCCACGTGCATTTTTATTTGGTGGCGTCAGTTAGGTCCCAACTTCCAACTAACTGAAGTGTGGATGATCCTTTCACTTGAAGAAGAAGGGGAACACACGGAACCGGCCGTAGAGCGCGCCATTACCATTTTGGAGGCCGGCGAGATCCACCATGCCGCCGCTCTCCAGGCCGTCCTGGATCAGGCGAGGGTACTTCTCCACCTCGATGAAGTCACCGCACGCGCCGGCGTAGTCCACCGCAGCCCCCATGTCGTGCTGCAACGTCGTGTCGGCGTGATGCATCCACTTGTGTCTTGTTCCACACCACCGTCTCGTTGGTGCGCACCCCAGCCACCCATGGCACGCGGCCATCGTCTTCCATCACCCACGCGCCAAGCACGCCCTCCACGTCATCCCACGGGTGCATGCTATTCTTGGCGCGGATGCCAAACGCTTACAGTCGGCGCCGGCCGCCGACGGACCCCAGCGAGCGCCCCACCCTGCCTTTGGACCAGTCCGGCTCCGGCGGCTCGCGCACCACCGACTCCGAGGCGTGCCCGCTAGTGGTCAACGACGGTGAAGGCAAGCGACCCGCCGGAGGCGTCGTAGTGGAAGCCGGGTTTGGTGCCCAAGAGCAGCGCGGGGATGACCAAGATCGCGTTCGTCATCTTTTTTTAGACAACCTCGCGAAGCTTTATTAATTCGTCACAATGTTTACAGGGACGGATGGGAAATTCCTGGGGTGCCCCAACCACACATGGCGATCACCACCGAGAGATAAAGCATGCTCTTGGTAATTTGAGCTCCTAGATTCATGACTAAAACTGCAAAAAACAAAAAGTGAGGAATGGTCTATTATTTCATGTACAATTGCACTGTAGCTTGCCGAGTTATCCATCTTCAGGTCTTGCACCACCACTTTACAATCTGATGCCACTTGAATCCTTCGCTCATAAAGATCATCAGCTAATGCCAGGGCTTCTCTGACAGCGAGTGCTTCCAGGGTAGTCGGATCCATGATGTGGTTGAAGCAAAGTGTCAAGGCCCCCAAGAACATGCCACTGTCATTTCTGCAAATTGCACCCACAGCCCCAAAACCACTGCTAGAAACAGCAGCGTCCACATTCACTTTTGCATTGCCAATCGTAGGTGCCAGCCAAGACGAAGATCGCACCACAGCCGGCGCATGAACCCCCGGAGATTTGCTGTTAACAATTTGCAACTCGGCCAAGTATTTTGTTATGAAAGTATGAACTGAGATAGGTGCTTGAAAGATGTTTTCATGGATAGCCTTCCTTCGTACTCCCCAGAGAGCCCATAGAGTGACCACCAGATGATCAAACAGTTCCTTTGGCAACATTTCATGCATAGAAAACGGCCACTCCTTCGGATTATCCTCCCGCTGATCAATCATGTGTGCTACTAGTTCCCAGGGGAATCCAGTTATCACGCCCAATGCTTGTCGTCTCGCCATCCCCTATCCTGCGAATAAGCCCCTGTGCCATGACATCATGCCCGTCTAAAATTGCCCGCCATATCTGGGAGGGATGCGGGCCAAGATCAGCTTGTAGCAAAGAACAGTCTGGGAAGTAAACCGCCTTGAGAATTCTGGCACTAAGAGAGGTGCTGTCAGTGAAGGTTCGCCAGCCTGTCTTGCCAGAAGAGCAAGGTTGAAATCTCCATGTTGCGAAATCCCAAACCTCCCAAATGTTTTGGCCTGGTTATAGTATCCCATGCAACCCAGCAGGGCTTCCTCTTCCCCTGCCTAGAGCCGCACCAAAACTGACGGATGATGGAAGTAATATTCTCACAAAGACCTCGTGGCAATCGGAAGCATGCCATGGAGTAGACTGGGATCGCTTGTGCTACGGACTTGATCAGAACCTCTTTGCCAGCAGATGAGAGTAATTTCGCCATCCATCCTTTAACCTTTTCCCACACACGGTCCCTGAGATATTTGAAAGTATCATTCTTCGAGTGGCCAACATCAGTTGGCATGCCAAGGTAATGCTCGCTCAAAGCTCATTCTGGACATGTAGGTTCTGCTTTATAGTATCTTTCAACTGTGTTGGGCAACCCTTGCTAATTTTTTTGATGATTTCTCATCATTGATCCTTTGTCCCGAGGCAAGACAATATGTATCAAGTAGGTTTGACACCGCATTTGATCCCTCCACACTTGCCTTGAAAAGCAACATGCTATCATCTGCAAAAAGAAGGTGGTTTATAGTTGGAGCTGTAGGGGCCACCTTGATACTTGACACCGATGATTCAGAACTTGATTTAAGAAGGCACGAAAGGCCCTCTGCTGCAATCAAGAATAAGCAGGGGTAAATTGGGTCTCCCTGCCGGATACCTCTTGCTGGCTTAAACGATTCTAGCTTTTCACCATTGAAACACACTGAAAAGGAGACTGAAGAGACCATACTCATAACAACATTTATCCAATGATGATCAAAACCCAGGTTGGTCATAATCCCTCTCAGGTAGTCCCACTCCACTCTGTCGTAAGCCTTCATCATGTCCAGCTTTAAAGCACAAAAGCTGTTTGTTTTTACCCTAGATCGCTTCATAAAATGCAAGCACTCATAAGCACAAATAATGTTGTCCGTGATCAACCTTCCAGGGACAAAGGCAGAATGCTCCTCAGAGATTATATCAGGCAAAATCACTTTCAACCTGTTCGCAATGACCTTCGAGGCTATCTTGTACAAAACATTGCACAAATTAATGGCACGAAATTGAGCAAGTACTGTTGGGTTTGTTACCTTTGGGATCAAGACCAGTACTGTATCATTAATGGATTCTGCGCTTTCTTCACCCTTCACAATTTTAAGCACTATTTCTGTTACTTCATCTCCACAAACATCCCAGTGACGCTGGTAGAAGTGGGCAGGAAATCCATCAGGCTCTGGAGCTTTGGTCGAAAACATTTGGAATAGTGCAACCTTGACCTCCTCCTTCATGTATGGCGCACAAAGTTTTGAGTTCATTGCGGCTGTCACCTTCCTGGGGACGTGTTCCAGCACCGCCTCCATATTTTGCACACCCTCCGATAGGTACAGATTCTCATAGAAGCTCTTAGCTAGTGCTTTTAGCTCCTCCGGATCAGAAATCTTCACTCCTAAAGAATTATGTAATGCCTTGATCATATTTTTCTTTCTCCGGATACTAGCTCGTAGATGAATTTTTTTTGTGTTCTTATCTCCCTTCGAAAGCCACTCAGTACGAGCTCTTTGTCGCCACATGATCTCCTCCCTGTGGTACATTTCTATCAACCGTTCGTTGATCTTTAGCTCTGCATGGGACGGGCCTGGTCTCATAGGGTCACTTTTTAGTTCGTCCAGCATCTCCTTTAGCCTTTTTATCTCCTTCCTGACGCTCCTAAAGGTGTCCCTACTCCACCTTCCCACATCCCGCGCAAGGTTCTGCAGCTTGCAACGAAGATCATCCATTGTCGTGCACGGTGGTCCGTTCCCCCAGCCCGTTTGTATGCAGTCCTTGAAACCCTCATGTATCTCCCACATCAACTCATACCTGAAAGGGCGCTGAACCTGATCCGCTACCCCCTCCTCTAGTCAAAGCAAGAGAGGAGAATGATCCGACGTGACCCCCGTTAGATGTGTAACAGAGGCCAGAGTGTATCTCGCAAGCCATGCAGTGTTAGCCAGAGCTCCGTCAAGTCTGCACTTCGTATAGCTTTTTTTTGAGACAATCACGTGAAGCTTTATTATATCATCACCACGTTTACAGGGACGGAGGGAAGGTTCCCTGGATGACCTAGCCATACATGACGGCCTGGAGCCAATCTTAAAGCATGCTTCGCTAGATTGTGAGCCTCGAAATTCGAGCTCCTACTTCATAAACTATATTACAAGAGATAAAAGCACTAATACTCAAGTTCACCTCCTGAACGATTGCACCATAGCTCGCTCTGCTCCCCTCCTTGATCCCATGCACCACATTCAAGCAATCTGAGGCTAACTGAATTCTCTGACTGTTTAGATCCATTGAGAGGGCGATGCCTTCTCTGACCGCCATGGCCTCCAATGTTTCGGGGTCACTCACACAGGGAATGACAACCAATGATGCTCCCTCAAAACTTCCATCCCTGCTTCGACTAATAGCAGCAACAGCCCCATATCTGCTGGTACGACTGACAGCAGCATCAACATTGACCTTTACATGGTTCTCTGGAGGTGACACCCATACCCTGCGAACTGGAGGTACCGGTGCTATACCAGGCTCCGGATTTGTGTCCACTGTCCGCAATTCTGCCAGATACGAGTTTATAAAGCCATTTATTGAATGCGGACTTTGGAAGATACCTTCATGCAAAGCTTTTCTCCTGTCACTCCAGATTGCCCAAAGAGATACTGTCAACCGCATGAACTCGTGCCCATCCAGTTTTTCGCTCATACTGAAGATCCAGCTCCTTGCATTGTCATCCTGATTAACGCTAATCTGCTCAAGCACAGAATCGGAAGATAGAGCCCATGTACAGCGAGACATAGGGCAGCTCAAGAGGGCATGGCGCCAGCTGTCGTGTGCTCCGCATAACATACACGCCGGAGAAGTGGCCATGTTCCTGTGATGGAGTAGTTCTCTTGATGGTATGGAATGCTGTGCTAATCGCCACAAAAACAACTTCAGCTTGGCCGGAACATGTAGTCGCCAAATATTACTCCAGTCTCCCTGGTTCATTCCCGTGTGTGATGTGCTCTCCCTTTCTTCTAGCCATGCCTCCCTTTCCGACTTAATCCTCACAATCATTCGGTACGCGGACCGAACAGTGAATATGCCTCGTCTCTCCTCGTGCCACGCCCAGAAATCTTGAACTCTTCTGTGACAAATTGGTATCTTGAGTATAGCTTCTACATCAAAGCGCGTGAACACAGCTCGAACAACTCCTTCCCTCCAGCTTGCAGTAGCACTGTCGATGAGTTCTGCCACTCGCACTGGAGGATTTTGCATCAAAGACATGATCGGGCGCTTGACACTGTCCCGTGGTAACCAGTTTTGCTCTCATATCATCGTTGATTCCCCATCTCCAATCCTTTTAAGGATCCCCTGAGACAGAACGTCGCGCCCGTCTAGGATGGCTCGCCAAATCTGAGAAGGGTGTGAGCCCAACCCAGCTTCTAGTATATCTAAATCTGGAAAGTAAGCAGCTTTCAGAATTTGAGCACTCAATGATTCAGGTTCAGTTAGCACTCTCCACGCTTGCCGTGCAAGCAGCGCTAGATTGAAAATCTCCATATCTCGAAAACCCAAACCTCCCACATGCTTTGGCCGTACCATGACATCCCATGCAACCCAACACGACTTTCGTTTACCTCTTTTACTGCCCCACCAAAACTGCCGAATGATCGAAGTAATTTTGTCACATAACCCTCTAGGTAATCTGAAGCATGACATTGAGTAAACCGGAATTGCCTGTGCAACTGACTTGATCAAAACCTCCTTACCGCCAACTGAGAGTAATTTCTCCATCCATCCTCTCACCTTATCCCATACTCTATCCACCAAGTATTTGAAAGTCCCGTTTTTTGAGTGTCCCACCTCAGTAGGCATGCCCAAATAGCGGTCTGTCAATGACTCATTCTGGACTTCCAAGATGTTTTTTATGCTCTCTCGCAATGGCTGGCTGCATCCCTTACTGAAGAAAATTGAAGATTTCTCCCGGTTTATTCTTTGGACCGAGGCTCCACAATAAGATCCCAGTAGGTTTGACACCGTATTTAGCTCCCTCCACACTAGTCTTGAAAAGCAACAGGCTATCATCTGCAAAAAGAAGGTGATTAATAGGTGGCGCTGTTGGAGCCACCTTCACACCGACCAAATCTGATGACTGAGAACTGGATTTCAGGAGGCACGAAAGGCCCTCTGCTGCAATCAAGAAGAGATAGGGGGAGATTGGGTCTCCCTGCCTGATTCCCCTGGTAGGCTTAAAACTTCTCTCCATTGAACAGAACTGAAAATGAAACCGAAGACACCATACCCATTACAGTGTCAATCCAACGCTGCTCAAAACCCAACTTGCTCATGATGGCTTGCAAATAGGACCATTCCAATCTGTCATAAGCTTTCATCATATCCAACTTTACCGCATAGAAGTTATTCCTCTTGGACTTGGTTCTCTTCATGAAGTGTAAGCACTCATAAGCGCAAATTATATTATCCGTGATTAACCTCCCCAGAACAAAGGCAGATTGCTCCCTTGAGATAATATCCGGTAGGATGAGCTTCAACCGGTTAGCCACCACTTTGGAAGCAATCTTATATAACACATTACATAAGCTTATGGGCCTGAACTGTGACAAGAGAGAGTGATTAGTAACTTTGGGAATAAGAACTAAGACTGTATCATTTATGCTCTCAGGGCTATCCTCCCCCCTGACTATCCTGAGTACTACCCGAGTAACTTCCTCTCCACATATATCCCAATGGCGCTGGTAAAAATGAGCTGGAAATCCATCAGGCCCAGGTGCCTTCGTGGGGAACATCTGAAACAACGCTGTTTTGACCTCATCATTAGTATAAGGTGCACAAAGGTTATCATTCATATCAGCTGTTACCTTCCTCGGTCATGTTGTAGAACAGTCTCCATATCATGAACTCCCTCTGACCTGTACAGATCTTGATAAAACTCGAATGTCAAGGCTTTTAGTTCAGCCGGGTCCTCAACCAGCACCCCCAAAGAGTTCTCTAGCGCTCTTATCATGTTCTTCTTCCGCCTTAGACTAGCCCGCAAATGGAAAAATCTAGTGTTTTTATCACCCGCAGCAAGCCATTGTACTCTTGCCCTCTGCCTCCACATGATTTCCTCGCGGTGATAAAGTTCCACGAGCTTTTCATTGATTTTGAGCTCCGCGTGGTTCGGCCCCACCCTCGTGGGAACATCTCGCAGCCTTTTAAGTTCTTGTTGCAACGTTTTTATTTCTTTGCGAACACTCCCAAAAGTATCACGACTCCAAACCTCAAGATTCTTAGACATGTCAACTAGCTTCTGTTTCATCTCCTCCACAGACGTGCATGGCGGGCCAGACCATCCACTGATGATCATGTCCTTCAGCTCCTCGTGCGTCTCCCACATCATTTCATAGCGGAAGCCATGCTTGGTCGGTGTTCGGTGCGACCCATCCCACTGCAACAAGATCGGATTATGATCGGATGTGGCCGCCTCCAAGTGATCCAAGGAAGCCAAAGGAAGCATTGTAGTCCACTGTGCATTAGAGAGCGCTCTGTCCAACCTGCACCTGGTGAAAGAACCCCCTACAACCTTCTTTTCGAAAGTCCAAAAACGGCCTCTATAGCCAATGTTAAGCAAACCGCAAACATCCGTAGCTTCCCGAAATGCTTGCATCTGAGCATTGCTTCGTCTCCCAACTCCTTCGTGTTCTTCCGCGCGAAGAACTTCATTAAAATCCCCAATGCACAGCCAAGGCAAGTCACTGGTTGTGCTGATGTTTTTCATAACATCCCACGTTTGATGTCTAAGGTGAGTCTGAGCTTCACCATATACACATGTCATGCACCACATATCCTTCCCCGGCTCGTCCACAGAAACATCTAAGTGATACACAGAGTAACCCAACACTTCAATCTTTATTTCTTTATTCCAAAATAAACCTATGCCTCCACTTCTACCCTGGCTATCGACTGCATAGGCACAATCAAAACCTAACGTTTCTGATAAAGCTTCTACCCTTCCTCTATCTATTTGAGTCTCAATGATACACAGAAAGGTAGGGGTAAACTTCTTCGCAAGATTGCGAATTTCCTGAACCATCGCGGCATTACCCGCTCCGCGACAGTTCCACACCAACGCACTCATTGTCCCCGGCGGCGCCCCTCGAAGGAGCCCGCCAAAGGTTTTTTTGGAATAGTGGAGCCATCTTTTCCTTCAGAAGTCTTGTTGCGTTTTGGTTCCCGCTTCGGGGGCGGGCTCAAAGGAGTAGCACCGTGCGGTATAATTGCCAGCTGATTACCCTCTGCACTGGTCGCCCCTCCATCCATGCATTTGGCGATCTCCTTTGGTCCACTGTCAGTCATGATTGCCCTCTTTCTGTTGCTTTCCTCCATAACTGCATCCCCCTGTGGATCCTCATCGCTACCATCCTCGTCCGTATACTCTTCATCATCATGTCCATTGTCCCTCTCATAGGTCTTCGCTCGACCACCCGACCGGCCACCCCGGCGGCCTCCCCTGCGTCCTCTTCCTTCTCCTGGACCTTTCCCAGATCGCATATACCAAGTAGCGCGCAGGTCTCTGAAAACCAGTGCCGAAGGAGGGTGTATGCCATTGCCATGTTCCTTGTATAGGTGCCCCAACATACCACATACGGCGCACCAGTCCGGCAACCTCTCAAACTTGACTCTATAGATTTGACGCTTGCCATCTCTAATCATCGACACAGCATTCTTCAGAGGTTTATCAACCTTGATGCGAACCCAAACACGGTAAAAATTCCCCGTGAAGTCTTGAGACGGCTGTTCAACATGCAGAACCTCACCCACTTTTGCTGCGAGAGGGCCAACGAGATGTGCATACAAGTCCGGCAGATCATGTATCTGAACCCAGATATCGATGTAATCAAGCTTGATCAGCGACGGTTTCGTGATCCGTCGTATGGCACCAGGATAACCGCATCACCTCTGAAATTCCAAGGACCATCATGCATGACCCTCTCCCAATCCCCCAAGCACGAGAATTGCACCGTGTACAGATTATCCTCTAAAGGCCGGAACTTTGATTCCTGTGCGATGTCCCAAGCAGATCTCATGTTGCGATAGAACCAAGTTATGCTGTAGGTTTTCTTGGTGTTCACCCTAACTAGGGCAACCCACCTCGTCGTCTCCTTCGGCGCCTCCTTCTCGTCAAAGACAACATCATCCAGATCCTCTTCGCGCAGCCCCAACTCCATCATTGCTTCAACATCACTAACCGCAGATGAGCCAGAGGCCCCAGTCGAATCCATGGAGAGCACTAACCCGATGTTGAGATCGGGCCTTTGGTGGAAACCCTAACACCCCGTCGAAACCAGGAACACAGGCCAGGAGCGGGCAGCGATCCCAGTGATCGCCCCTTGACCGCTCCACGGACGTGCTCTGGTTAGATCGGTGGGAGGGAAGTAAAGATCTCGACGGCGGCGAAGATCGCCACCGGGAGGACGGAAACCCTAGCTAGAGGGAAAAAGTCGCCCTCCTGTCGCGTTCGTCATCTGCAGACGGAAGATTGACTTGGTGGGCTTTTGTTTATTGGGCCGCGGGCCCGCGTGCGTCTGGATTTGTTTTGATATAGACAGAAAAATACCGATGGAGTCACGGAGACATAGGGGAGGGAGTGCAGATGGCGAACCCCATCTCGCCGAGATGCGGCGGCGACGACGCGCCGCGACCCATGCCGCACCTGGACGACGCCATGCTCTCCGAGATTCTTTACCGGCTGCCCAGCAAGGACGCCTACCGTGCCGCCGCCGTCAGCCCGTGGTGGCGCACGGTGCTCTCCCTGCCGGCGTTCCTCAGCCGCCACCTCTCCCCGCGGCCGCTCCCGCTCCTCGACGACAGCCCGTACGCGCTCGTCGTCCAGCCGCGGCGCAACGTCGGCTACTTCACCCACCTCACCCTCGTCCCCATTGAACCCGCGGATCGCGTCCCCGTCAACGTCCCTCTCCAGCGCAAGTACATGGCCGCCAACTCCGACACGCAGCCCTGCCTTCTTGACACGGCTGGAGACGACTCGGTGTTCCGACTTCTCTACTCCACCGGTACAGACGATCCTGCTCCTGCTCCTGCTCCTGCCACGGATGACTACGACGACGCTGATCGGCTGGCTGTTACGTCGGATCTGCCTGTCGATGGCGACATCTCGTCTGGCCTGGCCACAACGACGATTGACGCGGACGCCTCGGCTGGGGATGCTGCGCCGGCGCCGCCGTTGGGAGAGCGAGTGGAGGATTACGTCGTCTTCTTCGAGCGCACCGTCCCGATGCTCGACATCTCGCTCGTGGCGTCGCACGGCCGGCTGCTGCTGGGCTGCAGCCGGAGCCGCTACTATGTGTGCGACCCGGCTGCGAACCGCTGGCTTGCGCTTCCGCCGTCCACCATCGCACCGGTAACCGTCGCCAACACGGGTTTCCACTACGACGCATCCACCGGCCTGCTCGCCTTCACCGTGGTCCTTCTCGTCCGGCGCCGGCGTCAGCGCGTGCGCGTGGAGACCTTCAGGTCCGCGACCGGCAGGTGGGACACAAGGGAGCAAGCCGCGAGCGGCGCCGCTCGCTGCCTCGGCGCGGCGTCCAATGGCATCCACGCCGGCAACTGCTTCTACTGGCTCAGCCGGCGCCGGGGCCGCATCCTCCGGTACGACGCAGCTCGCGAATGCGCCTCCGTGTTGCGGGAGCCAGCAGAGGCGGACCGGTCGAAGCTCAGGGTGGGACGGTCGCTGGGATCCGTCGGCGGCCGGCTCCGGGTGTGCGCGGTCGATATCCGCAAGAGGGGCAAGGGATATCGCGGCATGGAGAGAGTCATCGGCGTGTGGTTGATGGACGACGAGGCGGCAGCGCGGCCGCCGGTGTGGCGGCGTGCCCACGAGGCGGTTCTGGGCGAGATGTGGGAGCACTATTTAAACACTCCGTCGTACCACGAAAAGCCGGTGGACTTCGCCGGTGCGTCCGACGGGTTTGTGGTGGTGGAGGAGAACCACGGCCTGCGCCAGCATGACCTTGAGACTGCCGGCAACGTGCGTCTCGCCACCCTACAAACTGGTAGTTGCCGGCTCCGCGCGCTATACCGCCGGTTCCATGCCTTCCCCTTCTTCAAGTGAGAAGAAAAAAGATCAACACTTCGCGTAATCAGGCTGGTCACAGTGGGGAGGAACTTAGGAGTAACATCACACACTTCAATATAACTTTGCTTATGTGGCACATATTTAATGAAGAGAGAGGTGCTTGTGGTAACTAGCTAAGTTACCGGAACATCACACACTCCAAGAAACAATGAGTCTATAACCTAATAAATACATCGTTGCATGACACTACATAGATGTTCCTACCCACTATGGAGGTAGTAACATAGTCTAGGGAAGTGTGTAAGTTACTAGTTTATGTTCTTGCCCATTGTGACCAGCCTCACATCGCAACCTGCATCAGTGGCTAGTAGTAATTGCTTCATAAGTTTCAATTCAATTCACTGTTGTTTATCAGTAGTATACTGCTGGAAATTGAAAAATACTGCTCTCTTTGTTCCAAAATATAGTGCTTCCTCTATTCCCGTACTTTAACTTTGACCATAAATTTAACCAACGGGACCGACTGCGACGAAAGCAAAAATTATAACCGTGAACTTGTATTCAAAAGAAGTTTTCAATTATAGGAGTATAATTTTTCTCCTGCCGCAGTCAGTCTCGTTGGTTAAATTTATGGTCAAAGTTGAACCTCAGTAAGCGCGGATGTACTATATTTTCGAATGAAGAGAGTAGTAACTGTGGGAGAGAAGAATAGTGCCCCATGGCGAGCAAGCCCAAAATGCGACTCAAATTGCCACTTCCATCTAGATCTTGTCAGCGAATTTCACTACTACTGCAGCCCCTAAAGCAACAAGGAAATATGTTACCTCCTAGGGGCCATGTGAAGCTTAATGTAGACGCCTCATTCCATCAAGATCTCCTCGAGGGGAATACTTATTATGTGAGATGAGAAGATGAACTTTATTAATGCAAGAAATTGGAGAATTGATATGTGCCTTGATGTTTATTTTTGTTGAAGCTATAGCTCCGCGGTATGGAATTTCTCTTGCACAGACAATTGGTTTCAACAAGAACATAGTGAACTTGGACAATCTGCAGGCTATCAATAAAATGAACGAGGGAGGCTGACCAGTGCACCCCGCGGCTGCATTTTTTGGTGATTGCTATCAATTGGCGTGCAAAATTCCTCTTTACTTCATTTGTGCACTGTGCTAGGGAAGCTAATATTGTTGCACATGGATTAGCTAAGTTGGCCAAAGGCCCTTCTTGTAACAGTTTCCTTGATAAGTCTCCTGGGGAGCTCATCCCTCTCTTGCTAAATGATGTAGCATTGGTCACAACGTTATAAATATAGAGATATGTTATCAAAAATTATAATTGTACATAGTCTCGTTCAAAAAAAAACACAAAGGGTGCCTGTATGAGCTGTATACTCAGGATAGTCTGGTCGAAGGAGGAATAAACTGTAAAGTAGTTAATTAACAAACCAACTCAACAAATCTCGTGTGGGCTTGATTAGTAGATCAAACGACCTTCGTGCACCTTACCAGACGGCCTCCAGCTAGTATGATAGATGCAAATGATGCCTAGAGTTGTCGAATGCGGCATGAACAGACGACGCACATTGACGTCTTTATAATTCCTCCTATGTCAAAGGATCTCATTCCGTATCATAGGGGTTTCCATTTTGTTGTATTCCGGCAGTGTAACTAATACATAAAAGGTACGATTACAAGCATTGCAAATTGCCCGAAACCAATCTTCTTTACATAAATAGTGTCTACAGTATTCGTCGGGCCATTGTTATTGTTGGGCTTCAGGCTCTTTCTTCTCTAGGTAACTGCAAAATCCAAGGCCAAACATCTATGTTATCACTCTATTGTTGCATCAATTAAGTGCCATGTTAGCATTTGGCAAGTACGCAACAAACAAGAAAATGATAACCATGTTTATGATTTTTTTTTGTGGATACTGTGGTAATATATTAGTAGTAATATGGCAAGAAAAAGTTCACATAAGAAGGCTTACCCTTGAGCCCTAGCATAGCGAGATAACTGGTAGAGCTGAACGCTTTCGTTGGAGGCATGGGTTGCCATAAGAAAATAGTTCCGGGGCCATACCACCCATGCGAACCTCATAAATAGGCCTGAATACACACACATGACTGCACAACACAAATAATAGTCATTAAAGATAGTTGAAGATGTATTGATCATCAAACTATATCTAGAATCTGTGACTTGTCAGACAAATAACCTGCAGTCATATGACCAGATATCAATTCAGGTGGCTTGTTCATGTCAGCCATACCCTGGAGATGAAATAACAATCGAGGGATTGTTGAGTTACAGCGTTAAAGAATTTACTGAGAGGCGAACTTGAAAAGATTATTCGTTTACACCGTTTCATGAACTTCCTAGAAAGAGATTATGCTTCAAAATCCGACAAATTTTTTGTAACTATAGTAAGTAACAACGAATTATTCTTATGAGCAACAGACATACAACACTGATGCATATGAATCGACTGAAATTCATGGGTTCTAATAATATTTAAGTATATAGTTAGGCTTCCTTTGGTTAATAGGAATAGAAAAATCATAGCAAGTGAGATGACGCGTATCTCAATTTCTACAAGGGAAGAGATGTCATTTGATGGATAGGATATGAATTTTTTTCACTGAGTCTAGACTAATATTATTTTTTTCCTTTAAATTATGAAGGATTTCTTTCTATCCTATATAAGAATAGGAATCCATTCCTACAACCCAAAGGGCTCCGAACATATTTTCTCTACAAAATTTATATCCCTTAGAATCTCTACAGATTTCTTGTAAATCAAAGAAGCTTAAATCGTGAAATTATAGTGAGTCGTTAAGAGGTATTAGGTTGGCTATAGGTGACACAGTAACTTTATTTATTAATCATGGTTTAATAGATTCGGGCATGATAGGTTCACCGAAGAGAACATTATCATGCAAATAAAAAACTAAAACATCTGTCTTTTCTTGGTCTCCTTCCCCGTTTCCACAACGTCTCTGGTCACTCATTTGAGGTAAAGCTAGAACTACAGTTAATTTGGAACTGAGACTAAGAGAGAAATTCCCCGTATATAGATGATCATCATAGGACTGCAATTGTTGTCAAAAACATTACTAGGAAATTGCAGCACTCTCGTGGTTGCGATGCGATCAACCAACAGCACAGCTAATTTGGGAAAGCTTAGAGAGAGAGAATGGTGGAGCGCGTACCGCGAGGATGAAGCCCCAGTTGCTGACGGGTCCCCAGAAGTGCGTGGTCTTGGGGCCGACGGGGCTGTTCAAGAACGCCTTCAACGCCGTCGCCATGGCGGAGAACCTCGCCCCCTCTACGGCTGTTTGCCTGCCGTCCGCGGGTGCGGATGGACTCGTGGAGACGGCCAACAGCTGAGGAACGAGCAGGCGAGCCTCCGAGCTTGTGGGGGGTGGGTGGGGGCAGCGAAATAAGAAAATGATTTAACGGAGAGTGGGCACACTGTCATGATCTGGAAATGATGGATGCGGCCATGCGGGGGCTCACTGTACATGGTGTGGATATGCACTACACCGTGAGCTGATTAGGCTCCGCGCGTGCGTAGCATGGGCGGCTAGCTCGAATACTTTGAGGTGAGCACGCTCTTGTTCCTACCACAAGAAGTCTGATCACTCGTTCACGCATTGCCAGACGGTTTGCTGTCATAGTATTACGTTCGTATCGCCGCCGGGTGGAGCACGTAACCGGCAATGGTTGGAGCATTTGAATTACTCGCACCATGTAACTGGGGCAGATCCATATGCCTAACCGAGGCTTAACTTAGCTGGGTTTGGCCTCAGCAGTGACCTGTACGGTGTAGTTAATTGCTTGTTAGTACTAATTTTAAACTGAAAGGGGAGACCGACCCCAGACTGATGTGTCGAACAATGACTTGGGTAACTGACATAAACAATGGATTCATTAGAATCGCCTTAGCAGCCACTTGTGGGGGCCGGCAGCGTGAAGTCCGAGAATCTTGCTTTTTTTGTTCTTAGTCTGCACTCAGGAAGGAGATGATATGGACGTCGAAGGCGGCGGACGATATTGCTAAACTCCGTCGACCGAGTTCCAGCAAGCTGGGTCACGGAAAATACACTTTGGTTTCTAATTGTAGATACACCTTATCTAAAGATTTTTTTAATAATTAAACAAAAAATTAAAATAGTTTAGAAGTATTTTAGAATAAACTTAACTTACTTTGGCACTAGTATATGAATTTTCACGAACAAAAAACCAACGTTGACTTCAGAGCAAAAAAGAGAAAATTTATTTGCTATTGTAGGTCACTACTCACACTATTTTGGCTAAAATTTTGTCTTTTTGGAAAAGAAGTCAAAGGGGGATTTTCTTTTTGTGAATTTTTTTCTCACAAGTACAATGGAGGGTCAAGTTTATTTCAAAAATATTTTCAGATTTTTTTTTACTTTTTTTGTTGAATTGCTAAAAAAAAATTCTTTCATATAGGATGTAGATACACCCATAGACCAAAAGTTCCCCTCCGCTGGGTCAGTTTTCTTTTGTCTTGGAAAACATGTTGATTAATGTGTGCTTGGTATTATAATTAGCTTCCTTATTAAATAGGCCTATTACAAATTTATTATATAGTATTTTCTACATGTACTCTCTCTGTCCGGAATTAGTTGTCATTCAAATGGATGTATCTAGCATCACTCGGGAGTCAACATTACATATCTCAACTCCTTAGAGACGGAGATACCTAGGTTTTGGAGGGGGTGTTTTTTGCGAAGCACATATCTATTTCTCAAAAAAGAAAAATTGTACTTTCACTAGAAGCACGGTTGTGTTTCTCATGGAAGCACAAATTTCCTTCCATGAGAAGCACAACTGTGTTTCTACTCGAAAATGGGAAAACAATGTCTGCATTTCCTCATGAAGCAAGCATGTGCTTCCGCGAGAAGCACAATCTTGCTTATGTGAGAAACACGGTTTGTGGTTCCCCAAAAAGGGAAAAGGTGCAACCAAAGAAATTTAAAAACCGTAATCGTGCTTCCGAGCTCCAGTTTTTTCTTCCTTTCTCGGTATTCATTTTTTGTTCCTCTTTTTTTGGTTTTTGTTTCTTTTCCGGATTATTCTTGTATTCGGTTTTTCAGTTTGCGTTTTTTCTGAAAAAAAGTTTGTCAAATCAATTACACGAGATCTAGTTTTGAATATCTCATCGCGAGAAATACGACGATGAAAACGGTTCGGTATTTGCACACTTGGTTCAAAAGATAAAATGTTTTGAATATATGTATCTACGAGAAAAGGGAAAACTCCCAGGTTGCGCCAACCGCCAAGTGGCGCACATACAGTGCACCATTTGTCAACATGCGATGGGGATTGATCTTTTTTTTGCGAGTAGATGGTGATTGATTTTTACAAAGGGGTAACCCTTAGCTAGTGATGTAGCGAACGATCGCGAGGGGGAATCCTATTTACCACGTACCGCAATAGATGGCGACAATTCGTGCATGCGCCCGCGAGCGCCTGCACACTATTGGGCCGGCCCATGGCTAGCTTGGTTTATTCTCCCTCCGTTCCTTTATATATGGTGTATTTTTTTTTTGACAAAATTTCACACTGTAAGGTGCATTTCGTCTAAATCCTTATAATTCCTTTTGTATCCCTTCAGAAAGATGAAAGTATCTATCTCCTGATTTTCTGTATCTCTCCTTGTATCAAAAAAAAGGAAACTATCTTTCTCTTGATTGCATGTATCTCTTACTTTCCTCGGTTCACAGATTTACTTGCTACTAACCAACAAATTTGTCAAGGGTAATTTTGTCCTAACACGTACATAGTTATGCACCTTGGTCACCATCCCGAAAATAATACACCTTACATACAGGAACGGAGGGACTATTTTCTATTTCCTTATTTCTTTTTTCTTTTTTCTTTTCTATTTCCTTTTATTTTATTTTATTCTTCCAAATCATGATTTTTTTTTTTCAAACTCAAGGACTTCTTTGAAATTCATGAACTTTCTTCTAATCCATGAATGTTTCTCAAATTCATGAAGTTTTTAAAAAATATGAACATTTTTCAAATTCGTGAATTATTTTGAAAATCATGATGAAAATTTTAAATTCATAAACTATTTTCAAATTCATGTTTTTATTGAAATAAGGGAACAGATTTTGAAATAATTAACATTTTTAAAATCTGAAAACAATTTTCAAAATGTATTTTTTTAAATTTGGGAACATTTTTTTTCGAATCCGTGAAAAGCATTGAGTCAATGGCCATTTTTTGAATCAGCAAACATTTTTTTAATTTGGGAACAATTTTTGAATCAACGAACAGTTTTTGAAATTCACAAACATTGTTTGAATTTTCGGAGATTTTTTAAAATTCTTTAAAATTTTAAAACAATTTTCAAATTCATGAATCCCAAACATTTTACATAGTTAAAAAAGAAGAAAGAAAAAGAAACAAAAAAGAAGAAAGTAGTGGGGAAAGTGGGCTGTGCCTTTGTGGGCTGTCTTCGGCGCACGTCGCTGAATAGTAGGAGTTGAGCGAAATCACTAATTGAAGAGTACTCAACGCAAAGATCACACTCACCTTTTCAGGTTGTGACAAGTGGTGCGCTGTATGTGCGTCACTTATCGCAACCTTTCGTAGAACTATTTATTTAAAACGTTTTATCTCTTAAACCGTGCATCCAAATCTCAAACCGTTTTCACCGTTGGATTCCTCGCGTCGAGATCTTCAAAATTAGATCTCATATTGATATGTTTTAACGAACTTTTTTCTTCACAAAAAAAACGAACGAAAAAACCCAGAAAAAAAACACCTAGGGAGCACGGGTTTTTCCCTTTTCGAAAGAGGCACGGCCGTGCCTCTCGCGGAATCACAACCGTGTCTCTCGCAAAATCACAACCATGCCTCTCGCGTAACAAAAACGGTGAACTGCAATGTATCTTGTTTTGCCTTCTTGCTCTATGTAAATTATCTGTTTTTTTTTCTCTATGTAAATTATTTGTTACTCAGTCTGGTTAACTGTAAACTTGTTTTCTATGGTTAACTGTAACTTGTCGTCAATGGTAGTACAATGCTTTCTAGTATCTTTTTTATACCTTTGGAATCATTATTTGTATTCTTGCTGTGTGTAAACTCAAAGTCTGGTTATAAATCTTCTTTGGACCTACTACTCTGCTTTCAGTAATAGCTGAGCGTGATCTCTACTTGTTGGGGAGGATGGACATGTCTGCACTCTGCAGCATCATCTAGATGCCAAATTGATGTGTATGTGCTTACATAATCTGCGCCATCGATGTATGAAATACCAGATTCTACGTGCACTTTTATGTGGTGGCGTCAGTTAGGTGTCCCAACTTCCAAACGAGGAAGCAATGACGAAAACGTTTTCAGAGTTAAAAACAAGAATTGAATTTGTCATCACATTTATGGAGCTGTATTTGACCACCGGGAGAGCATAGCTCTACTCAGAAATAGCATCACTACATCTTTCGGATTTCTCATCTGCTAGTAACCAAAATGAAATGAAAATAGGAAGCAAATGCAGGTTTCAACTGATAACTGAAGTTTCGATGATACTTTCGCGGAATCAATAACTTCCGAACCTACCGCGTTTTCTCATCTCGTCCCCAACGCCTTTTTTGCCATCCGATCTGACGCACGCATCTCAAAGCACTCAAAGGATACACGTCAGCTGTTAACCACGTTTCGTTGTAAGCGTGCCATAGCCCGACCGCCTTATCCACTCTCCCCCCAATCAGTCTCTCCCCATCCCAGCAAATGCCCCCTCCGTCGTGGCTCCATCGCCTGGACGCGACTAGAGCGCCGCCGTCCTTCTCCTCGCTCTCGGCGCGGCGGAGGCGGGTGGGCGGACTCCGATGTCCTCGCCGGCGTCGTTAATTGGAGCATGGGGGAGGCGGAGGTGCCCCCTGCGTTGTGCTCCCCATAAATCCCCCCTCCATCGTGCCTCCATCTCCAGGATGCGACCAGAGCGCCGACGTCCTTCCCCGCGCTAGGAGGCAATGCGTCGTTGACCAGGCGTCACGCGTGGGTGATGAGAAAGGCATCGGCGGAGTCGACGGGGATGGCTGCAGATAGGAGCTCACGTCGATTCAGGGTGTTGCGCGGTGCAAGCAGGCCGGTCGACTCTGATGTCCTTGCCGGCGGCCTATGGATCCCGGCGGGAGCTAGCGCAGGGGAAGGTGATGGCGCGGGGAGCCGGCGCTCGCGCGGCGGAGGAGCGTCGGCCTAGTCTCTGACGAGCTCGAGCCGGTGACGCATGGGTGAGGCTTGGCCTAGGCTCGACGAGCTCGGGCTGGAACCGCTGCAGTCCTGTGTTTTTTGTGGTGAACTTTGCTATATAAATCAACGACATGGCGGGGTCGGCCGTGATGTTTGCTAGAACTACGTCGGTATTTCCTCAAAAGGAAGGGATGATGCAGTACAGCGACAGTAGGTATTTCCCTCAGTGATGAGATCAAGGTTATCGAACCAGTAGGAGAACCTCCTCACACCACGTAAACAGCACATGCACACAAATAATAAAAACTCGCAACCCGACGTGTTAAAGGGGTTGTCAATCCCTTTCGGGTACGGCGCCTCTAGTGGGCAAATAACGTGAGGTAAAAAGTGGTATATAGGATAAATAGATCGCGGAATAAATAAATTGCAGCAAGGTATTTTTCTATTTTTGGTTTAATGGATCTGAAAATAAATGCAAGGAAAAATAGATCGCAAAGGCAAATATGATGAAAAGAGACCCGGGGGCCGTAGGTTTCACTAGTGGCTTCTCTCGAGAAAAATAGCAAATGGTGGGAAAACAATTACTATTGGGCAATTGATAGAATTTCAAATAATCATGACGATATCCAGCCAAAAGTGGTATTTTTCTATGTTTTTTCTTGCCATGGCAACTTTACTTTTAGTGACATGTCAAATTTTACTTTGTTTTTTTTTTGACATGGCCATTTTATTGCATAGAGCATGGAAATTTTAATTTAAATATGATGGCAACTTTACATTTTTAAAACATGACAAATTTTAATATGTAGCATGGCAAATATACATGTGCAGCCATTGCAATTTTTTAATTTATTTCCATGGCAAAATCACACGATTTTTGCCATGGCAAATTTAATCCATTTTTGCCATGATAAAATTTAGTCCATTTCTTTTGCCATCACATACTTTTAATGACATGGCAAATTTTGCTTTATTTTTTAAATGTCAATTTTAATTCAAATATGATGGCAAATTTACATTTTCTGGAAAGTTGTAAATTTTTACTATGTAGCATGGTAAATATACTTGTGCTCCCATGGCAATTTTTCATTTATTTATGGCAAAATTTAATCCATTTTTGCCATGGCAAAATTTACTCCATTTTTGCCATAGAAAACTTTACTCCATTTTTGGCATGGCAAATTTTAGTTTAACTTACCATGTGAAGTTTTTCTGCCTTTTACATTTGTGTATTGAAAGATGGCAAAATTAAGAATTTTTCTCATTGTTTTTTTTTGTTTTGGGGCTTTTTTGAGCGCAGCAGTATGCAATTGGGTTGTGTCTCACTTTTTCTGTTTGGGCGCGTCTAGCTGGCGGCCAAGCATATGGAGCTGGGAGCAAAAAATGGTTGTTCACAGTTATGCGCCTGTTGTCCCATGATCATTTTATCATCATGGCGGTAACCCTCTGGTCTATATGGCATGCCCGAAGGAAAGCTATCCACCAAGCAATTTTCCAAAGCTCGCAAGCCACCCACTGTTTCATTGTGAGATATCTACAGGACCTCTCTATCATCAGTAACACTGAGCAGGTGAAGCCTACGCGCACCGGGGCCCCAAGGACGGGCGTTGCGAGACCGAAGAAACCACCAGCGGGCCATCACAAAATTCATGTTGATGGAGGGGTGCGGGCCAGAAGAGGGGGATCTGCTGCGGCAGTATGCAGAGATGAAAGCGGAAATTATATTGGTAGCTCGGCTCTCGTAGTAGAAGGAATTTTTGATCCCCCAACCCTGGAAGCTATCGCATGTCGGGAAGCCTTGTCTCTTGCGGAGGATTTGGGCATCCGTCAGTTCATAGTGGCCTCGGACTGTCGTCAGGTCGTTCTCGATATCAACAGGGGGTCAAGAGGTGTCTATGGCGCTGTCATTAGTGAGATCAACATCCTAGCTGCTACTTTATCTTGCAATTTTTGTTTTGAAACCCGTGCTGCTAATTATGAAGCACATCGTTTAGCTAAGTTTGCTCTTTCTAGAGGTCCGGGTCGCCATGTATGGTTTGGTGTTCCCCACGACCAAACTTGTATCCCACTCCAGGTGGAGTTTGATGAATAAAGCAGTTTTTCATCCCTCAAAAAAAAAGCTGGCGGCCAAGCGCTTGCGAGCGGCCGGCCCCTGGTCCCAGAAAAGGCAGCATGAGTTACAAGCTGCGGCGGCGGTGCTTGGGTGGTTCTCGGCGGTGGGTGAGGGAGGATGGTTGCCGGTGGGTGGGTGGTGGTTGGGGATCGAGGTGCTGGAGGTGGGATCGATAGGTGCTGGAGGTGCGAGACGGAGCAGTCGGCTTTTTTTTGTTCGGTCGAGTTCAGGAGGACCTCGCGCGCGTCTATATAGAGTTGATCGTGATCCAAATAACTATTCTGATCCTGGGATCAGAATAGCTCTCTCTCTCTCTCTCTACATATATATATATATATATGTGTGTGTGTGTGTGTGTGTGTGTGTGTGTGTGTGTGTGTGTGTTAGTTATTCTTCTATAGACAGAGCAAATCACACGGCTTATTAGCAGCAACCGTCTGTGTTATTATTGGTCTTCGCACACATTTCTGATGACGGACCTGTTTGCCGCGTATCATACACATCTTGTTTAGTTGAATTGTTTCTCTTGTCTTGGCTCGTCGCAAACAGTTCATCCGAGTGAACTGTATGCCCTCGGTCGCACACACCTTGATCCGACTGACCGTTTCTAGTGTGTTGCCTAATCACACACAGTCCATCCTAGTGAACTGTATGCCGTATATCGCACACACCCTCATCTGACTGCCCGTTTCTGTTGTTCTGCCTCATCGCAAACAGTTCTGCTGGATTAACCGTTTGTCACACATCGCACACGCAACTCTAATCTGGATCGTGTTTGATGTCACTGCCATCGCAAACGTTTTGCATCTTTTTTTGACGGTTTTATTACATCACCGTTTGTGATTAATGCATCGCACACAGTTTCGTCGAAGGGTCTATGACTGGACTGTCGCGTTTGGATTTGGACCAACCTGCAGTAGTGTAAAACAGGTGGATGGAGCAAACCTCATATGGGGTTTGTTAAGCTAAATGTTGATGCTTGTTTTGATCACGATCTTACAAGTAAGTCTGGTGCTGTTTTCAGATAATGATAAAGGAAGATCTATTGTTGGCGGAAACTGGAAGATCGATTGGTGTGATGATGATGTTTTGACAGCAGATGTGTTGACTCTAAGGTTTGGATTATTTCCTACACGGAGGACGGGATGCAATCGCCTTGTTATTAACTCCAATAATATGGAAGTCATCAACACAATCAAGAATGGAGGACAATCAGCGGGAGCGGCGACGGCAATCTTCGATGATTGCTATTTTTTTGCATGTGATCTGTCTCTTACTAGGTTTGAACGTTGTAATAGGGAGGCAAATAAAGTGGCTCATGAACTTGCTAAGTTAGCGAAACTTTTCTTGACAAGAGACTGTTTTGAGGAGCCTATGGATGAAATTGTACCTTTTTTTATTGACAACATAACTATTATTTTCAATTAATAAAGTTAACGGTTTTATTTCAAAAAAGAAGAGATCTGGGCATTATCTCTTTTTTCAAAAAAAAAAGGAGAATAAAAAACTTTGCCTCATCATCACATTAACTAAGAAGGGGCTAATTCGGAAAGGCCCTAAAAAAGCCTACTCTCCCATTATAATAAGATCTGGACATTATGAGTAACTTGGCATGCATCATGATCATATGCGCAAGACCACTTCATTTTATCTGGGCATAAAACTAGCTGTTTTGCTGAAACTCAAATAGCTGAAGTATAATTATGTCTCAATCACTTCTCTGGCTTCTCTCTTTCAAAGGCAGCCCATGTGCTTTTGTTTTGTTGTCTAGACTAAAAGTTCTTTCGACTCAGCTGGAGTGACTGCCGGTGTATTCATCTCTTTTGAAAAATACAGTAAGTAGCAATGTCTTTGAGTTGGTAAGATTAGGAAGGCAACAAATTAAATAATCTCCTTATACATAACCCGTAATGAAACACTACAACAAAGAGCACAAGACAATCATCTTTGAGAGTAACAGTTGACAAGACTGAATAGAGATATTGTCAAAATGAAAGCTGAAGAAACACTACTTCATTTCCAGCCCAGCGATTGCCTTATACCAGAAAAAATGAGCCCCAAAGATCTCCCTATCATGGACACCCAGAAGTAGGACACCGCAGCGCTGACTCTAGCCACGACTGCCCGTGCAAAAGGCATCGCAATATCCGACAACTCCAAGAAAAGGCTGTAGTAATACCTCCTGCAGCAGATGACGGAGAAGAATGTTACACTATTTTTTTTAAATCTTAATCCATGCCGCACAAAAAATACGTTAATGATTTTTTTTTCATGAAACAAAGAGCAGTCAAGAGGCGGACGATACCATCCAGTCAGAGCTCTTAGCTCCTTTGTCCTTCTCACTGGAAGAGAAAATGGGCTTATGCAAACATAATCCAGGTGAGTAGATGTCGAAGGCTTTCGAAATGCATTAGTCAACCAATTAGTTTTATCAGGTCCATTATCTGCTGTGTTCTTGCATGATCTTCTGCATAGAACATATAACTCAAACCTGTCCTCGTACATTGAAACAACTGACTCGAAATACTGGTGCAGCCACCCGTTAATTGCCACCTTCGAAGAGATAAAATAGATTAGCATGCAATTATGAAAACCTAAAAGTGCATGAAAGTTGGAATATTAGGACTTCACAGTATCAAATTACTGAATAGGACACATCAAAACATAAGAATTTTTCCAAGAAAATGATAACATGAGAATTAAGGACAAGGGCAAATGGAATAATGGATAATCCAGAATTAGACTATTCATGTGTGTCCTTAAATACTCACAAAAATATATTTGCTTGGCAGTAAAAAATGCTTATCAGGTCAAAAGATGACAATACTAATATATATACTCAACAGAGTAATAAAGAACAACATCAGCTTATACAGCCCACAAACATTACCTCATTACGCCGCTTTTGAAGTTCTCTTGTCGACAAAGAACATAGAGCTAAGCTGGAGCCAACAACCTCAGTAGGCATGTCACTATCAACTGACATGATCTCTAGATAAATACTAGCAATCACATCAGCCAAGAAAATTACCAGGTCCTCCAAAATCCTTGCTCCATTTTCAGCCAGAAATTTAGTATCAAAATAGCTGTCAGACCTGCCACCACGAAACAGAGAATAAAGATGTAACTATGGACCTTACGGAGGTCTATTACATCCTTACATATGTCATTAAATTGAAAATGATTAGAAATTGAACAGAACAAGACTAAGCATCAAGAAGGGCAAACGGATAGTACCTTGCAGAACCAAATCTTACGAAAAAGAGCAGGTCCAAATAGAGCTCAACTTTCCCTAATCTGTTGAATCTCTTCAAGATCCCATTGTCTTCGTTTATTTTTCTACTAATCACCATCATAAGCTTCTGGAACAGAAAAGGAATAAAAATAAGACAATCGGAGGTTAGCCAATATGGAGAAATGGAGGGCAGTTCAAACTGATGATATACTTCATCGATCTTGCCATTTTCCAGGGCTTGCTCTTCTTCGATCCATTTCATAAATGCTGGTTCAATCAAGCTATCTATCAACATAACTGACACTTCCGACCACCTGATCCCATCTAGAAGTTCAAAACTTCCGGAAATATTTCTTGCCTGCATGAGATCAGACCACGTTATAGCATGTATATGAATTTAAAACATACTATAACATTGACAATAATTGGGTCAAATGCTACTTCAACATAAAGGAAATCTTAAAAATCAACTGCACTTTACTCCAGAAATTCTGGTGCACAACCATAATGATTTTATTCAACTAGTCAACGAATATTTGGAAAACACCGATACAACATGGACTATGATGCTACTTAACCAACAAAAACATACAGGAAGAGAGAAGGACCATTTTGGTACATAATAGCTCAGCTACTGCCTGCTAGCTTATCTAAACTCGGACAAGTATGCATGGGCAATCTTCAATACACTAATATACACCCAAAATATTTATGAAAAATAAATTATAGTGCATTTCTTGCCTCCATTTCAAGAAGTTGAAATGTGATCAGAAGAAGCCGCAACTTGGGACCTCCATGAATTGCAAGCATACTCAAAGGATAGTTTTTCCTATCATTTTTTAGTCCTTCGTCTCTGCTACCAGAACTGGCATCTTGACCATTTGCTTCTAAAGCTTCAGAAAGCTTAGCCCTCACTTCATTCCATGTATCATTGGGGTCAGACGCTGTACTCTTGTCAAGCAAACGTTTTCCATTCCTAGCAATTGCCAGAGAAAACTGCATTAGCAGTCATAATTTTTCCTGTAAAAAAATGTTTTGACACCTAAAAGCGACATTAAAGCAGCTACTCTTACCTACCAGAATCAGAGGAGATTGATGCTGTAAGATGTTGATTGGCGCTGGGATTTTGGGTGCGGGGTATTGTAGGTCGAGAGGGTGCAACCCCAGCCAAATACGCAAGAACTACGCTGATAGTCAGAAGCGCTTCATCAGAAAGCAACATTAGATTTGGTGAGATCACACTCTCTGAACCCATCATTGACTGAAAGAAATAACATCCAACTTGAGTCTCCAGCTTGTAACCCCTTCCATGAAAATTATAAGAGGTAAATGCGCAGCTTTTCCACTCTTTCGCTAAATTGAATTTGGACATACATGGAAGGGGAATTTTATGAATGTAGTTCCTACAAATATGGAATAGCCCAAATGAAATATAAGTATATAACCCAACAACTCTAGATGGTCCATATTAGTAATATCAGAAAAACCAAAGAACAAAGCTACCTCTTTGACATACTGATTGATATGTTTCGTGGGGAGAGCTTGCCGCTGGATTGGGTCCATCCCCCACGATACTGGCCTCCCAGTGTTGTCAAGGAGCACCCGGCCATTACAACAGAATCCCCAGGTCTTGATCAAAACATCAAAAACGTAAAGAAGGAGAAACAAACATGCCTCCTGCACAACAAAGTAAGGATAATAATCTTAGGGGGCATTTGATTATTTGCCACCATTTACTTTGGACTTTGATATTTTGCCACCAATTACATTGTAATTGATCTGGTGCCACTTTTTACTTTGCACTTTGATATTTTGCCGCTTTGTAACAGAAAAACAATCTTTGCAAATGTCGTAAATGATCTATGGACAAAACAGTGGACCAAATGCCCCTTCTACTAGTTTGACCAGTGTGCACCCTGATTCCCCAATTGAAATCGTGGGGAGGGGATGAACACTAGTTCCCCAATTGACCGGTGTGCCACCGCTGCTGTTCCCTGCTGGTGCCGCCCACGCCCCCTGCTGCCGATGTCGCGCCCTGCTGTTCAGCGCCTCCACTCGCCGCTGCTGTTGCCTCTTGCTGCTAAGTCGGTGCGTGCCACAACGCTCAAGAAGCAGCACGCAGCTCGCAGCAGCAACGGCAGCAGCGGTCCTCCCGCGCACTCAATGGCCGGCGGGACAGTGGCGGGAGTGAGGGGCTCACCTTCCTGGCCGAGATGCAGCCGCCGTCGTCGTCGAGGAGTAACGAGTGCAAGTCGCCGTCGCCGCCGTCTATTGAGTTCCTGTGGGCGAGAGGAAGGGGAACGAGGGCTAGCGAGATCTCTTCTCCGGTTCGTGGTCAATCCAGGGACGGGGGTATTTTGGACATTTTTTGTGGCACCCATTGACAGAGGACAAAATATCAAAGTTCCATCTTCCATGTAAAGAGTGGCAACGGATCAATTACAATCTAACCAGTGGCAAATTATCAGAGTTCAAAGAAGCTTGTGGCAAATTGTCAAAAATCCCTTTTATATAGAAAGAAGTCCATATTTCACCCCCAAATGTGGTCTAATGGACGAATACCCCCGAACTCTAATTTGGTATGATTTTAACCCTAAAATCTTCAAAACCGGATAAATGCCCCACTAAGTGGTTTTGCTGCTGATTTTACGGATTTTAGCTTGTTTTAGAAGATGAGTAGTTATTGGCACTTTTGACGTGGCATCGACAGCTTGTTCTTGGTTTCATCGGACCAGTCGCTCCATTCCTTAGCTGCAGCGGACCAGCACAGTCGCTCCATCAGCGAATCGCGACGAGGATGCGTGCGCGTCCATCGGATCTCGCCGCTGGCCCCCCAGTGAGTCTTGCCGGTGGGAGCACCGCATTGGACGGTCACGGTCGGTGGCTGCTGGCAAAGAGCCCCGAGCACCACTACAGGCGCCCTTGACGCAGCCCACCTCCATGTGCTGCACAGGCACACCGCCGTCGCTGCCATGTCCTTGGGTCACTGTTTTCGTAGATATAGTAGCAGAGTTTGTGTGAGCACAAAATACAGTAAAATCAGGACGTTAGGCACCGATCAGGCTGAAGCCTAGCATCATTCAGACAACGCATGAGTTAACTGAAATAAAATCCAGGCAAAGTGTTGAAAGAAATCAAAATTTAATGTCTGTTTCTTCTACTAAACTTCAGATTGCTTGGGAAGGAAATATGAATATAACCAACTTGTGCTCTGTTTTCACGGCTCAGTGTTTCTGAATGTAGTCAAGACCTGACCTGAATATCAAGTCCGCAGCTTAACACAATACCAGTATCCATTTCCATCAAGATGGACAATGCTAACATAAGCAGAACAGCATGTGACTAAGCGACAACGAATGCACCATCTTTCGGACATAATTCACACATCATCGGGGCATCATCAGCGGACCATTTCAGTTCCAACATAGGGGGCATCCGAAGTTTGAAACTCTATCCTCATCCTGAAGAGAATTGAGCCCCTGTAAAAGCAGCCCCCACCCACGAGTAGTACTTCTACTCGGCCACAAAAATATAGAAAATACAGTAAAGGAAACACGGTTTGCTCTCTAGTATACATCACATCTTCATGATCCATCAAACTAATCACATGTACATGGAGTATATCCAACAGCTCATGGCATCGCTAACACACTCGTCAAGGCATCCCTTAATGAAATAAACACACATCATGGCGCCACTTACGGGCGTCCTCTCCGCCCAATGAACGAGAACATGGCATGGAAGAAAGGCTCAACGAGAAAACCCTATATTGTGCGCCTTGATAGCCCTACAAAACAGAGGAGGCAGGACAAAAAATCTGGGCACTAGGTTCACATCACGTACTTCCGTCCATGGCTTCAATCGGATCATGAATTACTCGCCCCGATCATGAGTTGTGTCAGCGGCTGCCGAGAAGCGGCCCAAGGAGGCCAAACGACCAGCAGATTCGACTTGGCAACCAGGGTAAAGCGACACAACCCAACCATGCCATGTCAGCACCCTTTAACGGGAAACCGCCTAAAATCAGCACCAAAACCTCTCAAGAGGGACATTTACCCGGTTTTGAAGATTTGAGAGTCAAAATCATACCAAAGTGGAGTTTGGGGGGCATTCGTCCATCACACTAATTTGGGGGTGAAATATGGACTTCTATATATATAGGTCGGGGTTGAATTCTAATCGTGTTGCCCCACTGCCGACGGGTAGTTGAATTCGAGTCGGTTTGTAAATCATCCCAGTAGCGAGCGGGGTTTATGGGCCCTTTCATGCCAAGGCCCTTCCTATACATTATCTTGGGCTGGCACCTAGGACTACTATCCGGAACCAATAGCCTGAGCTACAAATACAGAAGCCGCATCATGAGTGTAAATTGACAAAACTAGCCCTTTTTTGTGAAATCACTAGTTGAGGAGCGCTCCCCGCAACAGGTAGTTAGGGAGCGTTCCACGCGCGACAAGTGTGACACGCGTAGCGCTTCTCAGACTTTTAGGGGGTGCTCCGCGCGCGACACTTGTCACGCGGAAAGTGATAATTGCTACGTCTTGAGCTTGAGTTGGTTTTCCTTGAAGAGGAAAGGGTGATGCAGCAATAGTAGCGTAAGTATTTCCCTCAGTTTTTGAGAACCAAGGTATCAATCCAGTAAAAGGCTCCTCAAAAGTCACACGCACCTACACAAACAAACAAGAACTCGCAACCAACGCAATAAAGGGGTTGTCAATCCCTTCAAGGCGACTTGCGAAAGTGAGATCTGATAGAGATAATATGATAAGATAAATATATTTTTGGTATTTTATGATATAGATTGGAAAAGTAAAGATGCAAATAAAAGTAGATTGAAAACTTATATGATAAAAGATAGACCCGGGGGCCATAGGTTTCACTAGAGGCTTCTCTAAAGATAGCATAAGTATTACAGTGGGTGAACAAATTACTGTCGAGCAATTGATAGAAAAATGAATAATTATGAGATTATCTAGGCATGATCATGTATATAGGCATCACGTTTGTGACAAGTAGACCGACTCCTGCCTGCATCTACTACTATTACTCCACACATCGACCGCTATCCAAAGATGCATCTAGAGTATTAAGTTCATAAAGAACGAGTAACGCATTAAGAAAGATGACATGATGTAGAGGATAAACTCGAGCAATATGATATAAACCCCATCTTTTTATCCTTGATGGCAACAATACAATATGTGCCTTGCTTGCCCTAACATCCTTTGGGAAAGGACACCGCAAGATTGAACCCAAAGCTAAGCAATTCTCCCATTGCAAGAAAGATCAATCTAGTAGGCCAAATCAAACTGATAATTCGAAGAGACTTGCAAAGATAACTTAATCACACATAAAAGAATTCAGAGGAGATTCAAATATTTCTCATAGATAAACTTGATCATAAACCCACAATTCATTGGATCTCGACAAACACACCGCAAAAAGAGTTACACCGAATAGATCTCCAAGAAGATCGAGGAGAACTTTGTATTGAGATTCAAAGAGAGAGAAGAAGCCATCTAGCTAATAACTATGGACCCGAAGGTCTGTGGTAAACTACTCACAACTCATCGGAAGGGCCTTGGAGATGATGTAGAGGCCCTCCATGGTCGATCCCCCCTCCGGCGGAGCGCCGGCGAAGGCTCCAAGATGTGATCTCGCGGATACAGAAGGTTACGGCGGTGGAAATAGTTTTTCGTGGTCGCTTCTGATGTTTTTGGGGTACATGGGTACATATAGGAGGAAGAAGTAGGTCGGTGGACGCTCGAGAGGCCCACGAGGGTAGGGGCACGTCGGGCACCCTCGTGGCCGCCTCGCTTGTTTCTTGACTTCCACTTCAAGTCCTCTGGATCACGTTTATTCCAAAAAGATCGCTCCCAAAGGTTTCATTACGTCTGGACTCCGTTTGATATTCCTTTTCTTCGAAACACTAAAATAGGCACAAAAAACAGCAATTCGGGCTGGGCCTGCGGTTAGTAGGTTAGTCCCAAAAATGATATAAATGTGTAAAGTAAAGCCCATAAACATCCAAAACAAGTAATATAATAGCATGGACCAATCAAAAATTATAGATACGTTGCAGACGTATCAATAATGAAGATTTCAGCATGTTTTCTCCTGAAACATTGAGTAAGAATTAGCCGCTAAACATATACGCATGGATCCATTGTTTTCCATCTGATGAGGTCTTCGTATTTCCTGCACTATGATTAGTTATGTAATGCATATATATGTCGACAAATCATTGGAATTTAGCTACCATTTGTTCAATTGGAATTGTTGCGAAATCTGATGAATGTTCTTCATGGGGACATTGTGGCAAATTTGCTTTTTGCACGCCAGTTCAAATGGGATATTTTTGCTTTAACCTGGCAATTGCTCCGCACACGGTTCAACTAAATGAGTGTGTGCGATCCACATCGGAAAGCATACGTCAATCGTAGCGGAACCGTTGATGATACACAACAGATCACAGATGATTTGCAGCACTACTACGTGTGCGTAAGGGCTCCGGAACCGTTTGTGATACCACAATATCGCACATGACAGCTCGGAGTAAACTGTGTCCAATGTAAAATACAATCTCAATCGTAAGTTTTTCAGGAAACGTGTGGGATCCCAAATGAAAAGCACACGTCACTCTTACCACAATCATTGGTGATACACAACAAATCACAAATGGTCTGCACCACTTGTATGTGTGCGAAGGGGCTCCTGAACCATTTGTGATAGAACATTATCGCACACAGTAATTGTTCGGAAACGCGTGAGATGGAGTCTAGCATGTCAGACGAGTTCCGCAGAAAACTCGTGTGCGATGGGGCACATATCACACATAGTTCATATGTTGGTCCGTGTGCCTTACATACTCTTTCCCAAACGGTTCATTACAACACACTGTCTGGTTTCACTACATCATTATAAACGTTTAATCACCGATCCCACACGCGTGAAAGAATTTAGTGTGTGTTGCATCGCATACGATTACATTTGGCAAAGCCTCTGCATCATGGCTCCCTATCCCCGAGGGTTTCTGGGTCGTATGGGAAGGGCCCCCCTATCGCACACACTCACTTGGCGACGGTTCAAAACGCCGTCGCGGAAAGGGGTTAAAAACGTTTGTATAGCACCTATTGTACCGGTGTTTTTAATGCAAGTAATTGGAGAATTGATATGTGCCCTTATGTTTATTTTTGTTGAAGTTATAGCTCTGCGGTATAGACTTCCTCTTGCATAGACAATTGGCACTAGTAGAAAAACACCTATTAGTCCCGGTTCGTAAGGGCCTTTAGTCCCGGTTCATGAACCGGGACTAATGGGTCGTTACTAATACCTCCCCCCTTTAGTCCTGGTTCTAACACGAACCGGACAGATGGTCCTCCACGTGGCGGTCGCCGAGCCCAGTAGGTTTTGGTCCCGTTGTTGGTACCAACCGGACCAAAAGGCATCCACGCGTCGACATTCCATGGCTGGGGTTTTTGTTTTTTTTTGAAAGGGGGGTTGGGGTTTGGGGGTTAATTTAGGTGCTTCATATATTGTGTTAGCTAGCTAATTAATAGAGAGAAGTGTCCTCTCTTATGTCCGTGCTTGGTCGACGCTACGTACTATATACTTATAGCCCTCAACACGCTAGCTAGTAAGAAAATGAAGGGAACCATTGAGTACAGAAGTTCGTCATGCATACCGAGAGAAATGATCGATCGACCTCTCCTTCTCCGAGAGATTGGTCGAACAACAAGTTTTCGTATCATGTACGTCCGACGCTACTGGCTACATACATGTACAATATATAAGATCTCTCAATTACAGTCCCTTAGCATTTGAAATCAACTTCCACATGGTATTCTCCGGCTTTATTGATGACTTGGTCAAGAAAGAATCCCACCAATTCCTCTTGAATTGCTTTCATGCAATCTGGTTCTAGGAGTTCATTACGCATCTGCCACGTCTAATTTGAAGAAGGGGGTTAATTAATACATATATATGAATGAAACTCAACAGAAATGATGGTGTAATAAAATGAAAGTGTGAATATTATTGCTTACGCACTTCATATTGTCTTTGAGAGTAGCCCGCTTGTTTTTCAAAGTCGCGGTGTGGATGAACTCGCACACGTAGTATCCACAGAAATCATTCCCTTGTTCCTGCCACAAGCACTTTACGAGAAATAGAGGTCAATCAAACTGATAATGAAGCATTATAAATGGCATTGATGAAAGTATAGCTATAGAATCAACGGGAGATGCGCACAACTAGCTAGCTAGTAGTACTTACTTTCGGGTATGTATATCGCAGCTCCTTCGGCAGTCCCGGAGCTTCTGCGGTGAACTGTTTCCAAACCCTGCAAGACAAAGAAAATAATTATTATTACTTGAGATATCAGGAAATGAACAAAAAGTTGCCGATATGGTGCGATAATGATCAATTGAACTTACTTGCTGAGCATTTCAGTCATGTCCGCATAGATTTTGGGATCTTTCCGTCTCGAGTCTAAGACGGTTACTAGTCCACGCTCAAGCTTAATCTCCAGAAGAATATAGTGGTACCTGCGCACGCATGCATAACTCATCAATTACATTACTATAACCTCGCTCGAGTAATAAGGTAAACCGAATATGCAAACGACAGTAATACTCACTTGCCGTTGTAAGGAAAGAGTATGGTATCTTTGTTTTGATTTTTGATCAACGATTGTAGCAAGTTGTCCTCGGCCTCTTTGACGTGCTTTTCAACCAGAAATACATCTATGATATTTGTGTAATGAACCCAAAATCATAAATTTCATTTTTTTTTTGCACTCGACGATCTTCAATCTGCATAATATATTGAGGATAATTAATTATAAATACATGCAATGAAAGAGCCGAGCTATATATAGAGACTTAATGACAGAAATAGTACTTACAGGCAGTAGCAAAAGACCGTTAATTTATCGAGGGCCTTTTGATTGAAGAACTCGAAGAACTCCTCAAATGGAACAGCAACAGATCATTTCCAACGAGGTCGTGCTCCTCTTTAATTCTCAGATACAAAGTATTCGTCCCCCCAGACTCTCTGCAAGTTTTCATGTACCAAGTATGGAATGTTCGCATCATCGTTGTTAGAGATTTTTCATCTTTGACGAGAGGCTTCCCGTACTCGTATTTGTGTTCTTCCACCTCCATGAAATCAGGAAGTGCATCATCAGGCAGGTAATCTTGTAGATTGCCATAACCGGCCACCATCCCCAGAACATTAGCGACGATATTGCCGCTAGACACATTGAGCGGGGGGCACGATTGGTTTGCTTGTTCCTCGAGCTGGTCAATTTCTTTCGCAGCTGCTCGTTCTTTTGCTCTTTGATGTCTGACAGTACTTCCCGACCGCTCCGCTTGGAGATATGTTTGTTCGATGTCGCTCATAGTTGGTTCTCGGCGGAGACTTTGCGGTTTCCTCGGGGCATCGAGTGCGCTTTGCTTTCACCGGATCTACCTTCTCCTCCGGAGGTGGATGTCTCTTTGCTTTCACCCCTTCAAAGAACTCCTTCACGTGGGTCCGCACGATCGTATTGTTTTCCTCCTTGGTCCTCTCGTAAGGTAACTTCTCTAGAGGCTTTAGAGGTGGATCGTATCTGTATTGCCTCTCTCCTCTTCTTGTGTTGCTAGACGCCGGAGCAGATGGAGCGGCTGCGACGTCTGTCTTCTTTCGTGCTTGCTTACGAGGCGAAGGAGAAGGACTACGATGCGCCAGAGCAGCCGGGGCGGCGGCGGGTCTCTTCCGCCCTTGCTGGCGAGGCGGAGAAGGATGAGGCTGCTGGCTGCTCGGGAGCGGCGGCGTAGGCGGAGAAGGAGGCGGAGTGCCGCCACGCGCCGGAGAAGGAGGCGGAGTGCCGCCACGCGTACCCTGATCATCACTCACCGGAGGAGGAGGTGGTGGAGGAGGCGGAGTGCCCTGACTCGCCGGAGGAGGAGGAGGAGGCGGAGGCGCCCAGCCTGAAGGTTGATGAGCTCCTTCCGCCATAGGCATGGAGTCTTTAGAGCGAGAACCCAGCCTAGTCTCCCTTCACCGGCGGGGTGGTCAGCGAGAGGTCCTCAAATCCTCCGTTATTTCATCCACCATCACCTTAGCATATCATACGGAATCGGTGGCGGTGATAAGTCGTGCGGGTCCACTAGGATAAACTTGGCCAACAACCGCCTTGACCTTCAAATTCATCCATCGCGCCATAATGTGGCAATTTTGAGACTCGTGAGATCATCCACGGATAGCTGGCGAGGCCGTCAAGACATGCTTTACCGTGAAGCAGCTCGGTGGAAGCCACGCCGCTTCTCCGCCGAGATGGCGGGGTAACCGAGGAAGCTTGCGGGTTGTTTGCTGTGATCTGCTGCTTCGTTCCTCTTCTTGTTCCTCTAGCCCCATTACGCTTTCGTGCGGCGCTGCAGTTGGTCTGCTCGGTTTCTTCCTCCTCTCGTGGGTTTTGTAACCCCTGCGTCCGGAAAACCAACCTACCACGGAATGGAGCTGGCGTTGTGGCCGCCTGTAATCAAGCTACTGAAGAAACTCGCTAATGATGCCACATCACCACAATTCTTGTTGATAATTTCGCGATGATTCAAATCGATTCAATTTCAATTTAAAACAAAGTCAAATAATTAAAGTTCTCAAAAGTCAAAAACAAAATGTTCTAAATGTGGCAAATAATCTTTCTGAGAATAGTGGTGAAGAAATCAACGTTTATTAAGAATTTATATATCCTAAAATAATTAAAACAACATCAAAGATGATTAATTAAATGTCTTTTAATTTATGAATTATTAAACTATATTATTTGGGAGTCAAAACTTTTGTAGGAGAGGGCTAAAAGTATTGCAATAATTTAGGTACTAATTTTGTATTTTATAAAACTAAGATAAAAGAAACAATAAATGAAAACAGAAAATAAAAGAAAAAAACCCTAAACTAAAATAAAAATAAAATTAGAAGACCCCCCCCCCCGGCCCAGCTGGCCACCGGGCCAACCAGGCCGGCCCAGCCTCGCCCCCACCCCACACTCCCCATAACCCTGGCGATCAACCCTAGCCCACGTCCCCACTCACCCCGCAGCCCACTCGCTCTCTCCTTCCCGATCCAGATTCGATCGGGATCGCCGACGGCCGCGCCGACGCCGGCGCCCCACCCGTCGCCGACTCTCAAGCTGCGCAGCGCCGACGCTGCTTTCGTCGTCCCGCTCCACCTCGTCGGCGCCAGATCGCCATCCCGGGCGCCTTACAGACTCCCCCGCCGGATCGCCTCCCCACCGTCGCTCGTCCCGTCCTCCTCCCCACGGGTCGCCCCGAGCCTCGACGCCCATGTGCCCTCAGAACGCCGGTGAGGCCCTCGGTCTCGGCCTCCCTCCTCCCTTCCTTTCGTCGCGGTCGCGCGCCGTCCACCACGCCCGCCCAGCGCGATCTGCTGCGTGCCCGCGCACCTGTTGTGCGCCTTGTAGCACTTCGTCCACGCCAAGACACCACCACCTTTCGCGCCCGTTTAACCTTGCTCGCCCTCGGGCGCACCCACGCACTCCGTGCGTCGCGCCGGATCCGTCCTCGCCTCGCCACGCCCTTGGCGGCAGCGCCTCGCTGCTCGATCCACCTCGCCGCTTTGCCTCGCTTCTCTGCCGCTCGGCTTGCCGCCGCCCGCCCTTCGTGCCGCTTTGCGGCCGCCGCGCCTCTCCGCGCCCTTGCCACTCACTGCCCCGGCCGCGCCGCCGCCGCCTTAGCCGCTCTCTGCGCTGCCCTTGGTCGCCGTCGCCCGGGTTCGCTTAGCTGCCCGCGCCAGAAACCCTAACGCCCAACGCCTAACGCCTTAAGGCCTCAGGCCACTTACATGTGGGCCCAAATACGAGAATGTTTTATAAAAAAAAGTTTTTTTAAAAATAATAATAATAAAAATAATTAAATAAATAATAATTATTATATTAATTAATTAATTAAGGAATTAATTAAGTTAATTAATCATGATTAGGTTAACCTAATTAAACTAATTAGTTTAGTTAAACAATAATTAGATTAGCTAAATCTTAATTAGCATAATCGAGTATGACATCGGGTCCCACTGTCAGTTGACCAGTCGGCAGTCGGCGTTAACGCTGATCGGACGTCATCTTGACATCGGCAAACACTATTCGGATAATGTTAATTTAATTAATAATTAATAAATTAGAAAATGATTAAATCCTTTTAAAATCAATATAAAATAAACCGTAGCTCGGATGGAAAAACTTTGTACATGAAAGTTGCTCGAGCAGCGAGAGCGAATCCGGATCTGCGCAGCCTGTTCGTCCGCCACACATCCCTAACCTATCAAACTCGCAACTTTCCCCTCCGGATCACTGTCTGAACGCGAAACACCGGATACTTTCCCGGATGTTTCCCTTCACCGTATCACCTACTACCGCGTTAGGGCGCACGAACACCGCGTATTGTCTTGTTACGCTTTGTGATGATTTGATTGCTCTGTTATTTATTGTGTTCCTCTCCGTACTTCTTTCCGATAGACCCAGAGCTATGGCGACCCCGATTCGACTACGGAGTTGACGACCCCTCTCTCTTGCCAGAGCAACCAGGCAAGCCCCCCTTGATCACCAGATATCGCCTATTCTCCTCTATACTGCTTGCATTAGAGTAGTGTAGCATATTCTTGCGCTTCGATAATCCTATTCTGATGCATAGCCTGACATTGTTGCTACATCTGTTGATACCTTACCTGCAGTCCTAAATGCTTAGTACAGGATGCTAGTTTATCATCATTGGCCCTACATTCTTGTCAGTCTGCCTTGCTATACTATTGGGCCGTGATCACTCGGGAGGTGATCACGGGTATATACTATTCATACATACATACTATACAGATGGTGACTAAAGTCGGGTCCGCTCGAAGAGTACCCGCGAGTGATTCCGCAGTTGGGGGCTGAAAGGACCTTTGTCCCGACGGCCTCTGTGTGGATCTTTGTGTCGGGCGACAGGCAGGTTGAGACCGCCTAGGTGAGAGGTGGGCTGGCCTGGTCGGCATCGCGTTTGCTTCATAATAACACGCTTAACGAGATCTTGGTATTTGATCCGAGTCGGCCATTTGGTCTATACGCACTAACCATCTACGTGGGAGTAGTTATGGGTATCCCGCGTCGTGGTATCGGTAGAAGCCTTCTTGGCGTCGGCGACGGAGCGCTACCGGATTGGACTGAACGCCACTAGGCTAGGTGCGCTTCGGCCGCCCTCGCAACGTCTTGGTGTGCTCGAGGCGATGGGCCTGCCCTGCGCGCTTAGGTTTAGACCGCGTGTTTGACCTCTCTGTTGTGCCTAGGTGGGGCTGCGGCGTGTTGATCTTCCGAGGCTGCATGACCGAGAAAGTGTGTCCGCCAAATGGGATCAAGCGTGTTGGGTTATGTGGTGCACCCTGCAGGAAGATTAATCTATTGAATAGCCGTGTCCCTCGGTAAAAGGACGACCGGAGTTGTACCTTGACCTTATGACAACTAGAACTGGATACTTAATAAAACACACCCTTCCAAGTGCGGATACAACCGGTGATCGCTCTCTAACAGGCGCCGAGGAGAGGATCGCGGGTAGGATTATGCTATGCGATGCTCTTGGAGATGCTACTTTGAGATGCTACCGAGGCCTTGATCTACTCTCTTCTACATGTTTGCAAGACGGAGGCTGCGAGCGTAGTCTTCGACGGGATTAGCTATCCCCTCTTATTCGGCATTCTGCATTCGGTCCATCGATATGGCCTCCTTACACATATACTCATGCATATGTAGTGTAGCTCCTTGCTTGCAGTACTTTGGATGAGTACTCACGGTTGTTTTCTCCCCTTTTCCCCTTTTCCTTTCTTACGGTTGTCGCAACCAGATGTTGGAGCCCAGAGCGACGCCACCGTCGGCGGCGACTACTACTGGAGGTGCCTACTACTACGCAGCAGCCCGGCGACGACGACCGAGAGTAGTTAGGAGGATCCTGTGGGAGGCTGCGCCTCTTCGATCTGTATCGGTTTGTGCTAGCCATCTTATGGCAACTTGTTTAACTTATGTCGTACTCAGATATTGTTGCTTCCACGACTTCGTCTATGATCGAGCACTTGTATTCGAGCCCTCGAGGCCCCCGGCTTGTATTATGATGCTTGTATGACTTATTTATGTTTTTAGAGTTGTGTTGTGATATCTTCCGTGAGTCCCTGATCTTGATCGTACACATTTGCGTGCATGATTAGTGTACGATTGAATCGGGGGCGTCACAAGTTGGTATCAGAGCCGACTGCCTGTAGGAATCCCCCTTTCCAACTCCTTGGCTGAAGTTGAGTCTAGTCTTTAAAAAAAACAAATTTACTAACTTGTTGTGTGGCTTACGGGCCCACATCACCATTGGGTGGTATTAGGATCTTTTACTCCTCGTCTATACTCTGGGACTCCTATCTCTCTTCTATTCGGGATAAATGAATTTTGCTAAATCTAACATTAGGATCTCGTTATCACTTTCACCGGAGAGCACCTTATGATCGATGATCGTCCACGCACTGAAGACCACGAAGATACTCTCCGCTGTTAACCCGAGAACTTGTGGTCATCGCCTTTGTAATTCATTGCCACCAATATATCCCTATGGATATCTGCATGCACTTGTCATTCTCATGATCATTCCTCGTCACTCTTGGTGTTACAAGAGGCCTCGAAATATTCTCCGTTGTCTAGAAAATCCTTGAGTTCTTGTCTTGCGCTTTTATTTCACATGAAAACCCTTATGGTTATTTCCTCACATTTATCGAGGATCCGTTCTTCTAAATTGATCATGTGTCTCACAAAAATCTTCTGAATACTTTTCGATCTTTCAAACGTCCTCTGCAGCATGTTACTCTTGAAATTCTTACCTGCTTGCATTATGGTTAATTCCATGTGACTAGTAGTCTTCGTTAACATCCCTTGCTTTATCCATTTTGAGCCTATTGATTCAATGTGTGCGTATGCACACAGTCATCCGGTTATCCTTTCTAAAATTTATCTTTCCAACTCAGACGTCATTACGGACATGAGTTGGTTCTCGGCAATTCAAACCTTTATTGATTGTCGAACTGAGTGTTTTCAACTTATCCAACCTTGATCAGAGCGTCTGCTTTTGATCCTTCCCTTTTGGAAACCATAATTTCTTTTTATTTAAGCATCAGACTAATCAGGTAATTCTTGAATTTGATGCCTCAGCATTCTTTCTTCCTCTGAGTGAGTACCGATACTCACATCAGCTCCGTTGTGGATCGCCCGATCCATTGTTGGATTGGTATCCGACAGTGTCCTTCATATTCAACCACCTTATGAGTTCTTCCCCTGATACATAATGCCTTTGGTAAATTGTATCCTCTGTTTGCCAACCATGCTCTACTTTCGAGCTGGTGAAACTACTTTTGAAATTTGTGGTATATGTTACTAAGATGCCCGATGGGTTGAACCTATGCCTTCCCCTAATCCGTGAAAACCCGAAAGTTTTCACAAGTCATACTCTTCCGTTGTCTCACCAAATGAAATTCCAACACTACAGTTTTATCAAAGCGAGAGGTGAATGAAATGATATGCATTGAAGAAGTGGGAGTCGACCTTGAACTTGTGTTCATGCCCATGAAAATGATGTAGACCGTCTCGGAAGCTTCTGGCAAAATGATTATCCAGCTATACGATTCTTTCGAAATTCTTGAATTGATTACTTATAGTTATGGTTCCGACCATGCTGTCCTTATTCAATATATTTGGAATAAATCGATTCCAGGCCTCGTCAATTTTTGACAAGGTTAAGCATCTACTGTCATAGGTCAATGACCTAGTTCAACCTCTATCGTGTTCTACCTTCAACTTTTACCCTCTAATATCTCGAGGATATCATACCTTTGCACTACACCTTTTGAACTTTTGATGAAGTAATACCTTTGCTTGTCGTAATCACTCTACGGGTTCTAGGTTGCCGTCAACCGAGGACGCCGTTTAGTAAATCAAATCTGCTCTAAAAATTCAACATCCCTAGTAGATGTTACTGGGAAATTTTTAAACTCAAGATGGTTTATTCCTAGACTATCGGGTACATCCCTTGTCTAGCTATCTTTGGTATGTGCTACCTCGTCCTTCTTTGGTGCATGAATTCTTGAGAGATTGAGCACAACTTACGTCGAGCTTTCAAATCTGGTTGCTTGTTCGATAAAGCAAATTTGATTTCGAGCTTGCATCTTATATATTGATCCTATAACTTGCCACTTCGTCATTCCCTTGCTTGTTGCCGTTGTCGTTTGATTGCATCCCCTTGAAACCCTCCCGACAAATGTGTCGGATCACCTTCAACACTTTGACTACATATGAGATGTCAACGTGTTCGTGATGAGAAATACCCTCCTTGCCCTCGATGATTTTTAATATCATCGACAACACCTGACTTCCTTTCATCGCAAACTTGTCCACATTATAATTGCAACTTGCTCTCTAGGTAGTGTTGTGTTACGCCTTGAAGTATTAATGTCTTTTATGTCGAGAATGTTGTGGGAATTGCTCCGCCTCTTAGAAAATTCTCGGTATGATGATACTACTCACCATCACCATTCTTCCTTGGTCCCGTGTTGTTTTCAACCGGATACCAATATGCTAAAGATGCTACTTGAGTTCTCGCACTTCTAGCAACCCTATTGCTATGAAGTTAATGACCGATGTTTGTTTTTAGACTGTTGGTTATTGAATCGTCCCTCTAACATTGATCTTGCTGCTTAAGGTCATATTTCGGGCACACCTTTCAACTAATGATTAATGGTGTATGTCCTCCTCGAGCATACAACATTATATCATTTGAATTGATAAGTGTCGTCTTCTTGTTCACATTATTGTGGAAATCCCTCCGTTTGGAACTCGCGATGAATTGTCGCTGAGCCCATCAGTCACCTCCTCATCCTCTCCTTGGTTTAATGATGAACTATTGTTTCGGGGACCCACTCCCATAGTTCATTTCCCGAGAATCTTGCCATGTCATTTCATCGATTTGTGTTGCACCTTTTCTTCTCGAACATCCTGAGTCTGAGTTATCATGATACCAATCGGATCTGAATCTCGGTCAGATATGATGGTTGGGACAACTTTCCAGTAGTTAAAATGTTGGTCCTTTGATGACCCGGTAATATGATGTCATGCCCAAGACCTGGTGGAGGACCCATCATTATATTTTCTTACGCAAGGATAACTATTCTTCCAGAGGAAATTGTAAGACTTATTCTATAAGTTGCTTCGATGGATCATTTGTGTATCCAAGGTCGGCCCTTGATTGAAACACCATATCATTGCTACCTCGAAGCATGGCTATGATACCCCACTCATCAACAAGAACAATGGGCGTGATGCTAAATGTTTCTTGGTCGATTATCCAAACACCGCCAGTATGGGTAACATCTTGATTAATCCTCGCCTCTTTATCTGAGCGTTTGGGTACTTGCCTTCCTACCACAGATGCCATGTTCTTCCTCTCCATGAGAAGGATATACCCCTAATAATTGTGTGTAATCACAATTTTCCTTTCCATTGTTTGTTTAACCTTTCTTTGATCTACATATAATCTAAGCAGTAATAATTCTCTGCTTATGTAAACACCTCGTTGTACAACTCTGTCGATCGACCGTGATTCTATTGTTGTCTTCGCGGTGGGCGAAAATTTTGCCTACCGGTCCGCCTCGTTTCAACGAGCGGGAAAATGATTCTCTTCGATCCCCGTCCTTGGTTCCGACATTGCTACCGACATAGCTGACAAGCTATCCACTGACATGCCTCCCTGCCGTGGCTGTGCAAGATGTCACCACCCTTTCTACTTTCAACCCACATGGTGGGCCCATAACCCACAGGTCTACTGGATCGAAACCTGACTCTTCATTACAACCCGGATTCTAAAAGTATCCTTTGCACAACCGTATGTGATTCACGAACTAAATTCTATACCATTATTAGTCACGAAACAAACACCAAGTTATTCTCGTTGTTCAAGCCCCATTCCAGACTTCGCCTCTGGCATCGAATGATTGCCTACCCGATTGAATCTTTGGTACCATCGCTATTGTTCTCAACGCATTCACTGAAATACTACTCATAAGGTACTTCGTGTATCACTTTCTGAATTCGCCATTGTATGCACAGACTTCATGGAGATGCGTTTCTCCAAAGTTTCCCCCTTGTCGCGTTTGTAGGACGATGGAGACCCCGAAAAAAAAGGATGATGACATGATCACGATGACTTGAAGCAGAGAAATGAAGACATCAACGCATGGAGTCAACCTCTTTAAGAAGGGCAACCAAGACCAAGAAGATCCGTTAGAATTTCGTAACCAGAACTTCCCCCTTACTCCCCTCCTAATCTCGGGACGAGATTTCTTGTAGTGGAGGAGAATTGTGACGCCCGGGTAATCAAGCTACAGTAAAACTCTGCTAATGATGCCACATCACCACAATTACTGTTGATAATTTCGCGATGATTCAAATCGATTCGAATTTCAATTTAAAACAAAGTCAAATAATTAAAGTTCTCAAAAGTCAAAAACAAAATGTTCTAAATGTGGCAAATAATCTTTACAGAATAGTGGTGAAGAAATCAACGTTTATTAAGAATTTATATATCCTAAAATAATTAAAACAACATCAAAGATGATTAATTAAATGTCTTTTAATTTATGAATTATTAAAATATATTATTTGGGAGTCAAAACTTTTGTAGGAGAGGGCTAAAAGTATTGCAATAATTTAGGTACTAATTTTGTATTTTATAAAACTAAGATAAAAGAAACAATAAATGAAAACAGAAAATAAAAGAAAAAAACCCTAAACTAAAATAAAAATAAAATTAGAAGACCCTGCGGCCGGTGGCCACTGGCCAACCAGGCCGCCCAGCCTCGCCCACCCCACACTCCCCATAACCCCTAGGCGATCAACCCTAGCCCACGCCCCACTCACCTCAAGACCCCACTCGCTCTCTCCCTTCCCGATCCAGATTCGATCGATCGGGATCGACGGCAACGCGCCGACGCCAGGCGTCCCACCCGTCGCCAGATCTAACTGCCCAGACGCCCCGACGCTGCTCGTCGTCCCAGCTCCACCTCGTCGACGCCAGATCGCCATCCGGGCGCCTTGCACACCTCCTGCCGGATCGCTTTCCCCACCGTCGCTCGTCCCGTCCTCCTCCCCACGGGTCGCCCCGAGCCTCGACGCCCATGTGCCCTCAGAACGCCGGTGAGGCCCTCGGTCTCGGCCTCCCTCCTCCCTTCCTTCGTCCATCATCGCGCGCGTCCCACTCACCGCCCCGCCCGCGCGCGCGCTGCAGGTGCCGCGCCTCTCCTGTTGTGCGCCTTGTAGCACTTCGTCCACCGCCAGACACCACCACTTTCGCGCCCGTTTAACCTTGCTCGCCCTCGGGCGCACCCACGCACTCCGTGCGTCGCGCGAATCCGGTCCTGCCTCCGGCCGCCCTTGGCCGCCAGCGCCTCGCTCGATCAACCTCGCCGCTTTGCCTCGCTTCTCTGCCGCTCGGCTTGCCGCCCGCCCTTCGTGCGCTTTGCGGCCGCCGGCTCCCGCTCCACTTTGCCACTCGCCCGGCCGCCGCCACCCCGCCGCCTTACCACTCACGCTGCCAGCTTGGTCGCCGCCTCGCCGGCTGGCTCGCTGCCAAATGCCAGAATCCCTAACCCGGCATGGCCTGTTAAGGCCCTGGGCCACTTACATGTGGGCCCCAGCGCCCAGAATGTTTTATAAAAAAAAAGTTTTTTTAAAAAAATAATAATAATAAAAATAATTAAATAAATAATAATAATTATATTAATTAATTAATTAAGGAATTAATTAAGTTAATTAATCATGATTAGGTTAACCTAATTAAACTAATTAGTTTAGTTAAACAATAATTAGATTAGCTAAATCTTAATTAGCATAATCGAGTATGACATGGGTCCCACTGTCAGTTGACCAGTCGGCAATCGGCGTTGGCTGATCGCCGACGTCATCTTGACATCGGCAAACACTATTCGGATAATGTTAATTTAATTAATAATTAATAAATTAGAAAATGATTAAATCCTTTTAAAATCAATATAAAATAAACCGTAGCTCGGATGGAAAAACTTTGTACATGAAAGTTGCTCAGAACGACGAGACGAATCCGGATACGCAGCCTGTTCGTCCGCCACACATCCCTAACCTATCAAACTCGCAACTTTCCCCCTCCGGATCACCTGTCCGAAAACGCGAAACACCGGGGATACTTTCCCCGGATGTTTCCCCCCTTCACCGGTATCACCTACTACCGCGTTAGGGCGCACCGAACACCGCGTATTGTCTTGTTACGCTTTGTGATGATTTGATTGCTCTGTTATTTATTGTGTTCCCTCTCCGTTACTTCTTTCCGATAGACCCGAGATCGCGGCGACCCCGAGTTCGACTACGGAGTTGACGACCCTCTCTCTTGCCGAGCAACCAGCAAGCCCCCTTGATCACCAGATATCGCCTATTCTCCTCTATACTGCTTGCATTAGAGTAGTGTAGCATATTCTTGCTTTTCGATAATCCTATTACGATGCATAGCGACATTGTTGCTACATCTGTTGATACCTTACCGCAATCCTAAATGCTTAGTACAGGATGCTAGTTTATCATCATTGGCCCTACATTCTTGTCGATCGCCTTGCTATACTATTGGGCCGTGATCACTCGGGAGGTGATCACGGGTATATACTATTCATACATACATACTATCTGAGATGGTGACTAAAGTCGGGTCCGCTCGAAGAGTACCCGCGAGTGATTCCGCATTGGGGGCTGAAAGGACCTTTGTCCCGACGGCCCTCTGTGTGGATCTTTGTGTCGGAGCGACAGGCAGGTTGAGACCGCCTAGGTGAGAGGTGGGCACTGCCCTGGTCGGCGTCGCGTTTGCTTCATAATAACACGCTTAACGAGATCTTGGTATTTGATCCGAGTCGGCCATTTGGTCTATCGCACTAACCATCTACGTGGGAGTAGTTATGGGTATCCCGCGTCGTGGTATCACCGAAGCCTTCTTGGCGTCGATGACGAGCGGCGCGCGCGGATTGGACTGAACGCCACTAGGCTAGGTGCGCTTCCCGCCCTCAACGTCTTGGTGTGTGCTTTCGAGGCGATGGGCCCGCACCCTGGCGCTTAGGTTTAGACCGGCGTGTTTGACCTCTCTGTTGTGCCTAGGTGGGGCTGCGGCGTGTTGATCTTCCGAGGCGGGCATGACCCAGAAAGTGTGTCCGCCAAATGGGATCAAGCGTGTTGGGTTATGTGGTGCACCCTGCGGGAAGATTAATCTATTGAATAGCCGTGTCCCTCGGTAAAAGGACGACCGGAGTTGTACCTTGACCTTATGACAACTAGAACTGGATACTTAATAAAACACACCCTTCCAAGTGCGGATACAACCCGGTGATCGCTCTCTAACAGGCGCCGAGGAGAGGATCGCCGGGTAGGATTATGCTATGCGATGCTCTTGGAGATGCTACTTTGAGATGCTACAGAGGCCTTGATCTACTCTCTTCTACATCTTTGCAAGACGGAGGCTGCGGAAGCATAGTCTTCGACAGATTAGCTATCCCCTCTTATTACGGCATTCGCAGCTCAGGTCCACGATATGGCCTCCTTACACATATACTCATGCATATGTAGTGTAGCTCCTTGCTTGCGAGTACTTTGGATGAGTACTCACGGTTGTTTTCTCCCCCTTTTCCCCTTTTCCTTTCTTACGGTTGTCGCAACCAGATGTTGGAGCCAGAGCGACGCCACCCGTCGGCGGCGACTACTACTGGAGGTGCCTACTACTACGTGCAGCCCGCCGCGGCGACCGAGAGTAGTTAGGAGGATCCTGTGCGGAGGCCTGCGCCTCTTCGATCTGTATCGGTTTGTGCTAGCCATCTTATGGCAACTTGTTTAACTTATGTCTACTCGAGATATTGTTGCTTCCGCCGACTTCGTCTATGATCGAGCACTTGTATTCGAGCCCTCGAGGCCCCGGCTTGTATTATGATGCTTGTATGACTTATTTATGTTTTTAGAGTTGTGTTGTGATATCTTCCGTGAGTCTCGATCTTGATCGTATACATTTGCGTGCATGATTAGTGTACGATTGAATCGAAGGCGTCCAGCGTGCCTCGTGTCCGTCCGTGGTGCTCGGGATTCCCAAGGGCCATTGTGAGCTCGTCCTTCTCCCTGTTTGGAAGAACATCCCTCGCCTTGCTGCATCGATATAGTGTCGAAGGTTCTTGACTGGTATTTGCGCTTGCTCGTCCGTCAATGGCACTTCCTCACAGGGTCCAAGGTTCCGCCAGCCCGAAGAACCAAGTCCGCAGAACGTCCGGCGATACATTGTCTTTGGTTCGATCCCTTTTCAAGCAGATCATGCTCAGCCTTGGACCACTTAGACCGGGCTTTGAGGTAGCCACGACCCGTGCGATGGTGAAGCTTCTTCTTCGCAGCATTTTGCTTGTTTGTCGCCGACATCTTCTTACTCTTTTCCGATGTCTTGTGGGCCACAAATGCGGGCGATGATCTTTGATCTTCTCATATTTGCCGATGAATTCTGGTGTCTTTTCTTTCTCGACAAACTGGTTCAGCTCTTTCCTCCACCTCCTCATTAGGGTTGCCATCTTCTTAAGAGCACAAGACTTGATTAATTGCTCTTTAACGGCTTCTCTGGATCCTCCTCTGGCGGTAGGGTGAAATTTGCCTTCACCGAGTCCAAAGATCTTCTTTACGCATATCATTGACATAAGACACCTCAGGGTCTTCCTCCTTAGGCTTATACCATTGATGGATGCTGATCGGGATCTTGTCCCTAACAAGAACCGCGTACTAAGCAGAAAATGCCTTCCTTGTCCGGATGGGTTCAATCGGTTCACTGTCGGGCGCGATTTCTATGATCTCAAACTTTTCATCCGAGCTCAACTTTTCTTGAGCCTCGTCTCCTTACCGGTTGTGCTCGATCCGGAGGGCTAGAAATTATAAGGAAGAAAGACGAGAGTAATTAATATGTGTACATATACCAAAACAATGAATGCATCAATTAACTAGTCGACGGGCTTAACTAATATATATATACTGGCGGACTCGGTTCGGTCACCGGAGCGATCAAGACGGTCTCCTTCTTGTACCTCCATTGTGGCACCGGAGCCATCATGAACATAGTCCTCTTCTTGTACCGGCATTAATGGGCCGAAGCCATCATGAACATAGCCCTCTTCTTCACCCAGTCCTTCCTGACCATTGGTGTCATTGAGAAATGACGCAACTTCATCACTTCCTTGTGCGATTATGTGCCCCAACATCGCTTCGCTTTTCTTCGTCTCGGAGTGCTCCATAGTTTACGCAAATATTTACAACATGTCAATTATTATTCAAACATGGTGCAGATGGATATATATATATATATATATATATATATATATATATATATATATATATATATATATTGGCAAACGTAGAACTAGCTAGCTAATCACAATAAGGAATCATGTTAGTGGCCTCGACGCTGCTTCTCTAGGGTTTGGGGTCGCCTCGACACAACGCTTCAAGGGTTTGGGGTGGCCTCGATGACAATGCTCTTTTAACTTGGTAAATTTGGGTGGCCTCGAGAGAGTTAATTTGTCGGGTAGGGGCACGGCGGGAGGGGGTAGGAGACCAACATCGTTTTCTCTCTAGGGTTTGGGTGTCCTCGAGAGTTTTGGTCGAGCGAGAGGGCCGAGTGGGGTGCTGCCGTTGTATAAGTTATCACGGTCGAGAGGGGGTATATATATCGACCTCTCCTCATGTGGAAGTTATCTTGAGGGGGTTATATCGACAACGACGCGACATACATATACATGGGAAAATAATGTTATCGGGGAGGGGGTGAGGGAGTCCTGGACTAGGGGGTGTCCGGATAGCCGGACTATCATCATCAGCCGGACTCCAATACTATGAAGATACAAGATTGAAGACTTCGTCCCGTGCGGGATGGGACTTTCCTTGGCGTGGAAGGCAAGCTTGGCGTCGGATATGTAGATCTCCTACCATTGTAACCGACTCGTGTAACCCTAGCCCTCTCCGGTGTCTATATAAACCGGAGGGTTTTAGTCCGTGGACAACACACCCATTACAACAATCATACCATAGGCTAGCTTCTAGGGTTTAGCCTCCTTGATCTCGTGGTAGATCCACTCTTGTACTACCCATATCATCAATATCAATTAAGCAGAGTAGGGTTTTACCTCCATCGAGAGGGCCGAACACAGGTAAAAACATCGTGTCCCTTGTCTCCTGTTACCATCCGCCTAGACGCACAGATTAGGGACCCCCTACCGAGATCCGCCATTTTGACACCGACATTGGTGCTTTCATTGAGAGTTCCTCGTAGTCGTCACCGATAGGCTTGATGGCTTCTTCAATCAACAACAACGTAGTCGGGGTGAGAATTTTCTCCCGGACAGATCTTCGTGTTCGGCGGCCGCTGCGGGCAATTCACTTGGCCATCCGGAGCAGATCAAAGCTATGCCCCAGCCATCGGTCGATTGGAAGCCTAAACTTCACGGTGACATCCGCGGAGACTTGATCTTGACGGACTCGAGCCACACCGGCGTGCCACATTTATCACGATGGGCATGATTTAGCTCTGCCGCCGGACTGTGCCCTGGAGGCCGCACACGAGTCCGCTCCAACCTATAGTTCGCAGCCGACCGCGTAGATCGAGGACAGGTGGCTGGACACCGCCTCGGGGGCTGCAACTTCTACGGCGATGGAGCCGAATACTGCCCTTGTCCCTTATAAAGCTCGCGACTCCAAGGTGCCGGACTCCTTGCCGGACTCCGAGCCTCCTGCGCCCCTGCCAATCGAATCCGATTGGGCGCCGATCATGGAGTTCACCGCCGCGTACATCTTTCAGCACTCACCCTTTGGCGACATCCTAAATTCGCTAAAACATCTCTCACTATCAGGAGAGCCTTGGCCGGATTGCGGTCAGGACGGTTGGGATGCGGACGACGAAGAAATTCAAAACCCACCCACCACCCACTTTATAGCCACTATCGACGACCTAACCGACATGCTAGACTACGACTCCGAAGACATCGACGGTATGGATGACGATGCCGGAGACGATCAAGAACCAGCGCCTACAGGGCACTGGAAGACCACCTCGTCATACGACATATACATGGTGGACACTCCAAAGGATGGGGACGGCGAAGAAGCAGCAGAGGCAGATTCTTCTAAGAAAACCCAAGCGCCGACGTCAGCGGCGCCGCTCTAAATCTCGCCACAGTAAGAATGGAGATTCCGGCACCGGAGATAATAACACCCCAGAGTGCGAAGACAACCCCTCGGCAAGATTCAGCGCAGGAGGACGCAGAAGCCAGCCCTCACGAGAGAGCGGCAGACGAAGAGGTCGAGGATGATAATTACATACCTCCCTCCGGAGACGAGGCAAGCCTTGACGACGGCAATTAATTCATGCACGAGGATCCCGTCGAACAAGAGCGTTTTAAGCAGGCTAATGGCCACGGTGAATAGCCTAAAGAAAAGCAGCAACAGACTTCAAGCTGATCAAGACACGCTAGCCGACGGATGGACCGAGGTCCTCGCGGCGAAGAGTATGAACTCAAACGCCCCCAAGAGCTACCCAAAACGCAAGTTGCTCCCCGACTAGAGGAGGAAGCATACAAACCTTCATCACCAGCGCTGTCTGGCGGACCGACCACCTCGTGGCGCGACAGAGAGCATCTAGGCCCTCCACCAAGACCGTGCCCGCAACGCTTGAAAAGTAAGCCGGGGAACGCAGCGGACTTGCGGGATATATTGGAGGACAAGGCAAGACAATCCAGATCTATCTATGGATCACGTGGGCGCCCCACGACCCACGCGAATACCGTCGCGCGGATACAATAACTCGGCGGGCGAACACAACAGAATAACGCTCTCTTGAGCTACGTCGTGATATTGCTCAATATAGGCGCCAAGACACCCACTATGCTTCACAGACGAAGTAATGGATCATCAAATCAAGGGTTTAAACCCGTGAACATTGAATCCTCTGATGGCACAACAGACCCAGCGGTTTGGATCGAGGATTATCTCCTTCATATCCATATGGCCCATGGCGGCAATCTCCACGCCATCAAGTATCTCCCACTCAAGCTTAAAGGACCATCTCGGCATTGGCTTAACAGCTTGCCCGCAGAGTCAATTGGGTGTTGGGAGGACACGGAAGCCGCATTCTCGACAACTTCTAGGGCACATATGTGCGACCACCGAACCACGATGACCTAAGCCACATCATTCAGCAGAGCCAGACGAATCGGCGGAGCAGTTACGACACGGTTCTTAACAAAGAAAATCAAGTCGTGATCTGTCCGGATCTGAAGGCCCTCGCAGCCTTCAAACACAACATCCGCGACGAGTGGCTGGCCCGGCACCTAGGACAGGAAAAGCCGAAATCCATGGCAGCCCTCACATCACTCATGACCCGCTTCTATGCGGGAGAGGACATCTAGCTAGCTCGCAGTAACAACCTCAGCAAAAATGCTGGCAGTCCGGACACTAAGGACCACAATGGCAGGTCGCGTCGAAACAAAAACAAACGTTGCGTTGACGGTGATAACAATGAGGATACGACAGTCAACGCCGGATTCAGAGGCTCTAAACCCGGTCAGCGAAAGAAGCCATTCAAAAGAACTACTCCGGGTCCGTCCAATTTGGACCGAATACTCGACCGCTCTTGCGAGATACATGGCACCCCCGAAAAGCCAGCTAATCACACCAACAGAGATTGTTGGGTATTCAAGCAGGCAGGCAAGTTAATTGCCGAAAACAATGACAAGGGGCTGCACAACGATGACGAGGAAGAGACTCGGCCGCTGAACAGTAGAGGACAGAAGGGTTTCCCCCAACAAGTGCGGACGGTAAACATGATATAAGCAACCCATATACCCAAGAGGGAGTGGAAGCGTGCACTTAGGGACGTATATGCGATGGAGCCAGTCGCCCCGAAATTTAATCCATGGTCCTCTTGCCCGATCACTTTCGATCGAAGGGACCACCCTACCAGTATCCGTCATGGTGGGTTTGCCGCATTGGTCTTAGACCCAATCGTCGATGGATTTCACCTCACTAGAGTCCTGATGGACGGCGGCAGCAGCCTGAACCTGCTTTATCAGGATACAAAGTCGCAAGATGGGCATAGACCCTCAAGGATTAAACCTACAAAGACGACCTTCAAAGCGTCATACAGTGTTGAGGCCGATTATGCAGGCTCACCACACTGAAGTGGTCTTCGGATCCCGGATAACTTCGGCGAGGAGTTAATCTTGACATAGTCCCGTTCGCGGCGGCTATCACGCTCTGCTTTCGGACGAACCGCGTTTACAAAGTTCAACGGTGCCGCGTATGCATACCTCAAGCTCAAGATGCCAGGCCCTCGTGGAGTCGTCACGGTCAACGGAAATACTGAACGCTCCCTCCGAACGGAGGAACACATAGCGGCTCTCGCGGCAGAAGTACAGAGTAGCCTTCTAAGGCAATTTTCAAGTCCGGCCGTTAAACGACCAGACATGGCCAAACGCGCCCGGAGTAACGTCAACCAAGACCACCAGGCACATTCCGATCACGCGTAGCAATGCGGCCCCAACCCCAGCCCTTGCATGATTGCAAGACCAGCTCTTCGCGTACATCACTACACCCTAGAGATACCATGGGCATAGGGGGAGGGGCATGACCATGAAAGGCCCAGAGTGCGGCTTAACCACACCAGGGGCTCCCAAGTGTGTCACTCTTTTTTCTTCCTTTTTTTTCTGCAGGACTTCGTTCATCAGAGGCCCTGTCCCGCAGTAGATCTGCCGAACTCACGATGCAACAGCCAGGGAAGGACAAAGGCTACGACGATCACTCAGGTGGTCTCCATTATGAGCATTAATTTTGTTAAATACACCATTCTGCAGCCTACCCCTGGAGGAAGACACTTCTAATAGTCCAGCCCTTGCTTACCGCACTATTTGTATCGTTCTGCACTCATGGCAGAATCTCTTGAATAAACAATGCATCACTTTTTGTTTATAATTGCATTTCCTTTTTTTACATATATGTTCATTAATGACATCTTGCACCCGTATACTTTGGTACGGCAAAATACACCAGTGGCTTGTGTTCCCCACATTATGGTGTGATAAGTCCGAACACTTTCACAAGTGCGGCACCCTGAACTTACAACATTATATGCATCGGCTCCGAATCATGTCTTGGGTCAATAGTTGGGTTTGCCCGGCTCCCATGTTTTGGTACCTTACGTTCCGTTCCGTCGGCTAAGGTAGCACTGGGAGAACCACTGCGATTGCGCCCCAATTGAGCTGGGCGAGCGCCTTAGTGGAGAAAGCTAAAACTAACTGTCATGATAAAAGGCGAGAGACTGGTCGCTGTTCGAGAGGTCTTTTCGAGTCCCTAAAGACTTATGCCGCTTCGAGCGAGGAACCAGCTGTGTCCGGCCCAGGCGTGGATAGCGCCCCGAACTCGGTCTTCCGAATACTAGGGGCTTCGCCGAAATTTAAAATTATAGAATTCTATGGCTAAGTGAGAGTGTTCAAGCATTATGAGTCCGGTTGCCTTGTTCGCTGTGTTGAGCGCCTCCCTAGATGGACCCAAAAATGGGAACAAGAGTGCTCAAGTTTATCCCGAACACCCCAGCACTCGTGGCATGGGGGCTGAAGCCGACGACTTGCCATCTCTCAGATTTAATAAACGGCCGCACAGAAGGTAATATTTTAAATCAATAAGCGTTGCTTAGCGCATATGAACAAAGTTTTCAGCGCACAGGATAACACATTACGAGTTTACTCAATAATTACATCTTTGGGGCACCCTTCAGGACACTCTTATAGTACATTTCGGGCGTACGATACTCCTTGCCCACCGGCGGCGCGTCTGTGATAAGCCTCTCAGCATCCAGCCTGCCCGGTGCACCTTTGCACGGCAAGGCCCAACGGCACCTTCAATGCAAAGCGGAGCGCTTGATGACTTCCACCCAGGGCACACATCCACCACCGCCGCGACGAGGCTGAAGTAGCTCCTGTGCATGGCCTCTCGAGCCACAGCCGGACTATGAGGCCCTTCATGGCCTCTTTCGGCTACCTTGTGGAGCTCGACCAGCTGCTTTAGCTGGTCGCTAGGGGCACTGGTGTCCGCCTCAGCGATTGAGACCGAAGACCTTCTCCGTTGAGCTCCCTCCTCGGCCCGGTAGAATCTTGGCGGCATTGGACACGCCATGAGGCAGATCTGCAAACGCCTCGAGAGCTCCGAATTCGGGTAAGTGTCAGGTAATTTACATTCACATGCTTGCTTTGCATGAAAAATGCCTTACCCGCCGCTATTTTCTTCACCGCCTCAATCTCCTGGAGGGCCTTATGGGCCTCGGTCTTAGCGGCTTTGGCACTTTCAAGAGCCGAGGCAAGCTCGGACTCTCGAGTCTTCGAGTCGCGCTCCAAACTCTCATGCTTTTCCATGAGAGCCTGGAGCTCTTGCCGCACCTCCGCCACCCGCGCCTCCTGCTTCTCTCGCTCCGCCCGTTCTGCGGCCGCATTGCGTTCGGCCGAGGACATGGCCTCCTTCAGGGTCACCACCTCGTTCGTGGCCCCTGCAGTACCCACGTTATCCTTGTTATTCCTATTGCAACCAAAATCCTTTTCTATAAGGTACAAATTTACAAGTGGTGTTACTCACCTTATTTGTCCTCGAGCTGCTTCTTGGCAAGGCCGAGCTCTTGCTCGGACTGCTCGAGGTCCTGCTTCAAAGCACCGACCTCCACAACAAGTCTTGCAGAGGTCGCCAGCGCAGCCTGCAAACCCATATTGACATAATTTTAGCACTCCTGCGTATATCTTTTTAGATCCTCAATCCGGTTTTCTTTACAACACCGAACCGAGCATCGAGGCTCTGTCTGTGCGGTACTACATTACATATTTTAAACTTCTTACCTCAAGGCTGTTAGAAGGCTCTGCGAGGCTTCGGTCAGCCCGCTCTTGGCAAGCTGAACCTTCTGAATCACCGCACTCATGATAGTGCGGTGTTCTTCCTTGATGGAAGCGCCGTTAAGCGCCTCCAACAAGTTGTCCGGCGCCTCCGGTTGGACGGAGGCTGCCGGCGTCACGGTCTTGCCCTTCTTACGAAGGGGCCGCCTGCCGGACTCCGGAACCACTGCGGGTTCCGGCATGGAGTCCGGCGCAAAGTCCGGGAGGCTGCCTTGTGGCACCTCCGGAGCCTCCTCCTGATGGGTCCCTTCCTAGGATCCCACCTCGGTGTCCTCAGCGTCACGAGGGGTGGAGGCGGTCGGAATGGAATCCACGTCCGACGGAGCCAAGGACCCGCTCGATGAAGCGGGAAGATCATCATCGGCCGGACTACAGGCAGTGTGCGGCATTAGAAGGACACTATGTGACACAAAAGAGAAATTATAAATCATCCAGGAACCCGGATACTTACGATCTTGCCGGAGGCCTGGCCCTTGAGGGCCACTCTTCGTCGCCAACGTTGGTGTTGGTGGAGCTGTCCGGGGGAAGGGTCCTTCCCCTCTTGGACCCTTCGGCCTCCCCTGTTGGGGAAGCCTTCCTCTTCCTCTTTCCCCCCTCCTGGGGAGAGTCTTCTTTCTCCTCCTCGTCGTCGGGGGAGGAGTCCGCCTCGGAGCCATCGGACGATGAGTCCGATATCACCTGGCGCCGGGAACTCCTTCGGGTTCCCGTGGCCTTCTTCTTGGCCTTCTTCTCCGGCACCACATAAAGGGCCGGGACCAGCAGCCCCGTTAAACGGGCGTCCGCTGGGTCTTCAGGAAGGGCCGGACAGTCTACTGTCCGGACGTCCTCTGCCATCTGTTAAAGGCATTGGGAGTTTTAGATCCCACATAGAGTCAAACTATGAAAGAAAATAAGTGTCCCATAGAGGATAACAAAGCTTACCTCACCGCCGGGCGCTTGGTGCTGAATCCGATCTTGATCGCGGGGCGCGGGCTTCTCCGCCCTTGAATAGCACCCTCCAGGCGGCCGTCGTCGCATGTCGAAGAGCCCGCTTAGAGTCCGGTGTTGTGCCGGATCGAACTCCCACAAATTGAAGGCCCGCTGTTGGCGGGGAGAATCCGGAACGAGCATGACTGGATCACATTGACAAGCCTAAACTTCTTGTTCACCAAGGTGCGGAGATAGGATGGAGTCCTGCCAGCTCCTTGAACTGCCCCATAGCAAGCCCTTCTCTTTCGAGAGGTGAGCTGCATGGGGATACCAGATCTGAACTTCGGGGCGCTGCCCATTTAGGGTCACGCGGCTCGGTGATGTAGAACCACCCGATTGCCACCTTGACGGACTCCACAAAGGCCCCTCGAGCCAGTGGCGTTGGGCATCTTGCCCACCATGGCGCCTCCGCACTCCGCTTGGACGCCCTTCACTACCTTCGGCTTGACATTGAAGGTCTTGAGCCACAGGCCGAAGTGGGGCTGGATGCAGAGGAAGGCCTCGCACACGACGATAAACGCCGAGATGTTGAGGATGAAGTTTGGCGCCAGATCGTGGAAGACCAGGCCGTAGTAGAACATGAGCCCTCGGACGAAGGGATGAAGTGGGAAGCCCAGTCCGCGGAGGAAGTGGGGAAGGAACACGACCCTCTCATGGGGCACTGGGGTGGGGATGAGCTGCCTTGTCGGGCGGCCGGTCTGTGATGTCATTTGAAAGGTATCCGGCGCCGCGCAGCTTTTCGATGTGCCCCTCCGTGACGGAGGAGGCCAACAACTTGCCTCCCGCTCCGGACATGGCTGGAGAAGGTTGAGGCGAGAAGTGCGAACTTGGGCGCTGGAGCTCGAGTGCGCGGAGATGGATAAGCAAAGGAGGAAGAAGGCGTAGGTAAAAAAGGTGAATCCTTATCCCCTTATATATGGGCGGACAAAGACTATGTGTCCCCACTGGCCTGGTAAAACTCGCTTATCTCCCAAGCGCCACCATCAATGGCGCGGTTGGGTTACCCACGTCCGTATTGATGGGAATCCTGTTATAAGGGGAACACGATCTCGCTCGACAAGACGTTCCAAGGAAACCGCCGCTAAACGCTACCGAGGTGGTATAATAAAAACGATTCAAGTAAAGGCTTGGTGGTGGTGTGACGTCATGCCACAAAATCGTCGATGGATTGAACTGTACATATTATTCTCTCTACGGTGGAATGTGGATTTTATTTTGCGAGCCGGACACTATCCTGTGTTCACAATCTTCTATGAATTATTCGGAGGAGGAACCCGCCTTGCAATGCCGAACAATATGCGCGCCGGACTCATCGTCATTGAAGCCTGGTTCAGGGCTCTTGAGGAGTCTGGACTAGGGGTGTCCGGATAGCGGACTATCATCGTCGGCGGACTCCAAGACTATGAAGATACAAGATTGAAGACTTCGTCCGTGTCCGGATGGGACTTTCCTTGGCGTGGAAGGCAAGCTTGGTGATACGGATATGTAGATCTCCTACCATTGTAACCGACTCCGTGTAACCCTAGCCCTCTCCGGTGTCTATATAACCGGAGGGTTTTAGTCCGTTAGGACAACACAACCATTACAACAATCATACCATAGGCTAGCTTCTAGGGTTTAGCCTCCTTGATCTCGTGGTAGATCCACTCTTGTATTACCCATATCATCAATATCAATCAAGCAGGAGTAGGGTTTTACCTCCATCGAGAGGGCCGGAACCTGGGTAAAAACATCGTGTTCCTTGTCTCCTGTTACCATCCGCCTAGACGCACAGTTCGGGACCCCCTACCCGAGATCCGCCGGTTTTGACACCGACAGGGGGTATCGGTACCCCCCCTCGTATTGAAGTTTCTTCTTTCTCCTCTATTCCTTTCTTCTTCTTCTACTCTTCTTTTTCTTCTTCTCCCTCGAGAAAGGAAAATAAGGAAAAGGAAGAAAAGAGGAAGAAGGAAGAAGAAAAAAAAGAAAAAAAAGAGGAGAAGAAGAAAGGAATAGAGGAGAAGAAGAAAAATAGAATTTCTATTTTTCTTCTTCTCCTCTTCTTTTTCTTCTTTTTTCCTCTTCTTATTTATTTCTCCTCTTCTTCCTCTCCTCTTCTTCTCCTTTCTTCCTCTTCTTATTTTCCTTTTTCCTCTCATTCTTTTAGTATTGCTTGTTTCAAAAAAAAAGTTCAAATAGAAAATTTCAAAAAAAAACAAAGGTTTTGCCTAATGCATTGTTCATATGAATATACAAACATTTGCATATTCTACAATAATTAATATCACCAAAAAAATTATGAACAGAAAAAAAAACCTAACTTTTCTAAAAATCTATCTTTTGCATATATGAAAACATTAATACACATATGAACAAAAAATACATATATGAACAAAAATATGCTCTGAACAATTTTTTTATACATTTTGAACATCTACATACACATAGCCACATACATACACATATACATTATATATATATGAACAAAAAAACTAAACTAATAAAAATGAAAAAAACAGAGCCGCATATATAGCCACATACATACACATATACATTGAACAAAAAAATTAAACTAATAAAATGAAAAAAAGCAGAGCTAGCAGGCATGGCGGATCACAATGAGGCGGCTAGATGGCGATGGCGGCAGATGGGGCGGCGTGGCGCCCAGCCATGGGGCGGGACGGGCGGGGCTCGGGCGGCACGCTGGCGGGACGGGCGCGGGCTCGGGAGGCCGGCGACGAGGATCTGCGTGGGCTCGGGGAGGCCGGCGACAAGGACGGCACGGGCTCGGGGAGGCGACAGCCTTGGTGGCGGCAGCGACGGCGAGGTGGAGCAGCCTGGCGGCGTCGAGGAGGGTCGGCGTCGTCGGGGGCAACTAGCGATGAGATTCTGAATTTTTGCAAAGTGTTTGCTTATATAGCAAAGCCATTGGTCCCGGTTCGTGAAACCAACCGGGACTAATGCACCCTTTAGTCCCGGTTGGTGCCACCAACCGGGACCAAAGGCCTCTTTTTCGGCAGCCCAAAGGGCGTGAAGCGGCGGCCTTTGGTACCGGTTGGTGCCACCAATCGGGACCAATGCCCCCCCCTTTAGTCCTGGTTGGTGCCACCAACCGGGACCAAAGGCCCCTGTGCTGCCCGCGTCGGGGCCAAAGTTTAGTCCCACCTCGCTAGTTGAGAGGGGCGTGCGATGGTTTATAAGCCCCACCTTGCACCCTCTCGAGCTCCTCTCCACCACAGGCTTTCGGGCCTACTTGTTATTGCTTTGCCTGATGGGCCTTCTGGGCCTACTGCGGGCCTGAATCCTGGCCCATAGTAGGGTTTCATGTCGTATTCAGGCCGTGGGGGCCCAGTAGGAAGCATTTTTTTTGTTTTTTTGTTTTCTTTACTTATTGTTGCTATTTTTATTTTTTTTCCAATTTTTTTTGTTTTCTGCATTATTTATTTTCTTTTTTTTTGCTTTATTTTTTAATTCATTTTGCTTTTAGTTTTAGGAAAATTATAAACTTTCTGTCAGTGCCATTAGTTTTCAAATTTGAAAACACTTTTTTTGTTTTTTGTTTTCTTTCTTGCTTTATTTATTTTATTTTGTTTCTACTTACAACAAAATACTTATTGTTGTTTTTTTGTTTTGTTTTCTGCATTATTTATTTTCTTTTGTTTTTTGCTTTATTTTTCAATTTTTTTTGCTTTTAGTTTTAGGAAAATTATAAATTTTCTGTTAGTGCCATTAGTTTTCAAATTTGAAAACACTTTTTTTTTTTTTTTTTCTTTCTTGCTTTATTTATTTTATTTTGTTTCTACTTACAACAAAATACTTATTGTTGTTTTTTGTTTTGTTTTCTGCATTATTTATTTTCTTTTGTTTTTTGCTTTATTTTTTAATTCTTTTTGCTTTTAGTTTTAGGAAAATTATAAACTTTCTGTTAGTGCCATTAGTTTTCAAATTTGAAAACACTTTTTTTGTTTTTTTGTTTTCTTTCTTGCTTTATTTATTTTATTTTGTTTCTACTTAGAACAAAATACTTATTGTTGCTATTTTTAATTATTACGAGGGCCAAACCATAAGACATTAAAGCATTTCAAATGAACTCTGAAAAAGTTGAAAGTTGGCATGGTATCATAAATTGACCCACATAGCATGTGCATGTACAAAACGGACAATGGTATCATACTCGCTCGCCACAAAGTTGGCATGGTATCATCATAATAGTTGCGGAGAAAGTCTTCACTTTTCTTCGCTTGTGTCATTTGCTTATTGCGCCAGAACCATGGATAATCTTCATCGTTTATCGGGATCTCAGGGGTCGACCTTGACTTTGAAGGAGGAAATTGATGAAACTTTTCATAATCTTGAGACATGTCTGTCTTGCCCTCCACTCCCACGATGTCCCTTTTTCCTGAAAGAACTATGTGCCGCTTTGGCTCATCGTATGATGTATTCGCTTCCTTATCTTTTCTCTTTCTCGGTCTGGTAGACATGTCCTTCACATAGATAACCTGTGCCACATCATTGGCTAGGACAAATGGTTCGTCAGTGTACACAAGATTTTTCAGATCCACTGTTGTCATTCCGTACTATGGGTCTACCTGTACCCCGCCTCCTGACAGATTGACCCATTTGCACTTAAACAAAGGGACCTTAAAATCATGTCCGTAGTCAAGTTCCCATATGTCCACTATGTAACCATAATATGTGTCATTTCCCCTCTCGGTTGTTGCATCAAAGTGGACACCGTTGTTTTGGTTGGTGCTCTTTTGATCTTGGTCAATCGTGTAAAATGTATTTCCATTTATCTTGTATCCTTTCCAAATCAATACAGTCAAAGATGGTCCCCTGGACAACAAGTACAGCTCATCACAAACAGTGTTGTCACCTCTGATACATGCTTCCAACCAACTGCTGAAAGTCCTGATGTGTTCACATGTAATCTAGTCGTCGCACTGCTCCGGGTGTTTGGAGCGCAGACTGTTCTTGTAGAGTTCTGTAGAACTGTGTAGTGTGCTTGAGACCAAGAATATCCGTCCCTGCATATTATTGAGTCCCTTCCAAGCTTGCCTTTTCCAGTCAGTCTCCCCTCATACCGCAATTTAGGGAGACCTATCTTCTTAAGGCCAAGAGTGAAGTCAACACAAAACCCGGTGACATCCTCTGTTTGATGGCCCATGGAGATGCTTCCTTCGGCCTAAGCGATTCTGGACATATTTCTTTAGGACTCCATGAACCTCTCAAAGGGGTACATATTGTGTAGAAATACGGGCCCGAATGACAATCTCGTCAACTAGATGAACTAGGACGTGCGTCATTATATTGAAGAAGGATGGTGGGAACACCACTCAAACCGACAAGACATTGCACCACATCACTCCTTAGCCTTGGTATGATTTCTGGATCGATCACCTTCGAGAGATTGCATTGAGGAATGCACATAGCTTCACAATGGCTAATCGGACGTTTTTCGGTAGAAGCCCCTCAATGCAACCGGAAGCGCTTCGCCATAATCACGTGGCGATCATGAGACTTTAGGTTCGAAACTTTTTCTCTGCCATATTTATTATTCCTTTTATATTCGACGAAGCCAGTCGGGACCTTCATACTAAGCGAGCATTCAAAGAAGATTTCCTTCTCTTCTTTGGTAAGAGCATAGTGGCGGGACCTTCATATCGCTTTGGAGACTTGCCGTCTTTTTCGTGCAAAGCGTTGTAGGTCCTCCGTGCCTCACCGTATCTTTTGTCTTCCCATACACGCCCAAGAAGCCTAGCAGGTTCACGCAAAGGTTCTTCCTCACGTGCATCACGTCGATCGAAGAGCGGACCTCTAGGTCTTTCCAGTAGGGTAGGTCCCAAAATATAGATTTCTTCTTCCACATGGGTGCGTGTCCCCCAGCGTCACTCAGAACAGCTACTCTGCCCGGACCCTTTCGAAAGATTACGTGTAAACCATTGACCATAGCAAGTACGTGATCACCGGTGCGCATGGCGGGCTTCTTCCGGTGATCTGCCTCGCCTTTGAAATGCTTGCCTTTCTTTCGACATTGATGGTTGGTCGAAGAAATCGACGATGGCCCGGTACACATTCTTCCCGCAGCTTGCGGTATATACTATCGGTGTCAAGTAAACGGTCGCGCATGTGTGGTATCCCTTGTTTGTCTCGTCTCCGAAGGTTACCGAGAGCGGCCAATCGTTGATGGTCACGAATAGCAACGCCTTTAGGTTAAATTCCTCCTGTTTGTGCTCATCCCACGTACCTACACTGTTTCCATTCCACAGCTGTAAAAGTTCTTCAACTAATGGCCTTAGGTACACATCAATGTCGTTGCCGGGTTGCTTAGGGCCTTGGATGAGAACTGGCATCATAAATGAACTTCCGCTTTGTAACGCCCTCGATGCGGCTATATCTCCCACGTGTCGAAGCACGACTTAGAGGCATAACCGCATTGAAAGCAATGTCGCAAGTGAGGTAATCTTCACACAACCCAAGTAATACATAAGGGAAAGAGATACATAGTTGGCTTACAATTGCCACTTCACACAATTACATGAATAAAGCATTACATCATCCAGATACAATCAAGGTTCGACTACGGAACCAAAATAAAAGAAGAACCCCAAATGCGACAAAGGTCCCCGATCGACCCCAACTGGGCTCCACTACTGATCAACTAGAACGAAACAACACAAAGGGCAAGATCAAGATCGAGCTCCTCCTTGGCTTGGTTGCGTCACCGCTTTCGATAACATAGGCACCGCAAACTGGTTTTGAAGTATCCGGTGAGTCACGAGGACTCAAAAATCCCATTACCATGGGTATCAAGACTAGCAAAGCTTAAAGGAAAGGAAGGGGTAAAGTGGTGAGGTTGCAGCAGCGCTAAGCATAATATGGTGGCTAACATACGCAAATGAGAGCGAGTAGAGAACAAGCGGGCGGTCGTCAACTAGCAATGATCAAGAGGTGATCCCGAACACCTACTTACGTCAAACATAACCCGAAACCGTGTTCACTTCCGGACTCCGCGAGAAGAGACCATCACGGCTACACACTCGGTTGATGCGTTTTAATTCGGATCAAGTGTCAAGTTGTCTACAACCGGACATTAACAAATTCCCATCTGCCACATAACCGCGGGCACGGCTCTCGAAAGTTTATACCCTGCAGGGGTGTCCCAACTTAGCCCATGACAAGCTCTCGCGATCATCGAAGGAATAGACCTTCACCCGAGACACTCCGATCAGGCTCGGTATCCCGGTACATCAAGACATTTCAACAATGGTAAAACAAGACCAGCAAAGCCGCCCGGCGTGCCGACATCCTGATAGTAGCCGCGCGTATCTCGTCTCAGGCCACGACCGGATAAGCGAAGCGTACAGGTACCAACGTAACCCAAGTTGCCAAGGGATGGTCCCGCACGGTGCTCTAGTTTGGACCAACGCTTAGACAAGCACTGGCCCGGGGGGGCTATAATAAAGATGACCCTTGGGTTAATTACTCCCAAGGGAAAAGTGCATGGTGGTGAGGCAAATGGTAAAAGGCAATATTGGGCCTTGCTGGACAAGTTTTATTCAAAGCGAACTGTCAGGGGGGTCCCATAAATCACCCGACCGCGTAAGGGACGCAAAATCCGGGAACATAACACCGGATGACGGAAACTAGGGCGGCAAGAGTGGAACAAAACACCAGGCATAAGGCCGAGCCTTCCACCCTTTACCAAGTATATAGATGCATTAATAATATAAGAGATATTGTGATATCCCAACAAAACCCTGTCCACCATGGAGAAATCTTCAACTTCACCTGCAGCTAGCAACGCTATAAGAGGGGCTGAGCAAAGCGGTAACATAGCCAAACAATGGTTTGCTAGGAATGGTGTCAAAGGTTAGAGGTTCATGGCAATATGGGATGGCTTGACAAACAGGTAATAGGTAGCGCAGCATAGCGATAGAACGAAGCAACTAGCATAGCAATGATAGTAGTGAGATCCAGGGTAGCGGTCATCTTGCCTGAAATCCCGCAAGGAAGAAGAACGAGTCCATGAAGAAGACAAACGGAGGCAGACGAACGAATCCTCACAACTCCGGAACGAAACCGAAGCTAAAGAGAGAAGCAAACCGGAAAGAAGCAAACAACATAGTAAACAACCATCGCATAATCATGGCGTGATGCACAACCAAGTATGATGCATGTCCGGTTTAATGAGGCATGGCATGACAAAGTGCACAAACAATACTACAAATTAAGTGGAGCTCAATATGCAACGAGTTGCATATTGATGAAACACCACATCAATTATTTAGTTCTCTCTAGTTATAAGCTACTCAACAATATTAAATGTTATTAAACATGGCAAGGGGTGAAGCATAACAAAACTACCTAACTAGGCAAGTTTAAATGAGGCCGGAAGAACAAACAACAATTCCGGAAAAACCTCATATGCAATTTATGAATTTGCTACTGTTCTGACCTAAAACATATTTTAAAGTTGTTAAACAGGAAAATAAAGTGGACCATGTTAATCTAGGCATTTTCCACCCCATTTACATATAAAGTTTATTAAATTCGGAGTTACGGTTAAATAGTTATGAAATAAATCATTTTAGCATGGCATAGGAGCAAATTAATGTAAACAACATTTTAAACATATTAACATGAGATGAAAGTGGCATATTGTGAAACTAGATGAAAAACTAAGCATTTTACATGTATAAATTATTTTAATCCGATGCACGGTTAATTAATTATTGATGCATGAACATGAGGGGTTTTTCTGTAAAACAGAAATACACTGGATATTTAGGAAATTCGCTGGACAGGAAAAAAAATGCTATCGGGCCGAATATGGAACAGGCCCAACAGAAGGAAAAAAAAAGGAAAAGCGCTGGGGTCTCACCCATGGGCTTCGCCCGCCGAGGAGGAGAGGCTCGGCATGCTTGTGCCGGGCTTTGGGCCGGGGTGATGGGCAGTGGGGAGGCGCGCCCACGTGGACGCCAGCGTCTGGGGCAATGCAGGCGGTCAACGGCAGCGGGCGCTGCCTCGTTCACCCCCCAACGAAGAAGAAGACCGGCGGCAGAGGTCCTCTCCGAGACAGGCGTCGGGCATGGAGGTCGAGAATGGACGCGGGAGGGAGCAGAGGACGGATCCGGCAGCTGCTCGTCCGGGTCAAGACGGCGACGAGGAGCTCCGGCGGCGACGGGCACCTCCCCGCCCACGACGCAGAGGAGAGAGAGAGGGGTGTTAGCGAGAGGAGAGAAGGGAAGGAGATGCAGGGGCAGCGGGACTGAGACCGGCGGCGGCGGCGGAGCAGCCCGGCGAGGTCTGGAGGCGGCGGACTGGCGGCGGGAGCAAGGGCGGCGCGGGAGCGCTGGAGCAGAGGAGCCCGACCCCTGCCGATCCCAGATCGAGAGCGAGGAGCGGGCGCGGCGGCGCTCTGGGCCCAGATCCGCCTGGCAGGCTGGCGCGCTCTGGGGCGCCAAGGCGGCGGAGGGAGGAAGCCAGGGCGACGTGGCCGGCCCTGGTTGGCTACGGGGTGGATAGGGGGCGATGTGGCGTGGCCTGATTGGCCGTAGGGCGCTGGCGGCGGCGCCAAGTGGCGGGGGGTGACTGGAGCGGCGCGGAAAACGAGGAGAAGGTGGGAGGTGGCGGCTGCGGGAGGTTAGGGGAGGCTAGGGGCTAGGGTTGCCCAAATTAGGAAAGGAGGGGTGTTTATATAGGGTAAGAGCTAGGGTTAGGGGGATTTTGAAGGGGTTTCGGACCCTCGGATCTCGATCGGGCGGTTCCGGACGCGAGGGGGGTTAGGCAGGCCTAGGTGGGCTGTGACGAGAGGGTTGGGCTGAGAGGAGAGGGGAGAAATGCAGCCCGGCAGGGTTTCCGGATACCGAAAACGTCCGACGATTAAACCGACTATATTGCGGTTGTAGGTTTAATGGTTGGGCTATCAAATGGACTCCGAATGCGATGAAACTTGGCAGGCGGTCAGTCTACACTATAATAAGATCGCACGACAAGTTGCAACCCATTCCAAGAACATTTTTATGCCACTTATAAAATAATATTTCGGAGGTGCCGCGGGCGCGTGTGAGTGTGGTCTGGACTCCGAACGGACAACGGAGAGAACCGGGGGAACCCGAACGGATGCAAGTTTTGAAAAACATGCAGATGAAATGCAGATGATGACATGGTGAAATGCAACACGCAAGCAATGACATGGCAACAGCGGCAAATAACTGGCGGACACCTGGCGCATCGGATCCGGGGCGTCACAACACTCCACCACTACGAGAGGATCTCGTCCCGAGATCTAGAATGGCACCGGAGAAAAGCGGAAGAGGAAGAGGTAAAACAAAGTTGCTTTTTTGACGAGCGAGTGAACCCATGAACCTTGAGAGGTTGAGCAATTTAAAAGAAAGAGTATAACAGAGATGAACGAGATTGCAAACAATCCGTTAGAAAAGATGAACAAGGAGTATTTCGAGAACTAGAAGGTTGAAAGACATGGAAATAAGAGCTTCACGAACGAAAAGAATATGACCACATCGGTATAATGAGATAGCCAAGGAACAAGAATGGCTGAATTTGGACAGCTCTCCGGTAGAAAAGAGAAGAAAAACTTGATGAGATGAAAAGATATTAAGAGATGATACAACACTCCGGTTAAATGGATAAGCAAGAAAAGAACACGATCCTAAAAAAAACGAGGTGATGTGTGAAGAGCACAACATCACAATGCCTCCGTAACGAAAGAATAGAAGTTAGATCGTTGGAATAAAAGAACGGAGAGGGAAAAGCCAACTTCTGCCACAAATGAACTTGGAAAGCATCCTTCCAAGAAGGTTAGAACGGAATTGTTGGTAAACCAACAACGAAACAAATAAGCTTGTAGTGGGCTTATGGAAAACATCTCGAGACTATGAGGTGACAACCGGCCACTAATGGAAACCATTGATTATATTGAGAGCACCAAAGAGATGCAAAACTGCTTTCGCCGAGAGGATATGAGAAAACTTGGATCATTGATAAGCACCACAATAGCAACATTCCTTAGGGAAGGCTTTAGGTGAAATCTATACCAAGATAACTCCAATGAAGAGATTGACGGTTGAAAAGATCTCTTGAACAAAGAGAAAAAGATGGATTTAAATATGTCACTCTTGAAAACTTGTGAATCATGAAACGCGAAGGGAAATTATCAAGAATGACCTAACACCACCTCAGAAGATAAGGTAGAAAGAATTGCACTTTGGAATGCAAGATGAAGAATGCTTGAACTCCTCAAAACAAGACATGTGTTGAACACCATGTTTAATTTTTGAGTAAGGCTTGGCGGATCATAACTTCAAGAGAAAACTTGAAGAACAATTCGAGATTGAAAGGAATCCTTGACGAACCACCATGTAGAGCCTCCATGAAGAACTCTGGTAATAAAAAGGATGATTAAAAAGGAAGAGAACTTGAAAACACAAGGTGAAGCTTTGTGATGATTTAGAATGAGCTTCGCGACGATAATGCGGAAAACTTGGAACTCCGGAAAAGAAAAGAATGAAGCATCTCGAACCAAGAATGTGACATGATGAACAACTCCGGAAAGAAGAAATTAATCACTTGGATGAAACAAGAATAAGAATTATGTTATGCATATCCTTCACCAATTTAAATTGATGACAAGCAACGGATTTGGCATACTACTTATTCCCGTAGAAAGGATTAAAAGAGATAAATCAAAACTTGAGAAGGTCTTCAACGAACCACCGGTAGGATTGGAACAACAAATGAATTGATATGATGAACAAGGAAGAGAGATCTTGAAAGAACCACCATAAGAATTGAAAATGAAAGTAGCAAAGGCACAATTCACAGGGAAGAGTTGGAAGACGAATGAAGATACTTGAGGGGATTTAGATACATGAGAACGAAGAGATCACAAACCGATTAAAGATCACTTGAACGAAGCACCGGTAAAATTTGGAGCATGATAGCTACACGCTGAGAATGAAGAATTATGACATGCTGGCCTTCGGAGGAAATAAATGGAAACAACTCATAAAATGCCCCGGATGGGTGAAAAGAATTGTCACAATCAAAAACAATTATGAGAGGATGGCATCAATCTAGAACCATGAAGCTTGAAAAGAATGGAGCAAGATTTAAGAGAAATCCTTCTTCGGTCTTCAAATGATGAGAATGACAACGAGAAACACCACCAAGAATTATTGAGGCACACCGAAAAGAATCAAAAGCGAAGAGGTTGAGCCAACTATGAAAAGGATTTGAAAGATCTTGGAGAAAAGCATTTGACTGATGATAACTCATTCTTACGTCAAACTTGGAGAAGAATTTAGATAGCTCCGGAATAATTAGAAGAGTCAGGTAAGATCCTGGGAAAAGACCTGTGGGTTAGGGCCCACTCAAAAGAACACCGTTGAAATGATTTAAAAGAGATGTTGCACCGGTTGAATTAAATGGCTTGAATGAGATAACAATCTCAAAATGGCTTGAATGGATTAAGAATGGAAACACAAATCTTCCAAGATATCTTCAGCACTCTGGAAGAAATGAATAGCAAGAGGTGAGTGAATGAGAGGTGCACCGGCATGAGAAAGCATTTGACACGAGGAAAGGAATATGATCGACACTGAAAGCTTGAATTGGATCCACCGGAGAAGAAAAAAGAACGAAGGATGATGAACTTGAAGCTGTTGAGCATCTTCATGGGAAATCACCGGGCAAGAACATTGATAGAAAAGAATGAAGAGACTTCACGTGAATAAATGGATACTTGATTAAGAAATCTGTGTCCTTGAAGAAAAAGGGTGGGAGGGCGGGAAAACAAAGGCAACTTGGAGAAGATGGAACAAACACCGTTGGGAAAACTTAGAAATGATCTTGCGGATGGGGAGAATGGTCGGATCCACTTGAAGAGAAGCACGCCGGTAGGAAAAGAATTAACATGACAACCTCAATGATCAAGAAGGATTAGTATTCCCATAGAAATATGAGAACACCATTTAGGAAAGGTATGGATTCAACATTTGACATCGAAGCAACTCGAATACCACAAATAACACAAAACAAAGGATTTGGCTTGCAGAATAAGCCGGAACAAGTACATATGATAGAGATTTACCCAATCTCATATCATGCATCTGTCGAAAAGATATTCTAGGAGCTACTTGAATTCCCACCTATAAACTCCCGAAACTTTCTGGTTATGCAATCTGGTGTTGGGGATACAGGGGAAGTGTTGGGGAACGTAGTAATTTCAAAAAATTTCCTACGCACACGCAAGATCATGGTGATGTATAGCAACGAGAGGGGAGAGTGTTGTCCACATACCCTTGTAGACCCGAAGCGGAAGCGATCACAACGTAGAGGAAGTAGTCGACGTTTCCCTCGCGATCCGACCGATCCGGCGCCGTTATTCGGCGCCCCAGTTCTTGACACACGTACAGCTCGATGACGTCCCTCGTACTCGATCCAGCCGAGTGTCGAGGGAGAGTTTCACAAGACGACGGCGCAGTGACGATCTTGATGTTTCACCGGCGCAGAAGCCGCTTAAGCTTCGGACGGTATAACCGAGGTGGAATATGGTGGAGGGGGCACCGCACACGGCTAAGGAACGATCTAAAGATCAAACTTGTGTGTTCAAGGTGCCCCCTGCCCCGTAGATATAAAGGAGGGAGGGGGAGGCCGGCCGGCCTAGCTAGGGCGCCGAGGAGCGGTGGAGTAGGACTCCCCTTCCTAGTTGGAATAGGATTGGGGGAGAGGGAAGAGGAGAGGCGCCGCCCCCTCCTTGTCCTATTCGGACTGGGGGAGAGGCGCGCCACCCCCCGGCCGGCCCCTCCTCTTCTCCCTCGAGGCCCACCGAGGCCCATTTACCCCGGGGTTCCGTAACCTCCCTAAGTACTCCGGTAAATTCCTGCCGGAACCATTCCAACTCCAAACATAGGCTTCCAATATATCAATCTTTATGTCTCGACCATTTCGAGACTCCTCGTCATGTCCGTGATCACATCCGGACTCAACTTCTTCGTACATCAAAATACATAAACTCATAATAACCGCCATCGAAACCTTAAGTGTGCGGACCCTACGGTTCGAGAACAATGTAGACATGACCTAGAACTATTCACGGTCAATAACCAACAGCGGGACCTGGATGCCCATATTGGTTCCTACATATTCTACGAAGATCTTTATCGGTCGAGACCGCATAACAACATACGTTGTTCCCTTTGTCATCGGTATGTTACTTTCCGAGATTCGATCGCTTGGTATCCAATACCTAGTTCAATCTCGTTACCGCAAGTCTCTTTACTCGTTCCGTAATACATCATCTCACAACTAACTCATTAGTTGTAGTGCTTGCAAGGCTTCATGATGTGCATTACCGAGAGGGCCCAGAGATACCTCTCCGACAATCGGAGTGACAAAACCTAATCTCAAATACGCCAACCCAACATCCGCCTTTGGAGACACCTGTAGTACTCCTTTATAATCACCCGATTCGTTGTGACGCTTTGGTAGCACCCAAAGTGTTCCTCCGTAAACAGGAGTTGCATAATCTCATAGTTACAGGAACATGTATATGTCATGGATAAAAGCAAGAGCAACATACTCAACGATCGTGTGCTAAGCTAAGGGAATGGGTCATGTCAATCAGATCATTCTACTAACGATGTGACCTCGTTAATCAAATAACAACTCTTTGTTCATGGTCGAAACATAACCATCTTTGATTAACAAGCTAGTCTAGTAGAGGCATACTAGTGACATATTGTTTTGTCTATGCATTCACACATGTATCATGTTTCCTAAGTTAATACAATTCTAGCATGAATGATAAACATTTATCATGAAATAAGGAAATAAATAATAACTTTATTATTGCCTCTAGGGCATATTTCCTTCAGTCTCCCACTTGCACTAGAGTCAATAATCTAGATTACATAGTAATGATTCTAACACCCATGGAGTCTTGGTGCTGATCATGTTTTGCTCGTGGAAGAGGCTTAGTCAACGGGTCTGCAACATTCAGATCCGTATGTATCTTGCAAATTTCTATGTCTCCCAATTGGACTAAGTCCCGGATGGAATTGAAGCGTCTCTTGATGTGCTTGGTCCTCTTGTGAAATCTGGATTCCTTCGCTAAGGCAATTGCTCCAAAGATTGTCACGTAAGATTTTCATTGACCAGATGCACTAGGTATGACACCTAGATCGGATATGAACTCCTTCATCCGCACTCCTTCATTAGCTGCTTCCGGCTGCTATGTACTCCGCTTCACATGTAGATCCCGCTTTCTGACGCTTTGTTTAGAACTGCACCAACTTACAGCTCCTCCATTTAGTGTAAATACGTATCCGGTCTGCAATTTAGAATCGTCCGGATCGTTGTCAAAGCTTGCATCAACGTAACTGCCATTTATGAGCTCTTTGTCACCTCCATATACGAGAAACATATCCTTAGTCCTTTTCGTATTTCAGATGTTCTTGACCACTGTCCAAAGGATCCACTCGATTACTTTGGTACCTCCCTGCTAGGCTTATAGCAAGGCACACATCAGGTCTGGTACACAGCATTGCATACATGATAGTGAAGGAAATATGCCCTAGAGGCAATAATAAAGTTATTATTTATTTCCTTATTTCATGATAAATGTTTATCATTCATGCTAGAATTGTATTAACCGGAAACATGATACATGTGTGAATGCATAGACAAAACAAGATGTCACTAGTATGCCTCTACTAGACTAGCTTGTTAATCAAAGATGGTTATGTTTCCTACCATGAACAAAAGGAGTTGTTATTTGATTAACGAGGTCACATCATTAGTAGAATGATCTGATTGACATGACCCATTCCTTAGCTTAGCACACGATCGCTTAGTATGTTGCTACCGCTTTTATCCATGACTTATACATGTTCCTATAACTATGAGATTATGCAACTCCGCTTACGGAGGAACACTTTGGTGCTACCAAACGTCACAACGAATCGGGTGATTATAAAGGAGTACTACAGTGTGTCTCCAAAGGCGATGTTGGGTTGGCGTATTTCGAGATTAGGTTTTGTCATCCGATAGTCGAGAGGTATCTCTGGCCCTCTCGGTAATGCACATCACTCGAAGCCTTGCAAGCACTACAACTAATGAGTTAGTTGTGAGATGATGTATTACGGAACGAGTAAAGAGACTTACCGTAACGAGATTGAACTAGGTATTGATACCGACGATCGAATCTCGCAAGTAACATACCAATGACAAAGGAACAACGATGTTGTTATGCGGTCCGACCGACAAAGATCTTCGTAGAATATGTAGGAACCAATATGGGCATCCAGGTCCCGCTGTTGGTTATTGACCGTGAATGGTTCTAGGTCATGTCTACATTGTTCTCGAACCGTAGGGTCCGCACGCTTAAGGTTTCGGCGATGCTTATTATGAGTTTATGTATTTTGATGTACCAAGGAGTTCGAGTCCCGGATGTGATCACGGACATGACGAGGAGTCTCGAATAGTCGAGACATAAAGATTGATATATTGAAGCCTATGTTTGGAGTTCGAATGGTTCCGGCGAAAACGGAATTTATCGAGTACCGGAGGTTACTGAACCCCCGGAGGTAAATGGGCCTCGATGGGCCTTAGTGGAAAGGAGAAGGGCAGCCCAAGAGGGCTGCGCCTCCCCCTTCCCTAGTCCTACTAGGACTAGGAGAAGGGGCCGCCCCTCTCTCTTCCCTCCCGAATCCTAGTCCAACTAGGATTGGGGGAATCCTACTCCCGAGAGGAGTAGGACTCCTGCATGCGCCTCCTTGGCCGCCCCTCCCCCTGCTCCTTTATATATACGGGGCAGGGGCACCTTGAACACACAAGTTGATCGTGAGATCGTTCCTTAGCCGTGCGCGTGCCCCCTCCACCATATTCCACCTCGGTTATACCGTCATGAAGCTTAGGCGAAGCCTCGCGCGGTGAAACATCAAGATCGTCACCACGCCGTCGTCTTGACGAACTCTCCTCGACACTCGGCTGGATCGAGTACGAGGGACGCCATCGAGCTGTACGTGTGTCAAGAACTCGGGCGCCGGAGTAACGGCGCCGGATCGGTCGGATCGCGAGGAGAACGTCGACTACTTCCTCTACGCCAGATCGCTTCCGCTTCGGGTCTACAAGGGTATGTAGACAACACTCTCCCTCTCGCTGCTATACATCACCATGATCTTGCGTGTGCGAGGGAAAATTTTTGAAATTACTACGCTTCTCCAACAAAGGGTATCGAGCCTAGGTTTTTCTATGGTTTGATGTTTTGCACGAGTAGAACACAAGTGAGTTGTGGGCGATACAAGTCATACTACCTACCAGCATGTCATACTTTGGTTCAGCGGTATTGTGAGATGAAGCGCCTGCACCGACATTACGCCAGACGCTTACGCGAGACTGGTTTCACCGCCACGAGCACTCGCTGCTTAAAGGTGACCGGTGGGTGTCTGCTCTCTCACTTTAGTTGAACCGAGTGTGACTACGCCCGTCCTTGAGAAGGTTAAACGGAGTCTATTTGACGAAGTATCGCTGTGGTTTTGATGCGTGGGTGAGACTGGTTCTTGCTTAAGCCCGTAGCAGCCACGTAAAATTTGCAACAACAAAGTAGAGGACGCCTAACTTGTTTTTGCAGGCATGTTGTGATGTGATATGGTCAAGATGTGATGCTATATTTTATTGTATGAGATGATCATGTTTTGTAACCGGTTATCGGCAATCGGCAGGAGCCATATGGTTGTCGCTTATTGTATGCAATGCAATCGCCTCAGTAATGCTTTACTTTATCACTAAGCGGTAGCGATAGTCGTAGTAGCATAAGTTTGGCGAGACGACAACGATGCTGCGATGGAGATCAAGGTGTCGCGCCGGTGACGATGGTGATCATGGTGGTGCAACAAGATGGAGATCATGAAGCACAAGATGATGATGACCATATCATATCACTTATATTGATTTGCATGTGATGTTTATCCTTTTATGCATCTTATCTTGCTTTGATTGACGGTAGCATTATAAGATGATCTCTCACTAAATTATCAAGAAGTGTTCTCCCCGAGTATGCACCGTTGCCAAAGTTCGTCGTGCCCGCACACCACGTGATGATCGGGTGTGATAAGCTCTACGTCCATCTACAACGGGTGCAAGCCAGTTTTTGCACACGCAGAATACTCGGGTTATACTTGACGAGCCTAGCATATGCAGATATGGCCTCGGAACACGGAGACCGAAAGGTTGAACGTGAATCATATAGTAGATATGATCAACATAAGATGTTCACCATTGAAAACTACTCCATTTCACGTGATGATCGGTTATGGTTTAGTTGATTTGGATCACGTGATCACTTAGATGACTAGAGAGATGTTTTTCTAAGTGGGAGTTCTTAAGTAATATGATTAATTGAACTTAAATTTATCATGAACTTAGTACCTGATAGTATCTTGCTTGTTTATGTTTGATTGTAGATAGATGGCTCGTCTTTGTTGTTCCGTTGAATTTTAATGCGTTCCTTGAGAAAGCAAAGTTGAAAGATGATGGTAGCAATTACACGGATCGGGTCCGAATTTGAGGATCATCCTCATTGCTGCACGTAAGAGCTACGCCCCGATGCACCGCTAGGTGACAGTTCTGCTTCTGAGCAACGCCGGATGTTATGAACGTCTGGCGAGCAAAGTCGATGACTACTCTATAGTTCAAGCAGCCATGCTTTACGGCTTAGAACCGGGACTTCAACGACGTTTTGAACGCTCATGGAGCATATGAGATGTTCCAGAGTTGAAGTTAATATTCCAACAGTAATGCCCGGATTGAGAGATATGAAGTCTCCAATAAGTTCTATAGCTGCAAGATGGAGGAGAATAGTTACATTAGTGAGCATATACTCGTAATGTCCGGGTACTACAATCACTTGACACAATTGGGAGTTAATCTTCCGGATGATTGTGTCATTGATGTAATTCTCCAATCACCGCCACCAAGCTACAAAGGCTTCGTGATGAACTATAATATGCAAGGGTTAGTAAAGACTATGCTCGAGCTCTTCGCAATGCTAAAGGCTGCGGAGGTAGAAATCAAGAAGGAGCATCAAGTGTTGATGGTCAATAAGACCACTAGTTTCAAGAAGAAAGGCAAAGGGAAGAAGAAGGGAATTCAAGAAGAACAGCAAGCAAGTTGTCGCTCAGAGAAGAAACCCAAGTCTGGCCCTAAACCTGAAATCGAGTGTTTCTACCGCAAGCGACATCGTCACCGGAAGCGGAACTGCCCCAAGTATTTGGCGGATAAGAAGGATGGCAAGGTGAACAAAGGTATATGTGATATACATGTTATTGATGTGTACCTTACTAGAGCTCGTAGTAGCACTGGTATTTGATACTGGTTCTTGCTAATATTTGCAACTCAAACAGGACTACTGATTAAACGAACTCGCAAAGGACGAGGTGACGATGCGCGTGGGAAATGGTTCCAAAGTCGATGTGATCGCGGTCGGCACGCTACCTCTACATCTACCTTCGGGATTAGTTTTAGACCTAAATAATTGTTATTTGGTGCTCGCGTTGAGCATGAACATTATATCTGGATCTTGTTTGATGCGAGACGGTTATTCATTTAAATCGAGAATAATGGTTGTTCTATTTATATGAGTAATATCTTTTATGGTCATGCACCCTTGAGGAGTGGTCTATTTCTTATGAATCTCGATAGTAGTGATACACATATTCATAATGTTGAAACCAAAAGATGCAGAGTTGATAATGATAGTGCAACTTATTTGTGGCACCGCCGCTTAGGTCATATCGGTGTAAAGCGCATGAAGAAACTCCATGTTGATGGACTTTTGGAGTCACTTGATTATGAATCACTTGGCACTTGCGAACCGTGCCTCATGGGCAAGATGACTAGAACACCGCTTCTCCGTACTATGGAGAGAGCAACAGATTTGTTGGAAATCATACATACTGTATGTATGTGGTCCGATGAATGTTGAGGCTCGTGGCGGATATCGTTATTTTCTCACCTTCACAGATGACTTAAGCGATATGGGTATATCTACTTAATGAAACATAAGTCTGAAACATTTGAAAAGTTCAAAGAATTTCAGAGTGAAGTTGAAAATCATCGTAACAAGAAAATTAAGTTTCTACGATCCGATCGTGGAGGTGAATATTTGAGTTACGAGTTTGGTCTACATTTGAAACAATGCGGAATAGTTTCAAGAACTCACGCCACCCGAACACCACAACAGAATGGTGTGTCCGAACGTCGAATCGCACTTTACTAGATATGGTGCGATCTATGATGTCTCTTACAAATTTACCGCTATCGCTTTTGGGGTTATGCTCTAGAGACACCGATTCACACTGAATAGAACACCGTCGAAATCCGTTGAGACGACACCTTATGAACTGTGGTTTAGCAAGAAACCAAAGTTGTCGCTTCTTAAAGTTTGGGGATGCGATGCTTATGTGAAAAACTTCAACCCGATAAGCTCGAACCCAAATCGAGAAATGTGTCTTCATAGGATACCCAAAGGAGACAGTTGGGTACACCTTCTATCACAGATCCGAAGGCAAGACATTCGTTGTTAAGAATGGATCCTTTCTAGAGAAGGAGTTTCTCTCGAAAGAAGTGAGTGGGAGGAAAGTGGAACTTGATGAGGTAATAGTACCTTCTCCCTTACTTGAAAGTAGTTCGTCGCAGAAACCAGTTTACGAGACACCTACACCAAGTAGTGAGGAAGTTGATGATGTTGATCATGAAACTTCGATCAAGTTACTACGTAACCTCGTAGATCAACCAGAGTAAGATCCGCACTGAGTGGTACGGTAATCCTGTTCGGAAGTCATGCTACTAGATCATGATGAACCTACGAACTATGAAGAAGCGATGGTGAGCCCAGATTCGCAAAATGGCTTGAGGCCATGAAATCTGAGATGGGATCCATGTATGAAAACAAAGTGTGGACTTTGGTTGACTTGCCCGAGGGTAGGCAAGCAATAGAAAACAAGTGGATCTTCAAGAAGAAGACCGACGCCGACGGTAATGTTATCGTTTATAAAGCTCGACTTGTCGCAAAAGGTTTTCGACAAGTTCAAGGGTTGACTACGATGAGACCTTCTCACCCGAAGCGATGCTTAAGTCCGTCCGAATCATGTTAGCAATTGCCGCATTTTATGATTATGAAATTTGGCAAATGGATGTAAAGACGCATTCTGAATGGATTTCGGAAGAAGAGTTGTATATGATGCAACCGAAGGTTTTATCGATCCAAAGGAGCTAACAAAGTGTGCAAGCTCCAAATGATCCATATATGGACTGGTGCAAGCATCTCGGAGTTGGAATAAACGCTTTGATAGTGTGATCAAAGCATTTGGGTTTGTCTGAGACTTTTGGAGAAGCCTCAGATTTACAAGAAAGTGAGTGGGAGCTCAGAGCATTTCGATCTTATATGTGGATGACATATTGCTGATCGGAAATGATATAGAATTTCTGGATAGCATAAAGGGATACTTGAATAAGAGTTTTTCAATGAAAGACCTCGGTGAAGCTGCTTACATATTGGGCATCAAGATCTATAGAGATAGATCAAGACGCTTAATTGGACTTTCACAAAGCACATACCTTGACAAAGTTTTGAAGAAGTTCAAATGGATCAAGCAAAGAAAGGGTTCTTGCCTGTGTTACAAGGTGTGAAGTTGAGTCGACTCAATGCCCGACCACCGCAGAAGATAGAGAGAAGATGAAAGATGTTCCTATGCTTCAGCCATAGGCTCTATCATGTATGCAATGCTGTGTACCGCACTGATGTGTGCCTTGCTATAAGCCTAGCAGGAGGTACCAAAGTAATCCAGAGTGGATCATCGGACAGCGGTCAAGAACATCCTGAAATACCGAAAAGGACTAAGGATATGTTTCTCGATATGGAGGTGACAAAGAGCTCATCGTAAACGGTTACGTTGATGCAAGCTTTGACACCGATCCCACGATTCTAAATCGCAGACCGGATACGATTTACACTAAACGGAGGAGCTGTCGGTTGGTGCAGTTCTAAACAAAGCGTCAGAAGGGATCTACATGTGAAGCGGAATACATAGCAGCTTCGAAGCAGCTAATGAAGGAGTCGGATGAAGGAGTTCATATCCGATCTAGGTGTCATACCTAGTGCATCGGGTCCAATGAAAATCTTCTGTGACAATACTGGAGCAATAGCCTTAGCAAAGGAATCCAGATTTCACAAGAGGACCAAACACATCAAAAGACGCTTCAATTCCATCCGGACTTAGTCCAGATCGAGACATAGAGATTTGCAAGATACATACGGATCTGAATGTTGCGCACCGTTAACTAAGCCTCTTCCACGAGCAAAACATGATCAGCACCAAGACTCCATGGGTGTTAGAATCATTACTATGTAATCTAGATTATTGACTCTAGTGCAAGTGGGAGACTGAAGGAAATATGCCCTAGAGGCAATAATAAAGTTATTATTTATTTCCTTATTTCATGATAAATGTTTATCATTCATGCTAGAATTGTATTAACCGGAAACATGATACATGTGTGAATGCATAGACAAAACAAGATGTCACTAGTATGCCTCTACTAGACTAGCTTGTTAATCAAAGATGGTTATGTTTCCTAACCATGAACAAAGGAGTTGTTATTTGATTAACGAGGTCACATCATTAGTAGAATGATCTGATTGACATGACCCATTCCCTTAGCTTAGCACACGATCGTTTAGTATGTTGCTACTGCTTTTATCCATGACTTATACATGTTCCTATAACTATGAGATTATGCAACTCCGCTTACGGAGGAACACTTTGGTGCTACCAAACGTCACAACGTAATCGGGTGATTATAAAGGAGTACTACAGTGTCTCCAAAGGCGTATGTTGGGTTGGCGATTTCGAGATTAGGTTTTGTCACTCCGATAGTCGAGAGGTATCTCTGGGCCCTCTCGGTAATGCACATCATCAAGCCTTGCAAGCACTACAACTAATGAGTTAGTTGTGAGATGATGTATTACGGAACGAGTAAAGAGACTTGCCGTAACGAGATTGAACTAGGTATTGGATACCGACGATCGAATCTCGGCAAGTAACATACCAATGACAAAGGGAACAACGATGTTGTTATGCGGTCCGACCGACAAAGATCTTCGTAGAATATGTAGGAACCAATATGGGCATCCAGGTCCCGCTGTTGGTTATTGACCGTGAATGGTTCTAGGTCATGTCTACATTGTTCTCGAACCGTAGGGTCCGCACGCTTAAGGTTTCGATGATGCTTATTATGAGTTTATGTATTTTGATGTACCAAGGAGTTCGAGTCCCGGATGTGATCACGGACATGACGAGGAGTCTCGGAATAGTCGAGACATAAAGATTGATATATTGGAAGCCTATGTTTGGAGTTCGAATGGTTCCGGCGCGACGGAATTTACCGAGTACCGGAGGTTACTGGAACCCCGGAGGTAAATGGGCCTCGATGGGCCTTAGTGGAAAGGAGAAGGGCAGCCCAAGAGGGCTGCGCCTCCCCTTCCCTAGTCCTACTAGGACTAGGAGAAGGGGCCGCCCCTCTCTCTTTCCCCCCGGAATCCTAGTCCAACTAGGATTGGGGGAATCCTACTCCCAGAGGAGTAGGACTCCTGCAGCGCCCTCCTTGGCCGCCGCCCCCCCCCCTGCTCCTTTATATACGGGGCAGGGGGCACCTGGAACACACAAGTTGATCGTGAGATCGTTCCTTAGCCGTGTCGCGTGCCCCCTCCACCATATTCCACCTCGGTTATACCGTCATGAAGCTTAGGCGAAGCCTCGCGCCGTGAAACATCAAGATCGCCACCACGCCGTCGTCTTGACGAACTCTCCTCGACACTCGGCTGGATCGAGTACGAGGGACGCCATCGAGCTGTACGTGTGTCAAGAACTCGGGCGCCGAGTAACGGCGCCGGATCGGTCGGATCGCGAGGAGAACGTCGACTACTTCCTCTACGCTGTGATCGCTTCGCTTGGTCTACAAGGGTATGTAGACAACACTCTCCCCTCTCGTTGCTATACATCACCATGATCTTGCGTGTGCGTAGGAAAATTTTTGAAATTACTACGTTCTCCAACAGATAGAGCCTATGGCTGAAGCATAGGGAACATCTTTCATTTTCTCTCTATCTTCTGCAGTGGTCGGGCATTGAGTCTGACTCAACTTCACACCTTGTAACACAGGCAAGAACCCTTTCTTTGCTTGATCCATTTTGAACTTCTTCAAAATTTTGTCAAGGTATGTGCTTTGTGAAAGTCCAATCAAGCGTCTTGATCTATCTCTATAGATCTTAATGCCCAATATGTAAGCAGCTTCACCGAGGTCTTTCATTGAAAAACTCTTATTCAAGTATCCCTTTATGCTATCCGAAATTCTATATCATTTCCGATCAGCAATATGTCATCTACATATAATATTAGAAATGCTACTGAGCTCCCACTCACTTTCTTGTAAATACAAAGCTTCTCCAAAGTCTGTACAAACCCAAATGCTTTGATCACACTATCAAAGCGTTTATTCCAACTCCGAGATGCTTGCACCAGTCCATAGATGGATCATTGGAGCTTGCATACTTTGTTAGCTCCTTTGGATCGATAAAACCTTCTGGTTGCATCATATACAACTCTTCTTCCGTAAATCCATTCAGAATGCAGTCTTTACATCCATTTGCCAAATTTCATAATCATAAAATGCGGCAATCGCTAACATGATTCGGACGGACTTAAGCATCGCTACGGGTGAGAAGGTCTCATCGTAGTCAACCCCTTGAACTTGTCGAAACCCTTTGCATAAGTCGAGCTTTATAGACGATAATATTACCGTCGGCGTCGGTCTTCTTCTTGAAGATCCACTTGTTTTCTATTGCTTGCCTACCCTCGGCAAGTCAACCAAAGTCCATACTTTGTTTTCATACATGGATCCCATCTCGCATTTCATGGCCTCAAGCCATTTTATGGAATCTGGGCTCACCATCGCTTCTTCATAGTTCGTAGGTTCATCATGATCTAGTAGCATGATTTCCGAACAGGATTGCCGTACCACACTGCAAGCGGATCTTACTCTGGTTGATCTACGAGGTTACAGAGTAACTTGATCTGAAGTTTCATGATCAACATCATTAACTTCCTCACTACTTGGTGTAGGTGTCTCAGAAACCGTTTTCTGCGACGAACTACTTTCAAGTAAGGGAGAAGGTACTGTTACCTCATCAAGTTCCACTTTCCTCCCACTCACTTCTTTCGAGAGAAACTCCTTCTCTAGAAAGGATCCATTCTTAGCAACGAATGTCTTGCCTTCGGATCTGTGATAGAAGGTGTACCCAACTGTTTCCTTTGGGTATCCTATGAAGACACATTTCTCCGATTTGGGTTCGAGCTTATCAGGTTGAAGCTTTTTCACATAAGCATCGCATCCCCAAACTTTAAGAAACGACAACTTTGGTTTCTTGCTAAACCATAGTTCATAAGGTGTCGCCTCAACGGATTTCGACGGTGTTCTATTCAGTGAATGCGGCCGCCTCTAGAGCATAACCCCAAAATGATAGCGGTAAATCTGTAAGAGACATCATAGATCGCACCATATCTAGTAAAGCACGACATGACGCTCGACACACCATTACGCCAGGTGTTCCGGTGGCGTGAGTTGCGTAAACTATTCCGCATTGTTTCAAATGTAGACCAAACTCAGAACTCAAATATTCACCTCCACGATCGATCGTAGAAATTTAATTTTCTTGTTACGATGATTTTCAACTTCACTCTGAAATTCTTTGAACTTTTCAAATGTTTCAGACTTATGTTTCATTAAGTAGATATACCCATATCCGCTTAAGTCATCTGTGAAGGTGAGAAAATAACGATATCCGCCACGAGCCTCAACATTCATCGGACCACATACATCGGTATGTATGATTTCCAACAAATCTGTTGCTCTCTCCATAGTACCGGAGAACGGTGTTCTAGTCATCTTGCCCATGAGGCACGGTTCGCAAGTGCCAAGTGATTCATAATCAAGTGACTCCAAAAGTCCATCAGTATGGAGTTTCTTCATGCGCTTTACACCGATATGACCTAAACGGCAGTGCCACAAATAAGTTGCACTATCATTATCAACTCTGCATCTTTTGGCTTCAACATTATGAATATGTGTATCACTACTATCGAGATTCATAAGAAATAGACCACTCCTCAAGGGTGCATGACCATAAAAGATATTACTCATATAAATAGAACAACCATTATTCTCTCGATTTAAATGAATAACCGCCTCGCATCAAACAAGATCCAGATATAATGTTCATGCTCAACGCAGCACCAAATAACAATTATTTAGGTCTAAAACTAATCCGAAGGTAGATGTAGAGGTAGCGTGCCGACCGCGATCACATCGACTTTGGAACCATTTCCCACGCCGCATCGTCACCTCGCCCTTTGCCGTTGTTCGCTAATCCGTAGTCCTGCTTCGAGTTGCAAATATTAGCAATGTAACCAAGATCAAATACCAGTGCTATCATGAGCTCTAGTAAGGTACACATCAATAACATGTATATCACATATACCTTTGTTCACCTTGCCATCCTTCTTATCCGCCAAATACTTGGGGCAGTTCCGCTTCAAAGGACCGATACCGCTTGCGGTAGAAGCACTCTCGCCAGGCTTAGGTCCGACTTGGGTTTCTTCTCCGAGCAAAGAACTTGCTTGCTGTTCTTCTTGAAGTTCCCTTCTTTTCCCTTTGCCTTTCTTCTTGAAACTAGTGGTCTTATTGACCATCAACACTTGATGCTCCTTCTGATTTCTACCTTCGCTGCCTTTAGCATTGCGAAGAGCTCGGGCATAGTCTTTACTAACCCTTGCATATTATAGTTCATCACGAAGCCTTTGTAGCTTGGTGGCAGTGATTGAAGAATTCTGTCAATGACACAATCATTCGGAAGATTAACTCCCAATTGTGTCAAGTGATTGTAGTACCTGCACATTCTCGAGTATATGCTCACTAATGTAACTATTCTCCTCCATCTTGCAGCTATAGAACTTATTGGAGACTTCATATCTCTCAATCCGGGCATTCTGTTGGAATATCAACTTCAACTCTGGAACATCTCATATGCTCCATGACGCTTCAAAACGCCGTTGAAGTCCCGTTCTAAGCCGTAAAGCATGGCACACTCGAACTATAGAGTAGTCATCAGCTTTGCTCGCCAGACGTTCTTAACGCCGCTCGGCCAGCATCTGCATCAGTTCCTGCTACCTAGCGGTGCATCCAGACGTAACTCTTACAGGCAGCAATGAGGATGATCCTCGTTACGGACCCAATCCGTGTAATTGCTACCATCATCTTTCAACTTTGCTTTCTCAAGGAACGCATTAAAATTCAACGGAACAACAAAGACGAGCCATCTATCTACAATCAAACATAAACAAGCAAGATACTATCAGTACTAAGTTCATGATAAATTTAAGTTCAATTAATCATATTACTTAAGAACTCCCACTTAGAAAGACATCTCTAGTCATCCAAGTGATCACGTGATCCAAATTAACTAAACCATAACCGATCATCACGTGAAATGGAGTAGTTTTCAATGGTGAACATCTTATGTTGATCATATCTACTATATGATTCACGCCGACCTTTCGGTCTCCGTGTTCCGAGGCCATATCTGCATATGCTAGGCTCGCCAAGTATAACCCGAGTATTCTGCGTGTGCAAAACTGGCTTGCACCCGTTGTAGATGGACGAGAGCTTATCACACCCGATCATCACGTGGTGTCCGGGCACGACGAACTTTGGCAACGGTGCATACTCGGGAGAACACTTCTTGATAATTTAGTGAGAGATCATCTTATAATGCTACCGTCAATCAAAGCAAGATAAGATGCATAAAAGGATAAACATCACATGCAAATCAATATAAGTGATATGATATGGTCATCATCATCTTGTGCTTCATGATCTCCATCTTGCTGCACCACCATGATCACCATCGCCACCGGCGTGACACCTTGATCTCCATCGTAGCATCGTTGTCGCCTCGCCAAACTTATGCTACTACGACTATCGCTATCGCTTAGTGATAAAGTAAAGCATTACGTGTATGCATTGCATTGCATACAATAAAGCGACAACCATATGGCTCCTGCCATTGCCGATAACTTCGTTACAAAACATGATCATCTCATACAATAAAATATATCATCACGCCTTGACCATATCACATCACAACATGCCCTGCAAAAACAAGTTAGACGTCCTCTACTTTGTTGTTGCAATTTTACGTGGCTGCTACGGGCTTAAGCAAGAACCAGTCTCACCTCGCATCAAAACCACAACGATATTTCGTCAAATAGACTCCGCTTTAACCTTCTCAAGGACCGGGCGTAGCCACACTCGTTCAACTAAAGTGAGAGAGACAGCACCCACCAACACCTTTAAGCAACGAGTGCTCGCAGCGGTGAAACCAGTCTCGCGTAAGCGTCGCCAGTAATGTCGGTCCGGGCCGCTTCATCTCACAATACCGCTGAACCAAAGTATGACATGCTGGTAGGTAGTATGACTTGTATAGCCCACAACTCACTTGTGTTCTACTCGTGCAAAACATCAAACCATAGAAAAACCTAGGCTCGGATGCCACTGTTGGGGAACGAGTAATTTCAAAATTTTCCCACGCACACGCAAGATCATGGTGATGTATAGCAACGAGAGGGGAGAGTGTTGTCCACATACCCTTGTAGACCCGGCGAAGCGATCACAACGTAGAGGAAGTAGTCGACGTTCTCCTCGCGATCCGACCGATCCCGACGCCACTCCGACGCCCCAGAGTTCTTGACACACGACAGCTCGATGACGTCCCTCAGACTCGATCCAGCCGAGTGTCGAGGAGAGTTTCACAAGACGACGGCGCAGTGACGATCTTGATGTTTCACGGCGCAGAAGCCGCTTAAGCTTCGCGACGGTATAACCGAGGTGGAATATGGTGGAGGGGCACCGACACGGCTAAGGAACGATCTAAAGATCAAACTTGTGTGTTCCAAGGTGCCCCCTGCCCCGTATATAAAGGAGGGAGGGGGAGGCCGGCCGGCCTAGCTAGGCGCTGGCGAGGAGTCCTACTCCCACCGGGAGTAGGACTCCCCCCTCCTAGTTGGAATAGGATTGGGGGAGAGGGAAGAGGAGAGGGCCGCCTCCCTTGTCCTATTCGGACTGGGGGAGGGCGCGCCACCCCCGGCCGCCCCTCCTCTTCTCCCTCGAGGCCCACCGAGGCCCATTTACCCCGGGGTTCCGTAACCTCCCTACTCGTAAATTCTGTTTTTGCCCGAACCATTCCAACTCCAAACATAGGCTTCCAATATATCAATCTTTATGTCTCGACCATTTCGAGACTCCTCGTCATGTCCGTGATCACATCCGGACTCAACTTCTTCGGTACATCAAAATACATAAACTCATAATAACTGTCATCGAAACCTTAAGTGTGCGGACCCTACGGTTCGAGAACAATGTAGACATGACCTAGAACTATTCACGGTCAATAACCAACAGCGGGACCTGGATGCCCATATTGGTTCCTACATATTCTACGAAGATCTTTATCGGTCAGACCGCATAACAACATACGTTGTTCCCTTTGTCATCGGTATGTTACTTGCCCGAGATTCGATCGTCGGTATCCAATACCTAGTTCAATCTCGTTACCGGCAAGTCTCTTTACTCGCTCAGAATACATCATCTCACAACTAACTCATTAGTTGTAGTGCTTGCAAGGCTTCATGATGTGCATTACCGAGAGGGCCCAGAGATACCTCTCCGACAATCGGAGTGACAAAACCTAATCTCAAATACGCCAACCCAACATCTGCCTTTGGAGACACCAGTAGTACTCCTTTATAATCACCCACGTTGTGACGCTTTGGTAGCACCAAAGTGTTCCTCCGTAAACGGGAGTTGCATAATCTCATAGTTACAGGAACATGTATATGTCATGGATAAAAGCAGTAGCAACATACTCAACGATCGTGTGCTAAGCTAAGGGAATGGGTCATGTCAATCAGATCATTCTACTAACGATGTGACCTCGTTAATCAAATAACTGTTGGGGAACGTAGTAATTTCAAAAAATTTCCTACGCACACGCAAGATCATGGTGATGTATAGCAACGAGAGGGGAGAGTGTTGTCCACATACCCTTGTAGACCCGGCGGAAGCGATCACAACGTAGAGGAAGTAGTCGACGTTCTCCTCGCGATCCGACCGATCCCGGCGCCGTTACTCCGACGCCCCGAGTTCTTGACACACGTACAGCTCGATGACGCCCCTCGACTCGATCCAGCCGAGTGTCGAGGGAGAGTTTCACAAGACGACGGCGTGGTGACGATCTTGATGTTTCACGGCGCGAGGCTTCGCCTAAGCTTCGCGACAGTATAACCGAGGTGGAATATGGTGGAGGGGCACCGACACGGCTAAGGAACGATCTAAAGATCAAACTTGTGTGTTCCAAGGTGCCCCCTGCCCCAGATATAAAGGAGGGAGGGGAGGCCGGCAGCCTAGCTAGGCTACCGAGGAGGAGTCCTACTCCTCACCGGGAGTAGGACTCCCCTTTTCCTAGTTGGATTAGGTTTGGGGAGGGAAAGAGGAAGGGCCGCGCCGCCTCCTTGTCCTATTCGGACTGGGGGGAGAGGGCGCGCCACCTCCTGGCCGGCCCTCCTCTTCTCCCTCGAGGCCCACCGAGGCCCATTTACCTCCGGGGGTTCCAGTAACCTCCGGTACTCAGAAAATTCCGTTTTGCCCGAACCATTCAACTCCAAACATAGGCTTCCAATATATCAATCTTTATGTCTCGACCATTCCGAGACTCCTCGTCATGTCCGTGATCACATCCGGACTCAACTTCTTCGGTACATCAAAATACATAAACTCATAATAACCGCCATCGAAACCTTAAGCGTGCGGACCCTACGGTTCGAGAACAATGTAGACATGACCTAGAACTATTCATGGTCAATAACCAACAGCGGACCTGGATGCCCATATTGGTTCCTACATATTCTACGAAGATCTTTATCGGTCGAGACCGCATAACAACATACGTTGTTCCTTTGTCATCGGTATGTTACTTGCCCGAGATTCGATCGTCGGTATCCAATACCTAGTTCAATCTCGTTACCGGCAAGTCTCTTTACTCGCTCCGTAATACATCATCTCACAACTAACTCATTAGTTGTAGTGCTTGCAAGGCTTCAGTGATGTGCATTACCGAGAGGGCCCAGAGATACCTCTCCGACAATCGGAGTGACAAAACCTAATCTCGAAATACGCCAACCCAACATCCGCCTTTGGAGACACCTGTAGTACTCCTTTATAATCACCCAGTTACGTTGTGACGTTTGGTAGCACCCAAAGTGTTCCTCCGGTAAACGGGAGTTGCATAATCTCATAGTTACAGGAACATGTATAAGTCATGGATAAAAGCAGTAGCAACATACTAAACGATCGTGTGCTAAGCTAAGGAATGGGTCATGTCAATCGATCATTCTACTAATGATGTGACCTTGTTAATCAAATAACAACTCCTTGTTCATGGTCGGAAACATAACCATCTTTGATTAACAAGCTAGTCTAGTAGAGGCATACTAGTGACATGTTGTTTTGTCTATGCATTCACACATGTATCATGTTTCCGGTTAATACAATTCTAGCATGAATGATAAACATTTATCATGAAATAAGGAAATAAATAATAACTTTATTATTGCCTCTAGGGCATATTTCCTTCAGCTCCCACTTGCACTAGAGTCAATAATCTAGATCACATCACCATGTGATTAACATCGATAGTTCACATCATCATGTGATTAACACCCATAGTTCACATCGCCATGTGACCAACACCCAAAGGGTTTACTAGATTCAGAATCTAGTTCACATCGCTATGTGACTAACACCCAAAGAGTACTAAGGTGTGATCATGTTTTGCTTGTGAGAGAGTCTTAGTCAACGGGTCTTTCACATTCAGATCCGTTATGTATTTTGCAATTTTTCTATGTCTACAATGCTCGCACGGGCTACTCTAGCTAATTGCTCCCACTTTCAATATGTATCTAGATCGAGACTTAGAGTCATCCGGATCGGTGTCAAAACTTACATCGACGTAACCCTTTACGACCTAACCTTTTGTCACTTCCATAATCGAGAAACATATCCTTATTCCACTAAGGATAATTTTGACCGCTGTCCAAAGGATCTACTCCTAGATCACTATTGTACTCCTTGCCAAAATCAGTCAGGTATACAATAGATTTGGTACACAAGATGGCATACTTTATAGAACCTATGGCCAAGGCATAGGGAATGACTTTCATTCTCTTTCTATCTTCTGCCGTGGTCGGGTTTTGAGTCTTACTCAATTTCACACCTTGTAACACATGCAAGAACTCTTTCTTTGACTGCTCCATTTTGAACTACTTCAAAATCTTGTCAAGGTATGTACTCATTGAAAAACTTATCAAGCATCTTGATCTATCTCTATAGATCTTGATGCTCAATATGTAAGCAGCTTCACCGAGGTCTTTCTTTGAAAAACTTCTTTCAAACACTCCTTTATGATTTGCGTAATAATTCTACATTATTTCCGATCTACAATATGTCATTCACATATACTTATCGAAATGTTGTAGTGCTCCCACTCACTTTAGTAAATACAGGCTTCACCATAAGTCTCAGATAAAACTATATGCTTTGATCAACTCATCAAAGCGTATATTCCAACTCCGAGATGCTTGCACCAGTCCATAGATGGATCATTGGAGCTTGCACACTTTGTTAGCTCCTTTGGATCGAAAAAACCTTCGGTTGCATCATATACAACTCTTCCTCCGTAAAACCATTCAGAATGCAGTTTTACATCCATTTGCCAAATTTCATAAATTGTGGCAATTGCTAACATGATTCGGACAGACTTAAGCATCGCTACTGCTTGAGAAAATCTCATTGTAGTCAACATCTTGAACTTTGTCGAAAACCTTTTTGCAACAAGTCGAGCTTTGTAGATAGTAACACTACTATCAACGTCCGTCTTCCTCTTGAAGATCCATTTATTTTCTATGGTTTGCCGATCATCGGGCAAATCCATCAAAGTCCATACTTTGTTCTCATACATGGATCATATCTCGATTTCATGGCCTCAAACCATTTTATGGAATCTGGGCTCATCATCGCTTCCTCATAGTTCGTAGGTTCATCATGGTCTAGTTACATGACTTCCAAAACAGGATTACCGTACCACTCAGTGCGGATCTCACTCTGGTTTACCTACGAGATTCGGTAGTAACTTGATCCGAAGTTACATGATCATCATCATTAGCTTCCTCACTAATTGGTGTAGGAGTCACAGAACAGATTTCGTGATTGAACTACTTTCCAATAAGGGAGAAGGTACAATTACCTCATCAAGTTCTACTTTCCTCCCACTCACTTCTTTCGAGAGAAACTCCTTCTCTAGAAAGGATCCATCTTAAGCAACGAATATCTTGCCTTCGGATCTGTGATAGAAGGTGTACCCAACAATTTCCTTTGGGTATTCTATGAAGACGCATTCTCGATTTGGGTTCGAGCTTATCAGATGAAACTTTTCACATAAGCATCGCAGCCCCAAACTTTAAGAAACGACAACTTTGGTTTCTTGCTAAACCACAGTTCATATAGTGTCGCCTCAACGGATTTAGATGGTGCCCTATTTAACGTGAATGCAGCTGTCTCTAATGCATGATCCCAAAACGATATTGGTAAATCGGTAAGAAACATCATAGATTGCACTATATCCAATAAAGTGCGTTACGATGTTTGGACACACCATAACATTGTGGTGTTCGGTGGCGTGAGTGTGAAACTATTCCACATTGTTTTAATTGAAGACCAAACTCAGAACTCAAATATTCGCTCCGTGATCAGATCACAAAACTTTATTTTCTTGTTACGATGATTTTCCACTTCACTCTGAAATTCTTTGAACCTTTCAACTATTTCGCACTTATGTTTCATCAAGTAGATATACCCATATCTGCTCAAATCATCTGTGAAGGTCGAAAAATAACGATACCCGCCATGAGCCTTAACACTCATTGGATCGCATACATCAAGATGTATTATTTCCAATAAGTCAGTTGCTCGCTCCATTGTTCCGAGAACGGAGTCTTAGTCATCTTGCCCATGAGGCATGGTTCGCAAGCATCAAGTGATTCATAATCAAGTGATTCCAAAATCCCATCAAGATGGAGTTTCTTCATGCGCTTTACACCAATATGACCTAAACGGCAGTGCCACAAATAAGTTGCACTATCATTATTAACTTTGCATCTTTTGGTTTCAACATTATTAATATGTGTATCACTACGATCGAGATCCAATGAACCATTTTCATTGGGTGTGTAACCATATAAGGTTTTATTCATGTAAATGTAACAACAGTTTATTCTCTTACTTAAATGAATAACCGTATTGCAATAAACATGATCAAATCATATTCATGCTCAACGCAAACACCAAATAACATTTAGGTTCAACACTAATCCCGAAAGTATAGGGAGTGTGCGATGATGATCATATCAATCTTGAAACTACTTTCAACACACATCGTGACTTCACCCTTAACTAGTTTCTGTTTATTCTGCAACTCCCGCTTCGAGTTACTACTCTTAGTAACTGAACCAGTACCAAATACCGAGGGGTTGCTATAAACACTAGTAAAGTACACATCAATAACATGTATATCAAATATACCTTTGTTTACTTTGCCATCCTTCTTATCCGCCAAATACTTGGGGTAGTTCGCTTCCAAAGGACCAGTCCCTTTGCAGAGAAGCACTTAGTCTCGTGCTTAGGTCCAGACTTGGGCTTCTTCACTTGAGCAGCAACTTGCTTGCCGTTCTTCTTGAAGTTCCCTTCTAACCCTTTGCCCTTTTCTTGAAACTAGTGGTCTTGTTAATCATCAACACTTGATGTTCTTTCTTGAATTCTACCTTCATCGATTTCATCATCATGAAAAACTCGGGAATCATTTTCATCATCCCTTGCATACTATAGTTCATCACGAAGTTCTACTAACTTGGTGATGGTGACTAGAGAATTCTGTCAATCGATATCTTATCCGGAAGATTAACTCCCACTTGATTCAAGCGATTGAAGTACCTGCATAATCTGAGCACATGCTCACTAGTTGAGCGATTCTCCTCCATCTTTTAGCTATAGAACTTGTTGAAGATTTCATATCTCTCAACTCGGTATTTGCTTGAAATATTAACTTCAATTCTGGAACATCTCATATGGTCCATGATGTTCAAAACATCTTTGAAGTCCCGATTCTAAGCCTGTTAAGCATGGTGCACTTAAACTATCTAGTAGTCATCATATTGAGCTAGCCAAACGCTCATAACGCTTGCATCCGCTTCCTGCAATAGGTCCGTCACCTAGCGGTGCATTAAGGACATAATTATTCTGCAGCAATGAGGATAAACCTCCGATCATGGATCGAATCCGCATCATTGCTACTAACATTTTTAACACAATTTTCTAGGAACATATCAAAAACAAACATATGAAAGCAACAACGCGAGCTATTGATCTACAACATAATTTGCAAAATACTACCAGACTAAGTTCATGATAAATTTAAGTTCAATTAATCATATTACTTAAGAACTCCCACTTAGACAGACATCTCTCTAGTCATCTAAGTGATCACGTGATCCAAATCAACTAAACCATAACCGATCATCACGTGAGATGGAGTAGTTTTCAATGGTGAACATCTTATGTTGATCATATCTACTATATGATTCACGCCGACCTTTCGGTCTCCGTGTTCCGAGGCCATATCTGCATATGCTAGGCTCGTCAAGTTTAACTCGAGTATTCCGTGTGCAAAACTGTCTTGCACCCGTTGTAGATGGACGAGAGCTTATCACACCCGATCATCACGTGTGTCCGGGCACGATTTAACTTTGGCAACGGTGCATACTCGGGAGAACACTTCTTGATAATTTAGTGAGAGATCATCTTATAATGCTACCGTCAATCAAAGCAAGATAAGATGCATAAAAGATAAACATCACATGCAAATCAATATAAGTGATATGATATGGTCATCATCATCTTGTGCTTCGTGATCTCCATCTCTGCAGCACCATCATGATCACCATCGTCACCGCGCGACACCTTGATCTCCATCGTAGCATCGTTGTCGCCTCGCCAATCTTATGCTTCTACGACTATCGCTACCGCTTAGTGATAAAGTAAAGCATTACGAAGCGATTGCATTTCATACAATAAAGCGACAACCATATGGCTCCTGCCATTGCCGATAACTTCGTTACAAAACATGATCATCTCATACAATAAAATATAGCATCACGCCTTGACCATATCACATCACAACATGCCCTGCAAAAACAAGTTAGACGCCCTCTACTTTGTTGTTGCAAATTTTACGTGGCTGCTACGGGCTTTAGCAAGAACCGTTCTTACCTACGCATCAAAACCACAACGATAGTTTGTCAAATAGACTCCGTTTTAACCTTCACAAGGACCGGCATAGCCACACTCGGTTCGACTAAAGTGAGAGAGACAGACACCCGCCAGTCACCTTTAAGCAACGAGTGCTCGTGGCGGTGAAACCAGTCTCGCGAAGCGTCTGCGTAATGTCGGTCCGGGCCGCTTCATCTCACAATACCGCTGAACCAAAGTATGACATGCTGGTAGGCGTATGACTTATATCGCCCACAACTCACTTGTGTTCTACTCGTGCATATAACATCAACGCATAAAACCTAGGCTCGATGCCACCGTTGGGGAACGAGTAATTTCAAAAATTTTCCTACGCACACGCAAGATCATGGTGATGTATAGCAACGAGAGGGAGAGTGTTGTCCACATACCCTTGTAGACCCGGCGGAAGCGATCACAACGTAGAGGAAGTAGTCGACGTTCTCCTCGCGATCCGACCGATCCCGCGCCGTTACTCCGACGCCCCGAGTTCTTGACACACGTACAGCTCGATGACGTCCCTCGTACTCCGATCCAGCCGAGTGTCGAGGAGAGTTTCACAAGATGACGGCGTGGGACGATCTTGATGTTTCACCGCGCAGGGGCTTCGCTTAAGCTTCATGACGGTATAACCGAGGTGGAATATGGTGGAGGGGGCACCGCACACGGCTAAGGAACGATCTAAAGATCAAACTTGTGTGTTCCAAGGTGCCCCCGCCCCGTATATAAAGGAGGGAGGGGAGGCCGGCCGGCCTAGCTAGAGGCGCTGCCGAGGAGTCCTACTCCTACCGGGAGTAGGACTCCCCCTTCCTAGTTGGATTAGGTTTGGGGAGGAAAGAGGAAAGGGCGCCGCCTCCTTGTCCTATTCGGACTGGGGGAGGGCGCGCCACCTCCTGGCCGGCCCCTCCTCTTCTCCCTCGAGGCCCACCGAGGCCCATTTACCTCCCGGGGTTCCGTAACCTCCGGTACTCCGAGAATTCCGCCGCCGAACCATTCCAACTCCAAACATAGGCTTCCAATATATCAATCTTTATGTCTTGACCATTCCGAGACTCCTCGTCATGTCCGTGATCACATCCGGGACTCGAACTTCTTCGGTACATCAAAATACATAAACTCATAATAACCGCCATCGAAACCTTAAGCGTGCATGGACCCTACGGTTCGAGAACAATGTAGACATGACCTAGAACTATTCACGGTCAATAACCAACAGCGGGACCTGGATGCCCATATTGGTTCCTACATATTCTACGAAGATCTTTATCGGTCGGACCGCATAACAACATACGTTGTTCCTTTGTCATCGGTATGTTACTTGCCCGAGATTCGATCGTCGGTATCCAATACCTAGTTCAATCTCGCTTACGCAAGTCTCTTTACTCGTTCCGTAATACATCATCTCACAACTAGCTCATTAGTTGTAGTGCTTGCAAGGCTTCATGATGTGCATTACCGAGAGGGCCCAGAGATACCTCTCCGACAATCGGAGTGACAAAACCTAATCTCGAAATACGCCAACCCAACATCTGCCTTTGGAGACACCTGTAGTACTCCTTTATAATCACCCGCCACGCTGTGACGCTTGGTAGCACCAAAGTGTTCCTCCGTAAACGGAGTTGCATAATCTCATAGTTACAGGAACATGTATAAGTCATGGATAAAAGCAGTAGCAACATACTAAACGATCGTGTGCTAAGCTAAGGGAATGGGTCATGTCAATCGATCATTCTACTAATGATGTGACCTTGTTAATCAAATAACAACTCCTTGTTCATGGTCGAAACATAACCATCTTTGATTAACAAGCTAGTCTAGTAGAGGCATACTAGTGACATGTTGTTTTGTCTATGCATTCACACATGTATCATGTTTCCGGTTAATACAATTCTAGCATGAATGATAAACATTTATCATGAAATAAGGAAATAAATAATAACTTTATTATTGCCTCTAGGGCATATTTCCTTCAATAACAACTCTTTGTTCATGGTCAGGAAACATAACCATCTTTGATTAACAAGCTAGTCTAGTAGAGGCATACTAGTGACATATTGTTTTGTCTATGCATTCACACATGTATCATGTTTCCGGTTAATACAATTCTAGCATGAATGATAAACATTTATCATGAAATAAGGAAATAAATAATAACTTTATTATTGCCTCTAGGGCATATTTCCTTCAGGAAGCAATATATCTCACCCAAACTAACAATACCTACATCCAAGCTGTATCCATCCGTCAACACATAACCAAGAAACCTTCGAAAATCGTGTACCTCAACCTTCGAAAAGCATCCGTTATACAAGTCATAGCAATACTCCCGTACTCACCTCAGTACTGGGTTAGCGGGGTTATCTCACCAACAACTGCATAAAAGAGATTTTCGATGTCGGTGTACTAAACTCAGGTATTCCAGAACTGCAACGATAAAATTATGACGACAACACCTCGAGCTCAACTCCCGGGACACCTCCACTAAAAAACCCTGGCGACGGGAGGCACCAAGACAATGTTGTCATCATAAAACCATCGGAACGATTCTAAGATACCCGCGTGATCCTAAATTTTTTTTTAGTGAAATTTGAGAAGAGAAAAGTCAAAACTCTACGTCAGGAGACCTCACCAGAGCGACGAAGGGACTGAGGAGTAAAAAGAATTCCTAACTCTCCGATATATAATCCTGAATGACTCAAAACATTTTTCTAGACACAACTCGGCCGCTAAAACGATCAAGCAAAGGGGCTCCTAAGGTCGGGAAGGCTCGATTACCAACTTGTAACGCCTCGATGCGGCTATATCTCCCACGGTCGAAGCACGACTTAGAGGCATAACCGCATTGAAAGCAATGTCGCAAGTGAGGTAATCTTCACACAACCCAAGTAATACATAAGGAAGAGATACATAGTTGGCTTACAATCGCCACTTCACACAATTACATGAATAAAGCATTACATCATCCAGATACAATCAAGGTCCGACTACGGAACCAAAATAAAAGAAGAACCCCAAATGCGACAAAGGTCCCCGATCGACCCTAACCGGGCTCCACTATCGATCAACTAGAACGAAACAACACAAAGGGCAAGATCAGCATCGAGCTCCTCCTTGGGCTTGGTTGCGTCACACCGCTTCGTAACATAGGCACCGCAAACTGGTTTTGAAGTATCCGTGAGTCACGAGGACTCAAAGAATCCCATTACCATGGGTATCAAGACTAGCAAAGCTTAAAGGGAAAGGAAGGGGTAAAGTGGTGAGGTTGCAGCAGCGGCTAAGCATAATATGGTGGCTAACATACGCAAATGAGAGCGAGAAGAGAACAAGCGGAACGGTCGTCAACTAGCAATGATCAAGAGGTGATCCTGAACACCTACTTATGTCAAACATAACCCAGAAACCGTGTTCACTTCCCGGACTCCGCCGAGAAGAGACCATCACGGCTACACACTCGGTTGATGCGTTTTAATTCGGATCAAGTGTCAAGTTATCTACAACCGGACATTAACAAATTCCCATCTGCCACATAACCGCGGCACGGCTCTCGAAAGTTTATACCTGCAGGGTGTCCCAACTTAGCCCATGACAAGCTCTCGCGATCATCGAAGAATAGACCTTCACCCGAGACACTCCGATCAGGCTCGGTATCCCGTACATCAAGACATTTCGACAATGGTAAAACAAGACCAGCAAACCGCCCGCGTGCCGACATCCCGATAGTAGCCGCCAGATCTCGCCTCGTGCCACGATCGGATAAGCGAAGCGTACAGGTACTGACGTAACCCAAGTTGCCAAGGGATGGTCCCGCACGGTGCTCTAGTTTGGACCAACGCTTAGACAAGCACTGGCCCGGGGGGGGGGGCTATAATAAAGATGACCCTTGGGTTAATTACTCCCAAGGGAAAAGTGCGTGGTGGTGAGGCAAATGGTAAAAGGCAATGTTGGGCCTTGCTGGACAAGTTTTATTCAAAGCGAACTGTCAGGGGGGTCCCATAAATCACCCGACCGCGTAAGGGACGCAAAATCCGGGAACATAACACCGGTATGACGGAAACTAGGGCGGCAAGAGTGGAACAAAACACTGTGCATAAGGCCGAGCCTTCCACCCTTTACCAAGTATATAGATGCATTAATAATATAAGAGATATTGTGATATCCCAACAAAACCCTGTCCACCATGGAGAAATCTTCAACTTCACCTGCAGCTAGCAACGCTATAAGAGGGGCTGAGCAAAGCGGTAACATAGCCAAACAATGGTTTGCTAGGAATGGTGTCAAAGGTTAGAGGTTCATGGCAATATGGGATGGCTTGACAAACAGGTAATAGGTAGCGCAGCATAGCGATAGAACGAAGCAACTAGCATAGCAATGATAGTAGTGAGATCGAGTAGCGGTCATCTTGCCCGAAATCCCGCAAGGAAGAATAACGAGTCCATGAAGAAGACAAACGGAGGCGCATTTAACGAATCCTCACAACTCCGAACGAAACCGCTAAAGAGAGAAGCAAACCGGAAAGAAGCAAACAACATAGTAAACAACCATCGCATAATCATGGCGTGATGCACAACCAAGTATGATGCATGTCCGGTTTAATGAGGCATGGCATGGCAAAGTGCACAAACAATACTACAAATTAAGTGGAGCTCAATATGCAACGAGTTGCATATTGATGAAACACCACATCAATTATTTAGTTCTCTCTAGTTATAAGCTACTCAACAATATTAAATGTTATTAAACATGGCAAGGGGTGAAGCATAACAAAACTACCTAACTAGGCAAGTTTAAATGAGGCCGGAAGAACAAACAACAATTCCGGAAAAACCTCATATGCAATTTATGAATTTGCTACTGTTCTGACCTAAAACATATTTTAAAGTTGTTAAACAGGAAAATAAAGTGGACCATGTTAATCTAGGCATTTTTCCACCCCATTTACATATAAAGTTTATTAAATTCGGAGTTACGGTTAAATAGTTATGAAATAAATCATTTTAGCATGGCATAGGAGCAAATTAATGTAAACGACATTTTAAACATATTAACATGAGATGAAAGTGGCATATTGTGAAACTAGATGAAAAACTAAGCATTTTACATGTATAAATTATTTTAATCCGATGCACGGTTAATTAATTATTGATGCATGAACATGAGGGGTTTTTCTGTAAAACCGAAATACACTGGATAATTAGGAAATTCGCTGCACAGGAAAAAAATGCTATTGGGCCGAATATGGAACAGGCCCAACAGAAGGGAAAAAAAAGAAAAGCGCTGGGGTCTCACCCATGGGCTTCGGCCCGGCTGGAGGAGAGGCCTGGCATGCCGGCGCGCTGCTGGGCCGGGTTGATGGGCCAGCGGGGGGAGGCGCGGTCCACGTGGACGCGTGCGGCAGCGATGCGGTCAACGGCAGCGGGCGCTGCCTCGTTCACCCCCCAACGAAGAAGAAGACCGGCGGCAGGAGGTCCTCTCCGGCGACGGCGTCGGGCGTGGAGGTCGGGAATGGACGCGGGGGAGGGAGCAGAGGACGGATCCGGCAGCGGCTCGTCGGGTCAAGACGGCGACGAGGAGCTCCGGGCGGCGACGGGGCACCTCCTGCCCACGACGCAGAGGAGAGAGAGAGGGGGTGTTAGCGAGAGGGAGAGAAGGGAAGGAGATGCAGGGGCAGCGGGACCTGAGACCGGCGGCGGCGGAGCAGTCCGGCGAGGTCTGGAGGCGGCGGACCGGCGGGCGGAAGGCGGCGGCGCGGGGAGCGCTGAGCAGAGGAGCTCACCCGCCGATCCCAGACGAGAGCGAGGAGCGGGTGCGGAGCGCTGGGCGCTGGGCCCAGATCCGCCCGGGCGGGCTGGCGCGGCTGGGGCGCTGGCGGCGGAGGGAGGCTGGCGACGTGGCTGCCCTGGTTGGCTACGGGTGGATAGGGGCGATGTGGCGTGGCTCGATTGGCCGTGGGCGCTGGCGGCGGCGCCAAGTGGCGGGGGTGACCGAGCGGCGCGAAAACGAGGAGAAGGTGGGAGGTGGGGCTGCGGGAGGTTAGGGGAGGCTAGGGGCTAGGGTTGCCCAAATTAGGAAAGGAGGGGTGTTTATATAGGGTAAGAGCTAGGGTTAGGGGGATTTTGAAGGGGTTTCGGACCCTCGGATCTCGATCGGGCGGTTCCGGACGCGAGGGGGGTTAGGCAGGCCTAGGTGGGCTGTGACGAGAGGGTTGGGCTGAGAGGAGAGGGGAGAAATGCAGCCCGGCACGGTTTCCGGATACCGAAAACGTCCGACGATTAAACCGACTATATTGCGGTTGTAGGTTTAACGGTTGGGCTATCAAATGGACTCCGAATGCGATGAAACTTGGCAGGCGGTCGGTCTACACTATAATAAGACCGCATGACAAGTTGCAACCCATGCCAAGAACATTTTTATGCCACTTATAAAATAATATTTCGGAGGTGCCGCGGGCGCGTGTGAGTGTGGTCTGGACTCCGAACGGACAACGGAGAGAACCGGGGGAACCCGAACGGATGCAAGTTTTGAAAAACATGCAGATGAAATGCAGATGATGACATGGTGAAATGCAACACACAAGCAATGACATGGCAACAACGGCAAATAACTGGCGGACACCTGGCGCATCGAATCCGGGGCGTCACACGCTTCATGCACATCCAAGGAGGAAGGTTATACATACATAGAGTCACGGGCCAGGTGTTGTGATTGCTGCTCTGCTCCTGAAAGGATTAATGCCATCCGCGCTTAAAGCAAACCATACGTTTCTTGGCTCACTTGCAAATTCATCCCAAGATTTCTCTCGATTTTCTCCATCACGACCCGTCGGGGTGCTCTCAACTTCCGCCTTTCTTACGGTCCTTCTTGTGCCATCGCATAAACTTGGCATGCTCTCCGCTTCGAACAGACGTTTCAACCGTGGTATTATAGGAGCATACCACATCACCTTCGCAGGAACCCTCTTCCTGGGGGGCTAGCCGTCAACATCACCAGGGTCATCTCGTCTGATCTTATACCGTAATGCACCGCATACCGGGCATACGTTCAGATCCTTGTACGCACCACGGTAGATGATGCAGTCATTAGGGCATGCATGTATCTTCTGCACCTCCAATCCTAGAGGGCATACGACCTTCTTTGTTGCGTATGTACTGTCGGGCAATTCGTTATCCTTTGGAAGCTTCTTCTTCAATAGACAGGACGAGGGCCGACGGGGCCGGATACCAAAACCATCGCACTATATAAGATGCAATAATAAAAGTAAGAAAATTATACAAGTATCTATATAAACATACAAGTGAGAATTTTTTTTCCTTTCAGAAAGAAGATAAGAACAAGAGGCTCACCACGGTGGTGCCGGCGACGAGATCGGCGCGGGCGATCGACGACGGTGAAGACGGGGACGTGACGTGACAGACCACTAAACCTAGACAAATATTGAGGAAAATGGAGCTTGGAGGTCGAGCTTGGAGAGGAGAAAGCTTAAGTAGTGTGGCTCGGGCATTCCATCGAACACCTCGTGTGCGTGGGAGGTGAGCTAGAGCACCATTAAAGCTCTCCCTCGCCGCCACGAAAAAAAGAGCACTGGAGTGCTCGTCATGGCGAGGGGTATATATAGGCAACTAATTGGTCCCGGTTTGTGGCTCGAACCGGGACTAAAGGGCAGCATTTGGTCCCGGTTCAAGCCACCAACCGGAACCAATGGTGGTGGGCCAGGAGCGAGGCCCATTGGTCCCGGTTCGTCCCACCAACCGGGACCAATGGCCCACGTGACCCGGCCGGCCCTCGGGGCTCATGAACCGGGTCCAATGCCCCCATTAGTCCCGGTTCTGGATTGAACCGGGACTAATGGGCTGGTCCGGCCTAGACTATTGCCCCCTTTTCTACTAGTGTGGTTTCAACAAGATCATACTGAACTTGGACAATCTGCAAGTTACCAATACAATGAACGAGGGAGGCCGATCATTACATCTTGCGGCTGCATTTTTTTGTGATTGCTATCAACTGGCGTGCAAATTCCCTTTTACTTCATCTGTGCACTGTCCTATGGAAGCTAATATTGCTGCACATGAATTAGCTAAGTTGGCTAAAGGCCCTTCTTGTAACAGTTCCCTTGATAAGTCTCCTCGGGAGCTCATCCCACTCTTGCCAAATGATGTAACATTTGTCATAACGTTATAAACAGCCTCGTTCAAAAAAACACAAAGGGTGCCTGTATGGGCTGTATATTCAGGATAGTCTGGTGGAAGGAGGAATAAATTATAAAGCAGTCGACTAACAAACTAACTCAACAAATCTCGCGTGGGCTTGATTAGTAGATCAGACGACCTTCATGCACCTTATTGGACGGCCTCCAGCTAGTCTGATAGATGCAAAGTATCTATAATCTGATGCCTATAGTTGTCGGATGCGGCATGGACCGAGGATGCACATTGACGTCCTTCTAATTCATCCTATATCAAAGGATCTCGTTCTGTATCATATGGGTTTCCATTTTGGTGTATTCCGACAGTGTAATTAATACATAAACGATACGATTACATGCATTACAAATTGCCTGAAACCAATTCTGCTTACATAAATAGTGTTTACAATGTTCGTCGGGCCATCGTTACTGTTGGGCCTCAGGCTCTTTCTTCTCTAGGTAACTGCAAAATCCAAGCCCAAACATCTATATTATCACTCTATTGTTGCATTAATTAAATGACATGTTCGCATTTGACAAGTACGCAACAAACAAGAAAATGATAACCATGTTAAATCTGGTGAATCTTTTGTGGATATTGTGGTAATATAGTAGTAGTAATATGGCAATAAAAGTTCACATAAGAAGCCTTACCCTTGAGCCCTAGCATAGCGAGATAACTGGTAGAGCTGAACGCTTTCGTTGGAGGCATGGGTTGCCATAAGAAAATAGTTTCGGGGCCGTACCACCCATGCGAACCTCATAAATAGGCCAGAATACACACACATGACTGCACAACATGATAGTAGTCATTAAAGATAGTTGAAGATGTATTGATCACCAAACTATATCTGGAACCTATGACTTGTCAGACAAATAACCTGCAGTCATATGGCCGGATATCAATTCAGGTGGCTTGTTCATGTCAGCCATACCCTGGAGATGAAATAGCAACCGAAGGATTATTGAGTTACAATGTTAAAGAATTTAATGAGATGCCAACTTGAAAAGATTATTCATTTCAACTATTTCACTAACTTCCTATAAATAGATTAGGCTTCAAAATCCAACAAAAAAATTGTAACGATAGTCATTAACAAATTAATGAATTATTCTTGTGAGTAATAGGCATAAAACACTGATGCATATAAATCGACTAGAATTCATGGGTTCAAATAATATTTAAGAATATAATTAGGCCTCCTTTGGTTCCTAGGAATAGGAAAATCATAAAAAGTGAGATGACATGTATCTCATTTTGTATAAGGAAAGAGATGCCATTTGATGGATTTTTTTTAGAAAAGGAGGAAGACCCCCGGCCTCTGCATCTAGGCGATGCATGCAACCACTTTATTAATTATTCACAAAAGACCTTACAAAGAAATACAACAGTAAATCTGAAGCCGCCGACTAGGCAACATCTGTCGCTACTCCTATCCATTTGATGAAGGGATGCTGATAGTCCGGGCCTAATACCACAGACCTCGCAGTCAAGCCTAACATCTAAGACCTGAGGCCCCAACCAAGCCACTTGCCGGGTATGGAGCACACACCGGTCCGGCGCGCTCTCAGAGGCTGCCACCGCCGACTGCCACCACTCTTATCTTCAGAGCTATACTGACGCATCATCCTTGCCCGATCTAACTGTCGTTGACACCACCACGGCGCCCAACGTCACCACCTCCCTGCACGCGAACTTCTTAGCACGTAGTTGTCACCGCCGGTACACCTCAGCACCATGCCGCCAAGTATCACCAGCCGACACAACTTGAAGACTATGGAAGATCTGTCGTGCATAGCACCTGCCGACTAGGCATGACAAAGCGTAGCCCCTGTCGGCTAGGCATGACTTGACATCTCCATCGAAGCTCCGTGCAAGACGAAGTCGCTCCACCTCCTACCTCTGACTTCCGGCGCTGCTCCACAAACGATGCTCCCAAGAGAGAAACGACACCTCAGTGCCGTCATCATCCGATCTGGAAAACCATATCATAGGGTTTCCCCCGGAGCAGCACGAGTGGGTCGACAGTAGTTACAGAATCATGCCTTCATCAAGGTAACGGCGCATAACGCCGCCATCGTCCGCCGTCGGCTCGGTTTTCACCGGCAACTATGTCTCCCCGACTCGCAGTCGGGAGTAGATTACAGATCTCGAGATCCGATCATCTAGCCTCGAGTCCACCACCACCGACGTAGGAGATGACCACCACCGCCATAATCCTCGTGATGCGACGCAGACCCGGAGTGCTTCCATTTGATGGATATATGAATTTTTCCATTGAGCCTCAGTTAATGTTTTTTTCTTTAAAATGTGAAGGATTGCTTCCTATCCTATATAAGAATAGGAATCCATTCCTACAAATCAAAGGGCTCCGAACAATATTTTTTTTTACAAAATTTATATCCTTTAGAATTCCTATAAAGTTTTTATAAATCAAAGGAGGCCTTAAATCATGAAATTGTTGTGAGTCGCTATGAGGTATTAGGTTGGCTATAGATGACACGATAACTTTATTCATTAGTCATGCTCTAATAGATTCGGGGAATGATAGGCTCACCAAAGAGAACATTATCATGCAAATAAAAAACTAAAACATCTGTCTTTTCTTGATCTCCTTCCCCGTTTCCACAACCTCTCTGCCACTCATTTGGGACGATTGGAAGATTATTGGCGTTGTATATGTTAATGTATTCTTAGGTTCAGTCAAACATAAAGAAGTTTGAGGTAAAGCTACAATTAACTAGAAATGGAGAGTAAGAGAGAAATTCCCCGTATATAGATGATCATAAACTGTAACCGGTGTCAAACCATCACTAGGAATTCGCAGCACTCTAGTGGTTGCGATCAACCAACAGCACATGCTAATTTGGGAAAGCTAGATAGATAAACCAGGTACACCTTCTCTTAAAAAAGGAAGAAGATAAACCAGGTACAGAGAGACAGGGAGAATCGTGGAGCGCGTACCGCGAGGATGAAGCCCCAGTTGCTGACGGGTCCCCAGAAGTGCGTGGTTTTGGGGCCGACGGGGCTGTTCAAGAACGCCTTGAACGCCGTCGCCATGGCCGATGACCTCGCCCCCTTGACTGCTCAGACCACCTGCTCACCAGCATGGTCACACCATATGTGGGGAATCAGCACCGAATCGATCTCGGTAGCGGCAGCAAGCACGCCTGGAAAAACAGAGGGGGGAGACACCTCGCGTATGTGCGCTGTTTTGCCTGCCGTCCGCGGGCGCGGATGGACTCGTGGAGACTGCCAGAGGAACGAGCGGGGGAGCCTCCGAGCTTGTTGGGGGTGGGTGGGGGCAGCAAAATTAGAAGATCATTTAACGGGGTAGGCACGCTGTCCCACTCATGCACTTGCGCGCGCAGGTCCATCACATGCGGCCATGCGGGGCACTGTACATGGAGCGGATATGCACTACACCATAAGAGCATCTCCAACAGGCGCGCTTATAAGCCGCCAGCAAAAATCGATTTTGCCTACACCAAAACCTTTGGTTTGTTTGGCCTACAATGCAAGCGTTCTTCCAAAGATCCATATTTAAAAAGCCATGCACAAGTAGCTCAAAAGAGCGCGCAAAATACAGCCATGAACATTATGCATATAGATAGATAGATAGCTCAACATACATAGATAGATAGTTCGACATACATAGATAGATAAGCACTACTACGGCATAGATAGGCACTACTATGGCATAGATAAAGCTACCCAAGTCGCTACCATCATCATCATCATCATCATCATCCTCGCGGTGTCGTCCGGGTTGATAGCCATATGTCATCCCAACGGTCATCGCCCCGCGTGAAGAACGACCTCCCACTCTTTGAAACAATTTCGACTGAAGCGTTCGCCAATGCCTTCCGCAAGACGCCGGTCAGCCAGCTCAAGACGGCGCCTCGCCGTCCTCTCCGCCAAAGAGGCGTGCTTTCGGCGGCGACGTCCTCCGGTGGCGGCGGCGCCACTCGCCATGGCTTCGCTTCGTCCTCCTCGGCGACGAGGCGGCGGCGCTGCCGCCAGCGTGGTCGGCACGGTCCATGTCGGTGATGAGGCGCAGCGGAGGGCGACAGCGCAGCCTTTCGCGCGTGAAGACGCCCCGAAGTTCATCTGCGACCGGGCTCGCCAAGCGCCACGCCGCCGCGCGTCGTATCGCGCTGCCGCCTCGCGCGCGCTCTGAACGTATCGAGGCCGAGCCGCACGTTGCCGGACCGTATCTCGGCGGAGAACAAGCCGTTAGGCGCGCGCGACGCCGCGATAGCCCGGCACCCGGCGCGCGGCGGCATGGTGGCGCGGTATGGCGCGAGCGCGAAAGCGGCGAACGGCGAAGCGGCGAAGGCGAAGCGGCGAAGTTTGCGAGGGCGGCGCGTGGCTGTCTGCGTGGCTTGCGTGGCTGTGTGCGGTCTTGCTGCAATTTATAAGCGCGCGATGGCGGCGCGATAGTTTTAGCGCGCGCGTGCCGCTTTCTCCGCTGCAAGCAGCGCTTCGCTTCCATGTATAATTTCCCGCCATCATTGGAGCCTTGCGGAAACAGCCGGCGCGCGCTAAATCGCGATTTTACCGCGCGCGCGCCTTTTGCCGCGCCTGTTGGAGATGCTCTAAGCTGATTAGGCTCCGCGTGCGTAGTATGGGCGGCTAGCTCGAATACTTTGAGGTGAGTACCACAAGAGCTGAGGCCAATCCACATTCTATTTTTTGTTATCTTCTTTCTCACGTTCGTTTCTGTGAAGCCTGCTCACTCGTTCACCCATTGGCAGACGGTTTGCTATCACGGCACGTACGTTCGTATAGCCGCCGGGTGGTTGGAGCATTTGAATTACTCGCTCCATGTAACTGAGGCATATCAACCGAGGCTTACCGTAGCTGGATTTGCTCTCCACGGTGACCTGTACGGCATAGTTAATTGCTTGTTAGTAGTAGTATTTTTTAACTGAAAGGGAGACCGACCCGACGACGGGTGTGTCGAACAATGACTTGGTAACTGACATAAACAATGGATTCGTTGGAATAAGGGAAAAGTCTAAAAAAAACCTTGATTTTGTTCTTCAAGTCTGAATCAAACCCTGAACTGAGAATCCCTGAAATCATCACCCTGTGTTTGTTAATCCCGGTTTATCCCAGCCCATTAGTGCTAATAGCTGGTTTGGACGTTGGGATTGCTGACGTGGCTAGGATTAGGGTTAACTGGACGCGACGATGGACTGACTGCGGGCCTCTTTGGATACTCACATAAGCTGCAGCGGCGGGGAAAGAACAGAGCTTCAGCAGGGGAACCAAATTAGGGTCCGTCAGTAGGCTGGCTGGCGGCGGCGGCGACGGCGACGGCGAAGGCGGAGGCGGCGGCGGCGGCGACGGCGACGGCGGAGGCGGCGGCTGCGGCGACGGCGGAGGCTGCAATCGGCGATGTCTTCCTCCTCCCGTGCGTCGTAATCAGGCGGAGGTCGCGGGCGTAGGGCTCCATCAAGGTCGCCCGTGCAAGAAGCCTCCTCCCTGGAAGATACTAGTGTTGCGTCCATGAAATTGTGAGCTCCCAATCTTCTCTACCAATTCTTCCTCGTCCTTCTTTCCATTTCTGATGGTATGAACACTCGAATCAGAGGCTGGTTGTGGATTTTTTTCAGTGGCATAGTGATCCCTGCTCCCCATTCCTTGCAGAACTATGGCTCGATCTCAGGGCTACAATCAGGAGGTTTGAAGCTGCAGGTGGTGATGACTGGCAACCATGATTGGAACAGCGCCAAAGAATTGGAACAGGGGATGCACTGAGTCAACAAGTTCTAGAGAAGAATGCAGAGATTGAACCAAAAATGTTATTGGCAGGTGTATTTACAGGATTTGTACTGCATTAATAGCTAGAAGAAGAATGTAATGCCAAAATCTTGTAATGGCTGAATGATGTAATGGTTGGATGATGTAATGGTATTCCATACTACTATTTATGTGGTAATTGATGGTACATTTTGTTAGTCTGCAACTTGAGAAAACAACAGGAAGTGCTACTTATGTGATATGTGCTAAATTTCTGGTAACATATCACATAAACAGTAGGTAAATTTGTGAGAACATATCACATGTTCTCAACAACATATATGACATTTCAGCTTACACAAACACAGTTTGAGTAAACCAAAATTTGTGAGTACAGCAGTTTAGTTCCATATTTTTGCATAAGTTCAGCACACAATAGGTACTATATGACCAGAGTGACATAAGGAACAAAAGGACATAGCAGTTCAGTAATATGCTAACAGAAAATCACTACTCCATCATATCACATCTTTGATTTTTTCTTGGATTGCACATTCTGTTTTTTGGTAGCCTTCCTCTTCCCACCATTTGATCCTGCTTGTGCTTGAACTTCTCCTATGCTTTTAGCTTGCTGGCTTGATCTGATTTGAGCATCAGTGTCTGCTTGCTGTTAAAAAAATATGAGGATACATAAGCATGTGAATGCACAAGTGATTAAGAAAAAGCAAAAGCATTTGAAACAAGAAAGTGAACTTGTATTTACCTCGGATGACTTCATTTTCCTGCCTGTTTTCTTCAGGAAGGCATTCTTCTTCTTCCCCTTTTCAGGATTATTCTTGCAACCAGTCTTGTTATGCACCTTGTGGCCACACATAGCAGGGGAAGGAACGGGTGACGTCCAGGGAGAGAAACAGGGGAGGGAGCAGGTTCGTGGTGGGGTTTATGAGGACGGTAGGGCCCATAGTCCGTCCATCATGGCGTCCAATTAACCCCTAATCCCAGCCACGCCAGCAATCCCGACGCCCAAACCAGCTATTAGTACTAATGGGCTGGGATAAACCGGGATTAACAAAGACAAGGTGACAATTTCAGGGATTCTTAGTTCAGGGTTTGATTCAGACTTGGAGAACAAAATCAAGGTTTTTTTTAGACTTATGCCTTGGAATAACCATAGCAGCCACTTGTGGGGGCCGGCATCGTGACGTCCGAGAATCTTGCCCTTTTTTTTTATTAGTCTGCGTTGAGGAAGGAGATGGTAGGATAAAGATCACGTATGGCCGTTGCGGCGGTGACCAGGACGTCGACGGCGGAGGACGATGTGGTACACTCTGCCAACCGAGTACTGGCAAGCTGGGCCAGTTTTCTTTCTTTTTTTTCGTCTTGGAAAACATGTTGGTTAATGTGTGTTTGGCCACCTTCCCACATCCACCCAAAGGGTATGCTGGCTATCCTAACAAAAAGGGATACCTCGCACCATACAAAGAAGAAAGATATCATATACAAGAAATTTGTTGTTCATGCATCAGATACATCGACTAGAGAGGTTCCTCGCCAAAAAAAAAGGTAGAGAGGTTAACAACGCTGACATGGATGAGATCAGGGATCGGCTAGCAACAACCATTCTCTGATTTGGTGAAATGTGGTTCATTTATGTAATTGCCCTTTTGGTTTGCAAACTTATGCAAAATATTTCGTTGGCGCATAGAAAGTCCTATTCTGACCCCGAGCTCAAATACACCTTGATGAACAGTAAAAATTGACAAAAAGGTAAAAATATATGAATATTTTTTGTGGTAAACTTTGAAAAATATTTTGTATGCTTGTCAAATTTCAGCACGGGATGACATTGGTGGAAGTCGTGAAAAAAAATCACAATTTTGTCAGTTATCACCAAAAAATCACTAATTAAGAACTACTCTTTGCAAAGGTCACTCTCACCTCCCTATATTGCGACAAATGACGCACTGCATGTGCGCCACTTGCTGCAACCTAAGAGTTTTTGTCTTTTCCCTAAATTCGTTTATTCAAAACATTTTATCTCTTAAACCGTGCATCTAAATCCCAAATGTTTTCGCCATTGAATTCATCGTGTCGAGATTTTCAAAACTAGATCTCATGTCGATAGATTTCGATCAACTTGCTTACATGAAAAAAAGAACCAGAAGCACGGTTTTTTTTTCACTTTTTTTCCTTTTCCGGAGAGGCACACCTACGCCACTCGCGTGAGCAAATATGTGCTTCCACGAGAAGTAAAGTTGTGCCTCTTGGGAAAAAATTACAAAAATGTGTTTTTTTTCTTTTCTGAAAGGTACAGTTGTGCCTCTTGCAGAAGCAAATTGTGCCTTCACAAGAAATCAATATGTGCCTCTTACAAAAAAACTTTTTTTTCCTTTTCCGAGAGGCACATGCCTCTCACGGAAGTAAATCTGTGCCTCCACACGTAGAAAACTATGCCTCTTGTGGAAGCAAAAAAACACTTTTTTCTCCTTTCCGAGAGGCATAGTTATGCCTCTCATGGAAGTAAATCTGTGCCTCCACGAGAATTAAATCTATGCCTCTCGCGGAAGCAAAAGTAAAAAGTAAAAATTATGCCTCTCGCAAGAGCAAATCTATACCTCCATGAAAAGAAATATGTCCTCCTGTAAAAGGGAAAAATAAAAAGAAAATACGTTTTTCACGCAAAAACATAGAGAAAACACGGGCAAAAAAGGAAAAAAAGAAGCATCTAAAACCCGAAAACGCATATAGAAAAATATAAAAAAAATCCCGAGGGAGTGCCTAGCACGCGAGATGTGGCCATGGATGAGAGCGTGCCAAGTAGCCCTCAGCCCACCCAAAATGACCCTTAGAGGAGTCATGCAGCGAGTACTCCTGACCTAGTTGCTCCCTATAACCGGTGCAGCAGGCGCCAAATAGGAGTTGGGCCTATTTAACACGTACGGAGTCCCATGGAGTATGACCAATCTGGCATTTCCAATTTGGTGCTTCAGGTGCCCGTTAGTATGCATTTTCCAAACGGGCGCACACTGCCCTCTGCACTCGCCGGCCCATCTACCTATTTTTTCTGTTTCTTAAAACACAAAAAAGCGGGCCGTGGTGAATGGAACCAGCGACCTCTCGCATCGAGCTATGCTGTAGTAAGAGCATCTCTAGTAGACTCCGTGTAATGCCGACCCGCAAAAGTTGTTTACAGTTCGCTGAAAAATGGATTTGTGGGCTGACACGGGCTACGGCCGAGCAGACCCCGCGTAGCCGACCCGTAAAAGAGCATATTCGCAAAACCCCCAGTAAGTGAATTTGACAACGATTCCGACAGTTGAGTTCAAATTCAAAGAATAAACACATAGTTCGCGTGCAAATAAAAGCATAGTTTTGTACGACAAACGCAAAAAGACTTCATGCAAAAGCGACGACCACGTTCATCATCATCTTGGTCGCTTTTCACCCGTCGTTATGATCTTCACTCCGCACCACCGCCATCGATGCCATCGCCGCCCCCGAATACTTTGAGTCCACGTTCTATTTTTTGTTATCTTCTTTCTCACGTTCGTTTCTGTGAAGCCTGCTCACTCGTTCACGCATTGGCACACGGTTTGCTATCACGGCACGTATGTTCCTATAGCCGCCGGGTGGTTGGAGCATTTCTCCATGTAACTGAGGCATATCAACCGAGGCTTACCGTAGCTGGATTTGCTCTCCACGGTGACCTGTACGGCATAGTTAATTGCTTGTTAGTACTAGTATTTTTTAACTGAAAGGGAGACCGGCCCGACGACGGATGTGTCGAACAATGACTTGGTAACTGACATAAACAATGGATTCGTTGGAATAACCATAGCAGCCACTTGTGGGGGCCGGCATCGTGACGTCCGAGAACCTTGCCTTTTTTTTGTTAGTCTGCGTTGAGGAAGGAGATGTAGGATAAAGATCACGTATGGCCGTCGCGGCAGTGACCTGGACGTCGACGGCGGCGGACGATGTGGTATACTCTGCCAAAAAGCTGGGTCAGTTTTCTTTTTTCTTTTTCTTCGAAAACATGTTGGTTAATGTGTGTTTGGCCACTTTCCCATGTCCACCCAAAGGGTAGGAGCATTTTCATTTTTATAATTCATTGCATCTATATACAACTTATATGGATTGTTCACTTTGTCCTTTTCGGACAAGCACTACCTTTCGGATGCTGGCTATCCTAACAAAAAGGGATACCTCGCACCATACAAAGAAGAAAGATATCATATACAAGAAATTTGTTGTTCACGCATCAGATACACCGACTAGAGAGGTTCCTCTCAAAAAAAAGGTAGAGAGGTTAACAACGCTGACATGGATGAGATCAGGGATCGGGTAGCAACAACCATTCTCTGATTTGGTGAAATGTGGTTCATTTATGTAATTGCCCTTTTGGTTTGCAAACTTATGCAAAATATTTCGTTGGCGCATAGAAAGTCCTATTCTGACCCCGAGCTCAAATACACCTTGATGAACAGTAAAAATTGACAAAACAGGTAAAGAAAAATTATGAATATTTTTTTGTGGTAAACTTTGACAAATGTTTCGTATGCTTGTCAAATTTCAGCACGGGATGACATTCGGGGAAGTCGTAAAAAAAACAAAATCACAGTTTGTCAAAGTTTATCACCCAAAAATCACTAATTAAGAAGTACTCTTTGCAAAGGTCACTCTCACCTCCCTATGTTGCGACAAGTGGCGCACTGCATGTGCGCCACTTGTTGCAACCTAGGAGTTTTTTCCCCTAAATTTGTTTATTCAAAACAATTTATCTCTTAAACCGTGCATCTAAATCTCAAAAAATTTCACCGTGGAAATCCTCGCGTCGAGATCTTCAAAATTAGATCTCATGTCGATAGGTTTCGATCAACTTGCTTACATGAAAAAAAAAGAACCAGAAGCATAGTTTTTTTTTTTCACTTTTTTTTCCCTTTTCCGGAGAGGCACACTTGCGCCTCTCGCGTAAGGAAATATGTGCTTCCACGAGAAGTAAAGTTGTGCCCCTTGGGAAAAATTACAAAAATGTATTTTTTCCTTTCTGAGAGGTACAGTTGTGCCTCTTACAGAAGCAAATTTGTGCCTCCACAAGAAATAAATATGTGCCTCTTACGAAAAAATATATTTTTTCCTTTTCCGAGAGGCACAAGTGTGTGCCTCTCACGGAAGTAAATTTGTGCCTCCACACGTAGAAAACTATGCCTCTTGCGGAAGCGAAAAATACAACTTTTTTCCTTTCCGAGAGGCATAGTTGTGCCTCTCGCAGAAATAAATTTGAGCCTCCACGAGAAATAAATATATGCCTCTCGCGGAAGCAAAAGGAAAAAGTAAAAATTGTGCCTCTCGCACGAGCAAATCTATACCTCCACGAAAAGAAATTTGTGCCTCCTGCGAAAGGGAAAAAGAAAAAGGAAATGTGTTTTTCACGCAAAAAACCTAGAGAAAACACGGGCAAAAAAGGAAAAAAATAAGCATTTGAAACCCGAAAACTCGTATAGAAAAATATAAAAATGAAATCTCGAGGAAGTGCCCAGCACGTGAGATGTGGCCATGGATGAGAGCGCGCCAAGTAGCCCTCAGCCCACCCAAAATGACCCTTGGAGGAGTCGTGCAACGAGTACTCCTCACCTAGTTGCTTCCCTGTAACCGGCGCAGCAGGCGCCAAATAGGAGTTGGGCCTATTTAGCACGTACCGAGTCCTATGGAGGGTGACCAATCTGGCATTTCCTATTTGGTGCTTCAGGCGCCCGTTAGTATGCATTTTCCAAACGGGCGCACATCGCCCTCCGCGCTCGCCGGGCCATCTACCTATTTTTTCAGTTTCTTAAAACACAAAAAAGCGGGCCGTGGTGAATGGAACCAGCGACCTCCCGCATCGAGCTATGCTGTAGTAAGAGCATCTCTAGCAGACCCCGTATAATGCCTGCCCACAAAGGTTGTTTACAGTTCGCTGAAAAACAGATTCGTGGGCCGACGCGGGCTACGGCCGAGCAGACCCCGTGTAGCTGACCCATAAAAGAGCATATTCGCAAAACCCCCGATAAGCGAATTTGACAACAATTCTGACAGTTGACTTCAAATTGGAAGAATAAAACATAGTTCACGCGCAAATAAAAGCATAGTTTTGTACGACAAATGCAAAAGGACTTCATGCAAAAGCGATGACCACGCTCATCATCATCTTGGTCGCTTTTCAACCGTCATTATGATCTTCACTCCGCACCACCGCCATCGATGCCATAGCCGCCCCCGAATCCATCGCCGGCACATGTTCCAACTCCGGCATCGAAAGCATCACCGGGCACACTGAATGCATCTGCGGCACTGGTTCCAACTCCTGATGGGAAAACATCACCGGAACCAAAACACGCACCGGCCGCCGCTAGCATCCTCCTCCTCAAGATGTCTCTCCTTGCCATATCATGACATTCTTTGGTGATGTCGTCCATGTCATCGCGGTTCAAGGTCATGATCTTGTTCTCTTCGGCAAGAAACTTGGCCATGGCTTTGGTCTCGGTGGCACAGGTTGTTCTCTCCTCAATGGCCGCCTTGCGCAACCCCTCGTCCTTGAGCAATTGCCACTTCTCTTACTTCTCCCGTGCCTTCTTCTCGGCCAACTCTTTCTTTGTCTCCAATGTCTTCGCTAACATATCAACTCATTTGGTTGCACCATGGCATCTATCTTGTCCCACAAGCTCGATGCCTCATGTTCCCTCTTGATCTTCCCCTTTGTCTTCTTGTCACCATCGTGCTTGTTCAAGTTTCGTGGGCCATCATCATCTTCATCCATGTTCGTAAGTGATATGTCAATTTTGCGTCATGCTTTTATATTCATGCTTTTATATCAATATTTATTGCATTATGGGCTATTACTACACATTATGTCACAATACTTATGCCTTTTCTCTCTTATTTTGCAGGTTTACATGAAGAGGGAGAATGCCGGTAGCTGGAATTTTGGGCTGAAAAAGGAGCAAATATTAGAGACCTATTCTGCACAACTCCAAAGTCCTGAAACTCCACGAAAGTCAGTTTTTGAATATATTAAAAATATTGGGCGAAGAAAGCACTAGAGGGGGGCCACCCACTGTCCACGAGGGTGGAGGGCACGCCCCTGCCTCGTGGGCCACCTGGCAGCTCCTCGATGCCCATCTTCTGGTATATGGTGTATTTTGCCCTGGAAAGAATCATAAGGAAGCTTTCGGAATGAAGCACTGCCGTCTCGAGGCGGAACCTTGGCAGAACGAATCTAGGGCTCCGGCAGAGCTGTTCTCCCGGGGAAACATCCCTCCCGGAGGGGAAAATCGTCGCCATAGTCATCACCATTGATCCTCTCATCGAGAGTGGGTCAATATCCATCAACATCTTCACCAGCACCATCTCCTCTCAAACCCTAGTTCATCTCTTGTATCCGAATTCCTGTAGTTGATGCTAGTTGGTTTATTCGGTGGAAGATCATATGTTCAGATCCTTTATGCATATTAAATACCCCTCTGATTATGAACATGAATATTATTTGTGAGTAGTTACATTTGTTCCTGAGGACATGGGAGTAGTCTTGTTATAAGTAATCATGTGAATTTGGTATTTGTTCGATATTTTGATGAGATGTATGTTGTCTCTCTTCTAGTGGTGTTATGTGAACGTCGACTACATGACACTTCACCATTGTTTGGGCCTAGGGGAAGGCATTGGGAAGTAATAAGTAGATGATGGGTTTCTAGAGTGACAGAAGCTTAAACCCTAGTTTATGCGTTGCTTCGTAAGGGGCTGATTTGGATCCATATGTTTCATGCTATGGTTAGGTTTACCTTAATTCTTCTTTCGTAGTTTCAGATGCTTGCGAGAGGGGTTAATCATAAGTGGGATGCTTGTCCAAGGAAGGGCAGTACCCAAGCACCGGTTCACCCACATATCAAATTATCAAAGTAACGAACGCGAATCATATGAGCATGATGAAAACTAGCTTGACGATAATTCTCATGTGTCCTCGGGAGCGCTTTGCTTTATATAAGAGTTTGTCCAGGCCTGTCCTTTGATACAAAAAGGATTGGGCCACCTTGCTGCACTTTGTTACTTTTATTACTTGTCACCCATTACGAACTATCTTATCACAAAACTATCTGTTACCGATAATTTCAGTGCTTGCAGAGAATACCTTACTGAAAACCGCTTGTCATTTCCTTCTGCTCCTCGTTGGGTTCGACACTCTTACTCATCAAAAGGACTGCGGTAGATCCTTTATACTTGTGGGTCATCAAGACTCTTTTCTGGCGCCGTTGTCGGGGAGTGAAGCGCCTTTGGTAGGTGAAATTTGGTAAGGAAAAATTTATATAGTGTGCTAAAATTTACTGTCGCTTGTTACTATGGAAAATAATCCTTTGAGGGGCTTGTACGGGGTATATTCACCCCGATTAGTAGAGCAAAGAGTTGCTCCTCAACCTACTGAACCTACTAAAAATGTTTACTTTGAAATTCCTTCGGGTATGATAGTGAAACTGCTAGCTAATCCTTTTACAGGAGATGGATCATTACATCCCGATATGCACCTAATCTATGTGGATGAAGTTTGTGGATTATTTAAGCTTGCAGGTATGCCCGAAGATGTTATCAAGAAGAAGGTCTTCCCTTTATCTTTGAAGGGAAAGGCATTGACATGGTTTAGGCTATGTGATGATATTGAATCATGGAACTACAACCGATTGAAACTGGAATTTCATCAGAAGTTTTATCCTATGCATTTGGTTCATCGTGATCATAATTATATATATAATTTTTGGCCTCACGAAGGAGAAAGTATCGCTCAAACTTGGGGAGGCTTAAGTCACTGTTATATTCACGCCCCAATCATGAGCTCTCAAGAGAAATTATTACTCAAAATTTCATGCTCGGCTTTCTCTCAATAATCGCTCCATGCTCGATACTTCTTGTACTGGTTCTTTTTTGATGAAGACTATTGAATTTAGATGGGATTTATTGGAAAGAATTAAACGCACCTCTGAAGATTGGGAACTCGACGAAGGTAAGGAGTTAGGTATAACACCTAAGTTTGATTGTGTTAAATCTTTTATGGATACCGATGCTTTTCGTGAATTTAGCACTAAATATGGACTTGACTCTGAGATAGTAGTTTCTTTCTGTGAATCATTTGCTACTCATGTTGATCTCCCTAAGGAGAAGTGGTTTAAATATCATCCTCCCATTAAAGTAAAAGTAGTAGAACCTATTAAAGTTGAAGAAAAGACTATCACTTATAATGTTGATCCTATTGTTCCTACTGCTTATATTGAGAAACCACCTTTCCCTGTTAGAATAAAGGATCATGCTAAAGGTTCAACTGTGGTTCGTAAGAGTAATGCTAGAACACCCACACCACCTGAGCAAATTAAATTTGAACCTAGTATTGCTATGGTTAAGGATCTCTTGGTCGATAATATTGATGGGCATCTTATTTACTTTTGTGATGAAGCTGCTAGAATTGCTAGACCCGATACTAAAAATAAACATAGACCTATTGTCGGCATGCCTGCTGTTTCTTTTAAAATAGGAGATCATTGTTATCATGGCTTATGTGTTATGGGTGCTAGTGCGAGTGCAATACATCATTCCTTATACAAAGAAATTATGCATGATATTGCACCTGCTGAAATAGAAGGTATTGATGTTACTATTAAGCTTGCTGAAGTCTTGTGTGGGAAAATTAAATATCCTACTGATTTTCTTGTTCTTGGTTCCCCACAAGATGACTTTTGTCCCATTATATTTGGTAGACCCTTCTTGAACACTGTTAATGCTAAGATAGACTGCGGAAAGGATATTGTTACTATTGGTTTAGGGGATATGTCTCATGACTTTAGTTTTGCCAAATTCCGTAGACAACCCCATGATAAAGAATTGCCTAATAAAGATGAAATTATTGGTCTTGCTTCTGTTGTCGTCCCTCCTACTGATCCTTTAGAACAATATTTGCTCGACCATGAAAATGATATGTTTATTAATGAAAGAAGGGAAATAGATGAAGTATTCTTTAAACAGGGACCTATTTTGAAACACAACTTGCCTGTTGAAATCCTAGGGGATCCTCCTCCACCCAAGGGTGATCCCGTGTTTGAGCTTAAACCTTTACCTTATACTCTTAAATATGCTTATCTCGATGGAAAGAAAATATATCATGTTGATGTCTACTATGCAACTTTATTCTTGTAGACACGTGTTGGGCCTCCAAGCGTAGAGTTTTGTAGGACAGTAGCAATTTTCCCTCAAGTGGATGACCTAAGGCTTATCAATCCATGAGAGGTGTAGGATGAAGATGGTCTCTCTCAAACGACCCTGCAACCAAATACAAGAAATCTCTTGTGTCCCCAACACACCCAATACAATGGAAAATTTTATAGGTGCACTAGTTCGGCAAAGAGATGGTGATAAAAGTGTAATATGGAGGGTAGAAATATATTTTTATAATCTGAATAAGTAAAAACAGCAAGGTAACAAATAGTAAATGAGCACAAAAACGGTGTTGCAATGCTTAAAAATGAGGCCTAGGGTTCGTACTTTTGCTAGTGCAACCTCTCAACAATGCTAACATAGTTGGATCATATGATTATCCCTCAAAGTGCAATAAAGAATCACTCCCGAGTTCCTATTAGCGGAGAACAAAAGATATGAATTGTTTGTAGGTCACGAAACCACCTCAAATCCATTCTTTCCGTTCAATCTATTCAAGAATTTGTACTAAAATAACACAAAGCTATTTTTCCCGTTCGATCTATCATAGAGTTCGTACTAGAATAACACCAAAGCAAGTTCATATTCACAAAACTCAACCCACACAAAGAACTATAAATAGACCCCAAAGTTTTTGTAGGAGAAAAACATGCATCAACCCCTATGCATAGATTACCCCAATATCACCGCGGGAATCCGCGAGTTGAATGCCATAACACATATCAAGTGAATCAATAAGATACCTCATTGTCACCTCAACTATTCATATTGCAAGACATACATCATGTGTTCTCATCTCTGAATATTCAATCCGACAAGACAAAACTTTGAAGAGTAAAGATTCAATTCACCATAACAAGAGTATAGAGGGGAGAAACATCATATGATCCGACTATATTAACAAAGCCCGTGATATAGGTCACGAGAGAGAGAGAGATAGAGAGAGAGAGATCAAACACATATCTACTGGTACAAACCCTCAGCCCCGAGGGTGGACTACTCCCTCCTCATCGTGGTGGCCGCCGGGATGATGAAGATGGCCACCGGTGATGATCTCCCCCTCCGGCAGGGTGCCGGAATGGGGTCTAGATTGGATCTCATGGATACAGAGGCCTTGCGGTAGCGAAACTTCTGATCTAGGGCTACCCCTAAGGGTTTCGGAATATTTGGGAATTTATAGTGCAAAGAGGGGGTGCGGGAGGCCACCGAGGTGGGCACAACCCACCTGGGCGCGCCAGGGGGCCCTGGCGCACCCTGGTGGGTTGTGCTCCCCTCGGGCCCCCCCAGGTGCAGCTCAGGCCCATTGGGTTCCTTCTGGTCCATAGAAAATCTCCAAAAAGTTACGCGGTGTTTGGACTCCGTTTGATATTGATTTCGTGCGATGTGAAAAACAAGCCAAAAACAGCAACTAGCACTGTGCACTGGGTCAATTGATTAGTCCCAAAAAATGATATAAAGTTGCTATAAAATGATTGTAAAACATCCAAGAATGATAATATATTAGCATGAATACTTCATAAATTGTAGATACGTTGGAGACGTATCACCTGTTATTATTAGTGCTAACCTTTCAGAGCATGAAGAAGAGAAATTATTGAAAACTTTGAAGAAGCATCGTGCTGCTATTGGATATACTCTTGATGATCTTAAGGGCATTAGGCCCACTTTCTGCCAGCACAAAATAAAACTATAGAAAGATGCTAAACCAGTTGTTGATCACCAATGACGGTTAAATTTTAAGATGAAAGAAGTGGTAAGAAATGAAATACTAAAGCTTCTGGAGGCATGTATAATTTATCCTGTTGCTCATAGTCAATGGGTAAGTCCTGTCCATTGTGTCCCTAAGAAGGGAGGTATTACTGTTGTTCCTAATGATAACGATGAACTGACCCCACAAAGAATTGTTACAGGTTATAGAATGGTAATTGATTTCCGCAAATTGAATAAAGCTACTAGAAAAGATCATTACCGTCTACCTTTTATTGATCAAATGCAAGAAAGATTATCCAAACATACACATTTTTGCTTTCTAGATGGTTATTCTGGTTTCTCTCAAATACCTATGTCAAAAGAGGATCAGGATAAGACCACTTTTACTTGCCATTTTGGTACCTTTGCTTATAGACGTATGCCTTTTGGTTTATGTAATGCACCTGCTACCTTTCAAAGATGTATGACTGCTATATTCTCTGACTTCTATGAAAAGATTGTTGAGGTTTTCATGGATGATTTCTCCGTGTATGGAACTTCTTTTGATGATTGCTTAAGCAACCTTGATCGAGTCTTGCAGAGATGTGAAGAAACTAATCTTGTCTTGAATTGGGAGAAGTGCCACTTTATGGTTAATGAAGGTATTGTCTTGGGGCATAAAATTTCTGAAAGAGGTATTGAAGTTGACAAAGCTAAAGTTGATGCTATTGAAAAGATGTCATGTCCTAAGGACATTAAAGGTATAAGAAGTTTCCTTGGTCATGCCGGTTTTTATAGGAGGTTCATTAAAGACTTCTTAAAAAAGATGTTCCTTTTGTCTTTGATGATGATTGTGTAGAAGCATTTGAAATACTTAAGAAAGCCTTGATTTCTGCACCTATTGTTCAGCCACCTGATTGGAATTTACCCTTTGAAATTATGTGTGATGCTAGTGCTTATGCTGTAGGTGTTGTTCTAGGGCAAAGAGTTGATAAGAAATTAAATGTTATCCAGTATGCTAGTAAAACTCTAGACAGTGCCCAGAGAAATTATGCTACTACTGAAAAAGAATTTTTAGCAGTTGTATTTGCTTGTGATAAGTTCAGACCTTATATTGTTGATTCCAAAGTAACTGTTCACGCTGATCATGCTGCTATTAAATACGTTATGAAAAAGAAAGATGCTAAACCTAGACTTATTAGATGGGTTATCTTGCTACAAGAATTTGATTTGCATATTATTGATAGAAAGGGAGCTGAGATCCCCGTTGCAGACAACTTGTCTAGGTTAGAGAATATTCTTGATGACCCACTACCTATAGATGATAGCTTCCTTGATGAACAATTAGCTATCATAAATGCTTCTCGTACTGCTCCATGGTATGTTGATTACGCTAATTACATTGTTGCTTAATTTATACCACCTAGTTCCACATACAGCAAAAGAACAAGTTTTTCTATGATTTAAGACATTACTTTTGGGATGACCCACACCTTTATAAACAAGGAGTAGATGGTGTTATTAGACGTTGTGTACCTGAGCATGAACAGGAATAGATCCTATGCAAGTGTCACTCCGAGGCATATGGAGGACATCACACGGGAGATAGAACTGCACATAAGGTATTGCAATCCGGTTTTTATTGGCCTACTCTCTTCGAAGATGCCCGTAAGTTTGTCTTGTCTTGCGATGAATGTCAAAGAATTGGTAATATTAGTAGACGTCAAGAAATGCCTATGAACTATTCTTCACTTGTTATTGAACCATTCGGTGTTTGGGGCTTTGATTATATGGGACCTTTTCCTTCCTCTAATGGGTATACACATATTTTAGTTGTTGTTGATTACGTTACTAAGTGGGTAGAAGCTATTCCAACTAATAGTGCTGATCATAACACTTCTATTAATATGCTTAAAGAAGTTATTTTTCCGAGGTTTGGAGTCCCTAGATATTTAATGACTGATGGTGGTTCAGATTTTATTCATGGTGCTTTTCGTAAAATGCTTGCTAAGTATGATGTTAATCATAGAATTGCATCTCCATACCATCCACAGTCTAGTGGTCAAGTAGAATTGAGTAATAGAGAAATTAAATTAATTTTGCAAAAGACTGTTAATAGATCTAGAAAGAATTGGTCCAAGAAAATTGATGATGCATGATGGGCCTATAGAACTGCATATAAAAATCATATGGGTATGTCTCCGTATAAAATGGTTTATGGAAAAGCATGTCACTTACCTCTCAAACTAGAACATAAGGCATATTGGGCTATTAAAGAGCTCAATTATGAGTTCATACTTGCCGGTGATAAGAGACTATTTGACATTAGCTCACTTGATGAATGGAGAACCCAGCCCTATGAGAATGCCAAATTGTTTAAAGAAAAAGTTAAAAGATGGCATGACAAACGGATACAAAAGCGTGAGTTTAATGTAGGTGATTATGTTTTACTATACAACTCTCGTTTAAGATTTTTTGCAGGAAAACTTCTCTCTAAATGGGAAGGTCCTTACGTTATCGAGGTCTATCGTTCCGGTGCCATAAAAATCAATAACTTCGAAGGCACAAATTCGAAGGTGGTGAACGGTCAAAGAATCAAACATTATATCTCAGATAATCCCATAAATGTTGAAACCAATGTTATTGACACCGTAACCCCAGAGGAGTACATAAGGGACACTTTCCAGAATGTTTCAGGCTCTGAAAAGAAATAGGTATGTGGTATGGTAAGTAAACCGACTCCAAAACAGTTCTAATAGCAATTTTTCTCCGTTTTGGAATATTTTTAAAAAATAGGAAAATAAGAACTAGTCCGAAAGGGACACGAGGCATCCACGAGAGTGGTGGGCGCGCCCACCTGCCTCGTGGACACCTCGTGTGCCCTCCGGACTCCGTTTTCTTGCATGATACTTCTTTTGGTCGGTAAAAATTCATTATATAATCTCCCGAAGGTTTTGACCACCATACCACGACAAAATCCTCTACTTTTGTTTCGAGCTGTTTTTCTGACAGATCTAGATCACCATGACGTCTTCAAGCGCCCCCAAGGACAAGTTTTTCGAGAAGGTGATCAACCCCTACCTCGTGGAGGTGCTGCAACACCCTCAAACCATTCAGATGTGTGAGGGGGTGCTGCACATCCGTGATGTTGAGGTACCAAGGAGGACAGGAAGCGTGGAGACAAGACTCGAAGCAATGGAGCAACAAGTTTTCAAGTGCCAAGGGATGGTGGAACACGGACTCAACGACAATCACATGATGATCACGGAGTTCACCAACAACCACAAGCTGGATGCCAAGAACATTGGGGAGACCATCTTCAAACTTCACGAGAAGATCGAGCACCTCCAAGCCCAGATCTATGACCTGCAAAACCAAAACTGTGAGTATGAAGATAGATTCAAGATGATGAGTTTGGCTGCAGATTTGAGGATCTCGGAGACTCGATCATCCTTCTATGATGGTGAGCCTATGCCTTGGAAGATGGACGGCAAGCCTACATCATCAACAACTCCATCATCATCACCTCCGAAGAAAGAGACATAAACACATGGGTATGGGCACTCCCCTTGGAAACTGCCAAGCTTGGGGGAGGTGCCCCGGTATCATATCACCATCACACTTCTATCTTTACCATTTCTCTTAGTTCGGTCCTTTTGGTTATATCTTGATCTAGTAGAATAAAGTTTAGTATGATCTAGCTTTGAGTTTTGTGTTGATCCCTATCTATGTAATTGAGTCCGTGAGCTATATATAATAAAGATTAGTTTTGAGTCAAGGGCTTTGCTATCTTGCTATGATCTTGAGGGAATAAAAGAAAAAGAAAGAATAAAAAGGAATAAATAGATCATATTGATCTTATGGAGAGTAATGAATTCACATATAAAGAGTATGATGAATAAAAGTTGTTGAGAGTTGGCAAACATAGTTTTGGTCATCGTTGCAATAAATAGGAAGTAATAAAGAAAGAGAGGTTTTCTCATATAAATATACTATCTTGGACATCTTTTATGATTGTGAGCACTCATTAAAATATGACATGCTAAATAGTTGATGTTGGACACGGAAGACAAAGTAATGGGATATGTTTTCTTATATTCGAAATAAATTATATTGTCATGGATCATCCAACCTGTTGAGCTTGTCTTTCCCCCTCATGCTAGCCAAATCCTTTGCACCAAGTAGAGATACTACTTGTGCTTCCAAACATCCCTAAACCCAGTTTTGCCATGAGAGTCAACCATACCTACCTATAGATTGAGTAAGATCCCTCAAGTAAGTTGTCATCGTTGCAAGCAATAAAAATTGCTCTCTAAATATCTATGCTCTATTAGTGTGGAGAAAATAAGCTTTATACGAGCTTGTGATATGGAAGAAATAAAAGCAACAGACTGCATAATAAAGGTCCCTATCACAAGTGGCAATATAAAGTGACGTTCTTTTGCATTAAGATTTTGTGCATCTAACCATAAAAGCACATCACAACCTCTGCTTCCCTCTGCGAAGGGCCTATCTTTTATTTTTGTCTTCTACTTATACAAGAGTCATGGTGATCTTCACCTTTCCTTTTTACACTTTATCCTTTGGCAAGCATTGTGTGTTGGAAAGATCCTGATATATAGACCCAGTTGGATGTGGGCTTTCATAAAGCATTATTGTTGACATTACCCTTGAGGTAAAAGGTTGGGAGGCGAAACTATAAGCCCCTACGTTTCTATGTGTCCGATTAAAACTTCATACCCATAAGTATTGCGTGAGTGTTAGCAATTGTGAAAGACTAAATGATAGTTGAGTATGTAGACTTGCTGAAAAGCTCTTATATTGACTCTTTCCGATGTTATGATGAATTGCAATTGCTTCAATGAATGAGATTATAGTTTGCTAGTTTTCAATGAAGTTTCTGATTCATACTTTACATTGTGAATAGATTGTTACTTTAGCATAAGAAATCATATATATATATATATATATATATATATATATATATATATATATATATATATATATATATATATAGAGAGAGAGAGAGAGAGAGAGAGAGAGAGACAAATTTTTCCTACTACCGGGTGTAGTTACACCCATTTTTATTCTGTACGTTTTAGGTAGTATGTACCATACCGCAGTGTATATATGCGTAGTATGTAGTATGTAAGTATATTTAGGTAGTATATATACTATTTTTTAGGTAGTATGTACTATATTTTTAGCATACTTCTTTTTACGCATAAATATGTACGTATTTTCACAAATATGATAAAAACATGGGCTCACATACAATTTTTTCACATAACTCGCTTTGGAGTATCTTAGATATAGTATATGAACATACTAAAATGATAAAGTAGTATATATACTACCACATAGTAGTATATGAAAAATGGGTGTAGCTACACCCGGTAGTAGGATGCATTTTCCCTATATATATATATATATATATATATATATATTGTTGTTCTATGAATGATCATGATGCCCTCATGTCTGTATTTTATTTTATCGACGCCTCTATCTCTAAACATGCGGACATATTTTTCGATATCGGCTTCCACTTGAGTACAAGCGAGGTCTAAGCTTGGGGGAGTTGATACGTCCATCTTGCATCATGCTTTTATATCAATATTTATTGCATGATGGGATGTTACTACACATTATGTCACAATACTTGTGCCTTTTCTCTCTTAGTTTGCAAGGTTTACATGAAGAGGGAGAATGCCGACAGCTGGAATTCTGGGCTGGAAAAGGAGAAACTATTAGAGACCTATTCTGCACAACTCCAAAAGTCCTGAAACTCTACGAAAGTCAGTTTTCGAATATATTTAAAATATTGGGCGAAGAAAGCACCAGAAGGGGGCACCCACTCTCCACGAGGGTGGAGGGCGCGCCCCCTGCCTCGTGGGCCACCTGGCAGCCCCCCGATGCCCATCTTCTGGTATATGGTGTCTTTTGCCCTGGAAAAAATCATAAGGATGGTTTCGGGACGAAGTGCCGCCGTCTCAAGGCGGAACCAATCTAGGGCTCCGGCAGAGCTGTTCTGCCGGGGAAACGTCCCTCCCGGAGGGGGAAATCGTCACCATCGTCATCGCCATCGATCCTCTCATCGAGAAGGTGTCAATCTCCATCAACATCTTCACCAACACCATCTCCTCTCAAACCCTAGTTCATCTCTTGTATCCGATTTTTGTCTCAAAACCTCATATTGATACCTGTGGGTTGCTAGTAATGTTGATTACTCCTTGTAGTTGATGCTAATTGGTTTATTCGGTGGAAGATCATATGTTCAGATCCTTTATGCATATTAACACTCCTCTGATTATGAACATGAATATGATTTGTGAGTAGTTATGTTTGTTCCTGAGGACATGGGACAAGTCTTGTTATAAATAATCATGTGAATTTGGTATTCGTTCGATATTTTGATGAGATGTATGTTGTCTCTCCTCTAGTGGTGTTATGTGAATGTCGACTACATGACACTTCACCATTGTTTGGGCGTAGGGGAAGGCATTGGGAAGTAATAAGTAGATGATGGGTTGCTAGAGTGATAGAAGCTTAAACCCTAGTTTATGCATTGCTTCGTAAGGGGCTGATTGGATCCATATTTTCATGCTATGGTTAGGTTTACCTTAATTCTTCTTTCGTAGTTGCGGATGCTTGCGAGAGGGGTTAATCATAAGTGGGATGCTTGTCCAAGGAAGGGTAGTACCCAAGCACCGGTTTACCCACATATCAAATTATCAAAGTAACGAATGCGAACCATATGAGCATGATGAAAACTAGCTTGACGATAATTCTCATGTGTCCTCGGGGGCGCTTTGCTTTATATAAGAGTTTGTCCAGGCTTGTCTTTTTGCTACAAAAAGGATTGGGCCACCTTGCTGCACTTTGTTACTTTTATTACTTGTCACCCGTTATGAACTATCATATCACAAAACTATCTGTTACCGATAATTTCAGTGCTTGCAGAGAATACCTTATTGAAAACCGCTTGCCATTTCGTTCTGCTCCTCGTTGGGTTCGACACTCTTACTTATCAAAAGGACTACGATAGATCCCTGTACTTGTGGGTCATCAGTAAGTGAACCTCTCTTCGGTGGGGATTCTCTGTCAATCAACTTCCACTTGTCACACGCTTTGAGCAAGTCCCAACAATGCTCTAGTTTAAAAAAATTCCTTCGGAAGCTTCCATGTCTTTGTATCTTTGTTGGGCAATTTTCTATTACACAATTAAAACAATGTCAAATGATGCAATCACTTCAAATGGTACAAATGATTTGCACAACTTGGGACATGAAAACGAACTCACATAGTCGGATTCCACGGTTCCACTTGGAGGTGTGATACGTCTCCAACGTATCTATAATTTATGAAGTATTCATGCTATTATATTATCCTTCTAGGATGTTTGATATGCATTTATATGATATTTTATATGATTTTTGGGACTAACCTATTAACCTAGAGCCCAGTGCCAGTTTCTATTTTCTCCTTGTTTTTGAGTTTTGCAGAAAAGGAATACAAAACGGAGTCCAATTGACGGGCCAATTTTTGATGATTTTTATGGACCAAAAGAAGACCACAGAGCATCGGAGTTGGGCCAGAAGAGTCCCGAGCTGCCCACGAGGGTGGGGGGCACGCCCACCTGGTACGGGCGCGTGGGCGTGCCTCGTGGACAGCTCGGGCACCTCCTTGACGTGATACCGACGCCAAAAATTCCTATAAATACAGAAACCTCGGAAAATTAACCTAGATCGGGAGTTCCGCCGCCGCAAGCCTCTGTAGCCACGAGAAATCAATCTAGGCCCTCTCTGGCGCCCTGCCGGACGGGGCCATCATCACCGGTGGCCATAGAGAAGTATCCCGGAGGGGTCTTCATCATCATGAAGGCCAAGGACCAGAGGGTGGAGGCCATGGAGGAGGAAGCACAAGGGGGAGAACCTCTCCTCCTCTCTTCCGGTGGCGCCGGAGTGCCATCGGGAGGGGAATCATCGCCACGGTGATCGTCTTCATCAACATCACCATCCTCATCTCTTTTACGCAGTCCACTCTCCCGCAAACCGCTGTAATCCCCTACTTGAACATGATGCTTTATGCCACATATTATGATCCAATGATGTGTTGCCATCCTATGATGTTTTGAGTAGATATCTTTTGTCTTTGGGTTAATTGATGATCTAGATTGGTATGAGTTGTATGTTTTACTTTGGTGCTGTCCTATGGTGCCCTCCGTGTCGCGCAAGAGTGAGGGATTCCCGCTGTAGGGTGTTGCAATACGTTCATGATTCGCTTATAGTGGGTTGGTGAGTGAACAGAAGCACAAACTCGAGTAAGAGGGATTGTTGCGTATGGGAATAAAGAGGACTTGATGCTTTAATGCTATGGTTGGGTTTTACCTTAATGATCTTTTGTAGTTGCGGATGCTTGCTAGAGTTCCAATCATAAGTGCATATGATCCAAGTAGAGAAAGTATGTTAGCTTATGCCTCTCCCTCATATGAAACTGCAATAGTGATTACTGGTCTTGTTAACAATTGCCTAGGACAATTCCGCACACCGATCCACCATTATTACACACTCGCTATTTATAATATTTAGTATTATATTCTAACTTTATGAAAACAACACCTACTTTTATGTATTAGCTCTCCGATATCATACAAAGTTATCCTCTTCATGCCCACAACGAAGTTTTATTTCTTGTTGCTAGTTGGAAGCAAACGTCCGGTGCACGTAGAGTCGTATCGGTGGCAGATAGGGTTTGAGAGAATATTGATCTTACCTTTAGCTCGTTGTGGGTTCTACACTCCATACTTATCACTTCCACCTTTGGAAAGTGCTATGATGATTCCTTGCACTTGGGGATTATAAGGCTCTTTTCTGGCGCCGTTGCCGGGGAGCAATAGCATGGGGTTGATATTCTCGTGTGTGCTTGTTTCCTTACTTCACTAAGTAGATTTTGTTTTTCCTTTTTGTTTCTCTTTAGTTGTGGGTGAAACATACAAAAAAAATTAAAAATGAAAATACAAAAAATATTATTACTTGCCCCTCATGCCTAAAAAGTTTTTCAAAAAGAGAAGTGATTGGAAGGTTTTGCATTGAAGAAGTGAGGGTCGACCTTGAGCACTTGTGCTCATGCTCACGGAAACAATGTATAATTTTTCATGGAAGTTTCTCTGTAAATAATTATCCCCTTGTATATATTCATTGTATTATAAAAATAATGTGCCAAGCCTTGGTTTTAGGATGATTAGATTGCTTGTTTACTATGTGCAAAACAAAAACAGAAACTTTGGCTGTAGTGCATGAATTTACATTTTTTACTGGAAAGTCAAATGGGTCTGAAACTTTTTGTACATTACTTCTGTACAAATTTTTCAAATTTTCAAATTTAGTTTATAATTTTAGTAGTTACATAAGTTTGGAAAACTTCCAGATTACTACAGACTGTTCTGTTTTTAACAGATTCTGTTTTTCGTGTGTTGTTTGCTTATTTCGATGAATCTATGGCTAGTATCGGGGCGTATGAACCATAGAGAAGTCGGAATACAGTAGTTTTAACACCAATATGAATAAATAATGAGTTAATTACATTACCTAAAGGTAGTGATTTGTTTTATTACACTAACGGATCTCACAAGTTTTTGTTAAAGTTTTGTGTGGATGATGTGTCCGAAGGTCGAGGAGCTATCAATATGAGAAGAATAAAGAGAGGCAAGAGTTCAAGCTTGGGGATGCCCAAGTAACCCCAAGTAAATATTTCAAAGGATACTCAAGCATCTAAGCTTGGGGATGCTGAGGTTGGCATCCCATCTTTCTTCTTCAACAAATATCGGTATACCTCGGTTTTTGTTTTGTTCACATGATTTGTGTACTTTGTGTTTTTCCTTTTCTTCAAGAACCATGATAGCATGAGATAGCCCTTCATTGATTTATATAATACTTCATGTGCTTCACTTAAATCTTTTAAAGTATGATCTTATAGAATTACTCTTTGTGCTTCACTTAAATCTTTTGAGTATGGTTTCATAGAATGCTTAATGTGCTTCACTTATACATTTTGAGCTTGGATATTGGTCAGTTGTAGAAGGCTCCATGAACTTCACTTATACCTTTTGGATTATGAATAATACTATCATTTAAAGTGGGTTTGGAAGAGTGTCAACTTTAGGAATTAGTGATCCCACTATTTTGGAGGATGTTGAATCTTAGTGTGATATTTACGAAAGTGGATTCGGAGGAGTGTCAACTTTAGATAGTAATGATTCCACTATTTCAGAAGAGGTTCCAATTGAGTATGAGAACAAAGTTGCTATCCATGATACTACTGATTATTATTATGAGGGAGGAATACATGCTTGTAGGAGTTGCAATAGTATTAAGTTTCCTCTCTATGTGCTTAAAGTTTTGAAGTTATACTTGTTTTGCCTTCCTATGCTATTTGATTCTTGTTCCCATAAGTTGTGTGCTCACAAAATCCCTAGGCATAGGAAGTGTGTTAGATTTAAATATGCTAGTCATATTCTTCAAGATGCTCTCTTTGTGTTTCAATTCCTATCTTTAAAGTGAGCATCATTGAAATCATCATGCCTAGCTAAAAGGCATTAAAGAAAAGCGCTTGTTGGGAGACAACCCAATATTTACCCTTACTGTTTTTGTGTGTTTACATGATTAAGCTACTGTATAGTCATGTTTTATATCTTTTGTTTCAATGAAGTGCCAAGTAAGACCTTTGGGAAGACTCGGGTGAGAGTTGCGATCTTGCTGTAAAAAACAGAAACTTTGCGCTCACGAGAATAGATGTCATTTTTTACAGAAGAGTGATTTTGAGTTGATTCTTTTTGCAGAAGATTAATAGACAAATTCCTCACGTCCAAAAATTTATTTCATAATTTTTGGAGTAGCATAAATACAGTTATTGTTCAGATCATTTCAGACTGTTCTGTTTCTAACAGATTCTGTTTTCATTGCATAGTCTGCTTGTTTTCTAGTTTCTATGGCTTATATTTCTCAATATAATTTGTAGAAATGATATGGTACAGTAGGAATTGTGTGAAAACAATTATGAACCTTGTATTTTTCATTACCAAAGTGAATGGTTTGCTCTTTATCATACTAATCTATCTCACGAAGTTTGGTTAAGTTTTGTGTGATTGAAGTTTTCAAGTTTTGGGTGAGATATCGATATGAGGAGAATAAGGAGTGGAAAGACCCTAAGCTTGGGGATTCCCAAGGCACCCCAAGGCAATATTAAAGGAATACTCAATCTCCTAAGCTTGGGGATGCCCCGGAAGGCATCCCCTCTTTCGTCTTCAAAACTATCGGTATACCTTACTCGGAGCTATATTTTTATTCGTCACATGATATGTGTTTTGCTTGGAGTGTCAATTTATTTTGCTAGTATTTTCTTGCTGTTATTTAGAATAATGTTTTGCATCTTTAGTTTCAATAAAAATGTCAAGGATAGCCTTTTACCATGCTTGTTTTGCAAGTATACATGTTGCTGTTTGAAAACAGAAAGTTTACCGCTGTTGCAAAAATTCCTTAGAAAATTAAGAATGTGCTAAAGTGTTGAAACCTTTTGAATAATAAGCTCTGATAAATTTACTACAGTGGGAATTTTTTTCATAATTTTTGGAGTTAGGGAAGTATGATGAATCTTGCATTCTTTACAGACTATACTGTTTTGGCAGATTGCTGTTACGGTTGCATTGTTTGCATATGTTTGCTTGTTTAATGATTCTATTTGAGGATAGGAGTGTTAAATATGCAGAGGCATTTAGTATGCAATGTTGAATAATAATTTTAGTAATTTGTTACAGTAGAAAATGATAAGGTTTTGCATTGGTTTATACTAACCTATCTCACGAGTTCTTGTTGAGTTTGGTGTGTATGAAGCTTTTGAGATTTAGGAAACCGACGTATAAAAGGAATTAAGGAGACACAAAATCTCAAGCTTGGGGATGCCCAAGGAACCCCAAGACATTATTTCAAGAAGTCTCAAGCATCTAAGCTTGGGGATGCCCCGGTAGGCATCCCACCTTTTCTCTTCAACAACTATTGGTTAGTATCGGTTGAACCTAAGTTTTTGCTTCTTCACATGAGTTGTGCTATCCTTGCAATGTCATTTTATTTTGTTTTGCTTGCTGTTTGAATAAAATCATTGGATCTGAAATATTGAATGAAAAAGAATCCTCCCATGGCTAGTTAATAATTATTTTCCTACTCAGTGCCCTTCACTCAAATCTTTTGGAGTAGTTTGTCATTTACTCTTGTGCTTCACGTATATCCTATGAGTAAATGGGGGAATGAATTTAATGTCATAAATCTGAATTTTTATATGTTTCATATGCTTATAACATGGTTAGTGATGACTTCACACATAGAAAGTATGAGGCATAAAAGTTGTTGAGAGTTGGCAACCGTAGTTTTGGTCATCGTTGCAATTAATAGGAAGTAATAAGGAAAGAGAGGTTCACAGACAAATATATTATCTTGGACATCTTTTATGATTGTGAAGCACTCATTAAGTATGACATGCTAAAAGAGTTGACGTTGGACAGGGAAGACAACGTAATGGTTTATGTTTTCCGACATCTCAATTAAAGTATATTGTCATTGACCTTCCAAACATGTTGAGCTTGCCTTTCTCCCCCATGCTAGCCAAATTCCTTGCACCAAGTAGAGATACTACTTGTGCTTCCAAATATCCTTAAACCCAGTTTTTGCCATGAGAGTCAAGTAAGTTGTCATCGGTGCAAGCAATAAAAATTGCTCTCTAAATATGTATGACTTATTAGTGCAGAGAAAATAAGCTTTGTACAAACTTGTTGTGGAAGTAATAAAAGCGACGGACTGCATAATAAAGGTCCACATAAAAGGGGCAATATAAAGTGACGTTCTTTTGCATTAAGATTTTGTGCATCAACCCTAAATGCGCATGACAACCTCTGCTTCCCTCTGCGAAGGGCCTATCTTTTACTTTATGTTTTTACCTTATGCATGAGTCAAGGTGATCTTCACCTTTCCCTTTTTCATTTTATCCTTTGGCAAGCTCTTCGTGTTTGAAAGATCATGACATATATATCCAATTGGATGTAAGTTAGCATGGGCTATTATTGTTGACATCACCTAAAGGTGAATACGTTGGGAGGCAATACAATAAGCCCCTATCTTTCCCAGTGTCCGGCTGAAACTCCATAACCACAAGTATTTCGTGAGTGTTAGCAATTATAGAAGACTACAAGATAGTTGAGTATGTGAACTTGTTGAAAAAGCTCTAGTGATGACTCTTTCTGATGTTATGATAAATTGCAATTGCTTCAATGACTGAGATTATAGTTTGTTAGTTCTCAATGAAGTTTCTGAACCATACATGACATTGTGAATAGATTGTTACTTGATCATGAAAAGTTTTATGAGATGAGCTATTGTTATGACATATAATGATGCTAGAAAAAGTGATTGGAATTATCATTGATCAAACTTAAGCACTTGCTAGCATTCACACTTCATAAATTATTTCTTTTATCATTTACCTACTCGAGGACTAGCAGGAATTAAGCTTGGGGATGCTGATACATCTCCAACGTATCTATAATTTATGAAGTATTCATGCTATTATATTATCCTTCTAGGATGTTTGATATGCATTTATATGATATTTTATATGATTTTTGGGACTAACCTATTAACCTAGAGCCCAGTGCCAGTCTCTGTTTTCTCCTTGTTTTTGAGTTTTGCAGAAAAGGAATACAAAACAGAGTCCAATTGACGGGCCAATTTTTGATGATTTTTTATGGACCAAAAGAAGACCACGGAGCATCAGAGTTGGGCCAGAAGAGTCCTGAGCTGCCCACGAGGGTGGGGGGCGTGCCCACCTGGTACGGGCGCATGGGCCTGCCTCGTGGACAGCTCGGGCACCTCCTTGACGTGAGACCGATGCCAAAAATTTCTATAAATACAGAAACCTCGGAAAATTAACCTAGATCGGGAATTCCGCCGCCGCAAGCCTCTGTAGCCACGAGAAATCAATCTAGGCCCTTTCTGGCGCCCTGCCGGAGGGGGAAATCATCACCGGTGGCCATGGAGGAGTATCCCGGAGGGGTCTTCATCATCATGAAGGCCAAGGACCAGAGGGTGGAGGCCATGGAGGAGGAAGCACAAGGGGGAGAACCTCTCCTCCTCTCTTCCGGTGGCGCCAGAGTGCCATCGGGAGGGGAATCATCGCCACGGTGATCGTCTTCATCAACATCACCATCATCATCACCATCATCATCTCTTTTACGCGGTCCACTCTCCCGCAAACTGTTGTAATCCCCTACTTGAACATGGTGCTTTATGCCACATATTATGATCCAATGATGTGTTGCCATCCTATGATGTTTTGAGTAGATATCTTTTGTCTTTGGGTTGATTGATGATCTAGATTGGTATGAGTTGTATGTTTTACTTTGGTGCTGTCCTATGGTGCCCTCCGTGTCACGCAAGTGTGAGGGATTCCCGCTGTAGGGTGTTGCAATACGTTCATGATTCGCTTATAGTGGGTTGGTGAGTGAACAGAAGAACAAACCCGAGTAAGAGGGATTGTTGCCTATGGGAATAAAGAGGACTTGATGCTTTAATGCTATGGTTGGGTTTTACCTTAATGATCTTTAGTAGTTGCGGATGCTTGCTAGAGTTCCAATCATAAGTGCATATGATCCAAGTAGAGAAAGTATGTTAGCTTATGCCTCTCCTTCATATGAAACTGCAATAGTGATTACTGGTCTTGTTAACAATTGCCTAGGACAATTCCGCACACCGATCCACCATTATTCCACAGTCGCTATTTATAATATTTAGTATTATATTCTAACTTTATGATAACAACACCTACTTTTATGTATTAGCTCTCCGATATCATACAAAGTTATCCTCTTCATGCCCACAACAAAGTTTTATTTCTTGTTGCTAGTTGGAAGAAAATGTCCGGTGCACGTAGAGTCGTATCGGTGGTAGATAGGGCTTGAGAGAATATTGATCTTACCTTTAGCTCCTTCTGGGTTCGATAGTCCATACTTATAACTTCCACCTTTGGAAAGTGCTACGATGATTCCTTGCACTTGGGGATTATCAAGGTGCATTGCGAACTTGTTCAAAGCAAGCATCCAACGGCTACAAATCAGCTTGATCACATCCCAACGACCTTGGAGTGACCGAAACGTGCGTGGAGTCCTTTGGGATGCTTTCCCATCATGTGGAAGTATTGATCTTCGATCCTTTGCCAATACCTCTTGGTGGTTTGAGATGTACCGGTGCAAGCATCAAGAGACACCACACTCCAAGCCTTGATCAAGATTTGGTCTTCGAACATTGTGTAGTTCTTCGATCTTGCGCCTTTTTTTGCTTGCGCTTTCTCATACACCCCCCTCATCTATTTCCTCCCCTTCATCTTCACCCGCGTGATCATCCATGCCACCCTCCGTTTCATTGTAATCGAAATCAGCAAACGGGGCTTGATCGATGTCGACGGTGTTTGTGTCCAACAAGTTGACGAACTCGGCAGTGGCATCGTTCAAACCACCGCTACAGTGAGTAACACCACGTCACGAGCTACCACAATGGCGAGAAGCGAAGCAAGTAGAAGGAATCGAAGATGCATACCTTCTGGCCATTTCATCGAACAGCTCACCTGCGGTGGAAGCAGCGCCGTTGAACGGCATCGTCGGGGTACCTCTTGCTGGGGCGGAGGGAGAGGATGAAGGGGCTGACCTTTTCATAGGAACCTTCTTGCGCTTCATGCCCGAAACCTTGCCCACCTTCTCCGGCGGTGGCCGGACAGATCGCTAATGGAAATATGCCCTAGAGGCAATAATAAAATGGTTATTATTATATTTCCTTAATCATGATAAAGGTTTATTATTCATGCTAGAATTGTGTTCACCGAAAACTTAAATACATTTGTGGATACATAAACAAATATCGTGTCCCTAGTGAGCCTCTACTAGACTGGCTCGTTGATCAAAGATGGTTAAGGTTTCCTAACCATAGACATGAGTTGTAATTTGATAACGGGATCATATCATTAGGAGAATGATGTGATGGACAAGACCCAACCGTTAGTGTAGCATATGATCGTTCAGTTTATTGCTAATGCTTTCTTAATGTCAAATACATGTTCCTTCGACCATGAGATCATGCAACTCCCGGATACCGGAGGAATACCTTGTGTGCTATCAAACGTCACAACGTAACTAGGTGACCATAAAGATGCTCTACAAGTATCTCCGAAGGTGTCTGTTGAGTTTGTGTGAATCGAGATTGGGATTTGTCACTCCGTGTATCGAAGAGGTATCTCTGGGTCCTCTCGGTAATACACATCACAAGAAGCTTGCAAGCAAAGTGACTTAGGAGTTAGTTGCAAGATGACATATTACGGAACGAGTAAAGAGGCTTGCCGATAACGAGATTGAACTAGGTATATAGACACCGATGATCGAATCTTGGGCAAGTAACGTACCAACAGACAAAAGGAATTATATATGTTGTCATAAAGGTTCAACCGATAAAAGATCTTTGTGGAATATGTAGGAATCAATATGGGCATCCAGGTCTCGCTATTGGTTATTTACCGGAGAGGTGTCTCGGTCATGACTATATAATTCCCGAACCCATAGGGTCGCACGCTTAAGGTTCGTTGACGCTAGAGTAGTATTGGGATATTTGATGAGTGGTAAACAAATGTTGTTCAGAGTCCCAGATAATACCCCGGACGTCACGAGGAGTCTCGGAATGGTCGAGTGGTAAAGAGTTATATATGGGAAGTCATATTTTGGGTTCCGGAAAAAGGTGCAGTTTTTTCGGTATTGTACCAGGAAGCTTCCAGAAGGTTCCAGAAGTCCACAAGTGGGTTCACCATGACCCAAGGGCTAGCATGGGCTGCGGTGAGGCACCCTGGCCTTATTGGGCTAGGTGCACCAAGTCCTCAAAAGCCCATGTGGCTAGGGAAGGCAAAAAAGGAAGGAGTCCTAGTAGGAATAGGATTGGAGTCCAAGTCCAAGTCTTCTCCCCCTTAGCTGCGCCCTAGGGCTTGGGGGGGCTATTTCCCATGCCCCTCCACCTATATATAGAGGGGATGGGGTGCCCCAAGAGGATACACCAATCCCTTGGCACCCCTCTCTCTCCCGTTACTCCGTAGTTCCACCGCCTCGTCCCGGTGACGCTTAGTGAAGCGCTGTCTGTGCTCCACCACCACCATCACCATCATGTTGTTGTGTTGGTTGTGATACCATCTACTTCTCCTCTCCCGCTTGTTGGATCAAGAAGGAGGAGATGTCATCAAGCCACACGTGTGCTAAACTCGGAGGTGCCGTCCGTTCAGCACTAGATCGGTTGGATCGTGATCGGATCGCGAAGAGTATGACTACATCAACCGCGTGATAAATGCTTACACTTAGTGATCTACAAGGATACGTAGATGCTCTTCCCCTCTTGTATCTATGCATCTTCATGGATAGATCTTGCATGTGCAAAGAATTGTTTTTGTTTTCCATGCAACATTACCCAACAGTGGCATCATGAGCCAGGTCTATGTGTAGATGATATGCACGAGTAGAACACAAATAAGTTGTGGGCGGTGATGTTCATACTGCTTACCACCAATGTATTATTTTGATTCGGCGGCATTGTGGCATGAAGCAACCCGGACCAACCTTACATGTCCACGCACATGAGACTGGTTCCACCGACTAACATGCACTTGTTTTGCATAAAGGTGGCTGGCGGGTGTCTGTTTCTCCTACTTTAGTTGAATCAAATTTGACTACGGCCGGTCCTTGAAGAAGGTTAAAACAACAAATTTGATAATCACCGTCGTGGTTTTACGTAGGTAAGAATGGTTCTTGCTAGTTGCCTATAGCAGCCACGTAAAACTTGCAACAACAAAGTAGAGGACGTCTAGTTTTTGCAGGGTATGTTGTGATGTGATATGGTCTAGACGTGATGTGATATACGTTGTTGTATGAGATGATCATGTTTTGTAATATCGACAACCGGCAGGAGCCTTAGGGTTGTCTTTTGATTATTGTATGAAATGCAAGCGCCATGTAATTGCTTTGCTTTATCGCTACACGTTAGCAATAGTTGGCGAGACGACCCCGACGCAATGATGATGATCAAGGTGTCTAGCCGGTGATGATGGAGATCATGCCGATGCTTTGGAGATGGAAATCAAAAGCACAAGATTATGATGTCCATATCATGTCACATATTTTGATTGCATGTGATGTTTATCCTTTATGCATCCTATTTTGCTTAGAACGATGGTAGCATTATAAGATGATCCCTTCACTTAATTTCAAGATAAAATTGTTCTCCCTGAGTATGCACTGTTGCCAAAGTTTGTCATTTCGAAGCACCACGTGATGATCGGGTGTGATAGACTCTATGTTCACATACAACGGGTGTAAGCCAGTTTTGCACACACAGAATACTTGGGTTAAACTTGACGAGCCTAGCATGTACAGACATGGTCTCGAAACACTAAAGACCGAAAGGTCGAACATGAGTCATATAGTATATATGATCACATAAAAATGTTCAGCATTGAAGACTACTCCATCTCACGCGATGATCGAACATGGTTTAGTTGATTTGGATTATGTATCAATTAGACAACTTGAGGAATGTTGATTTAAGTGGGAGTTCATTAGTAATTTGATTAATTGAACTAAGATTTATCATGAACATAGTCAAAATGTCTTTGCAAATTATGTTGTAGTTCAATAGCTTGCGATATACCTTCCACATTTTTTTATATGTTCTTTGATAAAACTAAGTTGAAAGATGATGGTAGCAACAATGCGGACTAGGTCTGTGATCTGAGGATTATCGTCATTGCTGCATAGAAGAATTATGTCCTTGATGCACCACTAGGTGACAGACCTGCTGCAGGAGCTGATGCAGACATTATCAACGTTTAACAAGCTCGATCTGAAGATTACTTAATATTTTAGTGCGCCATGCTTTATGTCTTAGAATCGGAGCTCCAAAGACGTTTTGAACGCCATGAAACATATGAGATGTTCCAAGAGCTAAAATTGGTATTTTAGGCTCATGCCCGTGTTGAGAGGCATGAGACTTCTGACAAGTACTTTGCCTACAAGATGGAGGAGAATAGCTCAGCCAGTGAGCACGTGCTCAGAATGTCTAGGTACTACAATCGCTTCAGTCAAGTGGGATTTAATCTTCCAGATAAGATAGTGATTGACACATTTCTCCAGTCACTATCACCAAGCTACTAGAGCTTCGTGATGAACTATATTATGCAAGGGATGACGAAAACGATTCCCAAGCTCTTCACGATGCTGAAATTGGCGGAGGTAGAAATCAAGAAAGAACACCAAGTGTTGAAGGTTCACAAGACCACCAGTTTTAAGAAAAAGGGCAAGGGAAAGAAAGGGAACTTCAAAAAGAACAGTAAGCAAGTTGACGCTCCCGTGAAGAATCCCAAAGCTTGACCCAAGCCTAAAACTGAGTGCTTCTACTGTAAAGGAAATGGTCACTGGAAGCGGAACTGCCCCAAATACTTGGCAGATAAGAAGGATGGCAAAGTAAACAAAGGTATATTTGATATACATGTTATTGATGTGTAACTTACTGGTTCTCGTAGTAGCCCTGGGTATTTGATACCGGTTCAGTTGCAGAGATTAGTAACACAAAACAGGAGTTGCAGAATAAATGGAGACTAGTTAAGGGCGAGGTAATGTTGTGTGTTGGGTTCTCATAACACGACTTCTACAACAAGTATTTTGGATTCTCATAACACGACTTATACAAGAAGTAGTTTGGATTCTCATAACATGACTTCTATTGCAAAAGTGACAACGAAGCTTGACCTGGAGATTGCATCACATCGAACGGCTCATAGACCGGCGAATCTTTGTCCTTACTTCTAGGACGTCGATAACTGCCACAGTGTGTGGCATAATGGATGCCCGACCGCACGAGTCGTGTGGTCTTACCTAGGAAAAAGCCCACACAACCATGCGTGGGCGAACATTAAAACATCACATGCGTTTGGGCGCAGCTACGACGGCCCACACAACCCTGTGTGGCAACTGCTCACCCACACCTCGTAAGCGCGAACGTGTGTGTAATTAATCGTAGTTGCCATGTGTAATTAACTGTAATTGTCATGCCATGTATCATTAAATATAGTTGTCATGAACTAATTGGAGTTGCCACGTGTGGTCAAACCATAGTTGCCATGTATTATCAATCATAGTTGCCATGTGTGATTAACTAGTTGCCATATATGCACACATGTAGTTGCTGTTGTTGGGGAACGTTGTAGAAAATAAAAAATTTCTATGCTTCACCAAGGTCAATCTATGGAGTCATCTAGCAACGAGAGAGAGGAGTGCATCTACATACCCTTGTAGATCGCGCGCGGAAGCGTTCAAGAGAACGGGGTTGAGGGAGTCGTACTCGTCGTGATCCAAATCACCGGAGATCCTAGCGCCGAACGGACGACACCTCCGCATTCAACACACGTACGGTTGGGAAGACGTCTCCTCCTTCTTGATCCAGCAAGGGGGAAGGAGAGGTTGATGGAGATCCAGCAACACGACGGCGTGGTGGTGGATGCAGCAGCGATCTCGGCAGGGCTTCGCCAAGCACAGCGAGAGGGAGTGGTGTCATGGGAGGGAGAGGGAGGCACCAAGGGCTAGGGTGCGCAGCCCTCCCTCCTCTTTATATAGGGGTCCGGGGGGAGCCGGCTCCTCTAGATCCCATCTAGATGGGGGGGGGGGGGCGGCCAAGGGGGGGTGGCTTGCCCCCCAAGCCAAGTGGGTGCGCCCCCACCCCTAGGGTTTCAAACCCTAGGCGCAGGGGGGGCCAAGGGGGCGCACCAGCCCACCAGGGGCTGGTTCCCCTCCCACTTCATCCCATGGGGCCCTCCGGGATAGGTGGCCCCACCCGGTGGGCCCCCGGGACCCTTTCGGTGGTCCCAGTACAATACCGGTGACCCCCGAAACTTTCCCGATGGCCAAAACTGGACTTCCAATATATAAATCTTCACCTCCAGACCATTCCGGAACTCCTCGTGACGTCTGGGATCTCATCCGGGACTCCAAACAACTTTCGGGTTACCGCATACTAATATCTCAACAACCCTAGCATCACCGAACCTTAAGTGTGTAGACCCTACGGGTTCGGGAGACATGCAGACATGACCGAGACGACTCTCCGGTCAATAACCAACAGCGGGATCTGGATACCCATGTTGGCTCCCACATGCTCCTCGATGATCTCATCGGATGAACCACGATGTCGAGGATTCAATCAATCCCGTATACAATTCCCTTTGTCAATCGGTACGTTACTTGCCCGAGATTCGATCGTCGGTATCCCAATACCTCGTTTAATCTCGTTACCGGCAAGTCACTTCACTCGTACCGTAATGCATGATCTCGTGACCAGACACTTGGTCACATTGAGCTCATTATGATGATGCATTACCGAGTGGGCCCAGAGATACCTCTCCGTCATACGGAGTGACAAATCCCAGTCTCGATTCGTGCCAACCCAACAGACACTTTCGGAGATACCCGTAGTGCACCTTTATAGTCACCCGATTCGTTGTGACGTTTGGCACACCCAAAGCACTCCTACGGTATCCGGGAGTTGCACAATCTCATGGTCTAAGGAAATGATACTTGACATTTGGAAAAGCTCTAGCGAAACGAACTACATGATCTTGTGCTATGCTTAGGATTGGGTCTTGTCCATCACATCATTCTCCTAATGATGTGATCCCGTTATCAATGACATCCAATGTCCATAGTCAGGAAACCATGACTATCTGTTGATCAACGAGCTAGTCCACTAGAGGCTCACTAGGGACGTGTTGTGGTCTATATATTCACACATGTATTACGATTTCCGGATAACACAATTATAGCATGAACAATAGACAATTATCATGAACAAGGAAATATAATAGTAACCATTTTATTATTCCCTCTAGGGCATATTTCCAACAGTCTCCCACTTGCACTAGAGTCAATAATCTAGTTACATTGTGATGAATCGAACACCCATAGAGTTCTGGTGTTGATCATGTTCAAGAGAACGGGGTTGAGGGAGTCGTACTCGTCGTGATCCAAATCACCGGAGATCCTAGCGCCGAACGGACGACACCTCCGCATTCAACACACGTACGGTTGGGAAGACGTCTCCTCCTTCTTGATCCAGCAAGGGGGAAGGAGAGGTTGATGGAGATCCAGCAACACGACGGCGTGGTGGTGGATGCAGCAGCGATCTCGGCAGGGCTTCGCCAAGCACAGCGAGAGGGAGTGGTGTCATGGGAGGGAGAGGGAGGCACCAAGGGCTAGGGTGCGCAGCCCTCCCTCCTCTTTATATAGGGGTCCGGGGGGAGCCGGCTCCTCTAGATCCCATCTAGATGGGGGCGGCCAAGGGGGGGTGGCTTGCCCCCCAAGCCAAGTGGGTGCGCCCCCACCCCTAGGGTTTCAAACCCTAGGCGCAGGGGGGGCCAAGGGGGCGCACCAGCCCACCAGGGGCTGGTTCCCCTCCCACTTCATCCCATGGGGCCCTCCGGGATAGGTGGCCCCACCCGGTGGGCCCACGGGACCCTTTCGGTGGTCCCAAGATAATACCGTGACCCCAAACTTTCCGATGGCCAAACTGGACTTCCAATATATAAATCTTCACCTCCAGACCATTCCGGAACTCCTCGTGACATCTGGGATCTCATCCGGGACTCCAAACAACTTTCGGGTTACCGCATACTAATATCTCAACAACCCTAGCATCACCGAACCTTAAGTGTGTAGACCCTACGGGTTCGGGAGACATGCAGACATGACCGAGACGACTCTCCGGTCAATAACCAATAGCGGGATCTGGATACCCATGTTGGCTCCCACATGCTCCTCGATGATCTCATCGGATGAACCACGATGTCGAGGATTCAATCAATCCCGTATACAATTCCCTTTGTCAATCGGTACGTTACTTGCCCGAGATTCGATCGTCGGTATCCCAATACCTCGTTTAATCTCGTTACCGGCAAGTCACTTCACTCGTACCGTAATGCATGATCTCGTGACCAGACACTTGGTCACATTGAGCTCATTATGATGATGCATTACCGAGTGGGCCCAGAGATACCTCTCCGTCATACGGAGTGACAAATCCAGCCTCGATTCGTGCCAACCCAATGACACTTTCGGAGATACCGTAGTGCACCTTTATAGTCACCCAGTTACGTTGTGACGTTTGGCACACCCAAAGCACTCCTACGGTATCCGGGAGTTGCACAATCTCATGGTCTAAGGAAATGATACTTGACATTTGGAAAAGCTCTAGCGAAACGAACTACATGATCTTGTGCTATGCTTAGGATTGGGTCTTGTCCATCACATCATTCTCCTAATGATGTGATCCCGTTATCAATGACATCCAATGTCCATAGTCAGGAAACCATGACTATCTGTTGATCAACGAGCTAGTCCACTAGAGGCTCACTAGGGACGTGTTGTGGTCTATATATTCACACATGTATTACGATTTCCGGATAACACAATTATAGCATGAACAATAGACAATTATCATGAACAAGGAAATATAATAGTAACCATTTTATTATTCCCTCTAGGGCATATTTCCAACAGTCTCCCACTTGCACTAGAGTCAATAATCTAGTTACATTGTGATGAATCGAACACCCATAGAGTTCTGGTGTTGATCATGTTTTGCTCTAGGGAGAGGTTTAGTCAACGGATCTGCTACATTCAGGTTCGTATGTACTTTACTAATATCTATGTCTCCATCTTGAACATTTTCACGAATGGAGTTGAAGCTACGCTTGATGTGCCTAGTCTTCTTGTGAAACCTAGGCTCCTTGGCAAGTGCAATAGCTCCAGTGTTGTCACAGAAGAGTGTGATCGACCCCGACGTATTGGGTATGACTCCTAGGTCGGTGATGAACTCCTTCACCCAGATTGCTTCATGCGCTGCCTCCGAGGCTGCCATGTACTCTGCTTCACACGTAGATCCCGCCACAACGCTTTGCTTGCAACTGCACCAGCTTACTACCCCACCATTCAAAATATACATGTATCCGGTTTGTGACTTAGAGTCATCCAGATCATTGTCGAAGCTAGCGTCGACGTAACCCTTTACGACGAGCTCTTCGTCACCTCCATATACGAGAAACATATCCTTAGTCCTTTTCAGGTACTTTAGGATGTTCTTGACCGCTGTCCAGTGTTCCATGCCGGGATTACTTTGGTACCTGTCATGCCCAATATGCGACCCTATCCAAAAGGAACTCGAAGGTCCCACCAAGGATAGACGCGCATATTGAAACGCTTTTGCAAGGTGGATATCATTACATCAACATTACATAATGGATGGGGATACATACAAAAGTCATACAAAGCCACACGAATACAACATCATCTTACATAAGAGCATCATCCGGCTACGGATGAAACACAAAACAGAAACTCAAACGACATCCACCCTGCTAGCCCAGGCTGCCGACCTGGAACCTATCCCCTGATCGAAGAAGAAGCAGAAGACGAACTCCAAAACAAGCAAACATCGCTCTCGCGTCATGACCATCGCAAAACATGTACCTGCAACTGTTGTTGTAGTAAACTGTGAGCCACGAGGACTCAGCAATCCCATTACCATGGGTATCAAGACTAGCAAAGCTTAATGGGAAAGGAAGGGGTAAAGTGGTGAGGTTGCAGCAGCGACTAAGCATGATATGGTGGCTAACATACACAAATGAGAGCGAGAAGAGAAACAAAGGAACGATCGTCAACTAGCAATGATCAAGAAGTGATCCTGAACTCCTACTTACGTCAATCATAATGTAACGCCCTCGATGCGGCTATATCTCCCACGTGTCGAAGCACGACTTAGAGGCATAACCGCATTGAAAGCAATGTCGCAAGTGAGGTAATCTTCACACAACCCATGTAATACATAAGGGAAAAAGATACATAGTTGGCTTACAATCGCCACTTCACACAATTACATGAATAAAGCATTACATCATCCAGATACAATCAAGGTCCGACTACGGAACCAAAATAAAAGAAGAACCCCAAATGCGACAAAGGTCCCCGATCGACCCCAACTGGGCTCCACTACTGATCAACTAGAACGAAACAACACAAAGGGCAAGATCTTCATCGAGCTCCTCCTTGAGCTTGGTTGTGTCACCTGCTCGGTAACATAGGCACCTGCAAACTGGTTTTGGAAGTATCTGGTGAGCCACGAGGACTCAGCAATCCCATTACCATGGGTATCAAGACTAGCAAAGCTTAATGGGAAAGGAAGGGGTAAAGTGGTGAGGTTGCAGCAGCGACTAAGCATGATATGGTGGCTAACATACGCAAATGAGAGCGAGAAGAGAAACAAAGGAACGGTCGTGAAGCTAGCAATGATCAAGAGGTGATCCTGAACACCTACTTACGTCAAGCATAACCCAAAGACCGTGTTCACTTCCCGGACTCCGCCGAGAAGAGACCATCACGGCTACACACATGGTTGATGCGTTTTAATTCGGATCTGGTGTCAAGTTATCTACAACCGGACATTAACAAATTCCCATCTGCCACATAACCGCGGGCACGGCTCTCGAAAGTTTATACCTCGTAGGGTGTCCCAACAGCCCATGACAAGCTCTCGCGATCAACGAAGAATAGACCTTCTCCGTGAAGGCCCGATCGATCTCGGAATCCGGTACATCAAGACATTTCGACAATGGTAAAACAAGACCAGCAAAGCCGCCCGATGCGCCGACAATCCCGATCGGAGCTGCACATATCTCGTTCTCAGGGCAACACCGGATAAGCGAAGCGTACAGGTACCAACGTAACCCAAGTTGCCAAGGGATGGTCCCGCACGGTGCTCTAGTTTGGACCAACGCTTAGACAAGCACTGGCCCGGGGGGGCTATAATAAAGATGACCCTTGGGTTAATTACTCCCAAGGGAAACGTAGGTGGTGGTGAGGCAAATGGTAAAATTCAATGTTGGGCCTTGCTGGACAAGTTTTATTCAAAGCGAACTGTCAGGGGGGGTCCCATAAATCACCCGATCGCCTTAGGAATGCAAAATCCGGGAACATAACACCGGTATGACGGAAACTAGGGCGGCAAGAGTGGAACAAAACACCAGGCATAAGGCCGAGCCTTCCACCCTTTACCAAGTATATAGATGCATTAATTAAATAAGAGATATTGTGATATCCCAACATTAACCCTGTCCACCATGGAGAAACCTTCAACTTCACCTGCAGCTAGCAACGCTATAAGAGGGGCTGAGCAAAGCGGTAACATAGCCAAACAACGGTTTGCTAGGAATGGTGTCAAAGGTTAGGGGTTCATGGCAATTTGGGATGGCTTGAAGAGCAAATGATAGGTAATGCATCATAGCGATAGAACGAAGCAACTAGCATAGCAATGATAGTAGTGAGATCCAGGGTAGCGGTCATCTTGCCTGAAATCCCGCAAGGAAGAAGAACGAGTCCATGAAGAAAATGAAGCCACGAAGACGAACCAAGCGTAGACGAACGGATCCTCATGATCGCAACGAAGCGGGAACTATCGAGAAGAAGCACACAACATGGTAAACACACCACACATAGACAAGACATGATGCACAACAAGCATGATGCATGACAAAGCTACATGAAGCTACTCATGGCAAGAGATGATGCAAACAAGAACAACACATCAAAGCAAGTTTAAATGAGGCCGGAAACAACATATAACAATTCCGGTAAGTCCTCATATGCAAATTTCAAAATTGGTCCAGAACTGAATAAACCTTATGTTCAAGTTGTTAAACAGCAAGTTAAGATGCACCAAGACGATCTACACGAAATTCTAGTCAAGTTACGTATAAAGTTCATTAGATTCGGAGCTACGGCCTAGAAGATATGAGCAAAACAAGTTAAACATGGCATTGATGCAAAATGCATACAAACATCAAGCAAACACACCAAAACAAAGATGCAACATGGTAATATGAAGCTACATGCAAAAACAAGCAAGTTTCATATAGAGCACACTCAAAACGGAGCATCGGTGCAACACACACACACTATACAAGTCATAGCAACAATCATCCCATAACAAAAACTAGGCATCTTACAAGCATCAAAACAATATGCTACAGCACCCCAACATAATAACAAAAGGCATGGGCATGAAGTACACGTAAAGCATAACAAAACATGAACACTGAGCTATCTCCAGAAATCACTAGAACATGCTCAAAAACACATGGAGATATTGCAAATAATAACAGTTTCAGACTTTAGCAGAAATAACATCAGGTTGCAATGTTTAGAGCAAGCAAACAACATGTTACAGGAACTTATCATGGCAAACAAAGGCATGGCATGAATCTACTAATGGCATAGATCAAAAGACCCTTACTGACCATGAGCCAAAAGGGCATAGAAAATATGATGGCACCCATGTAAACATAGCAAGTTATATTACAGATTCATAACATGGCAGGAACAACAATAAGTAGGCATGTTCGTGAGCTCGAAACACTCACTACAGAGCAATACATGGCATGGCAAGGCAACTAACAGTAAGAAGGCATGTTTATGAAGCTAAGCGTGGTAAGAGGAAGTTCATAGGGTGCATGGATCACTAGGAAAACACATGGGAACAAGTGAACTTAATGTTAACAGGCTGATAGCAACATTTTCAAGCAACTTTGGAGCAAGAAATGAACATGTTCCAGCAGGCTATAATTGCAACCAAGGGCATGAATGGATAGAGCATGACATGTAGATCAAAACATGTTTATAGAGCATCTCCAGATTATGCATAGAATGATTAGTAGACGCATGTTAACTTAGCAACAAATTATAGCAGAATCTGTCAGGAAAACAGCAACAACAACTACCCTACTTAACAAGCTCGATACACTCAACACACAACTCACAATAATACATGGTTGGCACCCCTGGAAAGATGTCATGGCATAGATCAACATTCATGTAGAGCTCAACCTCATAGGATGCACACATCAATCATGGCAAAAATGATAAAAACAACAAGTTATAACAGTTTCAGCAGATTAACATCAACATGCACTCTTCCAACAGCATTTTGGGCATCAAGATGACCTCAAATGAAAATGATGCAATGGAATGAAATGATCTACTCGTCGAGACGAACAATTTGACATATTATATGCACGAAACGGAGCTACGGATGTAGAGATGTGATGCAATGAATATGACATGATTATGTTGAAAACTTAGGGACTTAGCAGTTTTTTTTAAAAAAAAACAGATCGGGCACAGAGTACTATTCGACGCACTGGGCGAGGGATAGGATCGGCGGGGGCGCGCTCACCTCGCGGGCTCGGCCCGGTTGCGGGGGAGGATGGAGGTAGGCTAACTGGGCCGGGCCGAGGCGAGGCCGGCCCGCTGGGCGCTGCTGGGCCTGGCCCACGCGGACGCTCTCTCTCCCGATCCGATCGGGATCGAGAAGAGCGGCGGCGGCGCGCCGGTGCTCTGGCGAGCACGCGACGGCGGGCGAAGCGGAGGAGGCGGAGGGGTTGAACGGCGCCGAGGGCGTGGAGGAGGCCGCGCCCGGCGAGGTCGGGCGGCGCTTGCCGCGTCCGGCGGGCGGCGCCGGAAGAGCTTCAGACGTCGGGAGGTGCCGGCGGCACCGCGGCTGGGTGCGGCGGGCGAAGCGGGTAACGGCGGCGAGGTCGCCGAAGGCGGGCGCAGGCCGGGCGCGACGAGGAGGCGGCGGCAGCGGGGACCAGCAGCGCGCGGCGGCGCTGGTCGCGATGGCGGGAGCCGCGTCGCCGGCGACGGGAAAACGGCGAGGCGCGGCGGGCGCGGATGGGCCTCATGGGCCGATCCGAACCTTGCCGGCCGGCCGGGTGGAGAGAGAGAGAGGGCGACGTGGCAGCGCGGGATAGGCTGGAGGCGGCGGCGGAGCTGAGGTGGCGGCCTCCGATTCGCCGGAGTGACGTGGAAGCCGGACGTGTCCGGCCGGAGTTGGACATGTCCGGCGCTCGAGGGGAGCGGGGCTAGGGTTTGGACCGGGATTTCGGGGAAGAGCACATATTTATAGGTAGAGGGAGCTAGGAGAGTCCAAATGAGGAGCGGTTTTTGGCCACGCGATCGTGATGGAACGACCGAGAGCATGGAGGGGAGTTAGATTGGTTTTGGGCCACTTTGGAAGGGGTGTTCGGCTGCAACAAAAGAGGCCTTTGTGGTTACCCGGTTAACCGTTGAGGTACCAAACGACCTCCAAATGGCACGAAACTTGACAGGCGGTCTACCGGTGCTATACCAAGTCCGCTTGGCAAACCTCGGGCCATTCCGAGAAAGTTTAACACCCACACACGAAAAGAGGTCAAAAGGGACCGCCGGGGAACATAGGAGTGCCGGATTGCAAAACGGACAACGGGGAAAATGCTCGGATGCATGAGACGAACACGTATGCAAAAATGAAATGCACATGATGACATGATATGAAATGCAGATGATGACATGGCAAAGTGCAACACGCAAGCAAATGACATGGGAACGACGGCGAATAACTGGCGGACACCTGGCGCATCGGATCCGGGGCGTTACAACACTCCACCACTACGAGAGGATCTCGTCCCGAGATCTAGGATGGCACCGGAGGGAAAAGGAAGAGGAAGAGGAGAGGTAAAACTAAGTTGCTTCTTCGACAAATGAGTGAAACCACGAACCTTGAGAGGTTGAGCAATTTAAAAGAAAGAGTGCAACAGAGATGAACGAGATTGCAAACAATCCGTTGGACAAGAGAAACAAGGCATATTACGAGAACTTGAAGGTTGCAAAGACATGAATCAAGAGTTTAATGGACAAGATAGAATTCGAAACCTCTCCGGTTAAAACCAGATGAGAGAGGAAAAATTCGGGCAGCACTACGGTTGAACATGGAAGGAATAGAACATGAGCTTGAGAAGATGGGATGATACTTGATGAAATCAACAACACACTGCCTCCGGAACGAAAGAATAGAAGTTAGACCATTGCGATAAAGGAACGGAGAATAAAATGACAACTTTTGCCACAAGTGAACTTGGAAAGCAACCTTGCAAGGAAGAATTGAACGGAGTTGTTGGAAAATCAACAACGAAAAGCACAAGCTTGTTGCGGGCTTATGAAAACATCTCAAAATTATGAGGTGAGCTTCTGCCACCAACGGAAACAAATGATTGAATTGAGAGCACCAAAGAGATGAAAAACTGCTTTCGCCGAGAGGATAGGAGAAAACTTGGATCATTGATAAACACCATAATAGCAACATTCCTTAGGGAAGGCTTTAGGTGAATATTTACCAAGATAACTCCAACGAAGAGATTGATGGATTTAATATACCTCGTTCTTGACAACATGTGAATCATGAAACGTGAAGGAAATTGTCAAGTGTGACATAACACCATCTCATAAGATAAGATAGAAGGAATTGCACTTTGGAATGCAAGACGGAGAATACTTGAGCTTCTCAAAACAAAACAAGTGTTGGGCACCCTGTTTAATTTTGAGTACAGCTTGGCGGATCATAACTTTGAGCGAAATCTTGAAGAACAATTGAGGAATGAAAAGAATCCTTGACGAACCACCATGTATAGCCTCCATGAAGAAATCCGGTATTAAAAGGATGGTGGAAAGAAGGAGAAGTTGAAAACACAAGGTGTACCTTGCAATGATTTAGAATGAGCTTCGCGACGATAATGCGGAAAACTTGGAACTCCGGAAAAGACAAGATGAAGCATCTCGAACCGAGAATGTGATATGATGACCAACTCCGGAAAGAAAGATGAATCACTTGTAAACAAGAATAAGAATTATGTTATGCCTATCCTTCACCAATTTAAATTGATGACAAGCAATGGATTTGGCATACTACTTATTCTCGTAGAAAGGATTAAAAGAGATATAGTGCGAACTTGAGGAGGTATTGATGGAACCACCGACGGGATTTGGAAACAACGAATAAATTGATATGATAATGAAGGAAGTGAAATCTTGAACGAACCACCATAAGAATTGAAAATGAAAGTAGCAAAGGCACAATTCACCGGGAAGAATTAGAAAACGAATGAAGATACTTGAGGGGGTTTAAATACAAGTGGACGAAGAGATCATGAGCTGATTAGAGGATATTTGAACGATGCACCGGTAAGATTTAGAGAACGATAGCTACGCGCTGAGAATGAAGAATTATGACATGATGATCTTCGGAGGAAAGAAATGGAAACAACTCATGAAATGCTCCGGATGGGTGAAAAAGATTCTCACAATCGAAAACAATTAAGAGAGGATGGCAACAAGCTAGCACCATGAATCTTGAAGAGAATAGAGCAAGATTTAAGAGAAATCCTTCTTCGGTCTTCAAATGATGAGAATGACAACGAGAAACACCACCAAGAATTATTGAGGCACACCAGAAGAATCAAAAGCGAAGAGGTTGAGCCAACTATGAAAGAATTTGAAAGATCTTGGAGAAAAGCATTTGACTAATGATAACTCATTCTTACGTCAAACTTGGAGAAGAATTTAGGATAGCTCCGGGAAAATAGAAGAGTCAGGTAAGATCCTGGGAAAAGACCTGTGGGTTAGGGCCCACTCAAAAGAAAACACCATTGAACAATTGATTGAAAGAGGGGATTGCACCGGTTGAATTAAATGACTTGAATGGGATAATAATCTCCAAATAGCTTGAACAGATTAAGAATGGAAAACACGAATCTTGTGAGATATCTTCAGCACTCCAGAACAAATGAATAGGAAGAAGTGAATGATTAAGAGGTGCATCGGTATGAGAAAGCATTAGAAACGAGGAAAGGAATATGATGAATATCGAAAGCTAGAATAGGATCCACCGGAGAAGAGACAACAATGAAGGATGATGAACTTGAAGCTGTTGAGCATCTTCATGGGAAATCACCGGATAAGAACATTGAAAGAAAAGAATGAAGAGACTTCACATGAATAAATGGATACTTGATTAAGAAATCTGTGTCCTTGAAGAAAAAAGGTGGAGGCGGAAAACAAAGGCAACTTGGGACGGATGAAACAAACACCGTTGAGAAAACTTAGAATTGATCTTGCGGATGGGGAGAATGATGGGATCATCTCGAAGAGAAGCGCACCGGTTGGAAAGGAGTTGACATGACAAAATCAATGATCAAAAGGATTAGTATTCACATAGAAATATGAGAACACCGTTTAGGAAAGGTATGGATTCAACATTTGACTTCGAAGCAACTCGAATACCACAAATAAAACAAAACAAAGGATTTGGTTTGCAGAATAAGCCGGAACAAATACATATGATAGAGATTTACCCAATCCCGTATCATGCATTTGTCGGAAAGATATTCTAGGAGATACTTGAATTCCCACCTATAAAACTCCCGAAACTTTCTGGTTATACAATCTGGTGTTGGGGATACAGGGGAAGCAATATATCTCACCCAAACTTTTGCATACGTGTTTGTCTCATGCATCCGAGCATTTTCCCCGTTGTCCGTTCTCAGGGCAACACCGGATAAGCTAAGCGTACAGGTACAACGTAACCCAAGTTGCCAAGGGATGGTCCCGCACGGTGCTCTAGTTTGGACCAACACTTAGACAAGCATTGGCCCGGGAGGGCTATAATAAAGATGACCCTTGGGTTAATTACTCCCAAGGGAAAGATAGGTGGTGGTGAGGCAAATGGTAAAACCAAGGTTGGGCCTTGCTGGAGGAGTTTTATTCAAAGCAAACTGTCAAGGGGGTCCCATAAATCACCCGACCGCGTTAGGAACGCAAAATCCGGGAAAATAACACCGGTATGACGGAAACTAGGGCGGCAAGAGTGGAACAAAACACCAGGCATAAGGCCGAGCCTTCCACCCTTTACCAAGTATATAGATGCATTAATAATATAAGAGATATTGTGATATCCCAACATAACTCTATCCACCATGGAGCAATCTTCAACTTCACCTACAACTAGCAACGCTATAAGAGGAGCTGAGCAAAGCGGTAACATAGCCAAGCAACGGTTTGCTAGGAATGGTGTCAAAGGTTAGAGGTTCATGGAAATTTGGGAGGCTTGAAGAACAAATGATAGGTAGCGCAACAAAGCGATAAAACGAAGCAACTAGCATAGCAATGATAGTAGTGAGATCCAGGGTAGCGGTCATCTTGCCTGAAATCCCGCTAGGAAGAAGAACAAGTCCATGAAGAAGATGAAGCACGAAGACGAACCAAGCGTAGAGGAACGAATCCTCACGATCGCAACGAAACGGGAACTATCGAGAAGAAGCCCACAACATAGTAAACACACCACACATAGACAAGACATGATGCACAACAAGCATGATGCATGACAAGGCTACATGAAGCTGATGCATAACAAGAGCAACACATCAAAGCAAGTTTAAATGAGGCCGGGAACAACATATATATAACAATTCCGGTAAGCCCTCATATGCAAGTTTCAAAGTTGGTCCAGATCTGAATAAACATTATGTTAAATTTGTTAAACAGCAAGTTAAGATGCACCAAGATGATCTACACGAGATTCTAGTCAAGTTACATATAAAGTTCATTAGATTCGGAGCTACGGCCTAGAAGATATGAGCAAAACAAGTTAAACATGGCATTGATGCAAAATGCATACAAACATCAAGCAAACACACCAAAACAAGGATGCAACATGATAATATGATGCTACATGAAAAATCAAGCAAGTTTCATATAGAGCACACTCCAAACGGAGCAACGGTTCAACACACACACTATACAAGATATAACAATCTGTCCAAAACAGCAACTAGGCATCTAGCAAGCATCAAAACAACATGATGCAGTATCCCAACGTAATAACAAAAGGCATGGACATGAAGTACAGGTAAAGCATGACAAAACATGAACACTGATCTATCTCCAGAAACAAGTAGAACGTGCTCAAAAAGACATGGAAAGATTGCAAATAATAACAGTTTCTGGCTTAGCAGAAATAACATCAGGTTGCAATGTTTAGAGCTATCAAACAACATGTTACAGGAACTTATCATGGCAAACAAAGGCATGACATGAATCTACTAATTGCATAGAACAAAAGTCCCTTACTGACCATGAGCCAAAAAGGACCAGAAGATATGATGGCACCCATGTAAACATGGCAAGTTATATGACAGATTCATACATGGCAGGAACAACAATAAGTAAGCATGTTGGTGAGCTTGAACCACTCACTACAGAGCAATACATGGCATGGAAAGGCAACCAACAGTAAGAAGGCATGTTTATGAAGCTAAGCATGGCAAGAACAAGTTCATAGGGTACATGGATCACTAGCAACAATCATGGCAACATTGAACTTAATGTTAATCAGGCTGACAGCAACATTATTTAGCAATTTGAGAGCAAGATTACAACAATCTACCGAAGTCTATAAATTCTACCAAGTGCATGAATGGATAGAGCATGACATGTATAACAATTCATCCTTAGTGAACATCTTCAGATTATGCATATAATAACTAATAGAAGCATGTTTACATAGCAACAAAATATAACAGAATCAGCCTAGCAAAACAGTAACAACAAGTACCCTCCTTAACAAGCTTGATGCACTCAGTACAAGATTCACAAAAATACATGGATGGCACCTCTGGAAAGATGGCATGGCATAGTTTAAAACACATGTAGAGCTCATGCTCATAGGTTGCACACATCAACCATGGCAAAAATGACAAATGAGCATGTTATAACAGTTTCAGCAGATTAACAGCAACATGCACTCTTACAACGATGATTCAGGCATCAAGATGAACTCAAATGCAAATGATGCAATGGAATGAAATGAATTACTCATTGAGACGAACAATTTGACATATTATACGCATGAAACGGAGCAGTATGCAGCAAGTTATGACGCGATGAACATGGCATGACAAAGCAAAATATTCGGGACTTGGGGAAATCGGGGTCAACCTCCGAAAAAATGGATCTGAGATCTGGGGCTCGGGCACGGATGCCGAGGCAGGTCGGGATTGCCGGAGAGGGCCAAAGGAGAAGGGCCGGCGGGATCGCGGAGGCGCGGGGCGCCGGAGGATCGAGGGCGAGGCGCCGAGACGGCGGTCTCCGGCGACGGCGGGTCCCGGGCAAGGCAAGGCGGTAACGGCCGGCAGGCAGAGGCGGGCGGCGAGCGAGGCGAAGCCAGCGGCGACGGGCTCGAAGGGCCCGACCCGGCCCGGCGGTCACAAGCGGCGGGCGACGCAGAGGCCACGTGTGGCGCTAGAGGAGGAGGGAGGCGGTCTTCTTGAGGTGGCGACTCGGGATTGGCTGGAGTGAGGTGGCAGGCGCAGCGGATGTGTCCGGCCGGTGGGGAGAAACGTCCGTGGCCGAGAGAGAGGAGAGCTAGGGTTAGGGGGAAATCATCCGCGAATTTCGGGGGAGGGGGTGTTTAAATAGGTAGAGGGAGGTAGAAGACTCCAACTGAGGTGCGGTTTTCGCCCACACGATCGTGATTGAACGACCGAGAGCATGGAAGGGAGTTTGCTGGGTTTTGGGCCACTTTGGAAGGGGTGTTGGGCTGCACACAAAAGAGGCTTATACGGTTACCCGGTTAACCATTGGAGTACCAAACGACCTCCAAATGGCACGAAACTTGACAGGCGGTCTACCGGTGGTATACCAAGGCCGCTTGGCAAACCTCGGGCCATTCCGAGAAAGTTTAACACCCGCTCACAATAGGAGACAAGAAGGGGACGCCGGAGGACATAGAAGTGCCGGATTGCAAAACGGACAATGGGGAAAAAGCTCAGATGCATGAGATGAACACGTATGCAAAATGAGATGCACATGATGACATGATAAAATGCAACACGCAAGCAAATGACATGGCAACAACGGCGAATAACTGGCGGACACCTGGCGCATCGAATCCGGGGCGTGACAACACTCCTCCACTAACAAGAGATCTCGTCCCGAGATCTTAGGACCGAGACGGAAGGGAAAAGGGATGAGGTGAAACAAGAACTCAAGAGAAGAAGCAAAGAATCGAGAGCACTCGAGAAGAAGAGAGGAACGACGAGAATGACGAGAATCGAAAGCTCACGGAATCAGATGGACTATGAAACCACTCCGATTAGAACGAGATAAGAAATGAATAAGACTGAAAAGGATTTAGGCAGCACTCCGGCTAAAAATGGAAGGAATAGAACAAGAACTAGAGAGGATGGAATGATACTTGATGAAGACATGACACAAAACCTCCGGAAAGAATTGAAAGAATTGTATGAAAAGAACTTAGAAGGAAGGATTGAACGGAGTTGTTGAGAAAATCAATAACAAAAAGAATAAGCTTGTTGTGGTCTTATCAAAAACATCTCAAAACTTGAGGTGAAATTATACCACAACCAATGTCTGAATAGCTGAGAAGAACAAAGAAATGCAAAACTCCACTTCAAAAGAATACGGAGAATTAATTGCACTTCAAGAGGCAAGAAGGAAAGATACTTGAGCTCCTCCAAAGAATCTTGATGAACACTTGAAGAATGAATTAAATCATGAAGAACCACCCTGAAGAACTCCGGTGACAAAAGGATGATGAGATAGAATGAAGGAAGAAAGAATAAGATGAGCCTTGCGGTGATTTAGATGGAGGTTCCGACGAAATGGCCGAGGAAATTTGAACTCCGGAAAAGAAAAGATGAAAACACTTGGAACTAGAATTTATTCATCAAGAACAAACTCCGAAGAAAAGGATTAATCACTTGGAGGATATAAGAATAAGATTTATTGTATGCTTATCCTCCACCAATTAAATTGATGCGAAGCAATGGATTTGCATACTACTTATCCTTCTTGAAAAGGACTAAGGGGAACATAGCACAAAATTTGAGAAAGTCTTCATGAACCACCAGTAGGATTGGAAAGATCGAATGAATTAATATGATAATTAAGTAAAAAGAATCTTGAACGAACCACCGTAAGAATTCGAACAAGACTGATGAAAGAGACTGAATCACCGGGAAGAATTAGAAGAACCAATAAGCAAGAGGGGATTTAGATGCAAAAGAACAAAGAGATAACAAGCTGATTAAAGACCACTTGAACGGAGCGCCGAGATAAATAGAGAACGATAACTGGAATGATGGCCTCCGGTGTAAAGAAATGGAAAAACAACTCCTGACATACTCTGGATGGATGAAAAGAATATCTAACTAATGGAATTATTCGCGAGGATAACATGAAGTTGGAACCACGAATCTTCGGGAGAAGAGACAAGATTGAGAGGGAAAAAAAACTCTTCTTCGGTCTTCAAATGACGACGAGAAACACCACCAAAATTATTGAGATACTCCGGGAGAATGAAAAGCAGAGAGGTTGAGGCAACAATGAAAATGATTTGAAATCGATCTTGGAGAAGGCATGTGACTGATGTGATCCATTCTTACATCACACTTGAAAAAGAATTGAGAATAACTTCGGGGAAATTAGAAGAGTCAGGTAAGATCCTGGGAAAAGACTTGTGGGTTAGGGCCCACTAAAAGAAAACACCGTTGGAAAAGGATGTTGAAAAGATAGATGATGCACCGGAACAATTGAAATATTTGAATGAGGTGACAACCTCGAATTAATTGGAACACAGACGAATCTCCTGAGATGTCTTCCGAACTCCGGAATGATTGGATGACGAGAGGCAAACGAGTAAGGAGAACACTTTACGAAAGGAAAAGAATGTGATCAACCCGAAAAACTTGAATTAAGTCCACCGGAAAGAAAAGAGATGAAGAATGACGAACGAGATGAGAATTCACCAGTTGAAATAATTGAGGGAAGACTGAAGAGGCTCCACACGAACAAATATTGATGCTCGAAACAGACCCAGGCTCCGGGAAGAAGAGGGTGGGAGGGCGGGAAAACAAAGGCAACTTGGAAGGGGGAACCGATGAATATCTTGAACAGAAAGCACTGGTTGAAAACATTGAGGAAAGAAAGCAAAGACTTCACACGAGTAGGAAGGATACTCGATTACGGACTCCGGTTCCGAGAGGAAGAACGGTGGGTAGGTGGGAAAAACAAGGGAACTTCGGACAAGGAAAAACAACGACGTCGGAGGAAGAACTGAGGATTGAACTTGGCAAAGATGAAGAGGCTCGAGCCAACTTGACGAGAAATGCGCCGGATGAAAAGAGCTGAGAACCAATGATCGGAAAACCAACTGCGTGACCCTAAAGAAAATTTAAAAGGGAAGATAAGTAATTTAAAACACCTACGTCAAGATTTCTCACCAGAGCGACGAAGGGGCTGAGGAATAAAAAGAATTCCTACTCTCCGATATAACTAGACTCCAAAAATAGTTTTCTTCTAGACTCAACAACGGCCAAACTACACGATCAATCAAGGGGGCTCCTAAGGTCGGTCGAGGCTCTGATACCAACTTGTCACGCCCAATATGCGAGCCTATCCAAAAGCAACTCGAAGGTCCCACCAAGGATAGACCCGCATATTGAAACGCTTTTGCAAGGTGGATATCATTACATCAACATTACATAATGGATGGGGATACATACAAAAGGCATACAAAGCCACACGAATACAACATCATCTTACATAAGAGCATCATCCGGCTATGGATGAAACACAAAACAGAAACTCAAACAACATCCACCCTGCTAGCCCAGGCTGCCGTCCTAGAACCTATCCCCTGATCGAAGAAGAAGCAGAAGACGAACTCCAAAACAAGCAAACATCGCTCTCGCGTCATGATCATCGCAAAACATGTACCTGCAACTGTTGTTGTAGTAAATCGTGAGCCACGAGGACTCAAAGAATCCCATTACCATGGGTATCAAGACTAGCAAAGCTTAATGGGAAAGGAAGGGGTAAAGTGGTGAGGTTGCAGCAGCGACTAAGCATGATATGGTGGCTAACATACGCAAATGAGAGCGAGAAGAGAAACAAAGGAATGGTCATCAACTAGCAATGATCAAGAAGTGATCCTGAACTCCTACTTACGTCAATCATAACACAGGAACCGTGTTCACTTCCCGGACTCCGCCGAAAAGAGACCATCACGGCTACACACACGGTTGATGTGTTTTAATTCGGATCTGGTGTCAAGTTATCTACAACCGGACATTAACAAATTCCCATCTACCACATAACCGCGGGCATGGCTTTCGAAAGATAATACCCTGCAGGGGTGTCCCAACTTAGCCCATGATAAGCTCTCGCGATCAACGAAGGATATACCTTCTCCCAGGAAGGCCCAATCAGTCTCAAAATCCCGGTTTACAAGACATTTCGACAATGGTAAAACAAGACCAGCAAGACCGCCCGATGCGCCGACAATCCCGATAGGAGCTGCACATATCTCGTTCTCAGGGCAACACCGGATAAGCTAAGCGTACAGGTACCGACGTAACCCAAGTTGCCAAGGGATGGTCCCGCACGGTGCTCTAGTTTGGACCAACACTTAGACAAGCATTGGCCCGGGGGGGCTATAATAAAGATGACCCTTGGGTTAATTACTCCCAAGGGAAAGATAGGTGGTGGTGAGGCAAATGGTAAAACCAAGGTTGGGCCTTGCTGGAGGAGTTTTATTCAAAGCGAACTGTCAAGGGGGTCCCATAAATCACCCGACCACGTTAGGAACGCAAAATCCGGGAACAAAACACCCGTATGACGGAAACTAGGGCGGCAAGAGTGGAACAAAACACCAGGCATAAAGCCGAGCCTTCCACCCTTTACCAAGTATATAGATGCATTAATAATATAAGAGATATTGTGATATCCCAACATAACCCTGTCCACCGTGGAGCAATCTTCAACTTCACCAGCAACTAGCAACGCTATAAGAGGGGCTGAGCAAAGCGGTAACATAGCCAAGCAACGGTTTGCTAGGAATGGTGTCAAAGGTTAGAGGTTCATGGCAATTTGGGAGGCCTGAAGAACAAATGATAGGTAGCGCAGCAAAGCGATAGAACGAAGCAACTAGCATAGAAATGATAGTAGTGAGATCCAGGGTCGCGGTCATCTTGCCTGAAATTCCGCCAGGAAGAAGAACGAGTCCATGAAGAAGATGAAGCCACGAAGATGAACCAAGCGTAGACGAAAGGATCCTCACGATCGCAACAAAACGGGAACTATCGAGAAGAAGCACACAACATAGTAAACGCACCACACATAGACAAGACATGATGCACAACAAGCATGATGCATGACAAAGCTACATGAAGCTGATGCATAACAACAGCAACACATCAAAGCAATTTTAAATGAGGCCGGGAACAACATATAACAATTCCGATAAGCCCTCATATGCAAGTTTCAAAGTTGGTCCAGATCTGAATAAACATTATGTTCAAGTTGTTAAATAGCAAGTTAAGATGCACCAAGATGATCTACACGAGATTCTAGTCAAGTTACATATAAAGTTCATTAGATTCGGAGCTACGACCTAGAAGATATGAGCAAAACAAGTTAAACATGGCATTGATGCAAAATGCATACAAACATCAAGCAAACACACAAAAACAAGGATGCAACATGATAATATGAAGCTACATGCAAAATCAAGCAAGTTTCATATAGAGCACACTCCAAACGGAGCAACGGTTCAACACACACACACACTATACAAGATATAACAACAATCTGTCCAAAACAGCAACTAGGCATCTAGCAAGCATCAAAACAACATGCTACAGTATCCCAACGTAATAACAAAAGGCATGGGCATGAAGTACAGGTAAAGCATGACAAAACATGAACACTGATCTATCTCCATAAACAACTAGAACATGCTCAAAAAGACATGGAAAGATTCCAAATAATAACAGTTTCTGGCTTAGCAGAAATAACATCAGGTTGCAATGTATAGAGCTATCAAACAACATGTTACAGGAACTTATCATGGAAAACAAAGGCATGGCATGAATTTACTAATTGCATAGAACAAAAGTCCCTTACTGACCATGAGCCAAAATGGATCAGAAGATATTGGCACCCATGTAAACATGGCAAGTTATATGACAGATTCATACATGGCACGAACGATAATAAGTAAGCATGTTGGTGAGCTTGAACCACTCACTACAGAGCAATACATGGCATGGAAAGGCAACCAACAGTAAGAAGGCATGTTTATGAAGCTAAGCATGGCAAGAACAAGTTCATAGGGTACATGGATCACTAGCAACAATCATGGCAACATTGAACTTAATGTTAATCAGGCTAACAGCAACATTATTTAGCAATTTGAGAGCAAGATTACAACAATCTACAGAAGTCTATAAATGCTACCAGGGGCATGAATGGATAGAGCATGATATGTATAACAATTCATCCTTAGTGAACATCTCCAGATTATGCATAGAATAACTAGTAGAAGCATGTTTACATAGCAACAAAATATAATGAAATCAGCCTAGCAAAACAAAGAATGACAAGTACCCTCCTTAACAAGCTTGATGCACTCAGTACAAGATTCACAAAAAAACATGGATGGCACCTATGGAAATATGGCATGGCATAGTTTAAAACACATGTAGAGCTCATGCTCATAGGTTGCACACATCAACCATGGCAAAAATGACAAATGAGCATGTTATAAGAGTTTCAGCAGATTAACAGCAACATGCACTCTTACAACAATGATTCAGGCATCAAGATGAACTCAAATGAAATGATGCAATGGAATGAAATGAAGTACTCGTCGAGACGAACAGTTTGACATATTATACGCATGAAACGGAGCATTATGCAACAAGTTATGATGCGATGAACATGGCATGACAATGCAAAATATTCGGGACTTGGGGAAATCGAGGTCAACCTCCGAAAAAAATGGATCTGAGATCTGGGGCTCAGGCACGGATGCCGAGGTGGGTAGGGCTCGCCGGAGAGGGCCGGAGGAGAAGGTCCGGCATGGTCGCCGAGGCGCGGGGCGCCGGAGGATCAAGGCGGGCGCCTGGGACGGCGGTCTCCGGCGACGGCGGGTCCGGCAAGGGCGGGCGGCAACGGGCGGCGGGGCCGAGGCGCGGCGAGGCGTGACGGTGGAGCGAGGCGAGGGCGACGCGTGAGGCCACGTGGCGGCGCGCTAGAGGAGGAGTGAGGCGGTGCTGCTGAGGTGGCGGCTCCGGATTGGCTGGAGTGAGGTGGCCGGGCGCAGCGGACGTGTCTGGTCGGTGGGGTGAAAACGTCCGGCGGCGCGAGGAGAGGGAGAGCTAGGGTTAGGGGGGAAATCATCCGCAAATTTCGGGGGAGGGGGTGTTTAAATAGGTAGAGGCAGCTAGGAGACTCCAAATGATGTGCGGTTTTCGCCCACACGATCGTGATCGAACGAACGAGAGCATGGAAGGGAGTTTGCTGGGTTTTGGGCCACTTTGAAAGGGGTGTTGGGCTGCACACAAAAGAGGCTTATACGGTTACCCGGTTAACCGTGGGAGTACCAAACGACTTCCAAATGGCACGAAACTTGACAGGCGGTCTACCGGTGGTATACCAAGGCCGCTTGGCAAACCTCGGGCCATTCCGAGAAAGATTAACAACCGCTCACAACAGGAGACAAGAAGGGGACGCCGGAGGACATAGGAGTGCCGGATGCAAAATGGACAACGGGGAAAAAGCTCGGATGCATGAGATGAACACGTATGCAAAATGAGATGCACATGATGACATGATAAAATGCAACACGCAAGCAAATGACATGGCAACAACGGCGAATAACTGGCGGACACCTGGCGCATGGAATCTGGGGCGTTACAGTACCTTCCTACCAAACTTACGGCAAGGTTTATATCAGGTCTGGTACAGGTCATGGCATACATGATAGACCCTGTGGCTGAGGCATAGGGGACGACACTCATCTTTTCTCTATCTTCTGTCGTGGTCGGACATTGAGCCGAGCTCAATTTCACACCTTGCAACACAGGCAAGAACCCCTTCTTGGACTGATCCATATTTAACTTCTTCAATATCTTATCAAGATATGTGTTTTGTGAAAGACCTATGAGGCATCTCGATCTATATCTATAGATCTTGATGCCTAATATGTAAGCAGCTTCTCCAAGGTCCTTCATTGAAAAACACTTATTCAAGTAGGCCTTAATGCTGTCCAAAAGTTCTATATCATTTCCCATCAAAAGTATGTCATCCACATATAATATGAGAAATGCTACAGAGCTCCCACTCACTTTCTTGTTTCTCCATAAGTCTGCATAAACCCAAACGCTTTGATCATTTCATTAAAGCGAATGTTCCAACTCCGAGATGCTTGCACCAGCCCATAGATGGAGTGCTGGAGCTTGCATACCTTGTTAGCATTTTTAGGATCGACAAAACCCTCCTGCTGCATCATATACAGTTCTTCCTTAAGATGATCATTAAGGAATGCCATTTTGACGTCCATTTGCCATATCTCATAATCATAGTATGCGGCAATTGCTAACATGATTCGGACGGACTTCAGCTTCGCTACGGGTGAGAAAGTCTCATCGTAGTCAACCCCTTGAACTTGTCGATAACCCTTAGTGACAAGTCGAGCTTTATAGATGGTAACATTACCATCCGCATCCGTCTTCTTCTTAAAGATCCATTTGTTTTCTATTGCTCGGCGATCATCGGGCAAGTCTGTCAAAGTCCATACTTTGTTTTCATACATGGATCCTATCTCAGATTGCATGGCTTCAAGACATTTGTTGGAATCTGGGCCCGTCATTGCTTCTTCATAGTTCGAAGGTTCACGGTTGTCTAACAACATGATTTCCAGGACAGGGTTGCTATACCACTCTGGTGTGAAACGTGTCCTTGTGGACCTACAAAGTTCAGTAGTAACTTGATCCGAAGTACCTTGATCATCATCATTAGTTTCCTCTCTATTCAGTGCAGGCACCACAGGAACATCTTCCTGAGCTGCGCTACTTTCAACAGGTAATACTTCATCAAGTTCCACTTTCCTCCCACTTACTTCTTTCGAGAGAAACTCTTTCTCCATAAAGAACCCGTTCTTGGCAACAAAGATCTTGCCCTCGGATCTTAGGTAGAAGGTATACCCAATGGTTTCCTTAGGGTATCCTATGAAGACGCATTTTTCCGACTTGGGTTCGAGCTTTTCAGGTTGAAGTTTCTTGACATAAGCATCGCATCCCCAAACTTTTAAAAACGACAGCTTAGGTTTCTTCCCAAACCATAATTCATACGGTGTCATCTCAACGGATTTAGACGGTGCCCTATTTAAAGTGAATGTAGCTGTCTCTAGAGAGTATCCCCAAAATGATAGCGGTAAATCGGTGAGTGACATCATAGATCGCACCATATCCAATAGAGTGCGATTATGATGTTCGGACACACCGTTACGCTGAGGTGTTCCAGGCGGCGTGAGTTGTGAAATGATTCCACATTTCCTTAAGTGCGTACCAAATTCATGACTTAAATATTCTCCCCCACGATCTGATTGTAAGAACTTTATCTTTCAGTCACGTTGATTCTCTACCTCATTCTGAAATTCCTTGAGCTTTTCAAAGGTCTCAGACTTGTGTTTCATCAAGTAGACATACCCATATCTACTCAAGTCATCAGTGAGAGTGAGAACATAACGATAGCCTCCGCGAGCCTCAATGCTCATTGGACCGCACACATCAGTATGTATGATTTCCAATAAGTTGGTTGCTCGCTCCATTGTTCCGGAGAACGGAGTCTTGGTCATTTTGCCCATGAGGCATGGTTCGCATGTGTCAAACGATTCATAATCTAGAGACTCTAAAAGTCCATCGGCATGGAGCTTCTTCATGCGCTTGACACCAATGTGACCAAGGCGGCAGTGCCACAAGTATGTGGGACTATCGTTATCAACCTTACATCTTTTGGTATTCACACTATGAATATGTGTAACATCACGTTCGAGATTCATTAAGAATAAACCATTGACCAGCCGGGCATGACCATAAAACATATCTCTCATATAAATAGAACAACCATTATTCTCGGATTTAAATGAGTAGCCATCTTGTATTAAATGAGATCCAGATACAATGTTCATGCTCAAAGCTGGCACTAAATAACAATTATTGAGGTTTAAAACTAATCCCGTAGGTAAATGTAGAGGTAGCGTGCCGACGGCGATCACATCGACCTTGGAACCATTCCCGACGCGCGTCGTCACCTCGTCCTTCGCCAGTCTCCGCTTATTCCACAGCTCCTGCTTTGAGTTACAAATATGAGCAACCGCACCGGTATCAAATACCCAGGAGCTACTACGAGTGCTGGTAAGGTACACATCAATAACATGTATATCACATATACCTTTAGTGTTGCCGGCCTTCTTGTCCGCTAAGTACTTGGGGCAGTTCCGCTTCCAGTGACCACTTCCCTTGCAATAAAAGCACTCAGTCTCAGGCTTGGGTCCATTCTTTGACTTCTTCCCGGCAACTGGCTTACTGGGCGCGGCAACTCCCTTGCCGTCCTTCTTGAAGTTCTTCTTACCCTTGCCTTTCTTGAACTTAGTGGTTATCGCATGCTCATTCCTAGTTAATACTATTGCATGCATGCTGAATCTCATCAGGCACCATACTTCATCATGCATTTCAAATTCTTCATAGTATATGTATCAAATGCGTGTATGAATTACAAGATATAGGGGGAGATCTCCATGATTCAAATCTTCAAATGTGCATTGCCTCAAAAGCAAATTCCTCATTATGCACATATCCAGGGGGAGTTCTTCTATATCTTGCAATCAAATTCCTCAATATCAGTATTTACACTTCATATGTTTATCCCCGTTGAAAACTTAACCTATGTTGTCATCAATCACCAAAAAGGGGGAGATTGTAAGTGCATCTAGTGCCCCTTAGTGATTTTGGTGTATTGAGGACTTATAGGTTAAGTAACTGATCGCTTGTGAGTGTACACAGGTCTATAAGTCTATGAGGAGTTTGATATTTACAGAGAAAGTCGACCCTAAAAATGAAGTTCTTCGATCAAGACTTTGATATTCTCAAGACTTTCAAAGACTTTGAAAGTGAAGAAATTGGTGTGACCATGAAGACTTGATATTCATTCGAGGAATCAAGCGTGAAGACTTTTGTTTTCGTAGTTTCATTTTCTCTTTCTTGAGTCATAGGAAACACCGTCTTCGTTAAAGGGGGTCAAGGAAATACTAAGGAAAAATTTCCATGTGATGCTCAACTCAAAATCCTACACCTACCAATCCCTTCGAGTGAAGCCATTGAAATCTCATACAGATTCAGTCAAATTCTTGATGGATGAGACGCAGTTCTTACATTCATCGATGACTTTGCTCGACCGAGGAGTTAGGAATTCGCCATCTGAATCACCTACACAATGAGGAACATGATAGCCCCGAGGACTTTGAAAGTCAAATTTCCGACCGTTCTTTGTCTCATACCGCGTGGACCAAAATATCTTATCCACCTAACGGTCATATCATTGAAGGGCATTTATGTCTTATCATGTCGGGCTGCTCCTAGGCTATAAATAGCCGCCCCCTACAACCACTAGCTGGTTGGCTGCTCCGAGAGAACTCGACACTTGTTATCTGAGAGCAACCCATCCTCCGAGGACTTTGAGCGAAAATCATCAAGTGAGGAAAATCCCAAAACCAAACCCACAAAACCCCAAGTGATTGAGCATCACTGAAGAAATTGATCTGCGTGGATCGATGCTTGTTACCTTTGAAGACTGTGCTTCTTCCAGACGGTTAGGCGTCAAGGTCTAGAGCATCCAAGAGGAATTGTGGATCGCCGAGTGACCAAGTCTGTGAAGGTTTGAAGTCACCAAGACTTACCACGAGTGATTGGACGAGGCCTGCGTGGTCTTAGTTCAAGGAGAATACGGTGAGGACTGGGTGTCCCGAGTTGCGGCTCGAGATCGGGTGTCCGGACTGTGTGTCCTCGAGTTTAAATACTCACCGCTCCAACCAGACGTATAACCGAGACAGCAGCAGTTGGAACTGGTTTACCAAATCATTGTCTTCACCAACTGACTGGTTCTATTTCCTCAACTCTTTCATTTCCTCATTACATGTTGCATGTTGTTCATATCTCGTGCTTGAAGACTTTGATGAAGATGTTCACAAATTCCTCGTTCAATTTCTTGATCGCTTTGTCTTCATCTTGTTATCCTGTGTTTACGCTTCCTGTACTCTGTTCTAGTCGTCATTTCATCATGCTGACTATGTGTGTAATCTGTTATGTTTACCTCTGAGTACTTATTCCGCTGCAAATAGTTCTTCGCTAAGGAATTTCCTCACCGGCAAATTCCTCATTGAAGAATTTCATAAAAATCGCCTATTCACCCCCCCTCTAGTCGATATAACACACTTTCAATTGGTATCAGAGCAAGGTACTCCCTTGTTCTGTGTGATTTTGGTTTAACCACCTGGAGTTCTAGTTATGTCGACCGCAGGTATGATCAAGGTCTCGGCTGGGTGTCCTACCTTTGATGGAGCGGACTATCCCTCTTCGGAAGAATAAGATGCGGATGCATCTTGAGGCAATTGATAATGATCTACGGTATGTTGTGGAAAATGGTGTCCCTCGCATCCTTCAAACACCGACCGCTCTCGATGTGAAGAGATTCAAACAACTCGACTCTCAAGCGAAGAATATCATCTGTGGCCATCCGAGCAAAGGACAAGTATGGAAGAGTGAGTGCTTTGAAACCGCCAAGCTTATCCGGGATAGGCTGTCCAAAGTAAATGAAGGAGTCTCAAGTCAGCGTGACTCTCGAGTTGATGTTCTTCGGAATCTCTTCAACCGCTTCAAAAGACTCGACAACGAAAATGTTCAACAAACCTTCGATCGCCTCACTGACATCTGAAATGAGCTTCAAGCCCTCGGTGCCACTGACATCACTGACCATGAAGTAGTGAAGAAACTGCTAAGATCGCTTGATTCCTCATTTGATACTCTGGGACTGATGATACAAGAGCGTGCTGACTACAAGTCACTTGATCCTGCTGATATCCTCGAAAGGCTCAACACTCACGAGTTCCAGCTTGCTGAAAAGAGAGATCTCTATGGCTCAAACTATGGCAAACCACGTGCCCTGAAGGCTAAGGTTGTGTCGACTCAAATGTGAGGATTACGGTAGTAGCCTTGGTGATCTGAAGAATCGAGCCAGATCTAGCTCTCCTTCAAGAAATTCCAAATTCACAAGATGTGGTCGCTTTGGAAAACCCTCAAAGGAAGTGATTCTTCATCCAAAGACTACAAGAGAAGACTTTGCCACAAATGCAAGAAGCCTGGTCACTACATTCAAGATTGTCCTCGGGGGAAAAGGAAATGAAGAAGAAGAAATACAAGGACTACAGCTTACGATGAAATAAAGAAGAAGAAGAAATCATCAAAATCTTCGTCTTCAAAACCATCAAAGTCTTCATCTCACAAGAAGGGCAGCTCCAAGAAAGCTCGGGCATTCATTGGCAAGGAAATGGACTCAAGCTGAATCTGAGGAAAATGATGAAGAGGAGGAGTCTGAAGAATCTGAGTCCGTGTGGCGAAGTCTGGCTGTTGCTCTGCTTTAAATCGAAGTCCATCTTCAACATCAAGAAACTGATTCCACCAACAAGCCTGATGAAGATAATGATGGCTACGCTCCCACCTATTGCTTCATGGCAAAAGCAGCTAAGGTACTCAAATACAACTCCTCTAATTCTAGTGAAAATGAATCTGATGAGGATCTTAAGCCTAGCTACTCTAAACTTGCTAAAATTGCTGTGAAACAACAACGGGCTCTCGAAAAGGTTCAAAACATGCTAGATAAAAGTGATGATATGTTGGGTGAAGAAATGGATCGCACAAAAGCCCTGACTGGAAATCTTCATAGACTTCAGTCTAAGTATGATAACCTTCAAGGTCATCATAACTCCCTCTTGTCTGATCATGAGAAACTTTCTTATGAATTTCTTCAAGAAAAGCAAGACAATGAGAAGCTTTCTCTTGAAGCTATTCAAAGAAAGGCAGATCTTGAAAAGCTAAGAGTATGTTATGAAGATCTTCAGAAGGAGCGCGATTCATTACTAGCTCAACAAATCAGCGCTTCTCAGGAAGAATTTGTTCCTCCATGCTTAAAGTGCATTGAACGTGAATCTGCTAATTCTTCACCTGAATGTTCAAATGCTTCAAATGTTACAAATTCTTCATCTGCCTCTGCTATTACTAATTCCTCATCTGAGGACTTTGCTAGTATCACTGACAATGCAGGGCTAAAGGAATTGTACATGACAGGCATGTACAAAAGCCTCAAAGGGCATCAGACACTTTGTGATGTGCTCAAAAGCGATCCTCAACGAAACCCTAGGAAAGAGGGTATTGCCTTTGAGAGGAAACTCAATGCCGATGGAACATATTGGAAACCCGAGCGGTATCCCAAAACCTCATGGGTTGCTGCAAAGGGACCTCCAGCTTGATCCATCTAACTTATCCGGCTTTACATGTGAATCTCCTCATTCTTCCGATGAGTCATTTGACTCAACTATAAACTGCTCAAAAATCGAATGGTGAAGTATTTGCTAGATATGTTGGCACTAATCGCAGAACGGTTCCCCTATGAAGAAAATCTGGGTTCCCAAAAGCTGTGTTGAAAGTCTTGGTGAATGTCCTCATGACACCACCAAAGAGGAACAGAACCCCGATCAAATTCTTCATATGGACCAAACTCTTCATATGGATCCAAATCCTCATATGGACCAAATTCTTCACGAGGATCAAATTCCTCAACTGGATCAAAGTCCTCATATGATTATTATCATGCTAACAAATCTGTCTCGCAGGGTAAAGCTAAGGGCTATGAATATGTGCATTATTCTTCAAACCATTATGTTCATAAGTCCTCGAAGAATTACTCTTCTTATTCATATGCTTACCCTAACCCCTCCTATGCTAAGCAAAATGGTTTGGCATCTTTGCCACCTTTCTCACATGGTGCTCGCAGGATGATGAACTCTTTGCCACCCCTCCAGATGTGGGTGGTGAAGAAAAAGAACTAATCTCTTCTGCAGGGTCAGGTCTCCAGACGTGCTCGAACGTCTGAAGAATTTGCTGGGGACCTGACAAAATACCTAAAAGGACGCAGGAGAATCATGATGAAATGAACTTTCATTTCACACGTCCTCATCTTGCTATATCTGCATTTCGCTTGATGAAATTCATCGATGAACTTGATATCATATTCTTCATCGATGAAGCATATGAGATTGTAAGTTACACTAATTCATCTGCAGGATGATCAACCCAAAACCACCGAATGGGTCCTCGATAGTGGGTGTACAAATCACATGACCGGTGACAAGAATCTATTGATGGATGCTCCTTTATCACCGTCACCTCTGAAGCATATCATATTTGCTTTGACAAAGGCAAAAGTCGTATTGGGTCTTGGTAAGTTTGCTATCTCTAAGGATAAGCACATGGACAAAGTCATGCTTGTTGAATCCTTAGGATACAATCTCATGTCAGTCTCAATGCTTTGTGATCTTGATATGGTTGTTGTCTTTGGCAAATATCGCTGTGTTGTGATTATGGAAGCTGACAATTCCAAAGTCTTCGAAGGCTTTAGGAGAGGAGATCTGTATATTGTTGATTTCTCTACATGACCACAACCAGCCATGTGTCTACTTGCAAAAGCCTCAGAAGGCTGGCTATGGCATCGTCGACTTGGTCATGCAGGCATGAGGAATTTGAACACGCTTGCAAAGAAGAAGCATGTCATTGGCATTGAGAATGTCAAATTCCTCAAGGATCACTTATGCGGAGCATGTGAAGCCGGAAAAATGACCAAGGCCAAGCATCCAGCGAAGACTATCATGACCACTACTCGTCCATTCAATTGCTTCACATTGACCTCTTCGACCTAATCATTATTCAGCAAATCACTAATGATGCATCTCTATATGGTTTTGTCATTTTGATGATTATTCTCGATATACATGGGTACACATTGTTACTTACAAACATGAAGTGCGAAGTCTTCAAGCGATTTTCCTCGAGGGCTTCAACCAACTTTGGTGTGAAGATCAAGCATATCAGAAGTGACAATGGAACTGAGTTCAAGAATTCTGGTCTTGATGCCTATCTTGATGAACTTGGTATTACTCACGAATTATCTGCTCCTTATACTCCTCAGCAAAATGGCGTCGTGGAGCGCAAGAACAGAACTCTTGTTGAGATGGCTCGCACTATGCTTGATGAATACAAAACGCCTCAGCGTTTTTGGATTGACGCAATTGATACTGCCTGCCACATCATCAACAGAGTATATCTTCACAAATTCTTCAAGAAGACTGCATATGAACTCCTCACTGACAAAAAACCCAATGTGAGTTATTTCAAAGTCTTGATTGCTAAATGTTGGATTAGAGATCCTCACCACAACTCTAAATTTGCACCGAAAGCACATGAAGGTTTTATGCTTGGTTACGGAAAGGACTCGCACACCTACACAGTCTTCAACATTGTTCTTCACAAGATTGTTGACATTTGTAGATGTGCGGTTCGATGAAACTAATGGCTCGCAAAGAGAGCACCTACCTTCATGTTAGATGAACCAGCACCGAGGATGCTATCAAGCACAAGGCAACCGAGGATGTCATTCCCATCAAGAATCTGGTGAAGAATTCATTCCTATTCATGAAGAACGCCGAGCTGATGCACCAAAGAACATGATGAGGAAATTGGTCTCAAGAAAATGCTGATCAAAATCCTCGGCGACAACCAACTCATCCACGCGTTGCAAAAGAAGTGCAAGTGGAGAAGATCATCGATGACATCAGCGCACAGTCCTCTCACCCGCTCAAAAGCCTCACACTTATCTAACTTTTGTGGGCACTATGCTTTTGTCTCTATCTCAGAGCCCACTAAGGTAGATGAAGCATTTCGAGCCGAGTGGATTCAGGCTATGCAAGAAGAATTACATCGTTCGAGCTGAACAATGTCTCGAATTGGTCAATCGCCTGGATCCTCGCAAGCATAATATCATTGGCACAAAGTGGATCTACCGCAACAAGCAAGATGAAAATGGCCTTGTTGTGAGGAATAAGGCACGACTAGTAGCTCAAGGCTACACACAGGTTGAAGGAATTGATTTTGCTGAAACTTTTGCACCTGTTGCTAGACTTGAAGCTATTCACATTTTACTTGCCTATGCTAACCATCATGATATCATCTTGTATCAAATGGATGTGAAAAGTGCATTCCTCAATGGTAAGCTTGAGGAAGAAGTATATGTTGCTCAACCCCTGTGTTTTGAAGATCCCAAGAATCGACAAAGTCTTGAGACTAAATAAGGCTCTCTATGGCCTCAAGCAAGCCCCTCGGGCGTGGTATGATACATCAAGGAATTCTTCGTGAAGAATGGCTTCACACCAGTTCACTCGATCCTACTCTATTTACTAAATCATATGATTGAACTGTTTGTGTGCCAAATATATGTTGATGATATTATCTTTGGCTGTACTAACCAACGATATAGTGATGAATTTGCCTATATGATGAGTGAATAATATCAAATGTCTATGATGGGAGAGTTGAAATTCTTCTTAGGTCTTCAAATTAAATCGAAAGACAATGGCATATTCATATCTCGGAGAAATACCTCAAAGATGTCTTGAGGAAATTCGGCATGCAAGATTGCAAAGGCGTCAAAATTCCTATGCCCACAAATGGTCATCTATGCACTGATGAAAATGGTACTGACTTCGATCACAAGGTATACCGCTCCATGATTGGTTCTTTATTGTACCTATGTGCATCTAGGCCAGATATAATGCTTAGTGTTTGCATGTGTGCCCGATTTCAAGCTGCACAGAAGGAATCACACCATAAGGCTGTGAAGCATATTCTTCGATATCTAGCTCACACACCAACACTAGGATTATGGTACCCCAAGGGCTCTGCTTTTGATCTCATTGGATATTACGACTCGACTATGCTGGTGATCGTGTGGACCGCAAGTCAACATCGGCACTTGTCATTTCCTCGGACGATCTTTGGTCCATTGGTCCTCGAAGAAAGCAGAACTGTATCATTGTTCATCTTGCTAAAGCTGAATATATTGCTGCTGGGTCTTGCTGTGCTCAACTGCTTTGGATGAAGCAAACCCTCAAGGACTATGGCGTCAATGTGAAGAATGTGCCTCTCCTCTGCGACAACGAGAGTGCCATCAAGATTGCTCACAACCCAGTTCAGCACTCAATGACTAAGCACATCCAAATTCGTCATCATTTTCTTCGTGATCATGTGTTGAAGGGCGATATCTCCATCGAGCATGTGAAGACTGAAGAACAGCTAGCTGATATCTTCACCAAGCCCTTGGATGAGAAGAGATTTAGCAAGTTGTGGTGTGAGCTAAATATCTTAGAATCTTCGAATGTTCTTTGAAAAGGACACACATCCTAACCCTTATGCATAATTGATGACTTAGATGTGCAACACATGAAGAAACGTTGTTCCTCAATCAATGAAGAATAACACTCTAAGTGTGAAGAAATCAATGAAGAATTTGATTCTCGAACCCTCGACAATTGTACGCGTGTCCGAAATCATCATTCTTATACGGTGGAGCTACGCCACCACAAAAGTTGAAAATCTTCAATTTGAGTTTTCCTCATTTTTGAAATTCCTCGCTTTTTAAATTCTTCAACTTTGCAAAATCTTCAATGTTTCCGTCATTTTTCTTCATTGGCTATATATATATATGAGTTTATGTCCTCTACAAAGATTCACTTATTGCTAATTCTTCAAGTTGCGATTTACGCTAAGTGAATGTGATCGGACCCTTCCCTCTATGCTATACTCAATCCAATCTATTCACAAATTCTTCATGTGCATTCTCGATTGAAACTGTTCAAAGTCTTCACCGTCCTTGACAGTGAAGAAATTGTGAACGAAACTTTTAAACAAATCTTATCCAAGTTTTCGGTTTTACCGCTCAAACCGTTCCGCATCCCACGATGCATTAGTTTAATCACCCACGATCTTACGATCTCATCTCGCACATCGTTGGTGACACCGTCGCGTGAAGGAGAAAGGGCAGGGCATGTTCGTCCAAAATCTTGAGCGAACAGTTTTTCACCGTGGCTATAAATACCCCTTTACCCTCCTCACTTCATTTACTCCGCCGATCGCTGTCTCTCGCCGAGCTCTCCTCAAACTCTAAGCGCCGCTTCTCCATCGTCCCGGTGAGGAAAAGCTTCACTGCCTCGACCTCATCGCCGTCGTACTCGCGCCGGCTGCGGAAATCTTCACTCCGCCGCCGCCGTAGTCGTCTTCCTCCACCAAGTTAGGGCGTGGAAGATCTAACGTGACGAACTTCTCTACAGTTCATCTCTGTTCGTCGTGTTCTTCAGTTCGGGTAATTAAAAGTCACTTTTATTACTCGCGTTGATTCTCAAATCTGTCTGAAAAATCTTCAAAGGTGTTTTTACTCTTCAAAATCTTCACATATGAACACCTCACACACTATATGTTCTTGATTTATCTCCCTAAGCATTCATTTCTTCAAGATTCCTCAATTGTGCAGATTTTCGATCTGTACAACTCTGAACCTAAGACGAAACGCTTAGTGAAATTCCTCAAGACTCAAACTGGTCAAATTCCTCAAAACTTGCTTCTTTTAGAAAATCTTCTGAGAACGCATATGACCTCTCCAAATTCCTCGCACCTATACTCTGTTCACAGTACTCATGTCCGCCTTTGAATCACTAGGTTCTCATCAACTTAACTCATTTGCAGCGTTCCTCGAAGAAAAATTGCATACTTCTTGAGTGCTCTATTGTTCAAATTCCTCACCTGAAGAAAATGGCAGAAGGCAAGAGACCGCAGAAGGGAGGAAAGAAACCGGAAGTCATGACTGCTTTTGAAATTCCTGAGGAAATATACACAGACTACTGCACACCTGATGAATCCAAATTTGGCAAGGAGACCAAGAACCAGCGCAAAGTGCGCATACAGAGAATAGAAAGGAGATGGGCATGAGAATGGCGAGAATACCGCTATGTCACTCCTAAGTACATGAGGAAATTCGCTCTGAATCCTCCATGCCCAAGAGCTCCTCTAGCACCTGGCCAAGTTGCTGATCCCACCAACATCAAACGTGGTGAAGACTTTCCTGAAGAATGGTCCAGGCGCCAAGCCAAATTGGCAAGAGAGGCCAAGGAGGCAATGAGGAAATTCAATGAGGATACTGCTGCTGCTGCTGCTGCTGCTGAGCCCTCGGTCAAACCGAGGAAATCAATGCCAAAGAAGCCTGCACGCAAGCCAAGTGCTTCACCGTCAGCGCCCTCACGGCCCAGTTCCTCGATTCGCCCTCACGGCAAATTCCTCGATCGCTGCTGCTCATTCAAAATCCTCGGCAGCTCCTCCAAGTCCTCAACACCTGTGCATCTTGCCACTTGCCAAAGGACTCAAGGATTCTCCATTGCTTCTGGTGATTCAGCAAGTTCCTCACCGCACCAATGTCCTCAACAGTCCCACTCTGCTGAAGACAAAAGCAAGCTGCTGGGCGCGGTCCTCGGCCAAGTCCAAGAAGAAACAGGTTGCATTCAACGTTCCCTCTGATGATGAAGCCTCTGATGAAGAACTTGAAGAAATCATCAGAGACAGACTGACCAAGGCCGCTAGAGCCAAAGGAACAAGTGTACCTCTGCTTTTGGATCCAAGAAGATCCTAGACTTCATTGACTGTGGCATCGGGATCCACACTCTCTCTTCCGGATCTGCCATCGACCCTGGTCATAGTCACATGCTGAACCATTTCATCGCTGAAGAGAAATGGAAATTTGAAAAGGCTCGTGAATTGAAGAGAGCAAAAGCAAGAAAAGAGAAGCTTCTGAGGAAAAACATCATCAACTTGATGAAGGAAATATGCCCTAGAGGCAATAATAAAGTTATTATTTATTTCCTTATATCATGATAAATGTTTATTATTCATGCTAGAATTGTATTAACCGGAAACATAATACATGTGTGAATATATAGACAAACAGAGTGTCACTAGTATGCCTCTACTTGACTAGCTTGTTAATCAAAGATGGTTATGTTTCCTAACCATGGACAAAGAGTTGTTATTTGATTAACGGGATCACATCATTACTTGAATGATCTGATTGACATGACCCATTCCGTTAGCTTAGCAACCGATCATTTAGTATGTTGCTATTGCTTTCTTCATGACTTATACATGTTCCTATGACTATGAGATTATGCAACTCCCGTTTACGGAGGAACACTTTGTGTGCTACCAAACGTCACAACGTGGCTCGGGTGATTATAAAGGTGCTCTCTGGTGTCTCCAAAGGTACTTGTTGGGTTGGCGATTTGAGATTAGGATTTGTCACTCCAAATGTCGGAGAGGTATCTCTGGCCCTCTCGGTAATGCACATCACTTAAGCCTTGCAAGCATTACAACTAATGAGTTAGTTGCGAGATGATGTATTACGGAACGAGTAAAGAGACTTGCGGTAACGAGATTGAACTAGGTATTGGATACCGACGATCGAATCTCGGGCAAGTAACATACCGATGACAAAGGGAACAACGTATGTTGTTATGCGGTTTGACCGATAAAGATCTTCGTAGAATATGTAGGAGCCAATATGGGCATCCGGTCCGCTATTGGTTATTGACCGAAACGTGTCTCGGTCATGTCTACATTGTTCTCGAACCCGTAGGGTCCGCACGCTTAAGGTTTCGATGATGCTTATATTATGAGTTTACATGTTTTGATGTACGAAGGAGTTCGAGTCCGGATGAGATCGGGGACATGACGAGGAGTCTCGAAATGGTCGAGACGAAAAGATTCATATATTGGATGATATGGTTAGGCCAAGGGTCAAGCCCATGAGGCTTTAGGTCGGTGCAAAAGGAGTTTTATGGAGGCGGAGGGCCAAACGCCGGAGACCTGGCGTCGGCCTGGGCGACACGCCGAGGCCCGTGGCGTCTGGGCGAGACGCCAAGGATTGTGGCGTTTGGTCCCGAGTCCGAGTGGGACTCTTGCCTTTCGGGCAAAACCGACTTTGAGGAGGCTTTTGCTCCAAGTTTTACCCCGGCTCAACATATAAATAGAGGGCAGGGCTAGCACCAAAGACACAACAATTGATCCTTGGATCTCTTAGCCGTGTCTGGTGCCCCCTCCACCATAGTCCACCTCGATAATATCGTAGCGGTGCTTAGGCGAAGCCCTGCGACGGTAGAACATCAAGATCGTCACCACGCCGTCGTGCTGACGGAACTCTCCCTCGACACTCGGCTGGATCGGAGTTCGAGGGACGTCATCGAGCTGAACGTGTGCTAGAACTCGGAGGTGCCGTAGTTTCGGTACTTGATCGGTCGGGCCGTGAAGACGTATGACTACATCAACCACGTTGTGCTAACGCTTCCGCTTTCGGTCTACGAGGGTACGTAGACAACACTCTCCCCTCTCGTTGCTATGCATCACCATGATCTTGCGTGTGCGTAGGAAATTTTTGAAATTACTACATTCCCCAACAGTGGTATCAGAGCCAGGTTTTTATGGTTTGATGTTTTGCACGAGTAGAACACAAGTGAGTTGTGGACGATACAAGTCATACTGCCTACCAGCATGTCATACTTTGGTTCAACGGTATTGTGAGATGAAGCGGCGGGACCGACATTACACGTGCGCTTACGCGAGACTGGTTTCACCGTTACGAGCACTCGTGCTTAAAGGTGGCTGGCGGGTGTCTGTCTCTCTCACTTTAGTTGAACTGAGTGTGGCTACGCCGGTCCTTGAGAAGGTTAAAACGGAGTCTATTTGACGAAATATCGTTGTGGTTTTGATGCGAGGTGAGATTGGTTCTTGCTTAAGCCCGTAGCAGCCACGTAAAATTTGCAACAACAAAGTAGAGGACGTCTAACTTGTTTTTGCAGGCATGTTGTGATGTGATATGGCCAAGACGTGATGCTATATTTTATTGTATGAGATGATCATGTTTTGTAACCGGTTATCGGCAATGGCTGGAGCCATATGGTTGTCGCTTATTGTATGAAATGCAACATACAGTAATTGCTTTACTTTATCACTAAGCGGTAGCGATAGTCGAGAAGCAATAGATGGCGAAGCGACAACGATGCTACGATGGAGATCAAGGTGTCGCTACGGTGACGATGGTGATCATGATGGTGCTTTGGAGATGGAGATCACAAGCACAAGATGATGATGGCCATATCATATCACTTATATTGATTGCATGTGATGTTTATCCTTTATGCATCTTATCTTGCTTTGATTGACGGTAGCATTTTAAGATGATCTCTCACTAAAATTATCAAGAAGTGTTCTCCCGAGTATGCACCGTTGCCAAAGTTAAATCGTGCCCGCACACGGCGTGATGATCGGTGTGATAAGCTCTCGTCCATCTACAATGGGTGCAAGCCAGTTTTGCACACGCGAATACTCAGTTATACTTGACGAGCCTAGCATATGCAGATATGGCCTCGGAACACGGAGACCGAAAGGTCAAGCGTGAATCATATAGTAGATATGATCAACATAGTGATGTTCACCATTGAAAACTACTCCATCTCACTTGATGATCGGTCATGGTTTAGTTGATTTGGATCACGTAATCACTTAGATGACTAGAGAGATGTCTGTCTAAGTGGGAGTTCTTAAGTAATATGATTAATTGAACTTAAATTTATCATGAACTTAGTCCCGTAGTATTTTGCAAATTATGTTGTAGATCAATAGCTTGCGTTGTTGCTTTCATATGTTTATTTTGATATGTTCCAAGAGAAAATGTATTGAAAGATGTTAGTAGCAATGATGCGGATTGGATCCGTGATCGAGGTTTATCCTCATTGCTGCGTGAAGAATTATGTCCTTGATGCACCGCTAGGTGATGCAGACCTATTGCAGGAGCGGATGCGGGCGTTATGAACGTTTGGCTAGCTCAATATGATGACTACTTGATAGTTTTGTGCACCATGCTTTATGGCTTAGAATCGGGACTTCAAAGATGTTTTGAACATCATGGACCATATGAGATGTTCCAGGAATTGAAGTTAATATTTCAAGGAAATACCCGAGTTGAGAGATATGAAGTCTCCAACAAGTTCTATAGCTAAAAGATGGAGGAGAATTGCTCAACTAGTGAGCATGTGCTCGATTGTCAGGTACTACAATCGCTTGAATCAAGTGGGAGTTAATCTTCCGATAAGATAGTGATTGATAGAATTCTCTAGTCACCATCACCAAGTTAGCAGAACTTCGTGATGAACTATAGTATGCAAGGGATGATGAAAATGATTCCCGAGTTTTTCATGATGATGAAATCGATGAAGGTAGAAATCAAGAAAGAACATCAAGTGTTGATGGTTAACAAGACCACTAGTTTCAAGAAAAGGGCAAAGGGATAGAAGGGAACTTCAAGAAGAACGACAAGCAAGTTGCTGCTCAAGTGAAGAAGCCCAAAGTCTGGACCTAAGCCTGAGACTAAGTGCTTCTACTGCAAAGGGACTGGTTACTAGAAGCAGAACTACCCCAAGTATTTGGCGGATAAGAAGGATGGCAAAGTAAACAAAGGTATATTTGATATACATGTTATTGATGTGTATTTACTAGTGTTTGTAGCAACCCCTCGGTAATTGGTACTGGTTCAGTTGCTAAGAGTAGTAACTCGAAACGGGAGTTGCAAAATAAACAGAAACTAGTTAAGGGTGAAGTGACGATGTGTGTTGAAAGTAGTTTCAAGATTGATATGATCATCATCGCACACTCCCTATACTTTCGGGATTAGTGTTAAACCTAAATAAATGTTATTTGACGTTTGTGTTGAGCATGAATATGATTTGATCATGTTTATTGCAATACGGTTATTCATTTAAAATCAGAGAATAATTGTTGTTCTATTTAAATGAATAAAACCTTCAATGGTCATACACCCAACGAAAATAGTTTGTTGGCTCTCGATCGTAGTGATGCGCATATTCATAATATTGATGCCAAAAGATGCAAAGTTAATAATGATAGTGCAACTTATTTGTGGCACTGCCGTTTAGGTCATATCGGTGTAAAGCGCATGAAGAAGCTCCATACTGATGGACTTTTGGAACCACTTGATTATGAATCACTTGGTACTTGCGAACCGTGCCTCATGGGCAAGATTACTAAAACGCCGTTCTCCGGTACTATGGAGAGAGCAACAGATTTGTTGGAAATCATACATACAGATGTATGTGGTCCGATGAATGTTAAGGCTCGCGGCGGGTATCATTATTTTCTGACCTTCACAGATGATTTGAGCAGATATGGGTATATCTGCTTGATGAAACATAAGTCTGAAATAGTTGAAAGGTTCAAAGAATTTCAGAGTGAAGTGGAAAAATCATCGTGACAAGAAAATAAGGTTTCTACGATCTGATCGCGGAGACAAATATTTGAGTTACGAGTTTGGTCTTCAATTAAAACAATGTGGAATAGTTTCACAAATTCATGCCAACTGGAACACCACATCATAATGGTGTGTCCGAACATCATAACCGTACTTTATTGGATATAGTACAATCTATGATGTTTCTTACCAATTTACCAATATCGTTTTGGGATCATGCATTAGAGACAGCTGCATTCACATTAAAAAGGGCACCATCTAAATCCGTTGAGACGACACTATATGAACTGTGGTTTAGCAAGAAACCCAAGTTGTCGTTTCTTAAAGTTTGGAGTTGCGATGCTTATGTGAAAAAGTTTCATCCTGATAAGCTCGAACCCAAATCAGAGAAGTGCGTCTTCATAGAATACCCAAAGGATATTGTTGGGTACACCTTCTATCACAGATCCGAAGGCAAGATATTCGTTGCTTAAGATGGATCCTTTCTAAAGAAGGAGTTTCTCTCGAAAGAAGTGAGTGAGAGGAAAGTAGAACTTGATGAGGTAACTGTACCTGTTCCCTTATTGGAAAGTAGTTCATCACAGAAATCTGTTCTTGTGACTACTATACCAATTAGTGAGGAAGCTAATGATGATGATCATGTAACTTCGATCAAGTTACTACCGAACCTCGTAGGTAAACAGAGTGAGATCCGCACAGAGTGGTACGGTAATCCTGTTCTGGAGGTCGTGTTACTTGACCATGACAAACCTACGAACTATGAGGAAGCGATGATGAGCCCAGATTCCGCAAAATGGTTTGAGGCCATGAAATCTGAGATATGATCCATGTATGAGAACAAAGTATGGACTTTGATGGATTTGCCCGATGATCGGCAAACCATAGAAAATAAATGGATCTTCAAGAGGAAGACGGACGTTGATAGTAGTGTTACTATCTACAAAGCTCGACTTGTTGCAAAAGGTTTTCGACAAGTTCAAGGGGTTGACTACGATGAGACCTTCTCACCCGTAACGATGCTTAAGTCTGTCCGAATCATGTTAGCAATTGCCGATTTTATGATTATGAAATTTGGCAAATGGATGTAAAACTGCATTCTGAATGGATTTACGGAGGAAGAGTTGTATATGATGCAACCGAAGGTTTTATCGATCCAAAGGAGCTAACAAAGTGTGCAAGCTCCAATGATCCATTTATGGACTGGTGCAAACATCTCGGAGTTGGAATATACGCTTTGATAAGTTGATCAAAGCATATAGTTTTATCTGCACTTACGGTGAAGCCTGTATTTACTAAAAAGTGAGTGGGAGCACTACAATTTTCGATAAGTATATGTGAATGACATATTGTAGATCGGAAATAATGTAGAATTATTCGCAAAGCATAAAGGAGTGTTTGAAAGGAGTTTTTCAAAGAAAGACCTCGGTGAAGTTGCTTACATATTGAGCATCAAGATCTATAGAGATAGTTCAAGGCGCTTGATAAGTTTTTTCAATGAGTACATACCTTGACAAGATTTTGAAGTAGTTCAAAATGGAGCAGTCAAAGAAAGAGTTCTTGCCTGTGTTACAAGGTGTGAAATTGAGTAAGACTCAAAACCCGACCACGGCGAGAAGATAGAAAGAGAATGAAAGTCATTCCTATGCCTTGGCCATAGGTTTTATAAAGTATGCCATGCTGTGTACGGACCTGTTGTATACCCTGCCCGAGTTTGGCAAAGGAGTACAATAGTGATCTAGGAGTAGATCATCGACAGCGTCAAAATTATCCTTAGTGGAATAAGGATATGTTTCTCGATTATGGAGGTGACAAAAGGTTCGTCGTAAAGGGTTACGTCGATGCAAGTTTTGACACCGATCCGGATGACTCTAAGTCTCGATCTAGATACATATTGAAAGTGGGAGCAATTAGCTAGAGTAGCTTCGTGCGAGCATTGTAGACATAGAAAATTGCAAAATACATAACGGATCTAAATGTGAAAGACCCGTTGACTAAGACTCTCTCACAAGCAAAACATGATCACACCTTAGTACTCTTTGGGTGTTAATCACATAGCGATGTGAACTAGATTATGAATCTAGTAAACCCTTTGGGTGTTGGTCACATGGCGATGTGAACTATGGGTGTTAATCACATGATGATGTGAACTATCGATGTTAATCACATGGTGATGTGATCTAGATTATTGACTCTAGTGCAAGTGGGAGACTGAAGGAAATATGCCCTAGAGGCAATAATAAAGTTATTATTTATTTCCTTATATCATGATAAATGTTTATTATTCATGCTAGAATTGTATTAACCGGAAACATAATACATGTGTGAATATATAGACAAACAGAGTGTCACTAGTATGCCTCTACTTGACTAGCTTGTTAATCAAAGATGGTTACGTTTCCTAACCATGGACAAAGAGTTGTTATTTGATTAACGGGATCACATCATTACTTGAATGATCTGATTGACATGACCCATTCCGTTAGCTTAGCAACCGATCGTTTAGTATGTTGCTATTGCTTTCTTCATGACTTATACATGTTCCTATGACTATGAGATTATGCAACTCCCGTTTACCGGAGGAACACTTTGTGTGCTACCAAACGCGTCAACGTGCGGGTGATTATAAAGGTGCTCTCAGGTGTCTCCAAAGGTACTTGTTGGGTTGGCGTATTTCGAGATTAGGATTTGTCACTCCAAATGTCGGAGAGGTATCTCTGGGCCCTCTCGGTAATGCACATCACTTAAGCCTTGCAAGCATTACAACTAATGAGTTAGTTGCGAGATGATGTATTACGGAACGAGTAAAGAGACTTGCGATAACGAGATTGAACTAGGTATTGGATACCGACGATCGAATCTCGGGCAAGTAACATACCGATGACAAAGGAACAACGATGTTGTTATGCGGTTTGACCGATAAAGATCTTCGTAGAATATGTGGGAGCCAATATGGGCATCCAGGTCCCGCTATTGGTTATTGACCGGAAACGTGTCTCGGTCATGTCTACATTGTTCACGAACCCGTAGGGTCCGCACGCTTAAGGTTTCGATGACAGTTATATTATGAGTTTACATGTTTTGATGTACCGAAGGAGTTCGGAGTCCCGGATGAGATCGGGGACAAGACGAGGAGTCTCGAAATGGTCGAGACGAAAAGATTCATATATTGGATGATATGGTTAGGCCAAGGGGTCAAGCCCATGAGACTTTAGGTCTGTGGCAAAAGGAGTTTTATGGAGGCGAGAGGGCCAAACGCCGAGACCTGGCGTCGGCCTGGGCTGACGCCGAGGCCCATGGCGTCGGGCGACGCCAAGGATTGTGGCGTTTGGTCCTGAGTCCGAGTGGACTCTTGCCTTTCGAGCAAAACCGACTTTGAGGAGGCTTTTGCTCCAAGTTTTACCCCGGGCTCAACATATAAATAGAGGCAGGGCTAGCACCAAAGACACAACAATTGATCCTTGGATCTCTTAGCGTGTCGGTGCCCCCTCCACCATAGTCCACCTCGATAATATCGTAGCTGTGCTTAGGCGAAGCCCTGCGACGGTAGAACATCAAGATCGTCACCACGCCGTCGTGCTGACGGAACTCTCCCTCGACACTCGGCTGGATCGGAGTTCGAGGGACGTCATCGAGCTGAACGTGTGCTAGAACTCGGAGGTGCCGTAGTTTCGGTAACTTGATCGGTCGGGCCGTAAGAGCGTCGACTACATCAACCGCGTTGTGCTAACGCTTCCGCTTCGGTCTCACGAGGGTGCGTGAGACAACACTCTCCTCTCTCGTTGCTATGCATCACCATGATCTTGCGTGTGCGTGGAAATTTTGAAATTACTACGTTCCCCAACAAAGGTATCGAGCCAGGTTTTATGGTTTGATGTTTTGCACGAGTAGAACACAAGTGAGTTGTGGACGATACAAGTCATACTTGCCTACCAAAGATGTCATACTTTGGTTCAGCGGTATTGTGAGATGAAGCAGCCGGGACCGACATTACGCGTACGCTTACGCGAGACTGGTTTCACCGTTACGAGCACTCGTGCTTAAAGGTGGCTGGCGGGTGTCTGTCTCTCTCACTTTAGTTGAACCGAGTGTGGCTACGCCCGGTCCTTGAGAAGGTTAAAATGGAGTCTATTTGACGAAGTATCGTTGTGGTTTTGATGCGTAGGTGTGATTGGTTCTTGCTTAAGCCCGTAGCAGCCACGTAAAATTTGCAACAACAAAGTAGAGGACGTCTAACTTGTTTTTGCAGGGCATGTTGTGATGTGATATGGCCAAGACGTGATGCTATATTTTATTGTATGAGATGATCATGTTTTGTAACCGGTTATCGGCAATCGGCTGGAGCCATATGGTTGTCGCTTTATTGTATGAAATGCAACGCATACAGTAATTGCTTTACTTTATCACTAAGCGGTAGCGATAGTCGTAGAAGCAATAGATGGCGTAACGACAACGATGCTACGATGGAGATCAAGGTGTCGCGCGGTGGCGATGGTGATCATGATGGTGCTTGGAGATGGAGATCACAAGCACAAGATGATGATGGCCATATCATATCACTTATATTGATTGCATGTGATGTTTATCCTTTATGCATCTTATCTTGCTTTGATTGACGGTAGCATTTTAAGATGATCTCTCACTAAAATTATCAAGAAGTGTTCTCCTGAGTATGCACCGCTGCCAAAGTTCGTCGTACCCGGACACCACGTGATGATCGGGTGTGATAAGCTCTCGTCCATCTACAACGGGTGCAAGCCAGTTTTGCACACACGGAATACTCAGGTTATACTTGACGAGCCTAGCATATGCAGATATGGCCTCGGAACACGGAGACCGAAAGGTCGAGCGTGAATCATATAGTAGATATGATCAACATAGTGATGTTCACCATTGAAAACTACTCCATCTCACGTGATGATCGGTCATGGTTTAGTTGATTTGGATCACGTAATCACTTAGATGACTAGAGATGTCTGCCTAAGTGGGAGTTCTTAAGTAATATGATTAATTGAACTTAAATTTATCATGAACTTAGTCCTGGTAGTATTTTGCAAATTATGTTGTAGATCAATAGCTTGCGCTGTTGCTTTCATATGTTTATTTTGATATGTTCCAAGAGAAAAATGTATTGAAAGATGTTAGTAGCAATGATGCGGATTGGATCTGTGATCTGAGGTTTATCCTCATTGCTGCGCAGAAGAATTATGTCCTTGATGCACCGCTAGGTGACGGACCTATTGCAGAGCGGATGCGCACGTTATGAACGTTTGGCTAGCTCAATATGATGACTACTTGATAGTTTTGTGCACCATGCTTTATGGCTTAGAATCGGGACTTCAAAGATGTTTTGAACATCATGGACCATATGAGATGTTCCAGAATTGAAGTTAATATTTCAAGGAAATACCGAGTTGATAGATATGAAGTCTCCAACAAGTTCTATAGCTAAAAGATGGAGGAGAATCGCTCAACTAGTGAGCATGTGCTCGATTGTCCGGGTACTACAATCGCTTGAATCAAGTGGGAGTTAATCTTCCGATAAGATAGTGATTGATAGAATTCTCTAGTCACCATCACCAAGTTAGCGAACTTCGTGATGAACTATAGTATGCAAGGGATGATGAAAATGATTCCGAGTTTTCATGATGATGAAATCGACGAAGGTAGAAATCAAGAAAGAACATCAAGTGTTGATGGTTAACAAGACCACTAGTTTCAAGAAAAGGGCAAAGGGATAGAAGGAACTTCAAGAAGAACGACAAGCAAGTTGTTGCTCAAGTGAAGAAGCCCAAAGTCCGGACCTAAGCACGAGACTAAGTGCTTCTACTGCAAAGGGACTGGTTACTAGAAGCAGAACTACCCCAAGTATTTGGCGGATAAGAAGGATGGCAAAGTAAACAAAGGTATATTTGATATACATGTTATTGATGTGTACTTTACTAGTGTTTATAGCAACCCCTCGGTAATTGGTACTGGTTCAGTTGCTAAGAGTAGTAACTCGAAACGGGAGTTGCAAAATAAACAGAAACTAGTTAAGGGTGAAGTGACGATGTGTGTTGAAAGTAGTTTCAAGATTGATATGATCATCATCGCACACTCCCTATACTTTCGGGATTAGTGTTAAACCTAAATAAATGTTATTTGGCGTTTGTGTTGAGCATGAATATGATTTGATCATGTTTATTGCAATACGGTTATTCATTTAAAATCAGAGAATAATTGTTGTTCTATTTAAATGAATAAAACCTTCAATGGTCATACACCCAACGAAAATAGTTTGTTGGCTCTCGATCGTAGTGATGCACATATTCATAATATTGATGCCAAAAGATGCAAAGTTAATAATGATAGTGCAACTTATTTGTGGCACTGCCGTTTAGGTCATATCGGTGTAAAGCGCATGAAGAAGCTCCATCTTGATGGACTTACGGAACCACTTGATTATGAATCACTTGGTACTTGCGAACCGTGCCTCATGGGCAAGATGACTAAAACGCCGTTCTCCGGTACTATGGAGAGAGCAACAGATTTGTTGGAAATCATACATACAGATGTATGTGGTCCGATGAATGTTAAGGCTCGCGGCGGGTATCATTATTTTCTGACCTTCACAGATGATTTGAGCAGATATGGGTATATCGCTTGATGAAACATAAGTCTGAAATAGTTGAAAGGTTCAAAGAATTTCAGAGTGAAGTGGAAAAATCATCGTGACAAGAAAATAAGGTTTCTACGATCGATCGCGGAGACAAATATTTGAGTTACTGAGTTTGGTCTTCAATTAAAACAATGTGGAATAGTTTCACAAATTCATGCCAACTGGAACACCACATCATAATGGTGTGTCCGAACATCATAACCGTACTTTATTGGATATAGTACAATCTATGATGTTTCTTACCAATTTACCAATATCGTTTTGGGATCATGCATTAGAGACAGCTGCATTCACATTAAAAAGGGCACCATCTAAATCCGTTGAGACGACACTATATGAACTGTGGTTTAGCAAGAAACCCAAGTTGTCATTTCTTAAAGTTTGGAGTTGCGATGCTTATGTGAAAAAGTTTCATCCTGATAAGCTCGAACCCAAATCGGAGAACATGCCAGCACTGCTGATGACTTTCAGCGTGCTGATGAGAACACAAGTTCCAGGGCTGACGACTCCATTCCAGCTGCTGAAGAAACTCCCAGGGCATCCACAAGTGGTGCGCCTGAAGAATCTGAAGGAAACAGGGCAACTGCACCAGTTGTGCCTGAAGAAACTGTACCACAATCCTCAGCTCCTCCTGCACCAACACCAACTCCAATTCTTCCTTCTGCCTATGAAGTGAAGAAGACAAAGGCTGCAGAGAGAGCTGCAGTGAAGAAAAGGAAGGCATCAGCTGCGTCAAATTCTTCGGCTACGAAGAAATTGAAGCCAATGACCAGCTCGATTGAAAATCCTATTGATGCCATTCCCATTTCCTCCATGTCATCCAAGGAAATTGTTCCCTTTGGAGAAGAATACACGATCCCAAGCGGATCAGATGAAGAAAAACAATTTGTTGCTACTTCAGAACAGCTTGATGAAGAAATTGATGTGGAAGCTTTCCCTTCAACTCATGTTGCTTCCTCACCCGTGCCTCAATTCACAGCTGAAGAGGCAGGCGCTGAGGAAATTGAAAAAGAAGATGAAGATGTGGATATTGGGTGCACTACACCGGTAATGAACGATGACTTTTGGGAAAGTCAGCACCCCAATACTCCTCTCTTCACTCCACTTCAACAAGTCCCTCAGTCCCCGGCTACAACTGTTCAAATGGGCTCTGAAGAAACTCATCCCACATCATCTGTCAACGAAGAGATTCCAGCCACTAGCGCTGAAGAACCAACTGCTGATCCTCAAACTGCACAAGGAGAGGAACCAGAAATTCCTCAGCCTGAAGAACCTGAAATTGCGATTCCTGAGGTTGTGCTTCAAATAACAGATATTCCTCTGCCCAAGCCAAAGAATCCATTTTTGAGCAAGCAAAAGTTCAAGGCTGAAGATTTCTTTTCTGAGCATGTGTTCTTCACTGCCTACAATCCTTATGACTCTGCTTGAATGAGGAAAAGACGCTTCTGGACTCCAACACAAGCAAATTTCTATTCCTCAGTGCTATTCGACAAGGACAAGATCTTCGACCATGAGCATATTCCTCATGTTGATATGGTATCACTGCCGTGCTTCGAGCCAGTACTCCGTGTTCTTCATGATGCAGGGCTGCTGAATTTCTGCACCGATATATGTGACTGGAATGAAGAACTCATTCTTCAGTTCTATGCCACCCTGCACATCACCGGAGATGCTGAAGATATCAACTCATGGGTTCTGGATTGGATGACTGAAAATACTCACTACAAGGCACCAGCAACTGAATTGCTTCGTGTCCTTCCTCTTGATCCTCCCCATGAATCTGCTCGTTGCCTCTACAATGAACGTGAACTGTCTGATCACTTCATGCAAGTACTGATGAAGCCACTGAAGCCAGGCCAAGCCCCTCGAACCAAATTCCTCGTCAAGGATTTGCTATATGTGCCTCGGACTGTGTACCGGATCTTGACGAAGACTATGAGTCCAATCAAAGGCCACGACTCAAATGATGAAGACGTCGTTGGCATCATGAAGAACATGCTTTTCAATATCATTCATGGCGTTCCAGTCAACTTCCATGATTTCCTCATGAGGACTCTGGCCAATATTGCAATGTCACCTTTTGAGCTGAAGCCCTATGCGCCTTGGATCATGAGATTCATCCGAGCAAGATCTTCACTGAACTACAAGGTGACACTCAATCATGGCAGCTTTACGCGCCCATTGAAGTCCTCAAGCGACCAATTTTGTCATCCGATGACAAGGGCAAGGCAGCAACTGTAATTGATGAAGGCACTCGTCCATTGGATGGTCGGTTTAGCAAAGCTGCATCTTACTCCACCAATGACGATTACGCTACGCATGATACTTGCCGCAAATACCTCAACCAAGAAACAGCCTCAAGCCACAAAGACCTGTGGTGATGACCGATCGTGAGTTACTCCTCGGTCTTCATCGGAAGGTTGATCGCAATCGAGAAATGGGTCAAGCGCCAATTTGCTGCAATTCTTCACAATATGACTTCAACACATAATGCAAAGAAGAAAACCAAGATTACCTACATGAAACCCTCAACCGCCCTCGGGCTGTTCTCAATCATGTCTATTCCGGAAGAATTGAAGACTATGGGTCTTGAGTGAAGCTTATGACTGGTCTGCACCACCTCGAAGAAATTCAAGAGAGTCAAAGTTCCCGATTTGGTGGCCAGCTCTTATTCTTCATCGCTGGCCCGATGAATATGAAGATTTGGGCGACAACTGCGGCAGGCCCTACTTCAACAACCAACCCCGATAACGCCGCGCCCTTCATCGACTTGAATATCTTGAGGCGTTAGTCCTCGCCGATCCTTTTGGTCATTTGATGACAAAGGGGAGAAATCTGAGTTAGTCTTCAAGCCGGTTTATACTATGGGCGTTTTATTAAGTTACAACTCTCGTTCTTCCAAACTTTTATTGGATCGAGTTGTAATCTTAACTCGATGGTGCCTCGATACTTTTGATCGTGCATTGTGCCGACTTTGCACTGTGCTCTAATACTTTTAATCGTGCTTCGATGCTCGATTTTGATACGTGTTATGCTCGATGCTTTTGAAGCACTAAGCTCAATGTGATACTTGAGCTCAAACCTTTGGTGTGATATTCCGCATGCTCATTCCTAGTTAATACTATTGCATGCATGCTGAATCTCATCAGGCACCATATTTCATCATGCATTTCAAATTCTTCATAGTATATGTATCAAATGCGTGTATGAATTACAAGATATAGGGGGAGATCTCCATGATTCAAATCTTCAAATGTGCATTGCCTCAAAAGCAAATTCCTCATTATGCACATATCCAGGGGGAGTTCTTCTATATCTTGCAATCAAATTCCTCAATATCAGTATTTACACTTCATATGTTTATCCCCGTTGAAAACTTAACCTATGTTGTCATCAATCACCAAAAAGGGGGAGATTGTAAGTGCATCTAGTGCCCCTTAGTGATTTTGGTGTATTGAGGACTTATAGGTTAAGTAACTGATCGCGTTGTGAGTGTACATAGGTCTATAAGTCTATGAGGAGTTTGATATTTACAGAGAAAGTCGACCCTAAAATGAAGTTCTTCGATCAAGACTTTGATATTCGAAGACTTTCAAGACTTTGAAAGTGAAGAAATTGGTGTGACCATGAAGACTTGATATTCATTCGAGGAATCAAGCGTGAAGACTTTTGTTTTCGTAGTTTCATTTTCTCTTTCTTGAGTCATAGGAAACACCGCATCGTTAAAGGGGTCGAGGAAATACTAAGGAAAAATTTCCATGTGATGCTCAACTCAAAATCCTACACCTACCAATCCCTTGAGTGAAGCCATTGGAAATCTCATACAGCTTCAATCAAATTCTTCATGTGATGAGACGCAGTTCTTACATTCACCGATGACTTTGCTCGACCGAGAGTTAGGAATTCGCCAAACGAATCACCTACACATGAGGAACATGATAGCCCCGAGGACTTTGAAAGTCAAATTTCCGACCGTTCTTTGTCATACTTGCATACGGCGGACCAAAATATCTTATCCACCTAACGGTCATATCATTGAAGGGCATTTATGTCTTATCATGTCGGGCTGCTCCTAGGCTATAAATAGCTGCCCCTACAACCACTAGCTGGTTGGCTGCTCGAGAGAACTCGACACTTGTCATCTGAGAGCAACCCATCCTCCGAGGACTTTGAGCGAAAATCATCAAGTGAGGAAAATCCCAAAACCAAACCCACAAAACCCCAAGTGATTGAGCATCACTGAAGAAATTGATCCTGCGTGGATCCGACGCTTGTTACCTTTGAAGAGTGTGCTTCTTCCAGACGGTTAGGCGTCAAGGTCTAGAGCATCCAAGAGGAATTGTGGATCGCCGAGTGACCAAGTCTGTGAAGGTTTGGAAGTCACCTGAAGACTTACCACGAGTGATTGGACGACGCATGCATGGTCTTAGTTCAAGGAGAATACGGTGAGGATCGGGTGTCCTGAGTTGCGGCTCGAGAGATCGGGTGTCCGGACTGTGTGTCCTCGAGTTTAAATACTCGGCCGCTCAACCAGACGTATAACCGAGACAGCAGTTGGAACTGGTTTACCAAATCATTGTCTTCACCAACTGACTGGTTCTATTTCCTCAACTCTTTCATTTCCTCATTCTGTGTTGCATATTTTTCATATCTGTGCTTGAAGACTTTGACTGAAGACGTTCACAAATTCCTCAGTTCAATTTCTTCAGTCTGTTTGTCTTCATCTTGTTATCCTGTGTTTACGCTTCCTGTACTCTGTTCTAGTCGTCATTTCATCATGCTGACTATGTGTGTAATCTGTTATGTTTACCTTTGAGTACTTATTCCGCTGCAAATAGTTCTTCGCTAAGGAATTTCCTCACCGGCAAATTCCTCAGTGAAGAATTTCATAAAAATCGCCTATTCACCCCCCCCTCTAGTCGATATAACGCACTTTCATTTTCCTCCATCTTACAACTGAAGAACTTGTCGGAGACTTCATATCTCTCGACCCGGGCATGAGCTTGGAAAACCATTTTCAGCTCTTCGAACATCTCATATGCTTCGTGTTGCTCAAAACGCTTTTGGAGCCCTGGTTCTAAGTTGTAAAGCATGCCGCACTGAACAAGGGAGTAATCATCAGCACGAGACTGCCAAGCGTTCATAACGTCTTGGTTCTCTGGGATGGGTGCTTCACCTAGCAGTGCTTCTAGGACATAATCTTTCTTTGCAGCTATGAGGATGATCCGCAGGTTCCGGACCCAGTCCGTATAGTTGCTGACATCATCTTTTAGCTTGGTTTTCTCTAGGAACGCGTTGAAGTTGAGGGCAACATTAGCGTGGGCCATTTGATCTACAAGACATATTGTAAAGATTTTAGACTAAGTTCATGATAATTACGTTCATCTAATCAACTTATTCAATGAACTCCCACTCAGACAGACATCCCTCTAGTCATCTAAGTGAAACATGATCCAAGTCAACTAGGCCGTGTCCGATCATCATGTGAGATGGACTAGTCATCATCGGTGAACATCTTCATGTTGATCGTATCTTCTATACGACTCATGCTCGACCTTTCGGTCTTTCGTGTTCTAAGGCCATGTCTGTACATGCTAGGCTCGTCAAGTCAACCTAAGTGTATTGCGTGTGTAAATCTGGCTTACACCCGTTGTATTCGAACGTTAGGATCTATCACACCCGATCATCACGTGGTGCTTTGAAACAACGAACCTTCGCAACGGTGCACAGTTAGGGGGAACACTTTCTTGAAATTATTGCGAGGGATCATCTTAATTAAGCTACTGTCGTTCTAAGCAAATAAGATGTAAAACATGACAAACATCACATGCAATCAAATAGTGACATGATATGGCCAATATCATATTGCTCCTTTGATCTCCATCTTCGGGGCGCCATGATCATCTTCGTCACCGGCATGACACCATGATCTCCATCATCGTGTCTTCATGAAGTTGTCACACCAAAGATTAATTCTACTTCTATGGCTAACGCGTATAGCAATAAAGTAAAGTAATTTACATGGCGTTGTTCAATGACACGCAGGTCATACAAAAAATAAAGACAACTCCTATGGCTCCTGCCGGTTGTCATACTCATCGACATGCAAGTCTTGATTCCTATTACAAGAACATGATCAATCTCATACATCACATATATTTCGTTCATCACATCCTTTTGGCCATATCACATCACAAGGCATATGCTGCAAAAACAAGTTAGACGTCCTCTAATTGCTGTTGCATGTTTTTACGTGGCTTCTATAGGTTTCTAGCAAGAACGTTTCTTACCTACGTAAAACCACAACGTGATATGCCAATTTCTATTTACCCTTCATAAGGACCCTTTTCATCGAATCCGCTCCAACTAAAGTGGGAGAGCAGACACCGCTAGCCACCTTATGCAACTAGTGCATGTCACCGGTGGAACCTGTCTCACGAAGCGCACGTGTAAGGTCGGTCCGGCCGCCTATCCCACGATGCAGCCAAGCAAGATAAGACTAGTAGTGGCAAGAAAATTGACAACATCTACGCCCACAACAAGTTTGTGTCCTACTCGTGCATTGTAACTACGCATAGACCTAGCTCATGATGCCACTGTTGGGGAACGTTGCAGAAAATAAAAATTTTCTACGCTTCACCAAGGTCAATCTATGGAGTCATCTAGCAACGAGATAGAGGAGTGCATCTACATACCCTTGTAGATCACGCGCGGAAGCGTTCAAGAGAACGGGGTTGAGGGAGTCGTACTCGTCGTGATCCAAATCACCGGAGATCCTAGCGCCGAACGGACGGCACCTCCGCGTTCAACACACGTACGGTTGGGAAGACGTCTCCTCCTTCTTGATCCAGCAAGGGGGAAGGAGAGGTTGATGGAGATCCAACAGCACGACGGCGTGGTGGTGGATGCAACAGCGATCTCGGCAGGGCTTCGCCAAGCACAGCGAGAGGGAGAGGTGTCACGGGAGGGAGAGGGAGGTGCCAGGGGCTAGGGTGCGCATCCCTCCCCCCTCTTTATATAGGGGTCCAGGGGGGCGCCGGCCCCTCAAGATCCCATCTACATGGGGGGCGGCGGCCAAGGGGGGTGGCTTGCCCCCAAGCCAAGTGGGTGCGCCCCCCCACCCCTAGGGTTTCCAACCCTAGGCGCAGGTGGTCCAAGGGGGGGCGCACCAGCCCACCAGGGGCTGGTTCCCCTCCCACTTCAGCCCATGGGGCCCTCCGGGATAGGTGGCCCCACCCGGTGGACCCTCGGGACCCTTCCGGTGGTCCCGGTACAATACCGGTGACCCCCGAAACTTTCCCGATGGCCAAAACTGGACTTCCCATATATAAATCTTCACCTCCGGACCATTCCGAAACTCCTCATGACGTCCGGGATCTCATCCGGGACTCCGAACAACTTTCGGGTTACCGCATACTAATATCTCAACAACCCTAGCGTCACCGAACCTTAAGTGTGTAGACCCTACGGGTTCGGGAGACATGCAGACATGACCGAGACGACTCTCCGGTCAATAACCAACATCCAGATCTAGATACCCATGTTGGCTCCCACATGCTCCTCGATGATCTCATCGGATGAACCATGATGTCAAGAATTCAATCAATCCCGTATACAATTCCCTTTGTCAATCGGTACGTTACTTGCCCGAGATTCGATCATCGGTATCCCAATACCTCGTTTAATCTCGTTACCGGCAAGTCACTTTACTCGTACCGTAATGCATGATCCCGTGACCAGAAACTTGGTCACATTGAGCTCATTATGATGATGCATTACCGAGTGGGCCCAGATACGTCTCCGTCATACGGAGTGACAAATCCATCTCGATTCGTGCCAACCCAATGTACACTCTCGGAGATACCCGTAGTGCACCTTTATAGTCACCCAGTTACGTTGTGACGTTTGGCACACCCAAAGCACTCCTACGGTATCCGGGAGTTGCACAATCTCATGGTCTAAGGAAATGATACTTTACATTTGCAAAAGCTCTAGCAAAACAAACTACACGATCTTGTTCTATGCTTAGGGATTGGGTCTTGTCCATCACATCATTCTCCTAATGATGTGATCCCGCTATCAATGACATCCAATGTCCATAGTCAGGAAACCATGACTATCTGTTGATCAACGAGCTAGTCAACTAGAGGCTCACTAGGGACGTGTTGTGGTCTATATATTCACACATGTATTGCAATTTCCGGATAACACAATTATAGCATGAACAATAGACAATTATCATGAACAAGGAAATATAATAATAACTATTTTATTATTGCCTCTAGGGCATATTTCCAACAGCTGTGTATGGTTAAACCATAGTTGTCATGTATGGACAACTATAGTTGCTGTGTATGATTAACTAGCTGCCACGTATGCACAAATGTAATTGACATCTATCACCGTGTTCGGGCAAGCGTTCTTTTGTCTGTTTGGGCGAGAAGCACCCACACGTGTGGCACTAAATGATAACGCTCACACGATGTTGGGGCTTACGTGGCTCTCCACCCAGATGACAACTGATTCAAAAATCATGTAAATGGACCGAACGACATTGATTGCGTGTGAACGTGTTGATAAGTGACACGCGTCACAAAACCACCTGTCGAAAAAAAGAATCTCAGTCAACACTTAGCATGTGCTGCAACCTTTAAGTATCAAAAGTTCTCGAACTTAGACAATGCCCTTAAATGGTATAACGAACACCAGACTGAAATGTTTACTTCGGACGAAAGTTTTCATACAATTTGTTGCAAGCTAGTGATCTTTTTTTTCATAGCCAAGATTCTTTCTCGGGATGAAGGTGTGAGTAATTATCATCAGGTTCCAGTGACCCAAGATGCGAGTGCGAGTGCATATCAAACTATGAGTTATCTCTTGCTTAACTTAGAAATGGGTAGGAGAACGAATCTTCGTCCATCTTTAGACGGTAAAATCCAAGATATGTACAACGCGTGTGAGCGTTATCACTTGGGTATTTCTATGCCGTGCTCTCTTTTTTTCAGCCACACCTACGTGCAATCAGAATCTAATATGCCGTGTTGAGTGATTTATTACTCTTACCCTCAAAATAAATGAAACAATTTAGGACAGTCGATGTGGCTAAAAAATGGCAACATATGCTCTGAACGGGGAAAACTAAAAGAAGATTATTGCTTCATCTATCACCTGTTATTTCAGCCCCACCTATGTGTTCGGTCCATCTGAATTCTGAATAGATAAGCAGACCGAAAAGTCTTCCTCATGTGCAATGCCAGGATTTTTTTTCGGAAATGTTAACGCCCACACGTGTGGGCGTTTGCACATCGCCCCCACGCCTCCATCACCACTCATTTTGCCACGTATGAATAGATGACATCAGCAGATTTTTTTTGGTTTTCGGCTTAAAAATGTTGTATCTCCTAAATAAAAAAGCGAACTAAAATCCGTTTTCACCATTAAATCCGTCTCGTGAGATCTTCAAAACTAGACCCCATGTTGATATGTTTCGACGAATTTATTTTTTTGCGAAGTTGCCATGATGTTTACACCGCAGCTGCCATAGGGCTTAAACTAAAGTTGCCATGTGGCAATTTTAGTTTGTAGATCATGGCAATTTTAGTATTTTGATGATGGCAACTCCAGTACTTTGACCATGAAAATTATTTTTTGTATGAACCATGACAATTTTACGTGCATGTATCATGGCAATTTTAGTTTATGGTTCATGACAAGTCTAGTTTCTTAATTCCTCGTTTTATAAATGTCAAAATTTACTTTTAAATATAGAAGAAAATAGCTGAAACATATCATGGCAACTTCAGTGTAAACATCATGGCAATTCATATGCAATAGACATGGCAACTTTTAATCCAAATTTTTTTTCATCAAAACATATCAACATGGATCTAGTTTCGAAGATCTCATCGCGAGGGATTTAATGGTGAAAATGGATTTTCAATCAGATTTTTCGTTTAAGAGATAAAACATTTTTAAAACTGAAAATCCAAAAAAATTCCTGCATGCATGCATGCGATGACGTGGCAATCTGTTTACATTAGAGACGTGTGGTGCGTCTCCCTTCCTGCCACACGTGTGGCAGTTAGCGCGACCCTTTTTTTTGGAATTGCGTCCAGAAAACAACAACAGTGTGTAGTTTTCCAGTGGCCCGGCGGCGACAGAAGGTTGCTATTCTAACTTCTGAATATCCAGATAGCTAGGGGAAAATGTGCCGCCGGCGATGGGCTTGGAGCGAGGCAAGAAGCCGCACGCCGTGTGCCTGCCGGCACCGGCGCAAGGGCACATCACGCCGATGCTGGAGATGGCCAAGCTCCTGCACGCCCGGGGCTTCCACATCACCTTTGTCAACACCGAGTTCAATCATCGCCGGCTGCTCCGCTCCCGCGGGACGGCGGCACTCGACGGCCTCCCGAGCTTCCGCTTCGCCGCGATACCAGATGGGCTCCCCGCGTCAGAGGCCGACGCCACCCAGGACGTCCCCGCCCTGTGTCCACTGCATCTCCACGCCAGCAGCAGCGTCCCCACCGGCACCCCGCTCGATGGCCTCAGCTCCAACCTGTGGAAGGAGCAGGACGTACGGCCTCCTGGAGTGGCTTGACGGGCATGGCGCCGGAGCCGTCGTGTACGTCAACTATGGAAGCGTCCCCGTGATGACGAACGAGCAGCTCCTGGAGTTCGGGTGGGGGCTGGCCGACCGCGGCTATGCATTCATATGGAACATCCGGTCGGACCTCATCAGGGGAGAGACGGCCGTGATGCCGCCGGAGTTCCTGACATCGGTTCACCGCCGCGCCATGCTGACGACATGGTGCCCGCACGCGGAGGTCCTCAGGCACGAGGCGGTGGGGGTGTTCCTGACGCACTCCGGCTGGAACTCGACGGTCGAGAGCATCTCCGTCGGCGTGCCGATGCTGTGCTGGCCGTTCGCCGGGGAGCAGCAGGCCAACTGCCGGTACAAGTGCACCGAGTGGGGGATCGGGGTGGAGATCGGCGGCGAGGTGAAGCGGGCGGAAGTGGCGGCGATGATACGCGAGGCGATGGTGGGGGGAAAGGGACGGGAGATGAGGTGGCGCGCCACGGAGTGGAAGGAGAAGGCCCAGCGCGCATCGCTGCCAGGTGGGGCCGCGGAGGCCAACCTAGACAAGGTGATTCGTAGCGTGCTCCTCGCCAAGTACAACGCGCCTACTAAAAATCAGTCATCTGAGATTTAACTAAGTCTCAATCGACCATGCAACATTTTATGTCATCGTTTGCAATATTTTTCTCTACTGGTTGCAATATCTGTTTTTAGAGGAAAAGGGCAACAACGGCCCAACTCCATTCCATTACGAAATGAAACACCGAGTTTAGATCTTACAAAAGTAGCACGTGGAGGAGCAGAAAACCCACTGCCTCAGCCACAGCGCAGAAATGCGCCCCATAAGGGAAAGTACACAACAAAAACAAGCTGGCCTTACATAACGAAAGTTCACCCATGTTTACACCATGGTTGCCTAGGTACAGGGGAGCCCCATTTACATCTACTCCCCAGCTACCAGAAGGTCTTCAGTGAGCACTGTCCCACTTCAGCCAGGATCTGGCCACATCAGAAGAAGGGGGCTCCTCGCCAGTTGCTCCAGCTCCCTTGACCATTTTTCCAGCTCGTTCCTGGCATGACCTGAGGAGGCATTCCCACGAAGACAGATTCGACACAGTTTTTTACCATATAGCCTGCATCCCAGGCCAGACAACAACATCAAAAAACATGTTATTGCGAGTTTTCCAGATAGCCCACCGGCCAGCTGCATGTATGATATTGATTGCAGCAAATCTATCTCCTCTAGACCAATAGGAAGAGAAGGACATCATATTGATGTCCCCCGCAAAACTAGTTAGCCTATTGATAGATCTTCAGAATTCAGTAGCAACAACACAACCCAAAAATAAATGGTAGCAAGATTCCAGGTCAGAGCAGAACACACAAGTTAGATCCGAAACGATTTTCCTCTTAACTAAACTGTCTCTAGTGAGCATGTCGTCCCTCATTGGTTGTAGGACACGTCATCCCACCGGTTGCAACATCCTTCATTGACAGCTATAGCATTTCATTTAGAATGGTTGTCACATTTATTATTGTTGCTTGCAATACCATTGTAACATTTTTTGTCCCCGTTTGTAACATCTAGTCGAGCCCCTTGCAACAAAAAACCACGCCGACGTCACTCGGCTGAGACTTCGTTAAGTCTCAGTCGACTGAGTTCTTGACACACCCATTAAACAAAGCTTCACGGGGATTGTTAAAAAAGACGGGGGCCAGCGCTCTGTGCTGGTCGACCGGGGCAACCCCCTGTCTAAGCCGCACGGTTGAGATTGTTGTCAACGTTGGATGTGCCCTGCTGCGTCATTCGCTTCTCGTCTCGAAGAGAAATAAAACCCTGACTCCTATTGCACACACACACAACAAATTCAACAGAGCATCCGGACCAACCTATGGTTGCACTGTTATTCTAGAACTTTGTGTGCTCAAGATCATACAACTTGTTGACTTAGGAAGGATACCAAACTCCCTCGGTTCCAATCTGAGTACAATGATAATGACACATTGGCTTTTTATATGGAGGATGCATATGATTATTATGATATATAACAAACTAAAGAATCTATTTCTTTTAGGGGTGCTTATGAAATTGCCTCTTTGCCTAAATTTGAAACTGGTGATGCTCCTTATAAATCTAGAAACATTGATATACTTAAATATTGCTTCAAAAAATTAGTAACAATCCTTATATTACTAATGATATTAAGAAAGTCTCCGTCGTCCGAGAAGAGATTTATGTTTTGCAGGTACCAATGGAAGAAGAATTATTGAAATTGATTGCTCTTTACATGAAAAAGATGAGGAAGAGTGAAGAACAAGGGGGAAGAGCGGGTTGATAACCTGTGCCCAACCTCGATTTAGGGCTACTGTTTCACTGTTTGCCTTTGCCTAACTTTGCAAATGAGGAGCGGCTAAGGAAAAATTGGTATCTCGACACGTCGGTCGATGACATGAGCGACATGTGCAACGACATACGGCTGGGCGACTTCCGACGATGATCCGCACCGTCACCCGTGAGGTTTCATGTCGAACAACAGCATGCGCGAGGCTGAGAGGTTGTCGCTCCTCGACGACGTCCTTCTCAACACCTTTTGACGCACTTGATCAGCCGGTTCTCGACACCATAAACGCCATCCTCCCGCCCTTGTACATCGTCGATCCGCTACATGTCCATGCCAGAAACGTCGTCCCCCCCCCCTCGCGACACCCCGCTCGACAAACTCAGCTCCAACCACTTGAAGGAGTAGGACGACCTCCTTGAGCGGCTCGATGGATGTGCACGATGCGAGAGCCGTCGCGTACGTCAACTACATAAGTGTCATCAATGCTGGAGTTTGGGTGGGGCCTGGCCAATAGTTTTTTTCAAGAATACGCCAAAGGCGTGCCATATTTTTATAGAAGGCAGAAAGCAATGTACAAGACGCAACCTATACTATGCAAACATAGATGGGCACAGTTCACACAACACCTACAGATACAAAGAGTCTACTCTCATACAAAATGCTCAAGAATACCTACTCCGAGACCTGCCTCCTTCCACTCCTTGAGTTCGCCTAAGATGTGATTGTGCAGCTGAACTATTGACATGAATTGGTGCTCCCGATTGAAGACCCTCGCATTTCTTTATTTCCAGAGCGACCAAGCTACCGCGATAATGAACATGTCAAATCCTCTCTTCTCTCGGCGTGGGAAGCTTTCCTGAACTGAGAGCCACCAATCTAGGAAGGAGTCTTGCTGTGTGGGTCGCATTACCTGAAGATTGAGGCCATCTAAGCACCTATGCCACACCTCCCTTGAGTACACACATTGGATATGGACGTGTTCGGCGTTGTCCTCATCTTGTAAACATAAGTAGCACTGCAAAGGTTGGTCCTGTAGGCCATGTCTTGCCCTCCGATCAGACGTCCAAATCCGATGCTGCACCGTTAGCCACACATGTATCTTACACTTGAGAGGGGCCCAACTCCGCCAGATGCACGAGGCGTATGATACACGCTCTAACCCTTGGTTGATTTTGCCATATACTGATCGCGTTGTGTAACTCCCCAATGGGTCACAAGGCCAGGTGAAGCTATTAGCAGCCAACGGATCCCTTTGGACAGATGCAATCGCATGACAGAGTTGCATGAGTTGGATATGAGCTATGAATGATAGATCTCCTCAACATCCATTGTCCACAGTCCATCCTGTAACGCCTCCTGAACTGTCCTCCTATTCTTAGTTCTAGCTCGGACGCGACTGTGAATCAGAGGGGCCACATCCGCAATCCCGAAGCCATGTATCCATCTATCGCGCCAGAATAGGGTCATGGCTCCATCTCCCACCGTGATTTTAATCAAGCTCTCAAACACCTGCCTCGCCTCCTTGTCAACATTCGAAGGAATTCCTTGCCAGGGTCTATCTGGGTCCGTTCTGCGGAGCCTCTCCCATCGCACACGAAGTGCCAGCGCCTGTAGTTGCAGGTTCTTTACACCAAGCCCTCCAAAGCTGACCGGTCTGCAAATCTTGTTCCACGCTACCAGGCACTGCCCTCCACCAACCTGATCCTTAGCTGTTCAGAAGAACGCACGCATCCACTGGCTGGCCAACTGTGACTACGCATTCATGTGGAACATCCAGTCTGTCATGGAATTAACACGTCAGATGTCCTAGTAAGAGGACTTAGTCGTGGAGCCATCGCAACGAGATTAGCAAAAAGGGGTTAAACCGGACAAAGGACACGGGGAGTTTATACTGGTTCTGCCCCTTGCGGTGAAGGTAAAAGCCTACGATCCAGTTGTGGTGGAATTGATGGGGTATCGATGAGCAGAGAGCGAATCCGCTTTACCTATCTATCGAGTTGTTATTACTTGTCCCTGAACCACCGCCAGGTCGTCCCTTTATATACACAGGTTGACACCTAGTGGTTTACAGAACACCGAGGCCGACTCATACACGTGTCCGGCTCGGTCTCAACCTTTCCTAACTTACAACACAAGTTTACACATCTCATGCCGGTTTACGTTTATGGGCTCTAAACCGCCTTTGGGCCTCTTAAGCGAAAGCGCCATACTCCTTGTCTTCATGGGCTTCAATACGGATGAGCATAAACCAGCCCCTCCTGGGCGGTTTACACTCAGTAGTTATATCCCCAACATTAGGCCCCAGATTGATTTGAAACTGTTCATGTCAATCTTCAATACTTAGAAAAATTCCTTGAACATCTTCCTATGATCCTTGTAAACCGCCATGACATATCCTCCATGTGAGCTTGGTAAACCGCCATGACGTTGATACGTCTCCAATGTATCTATAATTTTTGATTGTTCCATGCTATTATATTACCCCTTTTGGATGTTTATGGACTTTATTTTACACATTTATATCATTTTTGGGACTAACCTATTAACCGGAGGCCCAGCCCATATTGTCGTTTTATTGCTGTTTGAAAGATTTCAAGAAAAGGAATATCAAACGAGTCCAAACGGAATGAAACCTTTGGGAAACTTATTTTTGGAATGTACAATCTCGAACTTGGAGTGCAAGCCAGGGAAGCGTCGAGGAGGCCACGAGATAGGGGGGCGCGCCCACTCCCCTGGGCGTGCCCTCCACCCTCGTGGGCCCCTCGAGGCTCCCCTGACCGACTTCTTTCGCCTATATAAGCCTACGTACCCTAAAACATCGAAAAAGAAGATAGGTCGGGAGTTCCGCCGCCGCAAGCCTCTGTAGCCACCAAAAACCTCTCGGGAGCCTGTTCTGGCACCCTGCCGGAGGGGGAACCCATCACCGATGGCCATCTTCATCATCCCGGCGCTATCCATGACAAGGAGGGAGTAGTTCACCCTCGGGGCTGATGGTATGTACCAGTAGCTATGTGTTTGATCTCTCTCTCTCTCTCTCTCTCTCTCTCTCTCTCGTGTTCTCTTTATGGCACGATCTTGATGTATCGCGAGCTTTGCTATTATAGTTGGATCTTATGATGTTTCTCCCCCCTCTACTCTCTTGTGATGAATTGAGTTTTTCCTCTTGAAGTTATCTTATCGGATTGAGTCTTTAAGGATTTGAGAACACTTGATGTATGTCTTGCCGTGTTTATCTATGGTGACAATGGGATATCACGTGCCACTTGATGTATGTTTTGGTGATCAACTTGCGGGTTCCGCCCATGAACCTATGCATAGGGGTTGGCACACGTTTTTCGTCTTGAGTCTCCGGTAGAAACTTTGGGGCACTCTTTGAAGTACTTTGTGTTGGTTGGATGAATCTGAGATTGTGTGATGCATATCGTATAATCATGCCCACGGATACTTGAGGTGACAATGGAGTATCTAGGTGACATTAGGGTTTTGGTTGATTTGTGTCTTCAGGTGTTATTCTAGTACGAACTCTTGAATAGATCGATCCGAAATAATAACTTTGAGGTGGTTTCGTACCCTAGCATAATCTCTTCGTTTGTTCTCTGCTATTAGTGGCTTTGGAGTGACTCTTTGTTGCATTTTGAGGGATTGTTATATAATCTATCTATGTTATTATTGTTGAGAGAACTTGCACTAGTGAAAGTATGAACCCTATGCCTTGTTTCCTATCATTGCAATACCGTTTATGCTCACTTTTATCTTTACATACCTTGCTGTTTTTATATTTTCAGATTACAAAAACCTATATCTACTATCTATATTGCACTCGTATCACCATCTCTTCGCCGAACTAGTGCACCTATACAATTTACCATTGTATTGGGTGTGTTGGGGACACAAGAGACTCTTTGTCATTTGGTTGCAGGGTTGCTTGAGAGGGACCATCTTCATCCTACGCCTCCCACTGATTGATAAACCTTAGGTCATCCATTTGAGGGAAATTTGCTACTGTCCTACAAACTTGTGCACTTGCAGGCCCAACAACGTCTACAAGAAGAAGCTTGTGTAGTAGACATCAAGCTCTTTTCTGGCGCCTTTGCCGGGGAGGCTAGGCAAGCGGCACTCACACCCCGTCAACTAAGCTCTTTTCTGGCGCCGTTGCCAGGGAGGTGAGTGCTTGAAGGTATATCTTTAGATCTTGCAATCGAATCTTTTTGTTTCTTGTTTTATCACTAGTTTAGTTTATAAAAGAAAACTACAAAAAAAATGGAGTTAAGTTTGTCTCATACGCTTCATCTTTTTAATATCTTTCGTGAGTATGATGAAAAGGAAAATTGTGCTCAAGTGCTAGAAGAAGAAGTCTATAAAATGTTTGGTACTAAATTTTTGAATGATGAGCATGATTGCAATGTTGTTAGTATGAATTCCTTGAATATCTGTGATGCTAATGATATGCAAAGCCACAAGCTTGGGGATGCTATGTTTCATGAAGATGATGATGAAGCCATGTACCTAGGGTAGGGTCATGGACCTATCCAAGATACCCTCCCCAAGGACATCTCTAGAAGAAGTTACCTTTCAGTCGACCTAGAAGGATTTCACTCGACGGACTCGAAGATACTCGACCATGAAGTCACTCACTCGACCACCAGGAGATCTAGAGTCACTCTGCACAGGAACGGTCTGTCATTAAGTAGTCTTTATGGTCATCATAGCACTTTATGTATGGCGTTACCAGTAATGCCAGGTCTTAATGTACCTTAAACCCTGCATAACTGAGGGCCGGAGGGGTCTGGCGGACTCTATATAAGCCACCCCCTCCTCAGTGTAAAGGGTTTGCACCCTTGTAACTAATACGCACATAATCCAGTCGACCGCCTCTGGGCTCCGAGACGTAGGGCTTTTACTTCCTCCGAGAAGGGCCTGAACTCGTAAACATCTTGCGTATACAACTACTCCATAGCTAGGATCCTGCCTCTCCATTCCTACCCCCCTATTCTACTGTCAGACTTAGAACCACGACAGTTGGTGCCCACCGTGGGGCAGGTGTCTTAGCGACCTATTGAAGAAGTTGCGATTGTTCCGATCTCCTTCATCATGGTTTCAGGAGGAGTTTTGGTTGAGGGCCGCAAGATCCGTCTCGGCGCGCTCACGTTCATCGCCAACGACTCCGCTTGGCTTCAGGAGGCTCCACTCGACATCGACGTGATCCCCGTCCGCGGGGCGACGCACTTCCATGCGTGCGTCCGCGGCGTCCTCCTGTGGCAACCGTCGACCCGATGTCGGTCGACCCACGTCGCTCTTCCCCATCTCCTGCGGTGCAAGCGCTCACGGTGGTCAAGGCTTCAGCGGTGGGTGAGGCACGCGTGGCTTTCGATCAACCACTCCCAAGTCATGGCGATCGAGCCCGACGAATCTCTCTATGGCCTGTTCGACCCGTCGACTGGCTCCATAGAGACTGCATCCGAGTGCGACAGTAGTGATCCAGCGGCGCAGGTTCTGATGGTCAATGGACCGCGCAGTCCTCCCGATTTTCCCCGCACCGACGGAGTCGATGGCGGAGGCGATCCGGCGCACGCCCACGAAGAATATCAGCACGAGCCCCTCACGTTGCTACAAAGGGAAGATCTTCGCCGCCGGAACATGGATGCGCTGCGTACTCCTATCGTTGGAGAAACCCTCGAGGCTCGTGCCTTGGAGGACGCGTGTTTGGCCAACTTGGCTGAGCGCACTCGACTGGAGAACCTCCAGCAAGCACTCGACGAGCGCGTGCGGCAATGAGTTCCAGACTCCAGTCGACGTCAACTCTTTCCACAACCGACTTAGGTATATCGAACTCCGATTCGGAATCTAGCAGCTGCAGCCCGTATAGCAAAGTCAATTCAGCCCTCCCAGTCGGAGGCTGGCAGAGGCTTGTTACAGATCAGAGATTTGCTCCGGGCAGCGAGATCGGAATTAGCCAGACGCATCATGAAAGCAGGATTCACAGCAGATCCATCGCTGTGAATACAGTCCAGTCGACCCATAGCCCGAGATCGCCCCAGAGGCGTGAGGGACGTGGAGGTCGGCGTGATCAGTATTGTCGTGGATTTGTCACGGCAGATGTCCTAGTGAAAGGAGTTAGCCGTGGAGCCATCGCTACGGGTTTACTTGAAGGGGTTAAAGCGGACACAAAGACGCGAGGGTTTTTGTCAGGGCGCTCTGTGGCCACGAGCACCTATGGGGCAGGGGGGGCCCCTTCTAGTCCGGCAAGGGAGCAGAGGGCGTGCAGGCGGATCGAGGTCGGCGGGGGAGGCAGGCGATTTTACCCGGCTTCGAGCTCTCGGAGAGATAAAACTCTGCTGCTTTGTGTTTGTATTTGTTCTTGCTCGAGAGCGAGCGTATAGTGGTGTTGGGTCTCTGAATCGGAACCCCTTCTACGTGCGCATGGGCCTCCCTTTTATAGTCTAAGGGGTCACCGATGTGGCAGTGTAGGAAGAGGGTAGAAAGGTAAAAAAGCAGGTTGGTACAACAGGTGTCCAACAAAGCCCCTACCTAACTCGATGGCAGGGACAAGGGCATTTAATGCCCATCTGTCGCCCCAACGGTGTGAGAAACGACCGTTAGGGGCGCCACCGATCGCCACGATGGCCTCCTTGTCGACTCGCTTGCCACCTCGCTCCGCATGGCTGCCAAATACCGCCACGCCGTGCTCTGGGATGGCCACAGGGTGACACGTCGCTGGATGCGCTGGAGTTTGGGTGCAGGGTGGCAGCCTTGCCGCGGCAAGCGCCTTGCCGCAGCCCTTCTCTTGTCGCACCGGCAAGCTTGCCGGTCGCTGGGCCTTGCCAGGACGCGCGGGGCATCGCGACAAGTCTCCTAGAGGCGCCTTGGTTGGCCTTCCCGGCAAGCTCCTCTTGCCGGGGCCTTTGTCTTCTCAGTTGATACTTTGTTCTTGAATGGCAGCAATAGGAAATGACGGAGGGTCTTGGCGGGTGCCCGGCAAGCCTTGCCGCGGGGTGCTACAACTGCCCGTGCACAAGTTCGGGGTACTAAGGTACCCCTACTTTAATACACCGACAGAGCCCGGGCACTCGCCATACACAGTGCCGAAGCGCTGTTGGGCCAGGCCCAAACAATGCACGGACACGCTGCTGGATCCCAGCCGATTCGCGAATCCACCCCACTTCAGCAAGCCGCGTCAATTGCGGCGTCGTGGAGGCGCGGGGCGTCTTGCGATTTTCAAGGCGCCCTCCCTTGTGATCACGGGGTGGGGGCGAGGCCTCCTCACCCATCGCCTCGGCTCTGCATCTTCGCCACGCGGCCCTCATGCGCGTGGGGTCGTGGGCGGTGGAAGTGGGAAATCGAGCCGTCACGGGCGGAGGCAGCGGGTCGGCCCTGACTCCCTGCTCTCCCCGTGCTCTGATTGGCTGAGTGGGGCGGTCGAGCCCCCACCTTGCTCCTTAAAAAGGGATGGAAGGGGAGCGCAAAAATCCCGCACTTCCTCATCTTCTCCTTCCCTCAACTTCTGTTATCCTTCCTCTCATCCGCCATGGAGGGAGGGAACCCGGGTCCTTCATCGGTGGCGGCGAGAGTCGCCGCCAGGCAGCGCATCCCTCCCTATCCCACGCCCGTGGTGGCGGAACCAGCCCCGAGGGGGAGAGGGAGGGGGCGAGGCCGTGGGCGAGGCTGAGGGCGAGGTCGAGGTGCACGGGGAAGAGGCGGTCGGGGCGGCGCGTCGGCGTCGCCTCCGCCGGCGGTTCCACTCCTCCCGACGGTCCACACCGGGGACGATCCTTGGGAGTTCTTCGTCAAGCTGCGCCGGGCACCTCGTCGTCACCTCCGGCTTCCGGCTCCGTTTGCGAGCGCGATGGAGCCGGACCCGCCTGAGATGCTGGAATTGCGCATGAGGGGCTGCGGGATCAGCGGCACGCGAGTTAGTGTCGTATCCCCAGCCCCCGGCGTGATGTATCTTGATCTAGGGTGGAAGACGTTCGCCCGCATCCACAGCTTGACGCGCGGGGTTCACCCTCCATTTTAAGTTAATGGAGGCGACCTTCGCCGTCAAGGTCTTCGAGACTCCGGCACCGGGCGACATGCTGCGTGGACAGCTCCTCCGATGGCGAAGACTCCCCTCGGAGAGTGATGAGGAGGAGAGCGACAATGACGGCGAGGACGGCGGTGGGCTCGACTAGGCGTCGGCCGTCGCCTCGGCCACCGGCGACCCCATCATCCGGTCGCCGCCTTCAACTCCCCGGGGCCGTCTCCTTGGGCAGTGGCGTGGGAGGCTGCGGAAGAGGAAGAGGGGGTGGCGGCAAGGCCGTCAGCCGGAGAATCTGAGGCGTGGTGCCCTCGGCAGCGTCTTGGCGCCCTGCCGCCCGTCTTGAGCTCTACTTCCGTGCCTCCGTCTCCGCCAAGCCCCCGGCCGCCCCTGGATGTTCTCTTGGTATCTTCGCACACCGAGCTCACCTAGGCGCCCTTTGCCCTTCGGCAAACTTCTCTTGCCGGGGCCTCCTTGACCTACCTCTGAAGAGAGAAAGCAGGAGAGGATTACGGGCATCTTATCTTTTCGATTTGTAAGCCTTGGGCCTTAGCTGCATTTAAAACTTGTAATCCTCTCTTTCATGTTTTTCATCCTCTATGGACTTGTCTTTGGAATGGGATGTTTTTAATGAAAGAGAGGAATGCTTGCGGGTTATATCCTTTACTTGATTACGTGCCTTGTATGTTTCCACCCCACGCTTGAGGAACTTGCCGCGCAAGCACACTTGTCGAGTCTTGAACGTCAAGAGCCTGGTTGGCGGTCTTGCTTTCCGCAAGAAACCTTATCGGGCCGATTGCGGCGACTTGTATTGTTGAGCGGACTCGAAAACAAATCAAAGGCGACAACTTAGCTGCGATTCGCTCCTCCGTGCGAGTTTTTCCATACAAAACACGCTTTCGTTCAAGGACGCGACCTCGCATTCTCCAGTCCATAAGAGGATGCATGATGAGGGATGAAAAACTTATCTGATATCACAGCCCCCGGCAACTCTGGCTTGTCCGGACACAGGAGCCTGCGCCCTTTTCTTTTGTTCTTGCCGCTGGCATCGCAGCCCCCGGCGACCCTGGCTTGCCGCGAAGGAATCTTGGTACTCGCAGCCCCCAGCAACGCCGGCTCGCCGGGGCCCAGGTGCCAGTGCGCCCTTCCGTTCTTTTCTGTTTGCTGTTATTCCAGTCACAATAACAACTTAGACAGTGCCGTAATAAGTTACTTTTTGTAACGTAGCTTCATGTTGGGCAATGCAATGCTATGTTTCACCCTTTGTATGTTTATACCCTACGTTTTTAGGGGACTTGCCAGTGCATACACGCTTGCTGAGTGCGGAACATCAGCAGCCCGTTGGCGGTGTTGCCTCCGGCAAGAAACCTCGTCGGGCTAGTTGCAGCGCGCTTTCATTGTTGAGCGGGCTCGAAAACAAATCAAGGGTGCAACTTAGCCACGAGCCGGCTCCTCCGCGCACAAGTTTCCCATACAAAGGGTGTCTCACGGCAAGGCTCCCATACAAAGGATGTCGGGGCGCTCTGTGGCCACGAGCACCTATGGGGCAGGGGGGCCCTTCTAGTCCGGCAAGGGAGCGGAGGGCATGTGCAGAGCAGATCGAGGTCGGCAGCTGGGAGATTGGCGATTTTACCCAGCTTGGAGCTCTCCGAGAGATAAAACTCCTCTCTGCTGCTTTGTGTTTGTATTTGTTCTTGCTCGAGGCCTGAGCGTATAGTGGTGTTGGGTCTCGAACCGCGGAACCCCTTCTCGTGCGCATGGGCCTCCCTTTTATAGTCTAAGGGGTCACCGACAGTGGCGCAGTGTAGGAAGAGGGGTAGAAAGGTAAAAAAGCAGGTTGGTACAACAGTGTCCAACAGTGCCCCTTACCTAACTCTGACGGCAGGGGACAAGGGCATTTAATGCATGTCTGGTCGCCCCAACAGTGTGAGGAAACGACCGTTAGGGGCGCCACCGATCGCCACGATGGCCTCCTTGTCAGCTCCGCTTGCCACCTTGCTCCGCATGGCTGCGCAGCGCCTCGCCACGTGCTCCTGGGATGGCCCTGGGGCGACACGTCGCTGGATGCGCTGGAGTTTGGGTGCAGGGTGGCAGCCTTTCCGCGGCAAGCGCCTTGCCGCAGCCCTTCTCTTGTCGCGCCGGCAAGCTTGCCGGTCGCTGGGCCTTGCCGGGACGCGCGGGGCGTCGCGGCAAGTCTCCTAGAGGTGCCTTGGTTGGCCTTCCCGGCAAGCTCCTCTTGCCGGGGCCTTTATCTTCTCAGTTGATACTTTGTTCTTGAATGGCAGCAATAGGAAATGACGGAGGGTCTTGGCGGGTGCCCGGCAAGCCTTGCCGCGGGGTGCTACAACTGCCCGTGCACAAGTTCGGGGTACTAAGGTACCCCTACTTTAGTACACCGACAGTTTTATACTAGTTCGGCCCTTCGATGAAGGTAAAAGCCTACGTCTAGTTGTGATGGAATTGATGTGGTCTCGATGGCTAGGGAGCAAACAAGCTTCGCCTAGGCTCGAGTTATGGTTGTCTCCTTTGAACCGCTGCCGGGTCGTCCCCTTATATACACGGGTGACGCCCGTCGGTCCATAGAGTCCCAACCGGTTCATACTTGTATCCCGGTTGGTATCTCTCTATTCCTAACTTACAATACAAGTATACATCAGGCGGTTTACGACTCATGTGTTCTAAACCGACTATAGGCCTTGGGTCTTCATTTGCTTATACCACTAATGAAGTTAACTTGCGCCCAAGTAGGCCGGTTTACGCCTAGTGGTAATATCCCCAACATTAGGCCCCAGATTGATTTGAGCCGGTTCATGTCAATCCTTCACAAAATCTTGTGTCTTGGACATCTTACGGTAATTGGTAAACCGCCATGTCGTCATCATTTACGGTTGTCAGTAAACCGCATGGCGTCATCATGAAATTGCCATTTATAACACCCTCTTTTAATAATAGCTCCTGGATCCGCGCGCTTGACCTAGCTCTGTTGCCTTATAAATAAGACCGAAGGGTCATCCCTTTTCTTTTCTCCTCGTCTCTTCTTCTTCGTCTTCCCCGCGTCGCCAGCCATGGAGCTCCGCCGCCGTCGTCGACCTCTGCTTCGTCTTGGGCCGCTGCATCAACCTGAACGCACCATAGCATTGTGGCATCCTTCCGCATCTTCTCCGTTTCCAGTAAACTTTATTCTCTTCTTGACCTAGATCTGTTCTTAGGGTTCCATGTTCATCCTGTGTTCGTCGCGTGCTCATACCTGTTCTCTGACCTTGAATGAATCTGTGAATCCCTGCTGCGTTTAGTAGTAGTCTTTAAGCATCCGCCTATAGTTTCTCGTCTAAGTCCATAGATCTCCCGCACATACCCGCTCAATGGTTCACTTCTGTTCCTGCCTTACTCTTCGGAATATTTTCTGTTTTTGTGAGCTTGCTGTAGATCCGCGGCTGTGATAAGATCTTGTGAAACTTGTTTACGCATACCTAGTTATCCGCCGCCAATTGCTTCGATGCTTAGGTCAGCGGTTTAACTTATCATAGAAAAAAGTTACTAAACCGTATATACCATTAGTCCCTCGTTGAACCGCCGTAATCCACATGATGCCGCATTGTAGAAGACCGGTTTATAGAGTACGCCTCCGGTTTATCGTAGTTTAGATCAACACCTTCTTTTATCCAGCGTGTTCTTGAACCGGATCACCTATTTGTTGTAGATCTCGCCATGGCCAAACAAGTGTATGAGTGCAATTGGGTTCCTTCTCGCGTCCAGAATCACGGTTGGGCGATCTAGTCTTGATCGGCGCTTTAGACAAGAAAGATACGATCCATCGGAGGGTTCACGGAGATGAATGTCCTCCCACACCCTCAGAAGGAGAGGTTGTGGTCTTCGCAGATCACTTGGCCCGGCTTCAAACCGCCGGTTCTAAATTTTACCGGATGTGTTAGCCAATTTTCAGCTCCGTCCACGTGATATTGGCCCCAACTCTGTTACCAATCTATGTCACTTTCAAGTGCTCTACGAGGTATACCTTCAAGAGGATCCTTGAGCTTGATTTGTTCAGAGATTGCTTCCACTTAAACCGTCGCACTAAGTTTACCGATGGCCCCAATACTGAATTGGGCGGTATGGCCATTCGAGAGAGGAAGGAGATCACCTATCCCCACGCCAAACTCCATACTCACCCCAAGGAGTGGAATGGAACTTGGTTTTATTGCAAGGATACCTCCCCGATAATGAAAATCCCTCGCTCGGCTTCCGTCCGAACGCTCAAGAACACTCACCCTTTTCCACAAAGACTAAGCGCCAAGGAGAAATTAAATATGCTCATAATCGTCCAAGCTCCGAGCCTTTATGGCCAACGGTTTAACAGGAATAGACCTTGCACGTTGTTGGATATCATGGAGCATACTGCCTCTGAGCCGGCGCCCCGGTTTGATGTGCAAGTATACTGGTAGCGTCGATGACCCACTCCGACACATTAAAATCCAACTCTCCGATGATGAAGTCACAGATTCTGTAAAGAAGATGTTGAATGAACCGGAGCACCACTGTGCTCAAACCGGTCTGCTTCCTTACTGCACCACCAACAAACCGCCAGCGGTAAGCTTTTAATTGCTCTATTGTTGAACCTGTTGCTGCTTTATCTGTCTGACATTTAATTACTGCTGATCCAGGGTGATAATCCGTTTTGGAGCAAGAAGCTTCCACAAGATAAAACGGAGAAGGCAGGGCGGTCAACCCGGCCCAAGACCAAGGTTATCAAGAAGCCAGCTCATAAGAGAAAAACCACCGCTTCATCTGACCGAGCTATTGATAATGATGTAGGTAACTCGGACCTTGAGGTAGAACTTGATTCACTTGGCTTGCTTTTTACACGCCTTATTGATGATGATGCTTGTCAGGACGACGCTGAAGCCAGCAACGCGGGATTTGTTGAGGTAACTATTCTCTCTTCCGATTCAGAAATTTTGCCTTTGCCAAAATTTTGCCAGGCAAACCGGAAAGTTAAATTTTCTCATCCTCTTGCTTATTTGGATCCCAAATTTCTTATGAAGACTCAGCAACATGAAGCTCGCCGCACAACCCGGCACAGTGGCCAGGTAGTTACCTCTGCCGGTTTACCAAACAGCCCGGTTCGAACGCCATCGAGGTCTCCGACCTTTTTATTGATTTAAATCCTAAAGCGGGTTTCTTCCGTCAACCTCTTAATCCATCCGACTCGATTATCGGGTCACTTCTCATTCATCTTCGGTGAATCGTCGGCACTCGGCTACCACCATTGAAAATAGTTCTTGGGTAAGCTAAACTGAACATATGCTTCCAGTATACTGTGTAATGGCTTATGCTTTTCCTTGACTCTTTGTTTTTCTTTAAGGGCCAAACCGAAACCAAGCAAGAAGGCCCGCTTGGATAAAGCGGCTGAAGTAGATGTAGCCCCAGAACATGACAAAACGCCAAATCTTGAAGAGTTTGCTCCTGAAGATATTCCCAATGATCCTCCTTTGCAAGACGATGCAATTCCCGAAGAGAGGCATATTAACACTTCAGTCTCTGTTGATCCGCCTGCCAGCTCCGTCCAGATTGAGAAATCCCACAGTCCTGCTGACAAACCGGCCGCACCAACACAAACCGGCGAGTCCAAAGATGATGATGTTGTGATTACCGGTGTAGGTCGGTTTGAACCCGGGAATCCTGTCACCTTAACCAAGCATACCGTAAAAGAGGATTTTTCCAATCTGAACAAAGGAAAATGGGATGTTGAACTGGAGACATATGCTGCTTTGAGTGCCCAAGATCTTCAATCCGGCTATTTAAACCGGCTTTATACTAACCGTGACTGTGAAGCTGGCTTGGTAAAGATGATGAGGGATAAATTTGAGGTAACTTACTTCTTTACTTACTGCCATTGAATCAATCCTCCTAGCCCCCAAGGGTCGGTTTGTAACCTTCGTCAAACCGGGACTTGAATATGATTCTTAACACTTTGAAATCCATCACTATATCCCCCAAGGGCCGGTTTAACTTAGCATAATTAAGCCGGGGCTCCGATAGAAAATTTAGAACATAATTTGATCAAATAGCCATTAGCCCCCAAGTGCCAAGTTGAATACCTGTATTGAGCTTGGGACTTTGCAATCTAGTAATATATAAAAATTGAAGGTGCATTAGCCCCCAAGTATCAGGCATATAACTTTGTTATGTGGTTGATACTTCAATTTCTTGGACAGCCTGTTTAAAGCTAAATGCTGTCTGTATGCAGGCTGAGGTGAGAATCAAGGAGGACCGGATTGCCGATTTGCAGGAAGCCTTGAAAACCCAACAGGCTGAAACAGACAAGGCAAAGGAAGAACTAACCAGCGCCTTGAGCACCGCTGAACAGCTGAAGGAGGGCTTCAAGAAAGAGCAGGCTGATTGGGCCACTGAGAAGGCCGCTTTAACCAAAAGAGCGGAAAATGCTGAAGCTGCCCTTAAACCGGTGGTGGATGAACTTACGGCCGTAAAGCGGCAAATACACTCCATGACCGCTGCAATCTTTGGTAAGCTCCTTTTAACTTATGTGATAATTTGAACCTGCTATAGTGTAAATCCGGTTTGAGACCATCCCTATATTGTTGTAGGCACATGCATCGGGCACTTAGGAAATGATGTGCGGAAGAAACTGAAGGCTGCCTACACCTTAGTGGAAAAATTATATACCGGAGCCCAGTGGATCATCACCACAGCCTCTCATAACAACCCGGCACCTTCTTTAATCAAGGACACTCTGAACAGGTTGTCAATGCTTCCGGCCTGGATTGAGGAGCTGAAAAAATCCGCTGCTCGAGCCGGAGCTATTAGCGCGTTGATCCGGGCAAAGGCATGGGTGCGATTTTGACCACAATGAAGCAGCTCAAGGCTATCCCAGCGTGAAGGAAGATGGCTCTGAATTTAATGAAGATGATCTGAGAGTAATAAACCGTGCAGTGTGGCCTTTGGCTTGTCAATTAGCTGAAGAGGCGGACTTGACGCATTATCAAGCGCAATACAACAATCGAACAAGCGAGTGCCCGCCCCAACTCTTGAAGCGGAGAATCGATTCCTCCAATCCGAAGCATACTTACGCCCTCGATATTGAACCGCCTTCCCCGATCCATGAAGAGGCTGTTTTCCAAGCTTTAATGGGAATCGATCGACCACTGTTGATTTCCAGCCAATGGGTAGAGACGAGGAAACTGAAGCGGCGGATGATGAGGAGCAGGCTTGAACCGGAAGCCGGTCTGGATAGCTGTCGTTGACATCTTTCCAAAAGAACAATGATCTTATTTGGGCACCGTGTTGCCTTGTAATAGGATAGTTAATACTGCTGCCTGGAGTATGCCTTCGTGCATAAGTACTGAAGCTTTTGTGTGAAAAACTTCAATTCATATTTCCTACAATCAGAAAAAATTTGAACTTCGGTGGCGGTTATACCGCCAGCCGGTTTATGATCTTGATATGTGTATCAGTAATGTAACAAACAGGTGATACAAAATACCTGCCATGTCTGGGCATGAAGCTGGCTTAGCCAAGCTTGAAGCGGAGGTTTTATAAACCATTACCGTCAACAAGGGGGGAGAAAACAGCTCCCATATAAACCGTACTGAATCAATACAAGCCCCCTTGTTACTCCATGATGTTAACAGGAAAAGGTAAACCGGGCATACTTCTCCGGACTAAAAGGGGAATCAAATCCATCGGCTGAACCGGAAAAAAGTGTTTTGTTGACATAAAAGAAATCCAACAAAAACAAAGAACAAACAAGCCATGAAAATAACATGGAAGCAAAGGCAATGATAAAACCGCTTGCAAAAATATGCTATAATCGAGCTGATCGATGGTGTTACCATGGTCGGACAGACTAAGCCCCCAATAGGAGTGACAATGATTCAAGTCAGCCAGTCCCCAAATGATTCGTGGCATATATGCCAAATCAAGAGGCGTGGCAATGGTTCGGGTTCACCAAGCCCCAAGTGATTTTGTGGCCTTAGGCCGATCAAGAGGCGGATCGGTTCAGACTTGACCATGTCCCTGTGATCCGGTGGCTGTCGCTTATCAAGAGGTGTCGCGTTGGTTCGGACACGACCAAGGCCCCAAGTGATATATAAAAAGCAAATGTCAAGGGGTAAACCGGAGGCCGTTTTAAAAACAGAGCTACTCCATGTAACCACGCATGATAAGAAAGACAGAGACCCCGCTTTAGCTGAGGCTCCGGTTTATTATATCAAAGATAATATATACACTGTCATGATATGTACATAGATAGAGCCGATGGCTCAAGTGTAGTAAGGCCGAAGATGAGCTATGTTCCATGGCCTGTTGGTCTCCTCCTCTGATGTGCGTGAGTCTTGATGCTCTCGAATATCAATTAGATAGTACGACCCGTTGTGCATTCTTGCGACCACTTAAAGGTCCCTCCCAAGGTGGGGATAACTTGTGCATATCTGTTCGGTCTTGGATGAGTCGAAGCACCAAATCTCCTTCTTGGAAAGTTCTCGGTTCTAACCCGCGATCGTGATAGCAACGAAGATCTTGTTGGTAAATCGCCGAACGGGCAGCCGCTATATCACGCCTCGTCGTCAATAGGTCCAAAGCGCCTTGCCGTGTTGTCTCATTGTCCGCTTCAACATAAGCTGCTACACGAGGCTAATCGTGCCGGATATCACTAGGGAGAACTCGCTTCGCTCCGTAGACCATGAAAATGGTGTGTATCCTGTGGACCGTTTGGCGAGTATTGAAACTCCATAGCATAGATGGTAGCTCTTCAACCCAACATCCCGGTGTCCTTTGTAATGGGACCATAAGACGGGTTTGATGCCTCGCAAGATCTCTTGATTAGTTCGCTCGCCTCGCCCATTGACTGGGTGTGCCATCGATGACACGCCAAGTCGGATGTGCTCACGCTCACGTAACTCCTTCATAGCACCCTTGGATAAATTGGTACCATTGTCAAGAATGATACTGTGTGGAAAGCCAAACCGAAAATCACCTTTTGATGAACTGCACCGCTGTTGCCGCATCACACTTGCCGACAGTTCCGCTCAACCCACTTGGTAATTTGTCAACCGCCACCAAAAGGTGGGTTTTCTTATCCTTGATCTTTTAAAAGGTCCGACCATATCCAGCCCCAAGTTGCAAATGGCCACATTATTGGAATCATCTCAATTCTTGAGCCGCACATGAGCACGCCTTGAAAATTTCTCGACATCCATCACACCGCTTAACCAAGTCCTCCAGACAAGATGCGCTGTCAACCAAGAAAACCGTTTTAAACGCCTTTGCCACCAGAGACTTTGAACCGGCGTGGTGTCCACAATCCCTTCATGGATTTCTTAAGATTTCACAGCCTTCCTCAGAGAAACACAACGTTGAACGCCTCGATATAATCGCAATGATGCAATTCACCATTGAGAATCGCCATAGACTTGGATCGCTAGACTATCTCGCTCGGCTAGAATCTCATCCTCCGTAACTCCCCGGTTCATGTACGCAAGATAAGGAACCGTCCAATCCGAATAGCATGCAAGTCTGCCACCAATTGAGCCTCCGGATCAGAATAGCCAACCGCTTCACAGGAGCTGGATCGACGGGTTGTGCAACACATCCAGAAGACATTAGGCGGGACCGGTTTGCGCCGAGAACCCAACCGCTTAAAGCGCCGCCGCTTCATTCTTCCGACGGTCCACATGATCCACTTGATAACCCTTGAAGCAACCCGCAATATTATCCACTTCCCGACGATATGCAGCCATGAGCGGTCTTTAGAATCCCAAGTGCCGACACTGCTGAGCCACGAGGTCCGAGTCACCAAGCACTTAACCCGCTTAAGTTCATCTCCTTAGCCATCCGGAGACCATGGAGCAAGGCTTCAGACTCAGCTGCATTATTAGTACAAGGAACATTAAGCGGAGAACATAACAAAACTTATCACCGTGGGGAAGTTAATACGACTCCAGCCCCGAGCCTTCCAATTGCTCGGATCCATCAAAATGAATAGTCCAATATGTGTGATCCGCTTCCTCCGGTGCTTGTAACTCCGGCCCACCATTGATGAAATCAACAAGTGCTTGAGACTTCACCGCCCGAGGTACATACTTCATCCGTGTGGCCCAAGCTCTATAGCCCACTTATAATCCGCCATCGCCTCCCGGTTCAGATGATATCACCCAAGGGAGCTGAATCGACCAATCGTGATGGGATGCCTTGAAAATATCGCTTCAACTTCGGCTGCCATGAAAACACCATAGACCAGCTTCGCCAATGCGGATACCTTTGCTTGGATTCAATAAGCACCTCGCTGATATAATAAACCGCCATGAACCGGATATTCCTTGCATGCCTCCTTGCGCTCCACCACAATAGCCACACTAACTGCCTGAGCATTGGCTGCTATGTATAATAATAGTGGCTCCTTGTCAACCGGAGCTGCAAGAACAGCGGATTGGCTAATTGCCGCTACAAGTCCTCAAATGCTTCATCAGCAATTTGACCTGCATGAAATTGTCTGCCTTCCTCAAAGATTTGGTACAAAGGGATGGCCTTCTCCGAGGCGGCCGATAAACCGCTCTCGGCGGCGATTCGCCGCCAAACGCCGAACATCGTTGATACACTTCGGTTTAGCCAGGAGGTAATAGCCGTAATCTTCTCCGGATTAGCCTCAATTCCTCTCATAGACACCAGAAACCCAAGAACTTGCTCGCCGAACACCAAAGACACACTTGGCCGGATTAAGCATCATCTTGTAAACGCGAAGTTGTCAAAGGTTTCTTTCAAATCATCCACCAGCCGCTTCCTTCGCTTTGACTTCACTACAATATCATCCACATAGGCGCGCACATTGCGCCGATCTGCTTATGCAGCAATTTCAGCACACACCGCTGATAGGTGGCTTGGCACTCTTGAGCCCAAGGGCATAGATACATAGAAGAAGGCTCCAAAGGGAGTAATAAACGCTGTTTTCTCTGGTCCTTAACCGCCATTTTGATCTCGATGATATCCGAAATATGCATCCAAAAACTCAAACGCCACAACCCGCCGTGGCATCAATGATCTGGTCAATGCGGGAAGGGCAAAAGGATCCGCTGTTCAAGCCTCGTTAAGATCTGTGTAATCCACACACATACGCCAAGTGCCATTTTTCTTAAGAACCAAAGACAGGATTAGCAAGCCACTCGATGGAACACTCAATGATAAAGCCAGCCTGCTAAAAGCCTCGCCACTTCCTCTCCAATGGCTTTATGCTTTTCTTCGTTAAACCGCGGAGGAATTGTTTCACCGGTTTATACTTAGGATCCACATTAAGAGTGTGCTCAACGAGTTCCCCGGACACCGGCATGTCGGACGGTTTCCATGCAAAGATGTCCCGATTCTCACGGATGAACTCGATGAGCGCTTTCCTATTTGGGATCTAGATTGGCACCGACAGTGAACTGCTTGGACGAATCGCCGGCACGAAGTCAACAAGCTTGGTCTCACCAGCCGATTTGAACTTCAGATCCGAATCATGCTCAGAGTTGGCTTCTTCAAAGGGGTCATATCCGCCGGATCAACATTGTCCTTATAGTACTTCAACTCCTCCGTAGCACGACCGACTCGCATAAGCCGCATCACCTTCCTCACATTCCAAAGCGACCCTACGGCTCCCATGAACCATTATCGCCCCTTGTAACCCGCATCTTGAGCTGTAAATAGATATAACAAGGTCGCGCCATGAACTTGGCATAAGCCGCCGCCCAAACAAGGCGTGATATGGGCCCGGATCTTCACCACTTCAAAGGTTAGTTTTTCCGACCGAGAATCGTGCTCGCTCAAAAGCCACATCTAGGGCTATCTTACCAACAGATATGCAGATTTGCTCGGTACTACACCATGGAACACCGTATTAGACGGTCTCGAGATCCTTGTCTATTAGACCCATGCGCGGAATGTCTCATAGTATAGTATGTTAATACCGCTTCCTCCATCCATGAGTACCTTGGTGAACTTATAACCCCCACCGAGGGTCTACCACTAATGCTAGCTGGCCCGGATTATCAACCCGGGCGGATGATCCTCTCTCGCTTCCACACGATAGGCTGCTCGACCAGCGTAAGTAAGGTGGTAAGGCCGTTCAACAGAATTCACCGCCGCCAGGAGTTTTCGGTCGCGCTTATCCAAGCTAGTTGTGAAAACATGATATTGCCCATTGTTCAACTGCTTTGGCTGGCTCGATAACCCGATCGCTGCTGCTGCTGCCGGCCGCTCGATTATTCTCGTTGTTGTGACCTCCCGATTGAGACCTCAATCGAAGCTCCATCGTGACCCGTCCATGGAAACCGGATCCTCGAACCGCCACCGACCCATGGTCATATTGGAAGGCATTAGAGTTTTAGAACTCCTGCATAATATAACAATCCTTCCAAAGGTGGTTAGCCGGCGACTCCTTCGTCCCGTGCTTTGGGCAAGGCTGATTCAACAAATAATTCAAACGGCTTATGTTAGGATTGGGAGCCCCATTACGCTTTTGCCGCTTTACTCTCAAGGCCCTGCCCCGTCCCCGTGCATTAGTGTTGGCCACAAAGTCCATGCTGCCATCCGCCTTTGTGCTTTCCTCCGCTTCCATGACCCACCGTTTGTACTATTGCCCTTGAGTTGCTATTCTTCTTTCCCTTCCCTCGCTTCATCATCATCAGCCTCGGATCCTTGGTATCGTCTCAATCAGCATACTTCACTAAAGCGCCATGAGAGTTCCCATGTCATTACGTAAACGCTTCATGCGCCCCAATTTCAATTTTAAAGGCTCGAACCGCAGCTTGCCTTCCGTGGTTAAGATCGCAGAGTCAAGATTGATCCCGCTGACGAGTGCAAAACTTCCAAACGCCACGCACCCAATGGGTCATTGACTCTCCTTCCTCCCCGACACAAGCCGCCAGGTCTACTATGGACTTGGGCTGCTTACATGTATCCTTGAAATTTCGATAAACCGGCCCGCAATCGGCCCATGAGCTGATAGAATTGGGTGGCGTGCTCTTCAACCAAGTACGAGCCGCGCCTTCAAGCATCATAGTGAAGTATTTTGCACACGCCGTCTCATCTACATCTAGCATCTCCATGGCCATCTCATAACTTTCTACCCACGCCGGGAGATAAATCAGCGGTGTAATTCGCACCTTGCGCTGACCCTTGAAATCTTTGGGCAAAGACATTGCGTAAATCGGGATTAAACAAGGCACTCCCAGCGGATGCGACTCGGTCCGTGAAGGTGGTAGGATGAACCGTGTAAGTCGACCCGCATCATTATGTGCTGCTAACTCGCCTCCCTTCGCATTTCGGGCCCGATCCACCACATCCCGAGCATTGCGAACTCCACCGCCGGGTTATTGCCACGGCCGCTTCACGGCCTCGCCAGATTGCTCGATATGGCTGGTTCATCCATGCACCGCTATAACTCCGCTTGACGGGCGTGAGTGAATCCGATCACGGCTATATTAATATGCTTCCCGCTGAGCCAGCCGCGTCCGGAGAAGCCTTAACCCGGCGCCTCTATCGCTATGGAGAATCCCTTCGACCGAATAGTTTCTCTTACGCGGGCGCTGCAACAAGGTTGTCCATAGGATTCAATAACGACCCGGGGCGCTCGACCGCGGAGGAACCACAATGTTCTGCTGAGGAGGTTCCATCAGCGAGGTTGGACCGCCGCCCCGCCCCGTGCTCGATCCGGTTTGCTCTGGCATCAAGCGGCGGATTACTTGGTCCAGCTCCTGTGTGAAAGAGATTGGGTCAAACCCTAACGGCAAAGCGTGATCCGTGGCTTGCGCTTAAGACCTCCCGTGATGCGCTCGTCAAGCATGAGCTTATAAGCCTGGCATTCAAAGCGCCCGCCCGCGCCATCCTCGTTTTTTCTCGCGCAGATCCGCTTTAGCTTGCACGATCCGCTTCTCACCTTTGCAATCTTCGATTATGGGCCTCCGATCCGCCGGATTGTCCTCCGCCATAAGCGCCGCTAGTGCATCAAACAGATCAGATAGAACTTGAACCGGCGGGCGACAAGGCCTCCGCCTCGCCTCGCTGCTGCCGCCGCTGATCCGGAGAGCATCGCTGCGGGCGGTTGAAGAGTGATTCGCTCGCTGTGCCGCCATGAATATTCCAACCCGTTGACCTGGCTCGGGGGTCCGAATATCGCCGCCATCGAACAACCCCTAACCTCGATTGTCTTGCAACCGGTATAGCGATTCGGTCTCCGATTGAGGACTCGCCACCGAATAGACGACGCTCGCTACCGTGTTCGATCCGTCTCACGCTTCCTCCGTGGATGACTCCAACGAAGATAGGTTTCACGGCCGGTTTAGCCTGGGTAGATCTCGCGACGCCGAGCCGCCTCGATGAGGTCGGTGCAGATGTCCGCCAGTCCAGCTCACCGATCTTGCCGATAAACACGTAGTATGCTACCAAAGGGACCCGGACCAGATTCGAATCGAATCGGCCTCGACCCCGGCCCCGCATCCTCGATGTAGATCCCGCCACGACGACTCTTGGTCATCCGCCCACAACATAGCCTTCGAGTCCCTTGAGCTTGCCCTCCAAGATCATCAAACCATCGCGAGAGCCCCACAAGGCGCCAACTCGTCGTGGATTTGTCACGGCAGATGTCCTAGTGAAAGGACTTAGTCGTGGAGCCATCGCTACGGGTTTACTTGAAGGGGTTAAAGCGACACAAAGACGCCGAGGGTTTTATACTAGTTCGCCCTTCGATGAAGGTAAAAGCCTACGCCTAGTTGTGATGGAATTGATGTGGTCTCGATGGCTAGAGCAAACAAGCTTCGCTTAGGCTCGAGTTATGGTTGTCTCTTGAATCCGCCACGGTCGCCCCTTATATACACGGTGACGCCTGTCGGTCCATAGAGTCCCAACCGTTCATACTGTATCCCGTTGGTATCTCTATTCCTAACTTACAATACAAGTATACATCAGCCGGTTTACGGCCATGTGTTCTAAACCGACTATAGGCCTTGGGTCTTCATCTGCTTATACCACTAATGAAGTTAACCCGGCCCAAGTAGGCCGGTTTACGCCTAGTGGTAATATCCCCAACAAGTATGATGACCGATTTGATCGCGATGATCGACATCGAGTGCCCACTCCTCCCCAAGGTGGGTCAGACGCCTCGACAAAGAAGATGACAGACGCCAAGACAAGGTCGGACGAAGGGTTCCAATGAATTCTGCAGAGAACCAGGCTTTGACGCGAGATCCATTATCGCAAGGTTTGGTCGATGGAACAGAGCTCACCGAGAAGGCCATGACAGATGTGCCCACCAGCAGCAGAGTTCACGCCTCAGACCGTGAGTGTTTTAGCAGAGCCATCAGGCTGCATGTGATTCCTCCCAACTTCAGGTTGGCGACTGGAGTCAGTAAGTTCACTGGTGAGTCCAAGCCCGATACTTGGCTTGAGGATTATCGAGTGGCTGTTCAGATTGGTGGTAGCAATGATGAGGTGGCCATGAAACACCTACCTCTTATGTTGGATGGCTCAGCCAGAGCATGACCGAATCAGTTGGCACCTAGCAGCATTTACACTTGGGAGGATCTTGCCCGAGTGTTTGTCAGAACATTTGAAGGAACTTGCAAGCGACCAGCAGGGTTGATAGAGATGCAGGTTTGTGTGCAAAAGTCGAATGAGACTCTGAGGGATTACATCCAGAGGTGGATCACACTGCATCACACGGTGGAGAATGTATCTCGATCACTGGGGGCCTGCAGGCTTCAAGGAAGGCGTCAAGAACAGAGAGCTGAGTTTGAAATTCGGTCAGACCGGAGACATGACCCTGAGTCGAATGATGGAGATAGCCATCAAGTATGCCAATGGTGAAGAAGAGGACCGGCTTGGGAGTGGCAAGTACAAGCCAACCGCTCATGAAACCGGGGGAGGGAACTTTAGTCGGAAACAGAAGCAGAAAGCCAAGCCAGCTACTCCTGGAGAAGCCTTGGCCGTGCCTCAAGGAAAATTTAAAGGAAAGCCCAAAGGGTCTTGGAACCCTAAGAAGGTGAAGGATAAAGAAGGAAACGACTGATGGATTTGCCGTGCCACATCCACACGAAGAAAGATGAGGAGTCTAAATTCATTTACCTGAAACATACCACTCGATAGTGTCGGCTCTTGATCCAGCAATTCCAGGGAAAACAATCCAAGGATAAGGAAAAGGAGTCGGACAAAGTTGAGGACAAAGAAGATAGTGATGATGGGTACCCCCAGGTCAATTCCACCTTGATGATTTTTGCTGATGTTGAAAGCAAAAGTCGATTGAAAGTTATCAACCGTGAGGTAAATATGGTTGCTCCGGCAACTCTCAGTTATCTGAAATGGTCTCAGACTGCCATCACATTCGACTAGTCTGATCATCCGACACACATTGCCACCCCTGGGAGGCAAGCTTTGGTGGTCAACCCACTCATCGAAGGCACTCGACCGACTAAGGTCTTGATGGATGGTGGCAGTTGCTCAACATATTGGCGCGGAGACGCCAAGGAATGGGCATTTCGATGTCCGCATTTAGTACCAAAGAACATGAGTTTCCATGGAGTCATTCCGGAAGAAGGCTGAGTCACTTGGCCAAATTGTTTCGATGTGGTTTTCGTGATTCAAAGCATTACCACAAAGAAAAGTTGACGCTAGTTGTGGATTTCAGAGTGCTTATCATGTTATTTTAGGCAGCCAGCTTTATGCATGCTTCATGGCTCACCATGTTATGTGTACCTCAAATTGAAGATGCCTGGTCCCAAAGGTGTGATCACCATTACCGCAACCGCAAAAAGGCGGAAGAGTGCTTTCGTAAGGGCTCAAAGATCGCGATGCTCGATGGCGAGTAGAGCTACAGAATACCGTAAAACTGCAGATCCGAAAGTGATTTGTCATGCAGCCAAGAAACCCGCTTATAGAGTCAGATTTCACTCGTCCGTGAGACAAAGCCAGTTCACATTCACCCGACCGACCCTAGTGCTGCTCCGACTCATATCTCCACATCACTCGACTCCAAATAGGAAGAAGCGCTCCCCAGTTCCTTCGTGAGAACTGGGACATCTTCGCATGGAAGCCTCCTGACATGCCGAGTGTTCCTAGGGGGCTGGCTGAGCATCGTTTATGAGTCGACTCAAAGGTAAAACCTGTCAAAGAACACCTTTCCACCATCCAGAAGAGAAAAGCCATCGACGAGGAGGTAGCTCGGCTCTTAGCAGCGGATTTTATCCGAGAGATTTACCACTCCGAGTGGCTCGCTAATGTTGTTATGGTACCTAAGAAGGACAAGTCACTTCGTATGTGCATTAACTTCAAACATATCAATTGGGCCTGCCCAAAAGATCATTTTCCTCTCCCCCGCATCGACCAAATAGTCGACTCAACTGCGGGATGTGAGCGCCTGTCTTTTCTAGACGCCTATTCCGGTTACCATCAGATCCGCTCAGATGGACCCGACGAAATTAAAACAGCTTTCATCACTCCATTCGGTGCTTCGCTATGTCACCATGCCATTCGACATAAAATGCCGGAGCCACGCTCATGAGGATGATTCGTATGTTTGCTCACCAAATCACCGGAATGTGGAAGCGCATATGGATGATATTGTGGTCAAATCATGGAAGGGTTCCGACCTATCGACCGACCTCGCCAAACATTTGCCAATCTCAGAGGTACGATATCGCTTAATCCATCAAAGTGCACATTCGAGTTCCCGGCGAAAGTTACTCAGCTTTCTCTTCTTCCAACGAGGAATCGATGCCAACCCAGAAAAAGTTGGTACTATATTCAATGAAACGCCTGCATGCAGTGCACGGCGTCTAGAAGCTTATCGATGCTTGGCCGCTTAAGTCGATTCATCTCCGCCTCGTGAAAAGGCATTGCCTCTTACGATCGATGAAGAAGTCGACAAGTTCGAGGGACTCTAGAAGCCGATGAAGCGCTTGCAGAGCTAAAAGCTCGCTTCCACTCCAGCCGTGCTTGCTGCCCTAATCAGCAAAGAGCCCTTGTTGCTTTACATTGCAGCCACAGGACAAGTTGTCAAGACAAGATTTACTACGAAAGGGGAAGAAGAAGGAAAGCCTTCAAAGTTCAGCAGCCGTATATTATCTTTCTCAAGTATTGACCCCATCAAAGCAAAGATACCGCCATTATCGTAAGCTTGTATATGGGATTTATATGACCAAAAGAAGGTTGCTCATTACTTCTCGACCATTCCATTACAACCAAGGACGCCCATTGTTGGAGATTCTACACAACAGAGATGCAATCGTCAAGTGGCTAAATGGGCGATTGAACTCCTTCCCTTGATATCAAGTTTGAGGCAAAGAAAGCCATCAAGTCCCAAGCAGTAGCAGATTTCTCACGAGTGGATTGAACAGCAGCTATCGACTAAGTTCACTCGGAGCATCGGACCATGTTCTTTGATGGTTCTAAGATGCTGAATGGTTCCGTGTCAGTAGTGTTGGTTTCTCCCGAGGAGATAAGCTCAGATATGTGCTCCAGATCCACTTTGATTCCTCCAACAATGAAGCAGTAATACAAAGCACTTCAGATGGGTTATGATGGCCATTTCATCAAGGTCTGCCGCCATGGTCTATGGCGATCGAGATTTGGTGGTTAATCAGTGATGAAGGAGGACATCGTAAGCCCAGCCATGACTGGTTACTGCAATGCAGTGAGAAAGCTAGAGAAGAAATTCAAGGGGTTAGAGCTCCATCATATACCCCAACTAAAAAATCAAGCGGCTGATGATTTGGCAAAGATAGGTTCCAAAAGAGAAGTCATTCCCAGTAATGTGTTTTTTGAACACATCCATACACCATCAGTTCAAGAGGATCCTTTCACCGAAGAAGCTCCACAGCCAAAAAGTGTCACAGATCCGACTGAAGTAGAAGTTCCAGCTGTGGTCGACCTGATCATGGAAGTCTTGGTCATCACTCCCGACTAGACAGAGCCGTACATCACGTATATCCTAAGGAAAGAGCTTCCAGAGGATGAAGAAGAGGCTCGACAGATCGTCCGTCGATCCAAAGCTTTTTACCGTGATAAAGGGACAATTGTACAGAGAAAGCGCGTCTGGAGTCGGTCAGAAATGTATAACACCAGAAGAAGGTCGGATAATCCTTGACGATATCCACTCGGGGGCCTGTGGTCACCATGCGTCCTCTCGGACCATTGTGGCTAAAGCATACCGAGCGGATTTTATCGCCAAGAGCAAATGAAATGGCAAAGGAAATAGTCGACAAGTGTGAAGGATGTCAATTTTATTCCAATATGTCACACAAGCCCACCTCAGCCTTGAAGACCATTCCACTCTGCCCTGCCCTTCGCTGTGGGGATTGATATGGTTGGACCATCGAGAACTGGCAGAGCGGCTTCACCCATGTACCGTGGCAATGACAAGTTCACTAAGTGGATTGAAGTTAAACCTATCAAGAATTTTGATGCCGCATCGCTGTCGCCTTCATCGAGAGTTGATATTCAGATATGGAGTTCCACATAGCATCATCACTGATAATGGGTCAAACTTCGATTCCGATGAATTCAGAGCCTTTTGCGCCTCTCAAGGCACACGAGTCGACTATGCTTCAGTTGCTCATCCCCAGTCGAATGGTCAAGCGGAATGAGAAAATGGTCTAATTCTCAAAGGACTGAAACCTCGATTGATGCGTGATCTTAAGCATGCATCAGAGCGTGGGTCGATTTAACTTCCTTCAGCTTCTTTGGGAATTGAGGACCACTCTAATCGGGTCGATCGGGCGGACTCCATTCTTTCTCGGGTTTATGGAGTCAAGCAGTCTCGCCGAGTGACCTGCTTCACAATGCACCCCGAGTCGAACTCTACATCAAGATGAAGCAGAGCAAGCCCTGCAAGACGCAATGACCTTCTAGAAGAAGAAAGAGAGATGGCCATGGTCCGATCGACTATCTATCGCCAGGACTTGCGCCGATTCCATGCCGGAAACATGAAGAGTCGAGCCTTCCAAGAAGGAGATTTGGTTCTCCGAGTGGATCAGCAGAAGCCACACAAGCTTGCTCCTACTTGGGAAGGTCCCTTCATCGTCACCAAAGTCCTCCACGATGGAGCATACCGTCTTTGCAATGTCGGTCACCAGATTGACGAGCCTCGAGCTTGGAACGCGGAGCTGCTCCGCCCCTTTTATACTTAAGTATTCACTCAGATGAGATGTAATAAAAGTACTTCTGTAGTTTATTTATCAAAGACCAGAGTGTTATAATTTTCTCAGTGATTGTTGTTACTTTGTTTACATAAGAAATCCCCCAGTGGGTGGCTTAGCTGCGAATCCATTTCGCCTAAGTTTGTAAAAAAAATCCCTGCCGAGTGGTGATCCAGCCTCCCACTCGGGGGCTTAGCTGCGAATCCGTTTCGCCTAAGTACTTGAAAATCTTACTGAGTGGTGAGCCAGTCTCCCACTCAGAGGCTTAGCTGCAGTCCAGTACTCGCCTAAGTGTTTGAAATCCAACCGAGTGGTGAGCTAGTCTCCCACTCGGAGGCTTAGCTGCAGTCCAGTGCTCACAAGTGTTTGAAATCCTACCGAGTGGTGAGCCAGCCTCCCACTCGGAGGCTTAGCTGCAGTCCAGTACTCGCCTAAGTGTTTGAAATCCTACCGAGTGGTGAGCTAGCCTCCCACTCGGAGGCTTAGCTGCAGTCCAAGTACTCGCCTAAGTATTTAATACAATGTGCGCTCTGTAATGATGACACGGTGTAGATCGACTGCTACCTTCTCCTTCCAAGCTACGCCACAAATTCAACATGCGCTCTGCAAGGAGGACGAGGTGCAGGTCGACTGCTACCTTCTCCTTCCGAGCTATGCCACAAATACAACCTGCGCTCTGCAAGGAGGACGAGGTGCAGGTCGACTCCTACCTTCCCCTTCCGAGCTATGCCACAAATACAACATGCACTCTGCAAGGATGACGAGGTGCAGGTCAACTGCTACCTTCTCCTTCGGAGCTACGCAACAAAAAATCCTACCGAGTGGAGAGCAAACCTCCCACTCGGGGGCTTAGCTGCAGTCCAGTACTTGCCTAAGTATCTGAAAATCCTACCGAGTGGAGAGCAAACCTCCCACTCGAGGGCTTAGCCGCAGTCCAGTACTCGCCTAAGTATCTGAAAATCCTACTGAGTGGAGAGCAAACCTCCCACTCGGGGGCTTAGCTGCAGTCTAGTACTCGCCTAAGTATCTAAAAATCCTACCGAGTGGAGAGCAAGCCTCCCACTCGGAGGCTTAGCTGCAGTCCAATACTCGCCTAAGTATCTGAAAGTCCCACCGAATGGAGAGCAATCCTCCCACTCGGGGGCTTAGCTGCAGCCCACCGCTTGCCTAAGTACTTAATCTATTCCGCTCTGCAAGGATGACAAGGTGCAGGTCGACTGCTACCTTCTCCTTCTGAGCTCGCCACAAATACAGTGTGCATTCCATCCTGATCCATAGGGATGCAGGTCGACTGCCATCTGTGCTCCATCCCTACCTGCAAAAATGGTGAAGTGCAGGTCAACTGGATTCTCCACCTTAGAGCTGCATCTCAAGCGTTGAAGTGTATTCCGAGTGAAAGATAAAGCTCGCTCGAAGGCGAGCGCGAGTATATTTAATGGTAAGCAAAGTTCAGATAACAGATTCAGAAGTGCTCAAGTGTCAAGCCTGTGAAAGTTTATCGGTTACAAAACCACTCGGCATTCCGAGGCAAATTTAAGATGAGGCATAGAAGTTTTTTACTCCTCAGGTGGAGGACTGGAGGGCGCGACAAACTGGTCCAGGTCAATTCCATCAGCAATCCGAGTGGCAGCAGCAATGAAGGTCTCCATGAAAGATTGGAAGTCATGCTTCTTGGTATTGGCCACCCTGATGGACGCTAGCTTGTCCTCTCGAGCATCCTTGCAGTGAACGCGTACCAGGGACAGAGCAACATCATCACCACTCCTGGCGGAAGACTTCTTCCATTCCTGCACTCGACCTGGAATTTCATTAAGTCGAGTCATTAAAGACTCGAGGTCATTGTGAAGCGTCTCTCTTGGCCAGAGTGTCGTGTCGATCCGCGACACAACAACCTTCAGTCGAGCGAGGTAGTCAACCACCCCAGCAACGCGAGACTCCAGTTGGAACACGTTCATAGCAGCCTTTTCCTTCACAGGAGAGTTAATGGGGTCCAAGTTTGGCTCCAGTCGATTGGTCTCCTCCTTGAAGTTTTGATAGAATTCTGTAAGCATAGTTTGAAGTTAAGCCAACAGTTCTACGGCGAGTCGATGATAACAAGTCAGTCAGATAGGAAAGATTACCTTCAAGCATGAGGAATAACTTCTTGGCGAGCCCTTCCAGATAAGACTCCAGATCATTCTTCTTCCCCATCAGTTCGCTAGCCTTGTCACTGTATTATCTTGTCATTCTTCAGACGGTCGACTCCTTGTTGTCGCCGAGAGCAGCTTTCAGATTGGTATTCTCCTCTTCAAGTTTGCCGATCGGCCAGCTTTTTCTTCTGCGAGCTTCGTCTTGTCCGCCGCCGCATCCGCCCTTCCCTTCTTCTTCAGAGCCTCCTTCAGTTTACCTGCAAAGTGACAATGAGATCAGAATCAGGAATGGACAAAAAATAAAGGTAGTTGTCAAGATTCTCACCAAACATACCTTTTGCTTCCTCCTTCGCCTTCGTGAAGTTCTCCTGGACAAGCTTCAAGTCAAGTTCGAGTTGGATATGTTTGTTCTCCAACTCAGTATAGTGAGCCACAAGCTCTCAAGATTTCTGTGAAAGGACAGTCGACAAACATCAAAGATAAGTTGCTTCCGAGTGACTAAGAGAAAAATTGTAGCATTTCTAAGACTACAGTCGAATCAAAATATCCAATAGTAGTCTCGGGGACTACACCCAGTGGGTGCACTCAGCGTGCCCCCACTGGTTCTAGCAACTTGGTTCGATCAGTCGACCGAAAGAGACAAAAAGTTATGATCCTAAACCATAGCTAATCGCCAAAGCCAGCCATGATATCATCAAAAAGAGAGACGTTTCAGACCTTAGTCGATCGCCAGCAATGACCATGGTCTCGGGACTACACCCAAGGGTGCACTCATGCGCCCCCACCGGGTTCCAAGATTCCATTTGACCAGCACCGAGGGAGAAGTTAGAGTGAAGATATTCAGTATAAAGACTACAATGATCGCCAAAGAATCCACCATAGTCTCGGGACTACACTCTAGTGGGTGCACTCAGCGTGCCCCCACCAATCCAAAAATTCAATCGACACACCCAGTGGGTGTACAGATTCAAAGATCTTCAGAAAGAAGAGTTTTCAGGTATCATATCCTAACAGAACAAGCAGTGGACAACTTACCTGGACGTTGCTCTGAAGAGCTGAGCTTGCATCATAAGCTGCTTGGCTGGCGTCCCAAATCGCCTTCACCTGCTCCATCATAACCCCCACCTGGCATATAGCCTCCTTAGCAGCATCCGATTGGCCCTCCGGGACGTGGTGTGTGGCGAAAAGGGAAGGCGGATCGGCAGTCGACGATGAAGGTCGAGCACTCGCTCATGCATAGCAAACGCATACGTAAGTCCGAGGACGCTGCCTCCTCCCGAATTCAGCGCCTCGTGTTGATACAACCTGAGTAGTCTTGCCAGAAGCGCCTTTTTGTTCCTCCTTCGCTTCGGCTCCTCATCGCCGCCATCGTGAGATCAATGACATGAGGTGGGGCTACAGGAAAGATTCAAAGTTAAAAATGAAGACTCAATCGACCAAAAGCGAAACTACAAAGATCATACCAAGGTTGGAGGTGGCAGCATCTTCCATTTCTTGGTCCTCGTTCCTGACTGAGGTCTCGGAAGTAGCAGCACTGCAGATTTCAGAAATCAGTCGGTTTGCTAACAAGTCGACCAAGAGTTTACCCATGCCAAACGAGAAAACACGAGTTCTGCTATTACCCGGAAATAGTGGGAATCACCATCCTCATCTTCGGGAGGGCCTTCGTCGGCTTTGATGACATCGCTCGGAGTTGCTTCGGCGCTTTCTCAGTCGGCACCGGAGAGGTCGTCCGAGGGTGTTTCGTCGACTGTCCAACAGCATACCGCTGGCCACGCCGATCGCAGGTCATGGGCGAGCTTGGATCGCCTTTCAGTGCGGGGAGGGGCGACTTCCTCCTCCTCTTCACCAGAGTCGTCATCTTCTTCATCCTCCTCACCATCAGATTGCCACTCCTCCTGACTTTCACCTCCGCTTCCCTCCTCCTCCTCGACCGTTTTGCGCCTGCTAGCATCGAGTACATCTCGGTAGTAACCTGGAAGATAACAAACAAGACAAAAGTCAGTCGACCGATATTAAGCAAACAGGTCGGAGAAAGCAAGATCACGGTAAAAGATACAAGATTGTACCTTGTCTACTTCATATGACTGGTCGAGTGGAGGAATCCTCCTAGCTCCTTGAGGGTTATCCTTGTTCCCCGTGATGGCAGTCATCCACCTCTCCAGCGTGGCATCCTCGACCTCCTCCGGGTGGATCCGAGTGGTGTCTTCAGTGCCAGAATACATCCACATCGGATGGTCTCGATATTGAAGCGGTTGGATGCGCCGTCACGGATAAGCTGGACTACACGCTCGACCAACACCTTAACCTGCGCCTTCTCCTCCAGGACCACCTTCAAAGAGGATGGTTTGCTCACTCAGTCCATGGAAAAAGGAGGGAGTCCAATGATCGCCTCAAGGCCGGCTGGTCTTGGCAAGAGAACCAGGTCGATCGCCACCCTGACCGACTGGAAGGACCATGGCTGGAAAGGCACTTTTTCCTCTCATTTGAACCCCAAGGCCCCCACACATCTGAATCACTTGGGTTTTCTCGTCACTCGGATTGGCCTTTTTCACCGTCTGGGAGCGACAGGTGAAAATGTGTTTGAAAAGGTCCCAATGGGGTCAACAACCCAAGAAATTCTCACACAAGGACACTAAAGCAGCGAGATATACTATGGAGTTGGGTGTGAAGTGGTGGAGTTGTGCCCCAAAGAAGTTCAAAAATCCCCGAAAGAAAGGGTGGGGCGGCAAAGAAAATCCGCGGTCAACCTGGGTGGCCAAGAGGACACACTCACCCTCCTGAGGCTGCGGCTGCCATTCCTTCCCCGGAAGCCTTGCTGATCCATGGGGGATCAGTCCTTCATTGGCCAGGTCGTCAAGATCCTTCTGATGGATAGTCGAGCGATCCAGCCGCTTTGATCCAGCCTCGCGAAGACCGCCCGTGACGAGGATCCGCCTGACCGGTCGCTTCTTCCTTCGCTTTCTGCCGCTTTCTTCGCCCGCCAAAGCCGCCGTTTTTTTTCACTATCGCCGCCGCGGCGGCACGCATGGAGCAGGAGCGCTGGGATGGAGGCGAACGCGCCGGAAGAGTCTGAGGGAGAGGGAGAAGAAAATGAGGGCGCACTGTTCAAAAACCCCCGTTCGGCGCCTTATATGGGGTTGCTTCCGAGTGACTGACTGGTAGGCCCGGACGATCCTGTCAAATCCCGCAACAGCCGCGTGCGCGATACATGGCGAAAAAGGTGGTGCGTAGATTGAGGCGTTCCTGCCTTATCCCATCGAGTAGTACCATGCCTCCTCCGGGCCAAGGCTTCCCGAAATTCAGATCCCGCTAAATCAAGAACCAGCAGAGCAACTTGTCGACTAGAGATTTCTCCGCCTGCTGCTCGAGATCTCCAAGTACGTAAAACTCACTCGACGGATACACAGAATGGATCAAGGCGACTAAAAAAGAAGTTGGTGCCCTCACCTAAGTTCATTGTTCCAGAACAAGACATACTCATAGCATGAAAAATGGGTCGGAAGAGTTCTCAACTCTTTCCCCACTCAAACCTCGATCCATTCGGGGGCTAATGATGAAGCCATGTACCTAGGGTAGGGTCATGGACCTATCCAATATACCCTCTGTCGTGGTTCTAAGTCTGACAGTAGAGTGGGGGTAGGTATGGAGAGGCAAGGTCCTAGCTATGGAGAGGTTGTAAACACAAGCGATGTACGAGTTCAGGCCCTTCTCGGAGCCCTAAGGCGGTCGAGTGGATTATATGTGTATGTGTTACAGGGGTGCGAACCTTTGTGCCTGTGGAGGGGGGTGGCTTATATAGAGTGTGCCAGGACCCCTACCAGCCCACGTAATGGAGTGTTTAAAGTACATTAAGTCTGGGACGTTACTGGTAACGCCCCACATAAAGTGTCTTAACTACCATAAAGTCTATTCAATTACAGGTCGTTGCAGTGCAGAGTGCCTCTTGACCTTCTGGTGGTCGAGTGAGTCTTCATGGTCGAGTCCTTCAAGTCAGTCGAGTGGGTTCCTCGAGGTCGAATCGAAGGTGACCTCTTCTAAGGGTGTCCTTGGGTAGGGTACTTAGATCAGGCCTATGACCCTACCCTAGGTACATGAATCCATCATTAGCCCCGAATGGATTGAGGCTTGAGGGGAAGGAGTTGATGTTGTTTCGATCGACCTCGATACCGGTTATGCGCCGCTCGATCAAGACCCTTTTGTTGATAACGAGCAACTTTTCTTCACCGACTCGATCCATTCTTGTCTTTCGTCGAGTGATCTTTTGACTTTGCCGGTTCCTCGAGCGACGGATCGCAGGAAATCCCGCCCGACAGATCGATCCGCCGCTCATGGATTCTACGGATACGAATTTGGGGAAGCGCGGGCGGAACGACCACGGCGCCGGATGGGATAGGACATAGACGCCTTTGATCTCCGCTACCGCTTTTTCCGCCACGTATCACGCCAATGCAACTGCTTTCGATATGATTAGACCGGCTTGGCCCACCTGCCATCCACTGAAGGGATCTTATAAATGCGCCGAGGGTTTTCTCAAAGGCTTCATCATATCCTCTCGCTTCTCCTCGCTCCGCCCACCGCGCCGCTTCGCCTCAAGAAGCTTCTTCGATCTCGCCGCAGCCATGGTCAAGGAGAAGACGGCGGTGCCGAGCGCGCAAAGAAGGCGCCGCCGCAGAGAAGGCAAAGGGAGATCCACCACCGCAGCGGTCTTCGCTTCTAGATCTCGCCGCCAAGGGCTGGGTCCAGGAGATTGATCCAGCCGACCATCACGGAGAAGGATCTCTCGACATGGCTAACGACGGGTTGATCCCCACGGCGCCACAAGGCTTCCGGGAAAGAGTGGCAGCCCCAGCCGAAGAGGGTGAGTGCGTGCTTCCGCCACCCATATCGATCATGATTTTCTTTGCCACCGAGTGTTTTTTTTCGTGGTTTTCGAACTTCTTTGGAGCCCAACTTCACCACTTCACCCGTAACTCCATCGCATATCTTGCTGCGCTTGTATCCATGTGTGAGAATTCTCTGGGCTGTCGACCGCCCGGGCTTGTTCAAGCACATATTCACGTGTCGCCTCGAGACCGTGAAGAAGGCGAGCCCAGCGATGAAAGAACCCAAGTTGTCCAGATGTGGGGGCCTGGGAATCCAAGTGAGGAACAAGAGCACTTTCCCAAAGAATGACGCTTTCCGAAGTCGGTCGAGGTCGGCAATGACCTGGTTCTATCGCTGAACGAGTCGACGCCGGGCAGTCGAGTGGACTTCCTCAATTCACCATGGACCGAGTGAACAGGCCTTCCTCTCAAGGTGATTCCGGAGGAGAGAGCTGACGGAAGATGTTGATGGATCGCGGGTGCAGCTTGGTTCGAGACGGAGTTACTGCATGGACCTTTTGAGGTTTTTTCTTAGGCGGCGATCCGCCTCTTCGCCCGGAGCCATTGCATGTGGTTGTACTGTGGAACTGAAGACGAGACTCGGATCCACCCGGAAGCAGTCGACGACGCCACGGTGGAAAGGTGGATGGCCGCGGTCACCGGGAACAAGGATAATCCCCGTGGATCCAAGAGGATTCCTCCACTCGACCATCATAGCGTTCCAGATAAGGTACGTTTGCTCTACCTTCCGTTGTACACTTGTCATGTTTGTTTTTGTATGCTTCACAAATCGGTCGATTGATCTCTGACTTGACATCTCTCAGGCCCTCACCGAGCTGTACTCGATGCCTAATGGGGCTCAGGCTCCGACTGAAGAGGGAGAAGCAAGCGGGGGCGAGAGCCAGGAGGAGTGGGACTCGAACGCTGCCGAAGACGACGACAATGACGACGACTATGATGAGGACGAAGAAGAGGAGGAGGAGGAGGTTGCTCCACCGCGCTTGGAAAGGTGGTCAAAACTTGTCCGTGACCCTGCGACTGAACGTGGCAAGGGGGTTGCGACTGCCTCGCAGTCGACCAAACGCCCTCGGACCACTTCTCCGGCGCCGACTGAAAAGGCGCCGAAGCAGTCCAAGGTGGTTCCGTCAAAGCCAACCAAACTCCTGCCGAAGATGAAGGTGTCCATCCCCACCATATCAGGGTAAACATGCTGCCTGAGTCTTCTTGTTTTGTACAAACTTTATCTCTAGTTGATACTTTGAGTTAGCCGACTGATTCTTTGGAGTTGCAGTGCTGCTACTTCTGAGACTTCAGGCAAGGCTGATGACCATGAGATGGAGGACGCAGCAACCTCAAATCCTGGTACTATACTCTTAATTCCATCTTCAGTCGACTGATTCATGATCTCTAATTCTGACTCTTTTCTGTAGCTCCATCCAATGTCGCCATCACTCTTCCCGATGATGATGAGGATGAGGAACCGCTGAAGCACGTATGAGCAGGAAAGCATCCGCGGCAGGTGGCCTAGGATGACGGCGCCCGAGACTCGGTCGCAGGGAGGAGAATGTCACCGACACACCGTGTCCTTCGCGTGCCACGACGAGTGCTCATCCCGCTTCGCCGAGTGCCACACAACCTTCTCTTTTCACGACGCACCACGCCCCAGAGGACTGCCAGCTGCTAAGGAAGCGATACGCCAAGCAGGGATCATGATGGAGCAGTGAAGACCATCCGGGATGCGAGCCAGCAGCTTATGACGCCAGCTCCGCTTCAAAGCAATGTTCAGTCACGACCATCACCGCTCTGTTAGGATATGCTATCAAAAACTTTTCTTCGAATCCATAGCAATCACCCAAAGGTGTGACGCTTAAAAGTCCGTGTTAGCGGGGCATCGCTGAGTGCACCCGCCGGGTGTAGTCCCCAAGGCTAAGGTCGATCACGGGCGGTCGGCCTTAGGCTTTATAAGGAAAGTCGTTCGCTATTCGACCGAGGCGAATGGATTTCGAAACCGTGGGGCACGCTGAGTGCACCCACCGGTGTAGTCCCGAGATCGTGGTCGATCACGCGCTGATTACAATCAAAATACATCTTTTTTTGGGTCGACCGTCGACTCGCTTTTGATAAAACTAGTGGGGCACGCTGAGTGCACCCATCGGTGTAGTCCCGAGACTACGGTCAATGCTTGCATTCGTCGTAGTCTTAGAAACGTATGATTTTCTCTTATCCACTCGGAAGTGAATTATCTTTGATACTTTGTCGACTGGTTCTTCGCAGAAATCATGTGACCTTGCGGCTCGCTATACCGAGCTGGAGCAGAAGCATATTCAGCTCGAGCTGGATCTGAAACTGGTTCAGGAGAATCTGACGAAGGCGAAGGAGGAGACCAAAGGTATGTTCGGTGAGACCTCAACGACTCCTTTTTCCCTTCATTTGTCTCAAAATCTGACCTTGCTATAACTTGCAGGCAAGGTGAAGGAGGCCCAGAAAAGAAAAGACCTTGAGCTAGCTAAGAAGACCAAGCTTGCTGACGAGAAGTTAGCTTCAGTCACTAAGCTCGAAGAGAAAAATACCAATCTGAAGACTGCTCTTGGGATTGCTAACAAGGAAGTCAGTCGACTGAAGACTGACAAGACTGCCCTGACCGACAAGATCAATCAGTTGAATGGGAAGAAAAATGACCTGGAGGCCTTCCTGAATGGACTTGCCAAGAAGTTGTTCCTTATGCTCGAAGGTAACCCTTTATACTCGACAATCATTTTCAACTGTTATGCTTCCATTCGACCACTGTCTTGACTCGGTGTTTGCCCTTGCAGAATTCTGTCGAAACTTTGAAGAAGAGACTAGCCGGTTGGAACCAAACCTTGACCCCGCCAATTCTCCAAAGGAATGATGAAGTTGCCATGAATGTCTTCCGACCGAGTCCCGTGTTGCAGCTGTCGTGGACTATCTTGCAAGACTCAAGGTCGCCATGTCTCGATCGACTTGACGCTCGTCCCTGTGGCGACACTCGTAATGACCTCGAGTCGCTAATGGCTCGATTGAACGCAGTCCCCGACCGAAAGTGCAGGAGTGGAAGAAGTCCTCGGCTCGCTGCGGTGCAGATGTTGCTCTGTGTTCAGCCCGAGTCCACCGCAAAGACGCGCGAGAAGACAAGCTAGCGGCTCTCCGGTGGCTAACACCAAGAAACACGACTTCAGTCCTTCATGGAAACCTTCATCGCTGCTGCCACTGGATCGTGAGACGGAATCGACCTTGATGAGTTCGTTGTTCTTCCAGCCCTCCACAGAGGGGTAAAAACTTTTTAAGCCCGACACTTTAAATTTGCCTCGGTATGCCGAGTGGAGTTGTAACCGATAAACCTTAACAGGCTTAGCGCCTGAGCACTTTCGGTTCCTTTAGGTATCGATCTAAACTTGGATTTGATGTTTGAATATGATTGCTTTTGGCTCGAAATGTCCTTTGCAGGTTCAAAGCAAGACGCTTACTGCAGTCAACTTATTCCTTAGGCGAGCACTGGGCCGCAGCTAAGCCTCCGAGTGAGAGGTTTGCTCTTCACTCGGCAGGGTTTCTATATCTTAGGCGGGCACTAGGCTGCAGCTAAGCCCCTGAGTGAGAGGTTTGCTCTTCACTGTAGGATTTTTATATCTTAGGCGCAGCACTAGGTTGCAGCTTAAGCCCCGAGTGAGAGGTTTGCTCTTCACTCAAGAGGATTTTTATATCTTAGGCTAACACTGGGCTGCAGTTAAGCCCCGAGTGAGAGGTTTGCTCTTCACTCGGTAGGATTTTTATATCTTAGGCGAGCACTGGCTGCAGCTAAGCCCCGAGTGAGAGGTTTGCTCTTCACTCGGTAGGATTTTTATATCTTAGGCTAACACTGGCTGTAGCTAAGCCCCGAGTGAGAGGTTTGCTCTTCACTGTAGGATTTTTATATCTTAGGCGAGCACTGGGCTGCAGCTTAAGCCCCGAGTGAGAGGTTTGCTCTTCACTCAGTAGGATTTTCATGTTGTACTTGTGGCGGCTCAGAGGAGAGGGTCGCATGACCTGCACCTCGTCCTTCTTACGAGCACATTGTACTTATGGCGAGCTCGAGGAGAGGGTCGCACGACCTGCACCTCGCCCTCCTTATGAGTGCATGTTGTACTTAGGCGAGTACTTGACTGCAGCTAAGCCTCCGAGTGGAAGTCCGCTTACCACTCGGTGGGATTTTTATAACTTAGGCGAGTACTTGACTGCAGCTAAGCCCCGAGTGGAAGTCCGCTTACCACTCGGTAGGATTTTTATAACTTAGGCGAGTACTTGATTGCAGCTAAGCCCCGAGTGGAAGTCCGCTTACCACTCGGTGGGATTTTTATAACTTAGGCGAGTACTTGGATCAGAAGCTAAGCCCCGAGTGGAAGTCCGGCTTACCACTCAAGAGGATTTATATAACTTAGGCGAAACGGATTCGCTGCTAAGCCTCCGAGTGGAAGTCCGCTTACCACTCGGTAGGATTTTTACAAACTTAGGCTAAACGGATTCGCTGCTAAGTCACCCACTGGGGAAAATTGTATTGACAAAATAAAAGTGACAAAAATTATGAAGGAATTATGACACTATTATTTCAAATCCATGAACTACGTATACTTTATTACAACTCATCCGAAAGTGAAAAACTTCAAGTGTAAAATGGGCGGAGCAGATCCGCGTTCCAAGCTCGGGGCTCTTCGATATTGTGTTCGACGTTGTAAAGACAGTATGCCCCGTTGTGGAGAACTTTGGTGACGATGAAAGGTCCTTCCCAAGAAGGAGCGAGCTTATGTTGTTTCTGCTGATCCACTCGGGGAACTAGATCTCCTTCCTGGAAGGCTCGACCTCTCACATTTCTGGCGTGAAAGCGACGCAAGTCCTGTTGGTAGATGGTCGATCGGATCAGAGCCATCTCCCTTTCTTCCTCTAGAAGGTCGACTGCATCCTAACGCGCTTGCTCAGCTTCTGCTTTGTTGTAGAGTTCAACTCGAGGAGCATTGTGAAGAAGATCACTCGGCAAGACTGCTTCAGCTCCATAGACCAAGAAGAATGGAGTTCTTCCGGTCGACCGATTGGGTGTGGTCTGCAATCCCCAAAGCACCGAAGGGAGTTCGTCGACCCATGCTCCAGCCGCATGCTTGAGATCATGCATCAGTCGGGGCTTCAAACCCTTGAGGATTAAGCCATTGGCTCGTTCTGCTTGTCCATTCGACTGCGGATGGGCAACCGAAGCGTAGTCGACTCGTGTGCCTTGAGAGTTGCAGAAATCCCTGAATTCTTCCGAGTCAAAGTTCGACCCATTATCCGTAATGATGCTGTGCGGGACTCCATATCTGAACATCAACTCCCTGATGAAGGTAACAGCAGTACCAGTGTCAAGATTCTTGATTGGTTTAGCCTCAATCCACTTGGTGAACTTGTCGACTGCTACCAGTACATGTGTGAAACCACTTCGACCTGTTCTCAAGGGACCGACCATGTCCAACCCCCATACTGCGAAAGGCCAGACGAGTGGAATGGTCTTTAGAGCCGACGCAGGCTTGTGTGACATATTGGAGTAGAACTGACATCCTTCGCACTTGTCCACTATTTCCTTTGCCATCTCATTCGCCCTCGCCAAGAAAATCCGCCTCGGTATGCTTTGGCTACGATGGTCCGAGAGGACGATGGTGACCACAGTCCCCGAGTGGATATCATTGAGAATGATTCGACCTTCTTCCGCATTATGCATTTTGACCAACTCCAACGCGCTCTCTCTATACAACTGTCCTTTGATAACGGTAAAGGATTTGGATCGACGGACGATCTTCCGAGCCTCTTCCTCATCCTCTCGGGAGCTCTTTTCTCGTGATATACGCGATATAGGAATTGTCCAATGGGAGTGACCACTAAGACCTCCATGACTAAGTCGACCACTTCTGGGACCTCAACCTCGCCGGATCTGTGGCACTCTTGGGCTGTGGAGCTTCTTCGTGAAAGGATCTTCTTTGATCGACGGAGTGTGTATATGCTCCAAGAACACACCACTGAATGGCTTCTCTTTTGGAACCTATCTTTGCCAGATCATCTACCGCCGATTTTTCAATCGGGGATGTGATGAAGCTCTAACGCCTCGAACTTCTTTTTCCAGCTTCCTCATCGCATTGCAAGATCCAAATATGGCTGGGCTTCACGCCCCACTCCTTCATCACTGGTTGACCACTAAATCTGAATCGCCATAGACCATCAAAGCATTTAACGCCGAGTGAGATGGCCATGCGCAATCCATATAAAAGGGCCTCATACTCGCCTCATTGTTGGAGGAATCAAAGTGAATCTGAGCACATACCTAAGCTTATCTCCTCCGGGGAAACCAGAACAACCCCATCACCGAACCATTCAAAGATCTTAGAGCCATCAAAGAACATGGTCCAATGCTCCGAGTGAACTTCAGTTGGCTGCTGTTGTTCAATCCACTCGGCGAGGAAATCTGCTATTGCCTAGGACTTAATGGCTTTCTTTGCCTCAAACTTGATATCAAGGGGAAGAAGTTCAATCGCCCATTTCGCCACTCGACCAGCTGCATCTCTGTTGTGCAGAATCTCTGATAGTGGGGCGTTGTTGACGACTTTGATGGAATGATCAGAGAAATAATGAGCAACCTTCTTCGTGGTCATGTATATTCCGTACACAAGCTTCTGATAATGAGGATATCTCTGCTTGGATGGAGTCAAGACTTCGGACAAATAATACACTGGGCACCGAACTTTGAAGGCTTTTCCTTCCTCTTCCCGCTCGACCGTAAGCACTGTACTGATGACTTGTCCTGTGGCTGCGATATAAAGCAACAGAGGCTCTTTGCTGATTGGAGCAGCAAGCACCGGCTGGGTGGAGAGCAGAGCTTTTAGCTCGCAAACGCTGCATCAGCTTCGAGTCCACTCGAACTTGTTCCGCTTTCTTCATCACCGGTAAAGAGGCAATGCCTTTTCACCGAGTCGTGAGATGAATCGACTTAGTGCGCCAAGCATCCAAGAAGCTTCGACATCGTGCACGCGGGGCATTTCATTCGGAGAATAGTACTGATCTTCTCTGGATTAGCATCGATCCCTCGCCGAAACGAAAACCGAGTAACTTTCCACCAGGAACCCCGAATGTGCACTTTGACGGATTGAGCTTGATATCATACCTTCTGAGGGTGGCAAATGTTTCGCGAGGTCAGCAAGCAGGTCGGAACCTTTCGCGACTTGACGATGATATCATCCATATACGCTTCCACATTCCGACCGATTTGAGTGAGCGTACACTTCAATCATTCGCATAAATGTGGCTCCGCATTCTTGAGGTCGAATGGCATGGTGATATAGCGTAGCACCGAATGGAGTGATGAAATCTGTTTTATTTCGCCGGGTCCATACGCATGATCTGATGATACCCGAATATGCATCTAGAAAAGACAATCTCACATCCCGCGGTCGAAGTCAACAATTTGATCTATGCGAGGGAGAGGAATGATCTTTCGGCAGGCCCGATTGATGTGCTTGAAATCAATGCACATGCGGAGTGACTTGTCCTTCTTGGGAACCATGACAACATTAGCGAGCCACTCGGAGTGGTATATCTCTCGATAAATCCTGCCGCCAACAATGAGCCACTTCTCACCAATAGCCTTTCTCTTACGGACGGCGGACCGCCAAGATGCTATTTGACCGGTTTTGCTGATTTGTCGACTCGAGGCGATGCTCAGCCACCCCCTGAACACCCGCATGTCACCGGCTTCCATGCAAAATGTCCCAGCTCACGGAGGAACCGGATGAGCGCTTCTTCCTATTTCGGGTCGAGTGTTGTGGAGATGTGGGTCGGGGCTACATTGGGGTCGGTCGGGTGAATGTGAACAGGCTTCGTCTCACATTCTGTGGCGGGTTTCTTGGATCGCAACAAATCACTCGGATCTGCGCTTTGCTTGTACTCTTCGAACTCGACTGCTGTCACCTGGGAATCGGCAATCTTCGAGCCCTTCTGAAAGCACTCTTCGCTTTTTCCGATCATCGGTGATAGTGATCACCTTTGGGACTGGCATTTTCAGTTTGAGGTACACGTAACATGGTCGAGCCATGAACCGTGCATAGGCTGGCCTCCCCAAAATGGCGTGGTACGACTCAAAATCCACAACATCAAACGCCAACTTCTCTTTGCGAAAATGTTTTGAATCACCAAACACCACGCCCAGAGCTATTTGGCCGAGTGACTCGCTTTCTTCCCCGGTATAACTTCGTGGAAGCTCATGTTGCCGGTGCTCACCGACATCGGAATGCCCATTCCTTTCAAGCAGGTTCGCATATAACAAGTTCAGCCCACTTCCACCGCCCATCAAGACCTTTGTCGACCGAGTGCCTTCGATAACCGGGTCGACCACCAAAGCTTGCCTCCCGGGTGGCAATATGAGTCGGGTGATCGACCGGTCAAATGTGATGGGTGTTTGGGACCATCTCGTATAACTTGCTTTTGTCAGGCAACCATGTTCACCTCACGGTTAATGACTTTGAGTCGACTCTTGCTTTCCACATCCGCGAAGATCATCGAGTGGAGTTGACATGCGGATATCCTTCCCCACCGCCCTCCTTGTCTTCGCCTTGTCCGACTCCTTCTCCTTGTCCTTAGACTGTTTTCCTTAAAACTGCTGAATCAGGAGTCGACACTGGCGAGTGGTATGCTTTGGGTAAATGATGTTGCCCTCTTCATCTTTCTTCGTGTGGATGTGACACGGCATATCCATCACGTCGTTTCCTTCTTTATCCTTCACCTTCTTAGGGTTCTAGGATCCTTTGGGCTTGCCCTTGAACTTTCTCTGAGTGACGGCCAGAGCCTCTCCAGGAGCTGCTGGTTCGGCCTTCCGCTTCTGCTTCCGACTGGAGCTTCCCTTCTCCGACTGACTCGGCTTGTACTTGCCGCTTCGGAGTCGGTCTTCTTCCTCGCCGTTGGTGTACTTGGTAGCAATCTCCATCATCCGACTCAGGGTCATGTCTCCGGTTCGACCAAATTTCAAACTCAATTCTCTGTCCTTGACGCCATCCTTGAAGGCGCAGACTGCCTGATGATCAGACACATTTTCCACAGTATGGTGCAAAGTGATCCACCTCTGAATATACTCTCTGAGAGTCTCATTGGTTTTCTGCACACAGACTTGCAGCTCTGTCAATCCAGCTGGTCGCTTGCAAGTTCCTTCAAAGGTTCTAACGAACACTCGGGACAGATCTTCCCAAGTGTAAATACTGCTAGGAGGTAACTGATTCAACCACGCTCTGGCTGAACCTTCCAACATGAGGGGCAAATGCTTCATGGCCACCTCGTCATTCCCACCACCAATCTGAACAGCCACTCGGTAATCTTCAAGCCAGGTTTGTGCTTGACTCACCAAAGGAACTTGTCTCCTGTTGCCAACCTGAAATTGGGGGAATCACAGCGGCTCTGATAGCCCTGCTAAAACATTCTGGACCAGAAACATGCACTCGACTGCTCGTGGGCGCATCTCTCTCGGGTCCGCCTCGATGGGCTCTGTTCCGGTCGACCAAGCCTTGCACGATAATGGATCGCGCATTGAAGCCTTGTTCCCTGGGGTCGACTGGAGCTCTTCGCCCCACATTGAGCTGACGCCTGTCATCCTGTCGCCGAGGAGCGTAAGACCCATCCCTCGGAGGGGAAGCGGGCACTCGATGCCTGTCATCTCGGTCGTGTCGGTCTCCATACTGGTCTCGCCGATTCTCGCGCCCTTCCCGCCGCGGAGGCGATCTGGGACTGTGAGCCGACTGAACCGTATTCGCAGCGACGGATCGACTGTGAATTCTATTACGCGACTGCGACACGGCTGAATTCTGGTCCCTGCACGCCCGGAGCAAATCCTCGATTCAGATCAAGACTCGCCGCTTCCGACTGAGAGGGCTGGATGGACTCTGCTATACGGGTTGCAGCTGCTAAATTCTGGATTGGGGTTCGATATACCTGAGTCGGCGGGAAGAGTTGACGTCGATTGGCGTCGGTAACTCGTTGCCGCGCGTGCTCGTCGAGTGCTCATCAAGGTTTTCCAGCCGAGCGTTCACCAGATTACAAACGTGCCTCCTCCAAGGCGCGAGCCTCGGGGGTTTCTCCTGCGATGGGAGTATGCAGGGCATCCATGTTCCTGCGGTGAAGCTCTTCCCTCTGCAGAGAGTCGAGTGTCTCAGGCTGGTACTCTTCGTGGTCTCGAACGGGGTCGCCTCCGCCGCCCGCCCCGCCCTCATGGGCGAAGCCAGGAGGACTGCGGGGTCCGTTGACCATCAGGATTTCAGCCGCCGGATCACTGCAATCGCATTCGGATGCAGTCTCTACGGAGCCAGTCGACAGATCGAACAGGCCGTAGAGAGATTCGTCGGGCTCAATTGCCGCAACTTGGGCGATGGCCGTCTGGCGAGCCACCGCGTGCTTCACCCACCGCTGGAGTCTCGACCGACCAGAGCGCTTGCGCTGGTGGGAGACCGGATAGGTGGCCGATAGGGGAGTCGGCCGATACGGGGTCGACGGTTGCCGCGGCAGAACGCCGCGGACACATGCGCGAAAATGCGTCGCACCACGGACGGGGAGCGATCAACGCCGAGTGGAGCATCCCGGAGCCATGCGGAGTCGCCGGCGACAAAGGTGAGAGCGCCGAGACGGATCTCGCGCCTCGACCAAAACTCCAGCAGTCATCATGATGAAAGTACTCGAAGTATCGCAACTTCTCCACAAAATCGCTAAAACACCGCCCCACGGTGGCGCCAACTATCGTGGTTCTAAGTCGGCGACAGAGTGGGGGTAGGTATGGAGAGGCAAGGTCCTAGCTATGGAGAGGTTGTAAACACAAGCGATGTCTGAGTTCGAGCCCTTCTCGGAGGAAGTAAAAGCCCTCACGTCCGAGAGCCCTAAGGCGGTCGAGTGGATTATATGTGTATGTGTTACAGAGTGCGAACCCTTGTGCTGTGGAGGGTGGCTTATATAGAGTGCGCCAGACCCTACCAGCCCACGTAATGGAGGGTTTAAAGTACATTAAGTGCAGGGACGCTTCGTAACGCCCACATAAAGTGTCTTAATTACCATAAAGTCTATTAAATTACAGGCCGTTGCGGCAGAGTGCCTCTTGACCTTCGGTGGTCGATCGAGTCTTCATGGTCGAGTCCTTCAAGTCAGTCGAGTGGGTTCCTCGTAGGTCGACTGGAAGGTGACCTCTTCTAAGGGTGTCCTTGGGTAGGGTACTTAGATCAGGCCTATGACCCTACCCTAGGTACATGAATCCATCACCCTCCCCAAGGACATCTCTAGAAGAAGTTACCTTTCAGTCGACCTGGAAGGATTTCACTCGACGGGCTCGAAGATACTCGACCATGAAGTCACTCACTCGACCACCAGGAGATCTAGAGTCACTCTACACAGGAACGGTCTGTCATTAAGTAGTCTTTATGGTCATCATAGCACTTTATGTATGGCGTTACCAGTAACACCAAGTCTTAATGTACCTTAAACCCCGCATAACTGAGGGCCGGAGGGGTCTGGCGGACTCTATATAAGCCACCCCCTCCTCAGTGTAAAGGGTTCGCACCCCTATAACTCATACGCACATAATCCAGTCGACCGCCTCTGGGCTCCGAGACGTAGGGCTTTTACTTCCTCCGAGAAGGGCCTGAACTTGTAAACATCTTGCATATACAACTACTCCATAGCTAGGATCTTGCCTCTCCATTCCTACCCCCCTATTCTACTGTCAGACTTAGAACCACGACAGATGATATTTTTTGTTCCCCAAGGTTTGATGAGCAAATTTATTATGATGAAAGCATGCTTCCTATTTATGATGATTATATTGATGAAGTGGGTTTGGAAGATTGTCAACTTTAGGAAGTAATGATCCTACTATTTTGGAGGATGTTGAATCTTATAATATTTATGAAAGTGGATTTGGAAGAGTGTCAACTTTATTTAGTGATGATTCCACTATTTTGGAAGAGGTTCCAATTGATTATGAAAACAAAGTTGCTATCTATGATGATTATTGTGATGACTTGTATGCTATTAAGAATAATGATAACCATGAAACTTGTCATCATGATTTTAGTTTTCAATTGGATTATGCCTCACATGATAATTATTTTGTTGAGTTTGCTCCCACTACTATTCATGAGAAGAAATTTGCTTATGTGGAGAGTAGTAAATTTTCTATGCTTGTAGATCATGAAAAGAATGCTTTAGGTGCTGGTTATATTGATGAATTCATTCATGATGCTACTGAAAATTATTGTGAGGGAGGAATATATGCTTGTAGGAATTGCAATAATGTCAAGTTTCCTCTCTATGTGTTGAAAATCTTGAAGCTATGCTTGTTTTACCTTCCTATGATAGTTGATTATTGTTCCCATAAGTTATTTGCTCAAAAAATCCCTATGCATAGGAAGTGGGTTAGGTTTAAATGTGCTAGCCATATTCTTCATGATGCTCCCGTTATGTTTCAATTCTTATCTTTTATGCGAGCATCATTGTCATCATCATGCCTATCTAGAAAGGCATTAAAGAAAAGCGCTTGTTGGGAGACAACCCAATATCTATCCTTACTGTTTTTGTGTGTCCACATGATTATGCTACTGTGATAATCATATTTTATAGATTTTGTTTCAATAAAGTGCCAAGTAAGACCTTTAGGATAGCTTACGGTGATAGTTGTGTTGATCCTGCTGAAAATCAGAAACTTTTGCACCCAGTAAATTAGTTTTGTTAATTCACACAAACGTGCTTCTGATCTGATTCCTTTTTCTATTTATTGGCACACAAATTTCTTAGGACTTCCTAATTTGGTATGATTTTTGTAGTTCCGGAAGTATACGTTTGATACAGATTACTGCAGACTGTTCTATTTTTGACAGATTCTGTTTTCTATGTGTTGTTTGCTTATTTTGATGATTCTATGAGTAGTATCGGAGGGTATGAACCATAGAGAAGTTGGAATACAGTAGATATTACACCAATATGAATTTAGAATAAGTTCATTACAGTACCTAAGTGGTGGTTTTATTTTCTTATACTAACGGAGCTTACGAGTTTTCTGTTGAGTTTTGTGTTGTGAAGTTTTCAAGTTTTGGGTAAGGATTCGATGGACTATGGAATAAGGAGTGAAAAGAGCCTAAGCTTGGGGATGCCCAAGTCACCCCAAGGTAATATTCAAGGACAAGCAAGAGCCTAAGCTTGGGGATGCCCCGGATGGCATCCCCTCTTTTGTCTTCGTTCATCGGTAACTTTACTTGGAGCTATATTTTTATTCACCACATGATATGTGTTTTGCTTGGAGCGTCATTTTATTTTGTTTTGCTTGCTGTTTGGATACAATACCAAGATCTGAAATCCTTAAGGTTAGAGAGTCTTCACATAGTTGCACAATTATTCGACTACTCATTGATCTTCACTTATATCTTTCGGAGTAGTTTGTCATTTGCTCTAGTGCATCACTTATATCTTTTAGAGCACGGCGGTGGTTATATTTTGGAGAAATTGCTAGTCTCTCATGATTCACTTATATTATTTTGAGAGTGTTTTTAGAACAGCATGGTGTTTGCTATGGTTACAAATTTGGTCCTAGAATGATGAGCATCCAAGTTGGGTATAATAAAAACTATCATAGAAAGTGAATTGGATGCTATGATCAATTTGGTACTTGATAATTGTTTTGAGATATGGAGGTAGTGATATTAAAGTCATGATAGTTGGGTGATTATGAAAAATGCTTGTGTTGAAGTTTGTGATTCCCGTAGCATGCACGTATGGTGAACCGCTTTGTGATGAAGTTGGAGCACAATTTTATTTATTGATTGTCTTCCTTATGAGTGGCGGTCGGGGACGATCGATGGTCTTTTCCTACCAATCTATCCCCCTAGGAGCATGAGCGTAATACTTTGTTTTTGATGACTTGTAGATTTTTGCAATAAGTATATGAGTTCTTTTGACTAATGTTGAGTCCATGGATTATACGCACCCTCACCCTTCCACCATTGCTAGCCTCTCTTGTGCCGCGCAACTTTCGTCGGTACCATACACCCACCATATACCTTCCTCAAAACAGCCACCATACCTACATATTATGGCATTTCCATAGCCATTTCGAGATATATTGCCATGCAACTTTCCACCGTTCCGTTCATATGACACGCATTACTTTTGTCATATCGCTCTTTGCATGATCATGTAGTTGTCATTGTATTTGTGGCAAGGACACCTTCATAATTTTCATACATGTCGCTCTTGATTCATTGCATATCCCGGTACACCGCCGGAGGCATTCATATAGAGTCATATCTTGTTCTAGCTTTGAGTTGTAATTCTTGAGTTGTAAATCCATAAAAGTGTGATTATCTTCATTATTAGAGCATTGTCTCAGTGAGGAAAGGATGATGGAGACTATGATTCCCCCACAAGTCGGGATGAGACTTCGGACTTTACAAAAAGAAAGGAAAGAAAAAAGAAAAAAAGAGAAAGGCCAAAAAAAGGCCAAAGAAAAAAAAGAGAGAAAAGAAAAAAAGAAAAGAAAAAAAATAAAATGAGAGAAAAAGAGAGAAGGGACAATGCTACTATCTCTTTTTCCACACTTGTGCTTTAAAGTAGCACCATGATCTTCATGATAGAGAGTCTCCTATGTTTTCAATTGCATATACTAGTGGGAATTTTTCATTATAGAACTTGGCTTGTATATTCCAATGATGGGCTTCCTCAAAATGCCCTAGGTCTTCGTGAGCAAGCAAGTTGGATGCACACCCACTTAGTTTCTTTTGTTGAGCTTTCATATATTTATAGCTCTAGTGCATCCGTTGCATGGCAATCCCTACTCACTCACATTGATATCTATTAATGGGCATCTCCATAGCCCGTTAATACGCCTAGTTGATGTGAGACTATCTTCTCCTTTTTGTCTTCTCCACAACCACCATTCTATTCCACATATAGTGTTATGTCCATGGCTCACGCGCATGTATTGCGTGAAAGTTGAAAAAGTTTGAGATTACTAAAGTATGAAACAATTGCTTGGCTTGTCATCGGGGTTGTGCATGATTAAATACTTTGTGTGATGAAGATAGAGCAACAGCAAGACTATATGATTTTGTAGGGATAACTTTCTTTGGTCATGTTATTTTGAGAAGACACGGTTACTTTAATTAGTATGCTTGAAGTATCACTATTTCTTATGTCAATATGAATATTTATTTTGAATCATTTGGATCTAATCATTCATGCCACAATAAAGAAAGTTACATTGAGAATTATGCTAGGTAGCATTCCACATCAAAAATTCTGTTTTTATCATTTACCTACTCGAGGACGAGCAGGAATTAAGCTTGGGGATGCTTGCACGTCTCCAACGTATCTATAATTTTTTATTGTTCCATGCTATTATATTACCCCTTTTGGATGTTTATGGGCTTTATTTTACACATTTATATCATTTTTGGGACTAACCTATTAACCGGAGGCCCAGCCCATATTGTTGTTTTATTGCATGTTTCAGTATTTTGAGGAAAAGAATATCAAATGGAGTCCAAACGGAATGAAACCTTCGGGAAACTTATTTTTGGAATAGAAGCAATCTCGGGAACTTGGAGTGCAAGCCAAGGAAGCGTCGAGGAGGCCACGAGATAGGGGGGCGCCCCACCCCCTGGGCGCGCCCTCCCCCCTCATGGGCCCCTCGAGGCTTCCCCGACCGACTTCTTTCGCCTATATAAGCCTACGTACCCTAAAACATCGAAAAAAGATGGATCGGGAGTTCCGCCGCCGCAAGCCTCTGTAGCCACCAAAAACCTCTAGGGAGCCCGTTCCGGCACCCTGCCGGAGGGGGAACCCATCACCGGTGGCCATCTTCATCATCCCAGCGCTATCCATGACAAGGAGGGAGTAGTTCACCCTCGGGGCTGAGGGTATGTACCAGTAGCTATGTGTTTGATCTCTCTCTCTCTCGTGTTCTCTCTATGGCACGATCTTGATGTATCACGAGCTTTGCTATTATAGTTGGATCTTATGATGTTTCTCCCCCCTCTACTCTCTTGTGATGAATTGAGTTTTCCTCTTGAAGTTATCTTATCGGATTGAGTATTTAAGGATTTGAGAACACTTGATGTATGTCTTGCCGTGTTTATCTATGGTGACAATGGGATATCACGTGCCACTTGATGTATGTTTTGGTGATCAACTTGCGGGTTCTGCCCATGAACCTATGCATAGGGGTTGGCGCACGTTTTCGTCTTGAGTCTCCGGTAGAAACTTTGGGGCACTCTTTGAAGTACTTTGTGTTGGTTGGATGAATCTGAGATTGTGTGATGCATATCGTATAATCATGCCCACGGATACTTGAGGTGATAATGGAGTATCTAGGTGACATTAGGGTTTTGGTTGATTTGTGTCTTAAGGTGTTATTCTAGTACAAACTCTTGAATAGATCGATCTGAAAGAATAACTTTGAGGTGGTTTCGTACCCTACCATAATCTCTTCGTTTGTTCTCCGCTATTAGTGGCTTTGGAGTGACTCTTTGTTGCATGTTGAGGGATTGTTATATGATCTATCTATGTTATTATTGTTGAGAGAACTTGCACTAGTGAAAGTATGAACCCTATGCCTTGTTTCCTATCATTGCAATACCGTTTACGCTCACTTTTATCTTTAGTTACCTTGCTGTTTTTATATTTTCATATTACAAAAACCTATATCTACTATCTATATTGCACTCGTATCACCATCTCTTCGCCGAACTAGTGCACCTATACAATTTACCATTGTATTGGGTGTGTTGGGGACACAAGAGACTCTTTGTCATTTGGTTGCAGGGTTGCTTGAGAGAGACCATCTTCATCCTACGCCTCCCACGGTTTGATAAACCTTAGGTCATCCACTTGAGGGAAATTTGCTACTATCCTACAAACCTGTGCACTTGTAGGCCCAACAACGTCTACAAGAAGAAGGTTGTGTAGTAGACATCAGACGTCATCTTCTAAAATTGCGCCTGTCATTTATCCTTTTGCCCTTATAAATAAGACTGGGGGTCCTTTCCATCCTCCCCCTTGCCTCTTCATCTCTTCTTCTTCCTCGTGACCCCGAAGAGCTCAAGCTCCGCCGCCGCTGTCGACCTTCGCATCTGCACCGACAAGGCCGCTGCATCATCCTATTCTTGACCACATAAACTGCGACGCATCTCCGCTACTCCACCGCATCAGTAAATACTCTTCTTCCCAAACATCATATCTGCATTAGGGTTCCACTGTTCGTCGGTGTTCTTCATTGTTCTTCCTTTTTCCTCTCCTAGATCTCATAAATACATCTGAAACTGATAGCAAAGGTGTGCGGTAGTAGTTCAGCGCCCCTAGTTACCCTCATAAACCACCTTTTACTGCATAAGATCCCGTCCAAGCATACGCACTCTTCTGCTGTCGCGTCCTTTAGGTTTGAAATTTCTTTTGTAGAACCGCGGTAGATCCAAAATTATCACATCAACTTGTAAAACCTGTGTGTGCAACACTTAAGAAAATTTCAGATCTGTTCCTTCCACACCATTTTAGGCGGTTTAACTGTTAGAAATTAATAATCCGTCAGGTACCATTAGCCCTCTCTTAACCGCCATTTTTACCGGAGCATCAGTATCCGGTTTAACATGTATATTTTCCTTATTTGATCCCTTCCCCTGCTCTAGCGCCGGTTTATGCATATCAATCTTGAACCGTAATCCGGCGTCTGAACTTCGTTTACAGCTTTTCACCAAAAATGACCAAACAGTTGTTCTCTTGCAACTGGGCCCCCTCCCGGGTTACGGAAGAGCAGCTTAATTCGTATGTTGTGACTGGCGCTTTAGCAAAACAAGAGACCATCCATTGGAGAGCCCCGGGTACTGAAAACCCTCCTGAACCTCAAGATGGAGTAGTTGTTTTTGTACATCATCTGAACCGAGGGTTCAGCCCTCCCGGATCAAAAAATTTCCGGGATGTACTTGCCAGCTTCCAACTCCACCCTCAGGATATTGGACTGAACTCTGTGTCCAACATTTGCAACTTCCAAGTCTTTTGTGAAGTTTATCTGCAAGAAGAACCAACTGTTGAGTTTTTCAGAGACTTCTTCACTTGAACCGCCGTACAGAATTTACTGACGGCCCCAACATGGAACTTGGCGGGGTGTCAATCCAGAAAAGGAAAGAAGTCAATTTTCCTCACGCCAAACATCACAGCCACCCCAAGGATTGGAATCAAACATGGTTTTATTGCCGGAATACCGCTCCTGAAGATGAAAATCCTCTGTCGGGTTACCGTGCTCACCGGCTCAATAATGAACATCCTCTGCCTCAACGGCTTACTGCCAAAGAACGATCCAAATACGCACCCCAGATTTCTAAGATCCGAGCCGTTATGGCAAATGGTTTAACCGGCATTGATCTTGTCCGTTGCTGGGTTTCATGGAGTATCTTGCCCTTAAGCCGGCGTCCCGGTTTAATGTGCGAGTACACAGGAGAGCTAAAAGATCCTCAACGCCATATTGATGTTCAGCTAACTAATGAAGCAATTACTGAAGCTGTCAAAATGATGTTGGATGAACTGATGTCTGAATGCAGCAAAACTGGGCTGCATCCCTTTTATGCCTCCCATAAACCGCAAGCGGTAAGGATTGTATCTTTCTGTTTTTAATTCGCCCTCCTTGTTGAAACTTTTTTGATGACCTTCGGTTTATCTTTGCAGATCAATGACCCATTCTGGAAAAGGAAATCTCAAGACAAACCGGTGAAACCACAAGACAAACCGGTGAGAGTGCCTCGTGCTAAGAGCAAGCCCTCAAAGAAACCAGCGAAGAAGAGAACCGTCGAGTCCTCTGATCCGGCCGAAGCTGTTGACGACTCAGAATTAGAGGTAGAACTTGATTCCCTTGGCTCATTTTTCATGCACCTTATTGACAATGGCCATTATCAGGATGATGCAGAAGCCAGCCGTGCTGATCATGTAGAGGTAATTCCCCTTTCTTCCGATTCAGATCTTGTGCCAGTACGAAAACTCCGCCGCGCAGTCCGGAAAGTGAAATGTTCACATCCTATCACTCATTTGGATCCACACTTTTCCTTGAAGACACAACACCCTGAAGCTCGTCGCACATCCCGGCACAGTGGCCGGCAAGTTACCTCCTCCGGCTTACCAGACACACCGGTTCGGAAACGCTGTGCAGAGGTCTCTTGTACTCCTAACAAATCTTATCCCAAAGCGAGTTACTTCCGATACCCTCTTAATCCGTCTGATTTCAATTATCAGGGCACTTCCAATTCATCCTCTGGCGACTCATCAACCACAGAGATGCATCCCCTCAAGACTGTCCCTGGGTAAGCATAATAATTTTAATTTTGCTTTCTTGCATCGGTTTATCATTCTAACCTCTTTTTGTTACTTTCAGTGCCAAAGCCCGACTCAGCAAAAAGGCCAAGCTGACTGCTCCCACTGATGATAGTCCGTCTTTTGAACCAGAGAGGACCTTGGAAGCTGCTGATCGAGAAGCTGATATTGCTCTGAATGATCCGGCGCCACAAGGTCGGGACACTTATGTCGATCCACCAGAAGTTAATCCGGCTAGTCCTCATGTTGATCCGCCAAGCCCAGCTGCTGATCCACCAAGTCCAGCTGCTAATCCTCCAAGCCCAGCAAGAGCCGCTGCTAAACCGTCCAACGCAGATGAGATTGTTGATGGCAAGACCGATGATGTGGTGATTACCGGTTTCGGCCACACTACTCCTGACGACCCTGTCGCTTTATCAAAGCATAGTGCTAAAGAGGAATTTACTGCTGCGGACAAAGGCAAGTGGAAGACTGATTTGTCAAGTTATGCTCATCTCAACACTCAAGACATCCATTCTGGATATCTAAACCGCCTTATACAAGTCGTGATTACGAGGCCGGTTTAGTAAATTCGATGAAGGAGCCCTATGAGGTAACTTCTATTCAAACATTTTATAAAGTTTTCTTTGTACTTTATATCAACTCCATTGTAGCCCCCAAGGGCCGGTTTATCTCTTCAAGATGAACCGGGACTTTTGATAAAAAAGGCTTCAACTGTGTAGCCCCCAAGGGCCGGTTTATCTCTTCAGGATGAACCAGGACTTTCTGTTGCAAAGCTTGTCCTTGTTGAATTCCTTTTCTTCCGATTTATCTGATCAATTATGCATTAGCCCCCAAGTGCCAAGAGTAATACTTGTATTGAGCCTTGGGACTTAAAATATCAGTTAAAAAGAAGCAATCCACATTAGCCCCCAAGTGCCAAGTGTATAACTTGTTATGTGCTTGGGACTTTTGAGAAAATATTAACAACTTATTATCTGTCTGTTGCAGGCTGACTTGAGCAATAAGGATTCCCAAATCACTGATCTTCAAGAAAATATCAAGTCCCAGCAAGCAGAAACCTCCAAGGCCAAAGATGAATTGAAGGGCGCTTTAACTACCACGGAGCAATTAAAGGATGGTTTCAAATGCGAGCGGGCAGACTGGGAAACTGAGAAAGCCACTCTGTTAAAACGGGCTGAGGATGCTGAAGCAGCTCTTAAACCGGTGGTAGAAGAGCTAACTGGGTTAAAGCGTCAGATGAATGCTATGGGTTCTGCAATATTTGGTAAGTACTCTTTGCAAGAGCCTTTCTTAAACATCTTTGAAACTGTCGGTTTAACAGCAAATTCTTAAACCGTTGCAGGTAGTCGTGTTGCTCTTCTGGGCTCGGATATGCGGAGGAAGTTGAAAGCAGCCTATACGTTGATAGAACAACTATATACCGGTGCTCAACGAGTCATCTATGCAGCCTCATACAATAAACCGCCACCAACCTTGATCAAGGATACATTGGCCAAATTATCTGACTCCTGCCCAGATAGAAGAGGTAAAGAGATCTGCTGCAAGGGCTGGCGCTCTATCTGCACTGACTCGGGCCAAAGCTTGGATAGTTGATCTTGATCCGGAAGATATCGGAAAGGGCTATCCTAGCCAACAAGAGTACGGGTTAGAATTTGACAATGAAGCCCTCAAGGCCTTGACAAAGGAGATGCACTCGCTTTCAAGCAGATTGGCCAAAGAAATTGACTTGTCTGTCCACCGGTCCAACTATGATGCGGACAACAATCGGGTTGATGCATCTGTAAAAGAAGTGTAAAATCTTATCCCGCCAATCCGTAAGCACACTTATGCCCCTGATGTTGAACCGTCCAATCTTATAAGTGACGAAGTTGTCTTCCAAGCTTTAACCGGGATTGACTGGGCAACCATTGACTTCCAGCCACTGGGTGGGGAGGAGGTTGAACCGGCGCAAGGTGATCCGCAAACTTCTCATCAAGCCGATGAGGAATCCTAATCCGGACGCCGGTTTACCATTTTGTGTACCGTCCTCTGTAGAAAAACAATTATCTTGTGGGGTGGTCCAAGCGCCTTGTAATAGGCTAGTTTAAAACACTTGGTCTGCTATGCCATCGTGCATAGCTTGAAATATTTGGTCTGCTATGTCGTATAATCACTTTCCTGAGACTACCACTTTGTCATAAGATGCAATGTGTGCTTATGATTTTTATCAGTGTGATGCAATCCTGTTTTCTGCATGTCATAAACTGAAAACTTATCCTGGCGGTTTACCGCCGGACGGGTTACGATGCGCAATATGAAGTCATAGTTTATAACCAAGGTTGTAAAGATAATGAAATATGAAAATACCTCATACCTGTGATTTAAATCACATCATTGGTTTACCAATCATTTTTGTAGTAAAGGTGATAACCCAAATCCTGAGTATTGATAACTCTCACCATGTTGTGCTGGTATATAATAAACCATGCCGGGTTATGATAAACACCGGATGATCATCCTGGAGATTTATAGCCAATGCCAAACGAGGCTAAAAGTACCGGTTTATAATTGATTTTATACTAACAACTGATAATCGAAAGCTGCACCGGGTTGAGAGGTACCAGGCTGATGGAATGACTTATAGTCAGACCGGGTCAATAGACACTGGTTTACCTTAAAACCTTATCATAGGAGAGAAAACTTTGCAAAACCAAAATCAAATAAAAATTTGTAGTCGAGGCTTTTCAAGGGCTGCCAGGCCCAAATTTGAGGCTTTTCATGGGCTGCCAGGCCGCTGAGTTGAACCATTTGACAAAGCCTTTTAAGATGGGCCTCCAATTAACCAATCACTACTAGGGAAAAGCCCATACACAGAATCTTAGCAGCAGCACGGTTCAAAATGGGGCGCTGCTGCTAACTAGTTGTAGCACTTGTTATGTAAACTCGCTGCTGATAAGGATTTAGCGATGGCCTTTCGCCGAAACGCTGCTACAAATATCGACCGCGGTGTTCACCTAACTCTAAGTAGCGATGGCGCTGTCGCAAGAACAACGCCATCGCTAAGTATGTAGTAGTAGCGCTTTTTCGAGATCGCTGCTGGTAAGTTTCAAATTGCCACAATTTTTGTCCCATTAGCGATGGCGCCAGATCAAGAAGCGCTGCCATCGCTAAATTCTTAGCAGCAGCCTGATTTCGCCTCGCTCAGCTCATCGCTAACCCGCACCAACCCAACACCTTTCCCCACCCGTCCCTCCCTCCCCTCTTTTCCCTTCCCCTACCTCCCCTCCTCTCTTCCCTTCCCCTACCTCCACCACATGCTCCCACTCTCACTCTTCTTATTCTCCTCAATACTTCTCCCCATTACTCTCTCTCTCTATCCACCTTTCTCTCTCTTCATTACTCCTACATAACTACACCACCTCCATTAATGCATGTCCTTTCTCTTTTTCCTTCCCCCTCCACTAGTTGAAGTTGTCTCCTCCCAAATTAGGTAGCTAGGTAGATGTAGGATTTAGTTAAGTGACCTATTTGCCCCCTAACTAGATCTATCTTTGTCAAGAAGAGCTTTGTGCACTTTTGATCTCCCTACAACATCATCTCCATCGTGTGCTCAATCTCGATCGAGATAGAGGTGATGAAAATTTCATGCTTTTGCAAAATGGAAATGTGTTTATGTGTGTGTGATATGTTTGTGGAAATTGTGTGTGTGGCATGAGTTGACGCCGCCAAATTGTGCTTTTGAGTTGCCTATGTTTTGCCGAAATGTCGATTTATTTCCGTTTCCGCGAATTCCGGGCAAACTCTATATCCATATATGTCCTATTTTTAGGGAAGGTCATGCCAATTTTTTTTATGACTTTGATGCATGCATGCATTTTTATAATCAATTTTTTTTATTATTACCGTGCAGAGTTGACGATGGTCAGTGGAACGATGGTGGACAGGTGGTTGCGGTCGGCGGTGCAGGACATGAAAGAAAATAACCGGATAGAGGTTTTATGTCCATGTCGAAAATGCAAAGGAATAGTTTGGCTTGACCCCCATGATGATGGTCGTGTCGAAGCGCACCTGCTCATGACTGGTTTCATGGATGGCTATACTCGGTGGATAATTGAAGATGAGGATGACGATGTTGAGGATGCCGACAGGGCAGGCAATGATGACACGGGGCAAGACGAAGAGATGATCGATAATGGCGGCGGGGAAGAGGCCGGACATGGCGGCGGAGAAGGGGCCGGACATGGCGGAGGAGAAGGGGCCGGACATGGCGGCGGAGAGAACGACATGGACTCCACGCAGCAGAGTTCGTTGGTACTAAGTTCAATTGTGCGGGACCCTCATGTTCAAGCATTGCTTCGCAAGGAGACAATCTTGAGAGCTGCTTCTAGAGAGGAGGCTAAGCTGGAGCAACTGGTGGTAGACTCGAACACTCCATTGTATGATGGTTGCAATCCTGAGGTGACCCGGTTGAGTTTCACGCTCCAACTCCTGAAGACGAAGGCTAAAAACAAATGGACCGACACTAGCCTCGATGAGCATCTCAAGTACCTAAAGGATGTTCTTCCCGGGTAATCTATGTCCTACTAGTGTTGATGAGGCCACGAAGATCGTGTGCCCTCTTGATCTGCCACACGTTAGATACCATGCATGCATCAACGATTGCATAATTTATCGGAAGGAGCACGCGAAAAACAAGCTGTCCAAAGTGCAATGCTTCTCGATACAAGAAGGCCAGAAGAAATGTCTCCAAAAGTTGTATGGTACTTACCGATCACTCCCGTCTCGAGGTATTTTGTAGATCCCAAGGAAGCAAAGCTAATGCGCTGGCACGCAGAGAGGAAGAAGCCCGACGATGGAGATGATCCGAAGCTGAGACACGTGAAGGATGGAAGCCAGTGGAGAGCGTTGGACAGCTTCTATCGGTATTTTGAATGTGATGCAAGGAACATCGTGCTCAGCACATGTACCGATGGCATGAATCCGTTTGGCAACCAGAACACCAACCATAGTACATGGCCTGTGTTTGTATGGATGTACAACCTCCCCCCCTGGTTGTGCATGAAATCGAAGTACATTCACATGAGCATGCTTATTCAAGGGCGAAACAACCAGGAAATAATATTAATTTGTATCCGGGGCTACTTCAAGTGGAGTTAGACACGTTATGGAAAACACCGCCAAGACATGGGGCGCCAAAGAAAGGTGAGTATTTCAACATGAGAGCACATGATCACGACGAAGGCAGACTATCTCGATTACGGATATGTGGCGGGCCGGTGTGCCATGGATATTGCGGATGCACGCGTGCATGGATGATACAACATCTCAGCAGCTAACGTCAAGGAAAGATGGCGGGTCTGGGAAAATCGTGTACATGGGGCATCGAAGATGGCTTGAACAGGACGACCCGTGGAGAAACCGTGGAGATCTATTCAATGGTCACGCTGAGCATCGAGGACCTCCACGTAAGTGGAGCGGTGCGAAATCGATGAGCTATTGAAAACTGGAAGGAGTGCCCGCCACCGAAAGACGATGAGAAAGGCGCGGAGCCGCTGCTGAAGGTATGGAAGACAAGGTCGTGTTCGGGACTTGAGTATCGCACAAACTCGATACACCTCATTGCCTTGATCAAATGCATATCTGTAAGAAAGTCCTTGAGAGCTTGCTCGCAACACTGATGAACATGCCGGATAAGACCAAGGATGGGCCGAAGGCAAGAAAAGACTTGCAAGATTTGAAAATCAGGGAAGATTTGCACATGTCGCCCCGTAAAATGTTAGACGAGACAGAGACGGAGACAGAGGCACGGGAGAAGAAGGGCAAGAAAATAAAGAAAGAGGATTATTGCCCCCCTTCTTGCTTCACCTTAAGTTAGGCTGAGATCAATAAATTCTTTAAGTGCCTTACCGGAGTGAAAGTTAGTTCCGGTTACTGTGGCAAGATAAGCAGATATCTAGACACGGACAAGAAAAGGTTCAGCGGGATGAAGTCTCGTGACTGTCATGTGATGATGACGCAGATACTACCTGTTGCCCTTAGAGGGATAATGGACAAGCACGTCCGTGACACGCTTATTGGTCTCTGCAACTTTTTCGACGTCATCTCTCGAAAGTCGATCGATGTGAAGCAGCTCCAAAGGCTACGAGGAAGAGATCAATGTGATATTGAATGAGCTTGAGATGTACTTCCGCCCGCGTTCTTGACGTGATTGTGCATCCGTGTGTCCATATTGTGGATGACATAATAGACACAGGGCCGTCATTCCCGCACAACATGATGCCGTTTGAGAGGATGAATGGGATCATCAAAGGATTCGTTTCAGAATATGTCCCGTCCGGATGGAAGCATCGTCGGGGCTATTTGGCACAAGAGTGCATCTCTTTCTGTGAGAATTTTCTATATGGCGCAGACCAGCCGCCTGGTGTTAGTGTTGGTTTGCTCGTTAACAAGCACGATGGGAGGCTCGAAGGAGATGGTCACTGCAACGGTCGCAGGGAACTGCACGTGGCATACTCAGATCGACGCAGCGACTTTGACAGAGCAAACTGTTGGGGAACGTAGTAATTCCAAAAAATTTCCTACGCACACGCAAGATCATGGTGATGCATAGCAACGAGAGGGGAGAGTGTTGTCTACGTACCCTCGTGAGACCGGCGAAGCGATCACAACATATAGGAAGTAGTCGACGTTCTCCTCGCGATCCAACCGATCCCAGCGCCGTTACTCGGCGCCTCGAGTTCTTGACACACGTACAGCTCGGTGACGCTCCTCGGGCTCGATCCAGCAAAGCTCCGGGAGAGAGTTCCACAAGACCGACGGCGTGGTGACGATCTTGATGTTCTACCGTCGCGGGCTTCGCCTAAGCACCGCCACGATATGACCGAGGTGGATTATGGTGGAGGGGGGCACCGCACACGGCTAAGGAACGATCTCAAGGATCAACTTGTGTGTCCATGGGGTGCCCCTGCCCCGTATATAAAGGAGTGGAGGAGGGAGGGCCGCCCTCTACTATGGCGGCATACAGGGAGTCCTACTCCCACCGGAGTAGGATTCCTCCTTTCCTAGTCCAACTAGGAGACCTTCCATGTATTAGGTGTAGGAGACTAGGAAAGGAGAGGAGAAGGAAGGAAGGAGGGTGCGGCCCTCCCTTAGTCAATTCGGACTAGGGCAGGGGGTGCCTGCCTAGGGCAGCCCTCTCTCTTTCCGTATGGCCCATAAGGCCCAATACTTCTCCCGGCGAATTCCGTAACTCTCCGGTACTCGATAAATACCGAATGACTCGGAACCTTTCCGAACTCGAATATAGTCGTCCAATATATCGATCTTTATGTCTCAACCATTTTGAGACTCCTCGTCATGTCCCCGATCTCATCCGGACTCGAACTCTTCGGTACATCAAAACTCATAAACTCATAATATAACTGTCATCGAAACCTTAAGCGTGCGGACCCTACGGTTCGAGAACAATGTAGACATGACCGAGACACGTCTCCGGTCAATAACCAATAGCGGGACCTGGATGCCCATATTGGTTCCTACATATTCTACGAAGATCTTTATCGGTCAGACCGCATAACAACACACGTTGTTCCCTTTGTCATCGGTATGTTACTTGCCCGAGATTCGATCGTCGGTATCCAATACCTAGTTCAATCTCGTTACCGGCAAGTCTCTTTACTCGTTCCGTAATACATCATCTCGCAACTAACTCATTAGTTGCAATGCTTGCAAGGCTTAAGTGATGTGCATTACCGAGAGGGCCCAGAGATACCTCTCGACATTCGGAGGACAAATCCTAATCTCGAATACGCCAACCCAACAAGTACCTTTGGAGACACCTGTAGAGCACCTTTATAATCACCCGATTCGTTGTGACGTTTGGTAGCACACAAAGTGTTCCTCCGTAAACAGGAGTTGCATAATCTCATAGTCATAGGAACATGTATAAGTCATGAAGAAAGCAATAGCAACATACTAAGCGATCGGGTGCTAAGCTAACGGAATGGGTCATGTCAATCGATCATTCAACTAATGATGTGATCCCGTTAATCAAATAACAACTCTTTGTTCATGGTTAGGAAACATAACCATCTTTGATTAATAAGCTAGTCAAGTAGAGGCATACTTGTGACACTCTGTTTGTCTATATATTCACACATGTATTATGTTTCCGGTTAATACAATTCTAGCATGAATAATAGACATTTATCATGAAATAAGGAAATAAATAATAACTTTATTATTGCCTCTAGGGCATATTTCCTTCAGTCTCCCACTTGCACTAGAGTCAATAATCTAGTTCACATCGTCATGTGATTGAACACCAATAATCATATCTGTATATGATTAACACCCGTAGTTCACATCGTCATGTGACCAACACCCAAAGGGTTTACTAGAGTCAATAATCTAGTTCACATTGCTATGTGATTAACACCCAAAGAGTACAAAGGTATGATCATGTTTTGCTGGTGAGAGAAGTTTAGTCAACGGGTCTGTCACATTCAGAGCCGTATGTATTTTGCAAATATTCTATGTCTACAATGCTCTGCACGGAGCTACTCTAGCTAATTGCTCCCACTTTCAATATGTATCTAGATCGAGACTTAGAATCATCCAGATCGGTGTCAAAACTTGCATCGACGTAACCCTTTACGACAAACCTTTTGTCACTTCCATAATCGAGAAACATATCCTTATTCCACTAAGGATAATTTTGACCGTTGTCTAGTGATCTACTCCTAGATCACTATTGTACTCCCTTGCCAAACTCAATGTAGGGTATACAATGATCTGGTACACAAGATGGCATACTTTATAGAACCTCTGGCCAAGGCATAGGGAATGACTTTCATTCTCTTTCTATCTTCTGCCGTGGTCGGGTTTTGAGTCTTACTCAATTTCACACCTTGTAACACAGGCAAGAACTCTTTCTTTGACTGTTCTATTTTGAACTACTTCAAAATCTTGTCAAGGTATGTACTCATTGAAAAAACTTATCAAGCGTCTTGAACTATCTCTATAGATCTTGATGCTCAATATGTAAGCAACTTCACCGAGGTCTTTCTTTGAAAAACTCCTTTCAAACACTCCTTTATGCTTTGAGTATAATTCTACATTATTTCGATCGACAATATGTCATTCACATATACTTATCGAAATGTTGTATTGCTCCCACTCACTTTCTTGTAAATCGAGGCTTCACTCCAAGTCTCAGATAAACTATATGCTTTGATGAACTTATCAAAGCGTATATTCCAACTCCGAGATGCTTGCACCAGTCCATAAATGGATCACTGGAGCTTGCACACTTTGTTAGCTCCCTTTGGATCGATAAAACCTTCTGGTTGCATCATATACAACTCTTCCTCCAAAAATCCATTCAGGAATGCAGTTTTTACATCCATTTGCCAAATTTCATAATCATAAAATGCGGCAATTGCTAACATGATTCGGACAGACTTAAGCATCGCTACGGGTGAGAAGGTCTCATCGTAGTCAACCCTTTGAACTTGTCGAAAACCTTTTTGCAACAAGTCGAGCTTTGTAGATAGTAACACTACTATCAACGTCCGTCTTCCTCTTGAAGATCCATTTATTTTCTATGGTTTGCGATCATCGAGCAAATCCATCAAAGTCCATACTTTGTTCTCATACATGGATCATATCTCGATTTCATGGCCTCAAACCATTTCGCGAATCTGGGCTCATCATCGCTTCCTCATAGTTCGTAGGTTCATCATGGTCTAGTAACATGACTTTCGAGCAGGATTACCGTACCACTCTGTGCGGATCTCACTGCTTTTTTACCTACGAGGTTTGGTAGTAACTTGATCTGAAGTTACATGATCATCATCATTAGCTTCCTCACTAATTGGTATAGTAGTCACAAGAACAGATTTCGTGATGAACTACTTTCCAATAAGGGAACAGTACGATTACCTCATCAAGTTCTACTTTCCTCCCACTCACTTCTTTCGAGAGAAACTCCTTCTCTAGAAAGGATCCATCTTAAGAAACGAATATCTTGCCTTCGGATCTGTGATAGAAGGTGTACCCAACAATTTCCTTTGGGTATTCTATGAAGACGATTCTCCGATTTGGGTTCGAGCTTATCGGGATGAAACTTTTTCATATAAGCATCGCAACTCCAAACTTTAAGAAACGACAACTTGGGTTTCTTGCTAAACCACAGTTCATATAGTGTCGTCTCAACGGATTTAGATGGTGCCCTTTAACGTGAATGCAGCTGTCTCTAATGCATGATCCCAAAAGCGATATTGGTAAATCAAGAAGAAACATCATAGATTGCACTATATCCAATAAAGTGCGGTTACAATGTTTGGACACACCATAACATTGTGGTGTTCGAGTGGCGTGAGCTGTGAAACTATTCCACATTGTTTTAATTGAAGACCAAACTCGTAACTCAAATATTCGTCTCATGATCGAGATCACGAAACTTTATTTTCTTGTTATGATGATTTTTCCACTTCACTCTGAAATTCTTTGAACCTTTCAACTATTTCAGACTTATGTTTCATCAAGTAGATATACCCATATCTGCTCAAATCATCTTGTGAAGGTCGAAAAATAACGATACTTGCCACGAGCATCAACACTCATTGGATCGCATACATCGGTATGTATTATTTCCAATAAGTCAATAGCTTGTTCCATTGTTCCGGAGAACGGAGTTTTAGTCATCTTGCCCAAAAGGCACGGTTCGCAAGCATCAAGTGATTCATAATCAAGTGATTCCAAAATCCCATCAGCATGGAGTTTCTTCATGCGCTTTACACCAATATGACCTAAACAGCAGTGCCACAAATAAGTTGCACTATCATTATTAACTTTGCATCTTTTGGCTTCAAAATTATGAATATGTGTATCACTACGATCGAGATCCAATGAACCATTTTCATTGGATGTGTAACCATATAAGGTTTTATTCATGTAAACAGAACAACAGTTTATTCTCTTACTTAAATGAATAATCGTATTGCAATAAACACGATCAAATCATATTCATGCTCAACGCAAACACCAAATAACATTTATTTAGGTTCAACACTAATCCCGAAAGTATAGGGAGTGTGCGATGATGATCATATCAATCTTGAAACTACTTTCAACACACATCGTCACTTCACCCTTAACTAGTTTCTGTTCATTCTGCAACTCCCGTTTCGAGTTACTACTCTTAGCAACTGAACCAGTATCAAATACCGAGGGGTTGCTATGAACACTAGTAAAATACACATCAATAATCTGTATATCCAATATACCTTTGTTCACCTTGCCATCCTTCCTATCCGCCAAATACTTGGGGTAGTTCTGCTTCGATGACCAGTCCTTTGCGGTAGAAGCACTTAGTCTCGTGCTTAGGACCAGACTTGGGCTTCTTCACTTGAGCAACAACTTGCTTGCCGTTCTTCTTGAAGTTCCCCTTCTGCCCTTTGCCCTTTTCTTGAAACTAGTGATCTTGTCAACCATCAACACTTGATGTTTTTCTTTGATTTCTACCTTCGCCGATTTTAGCATCGCGAAGAGCTTGGGAGTAGTTTCCGTTATCCCTTGCATATTATAGTTCATCACAAAGTTCTACTAACTTGGTGATGGTGACTAGAGAATTCTATCAATCACTATCTTATCTGGAAGATTAACTCCCACTTGATTCAAGCGATTGTAGTATTCAGACAATCTGAGCACATGCTCACTAGTTGAGCGATTCTCCTCCATCTTTTAGCTATAGAACTTGTTGGAGACTTCATATCTCTCAACTCGGGTATTTGCTTGAAATCTTAACTTCAACTCCTGGAACATCTCATATGGTCCATGATGTTCAAAACATCTTTGAAGTCCCGATTCTAAGCCATAAAGCATGGTGCACAAAACTATCAAGTAGTCATCATATTGAGCTAATAAACGTTCATAACGTCGCATCTACTCCTGCAATAGGTCCGCATCACCTAGCGGTGCATTAAGGACATAATTCTTACGTGCGCAATGAGGATAAACCTCAAATCACGGATCCAATCCGCATCATTGCTACTAACATATTTCAATACAATTTTCTCTAGGAACATATCAAAATAAACATATGAAAGCAACTACATGAAGCTATTGATCTTACAACATAATTTGCAAAATACTACCAGGACTAATTCATGATAAATTTAAGTTCAATTAATCATATTACTTAAGAACTCCCACTTAGACAGACATCTCTCTAGTCATCTAAGTGATCACGTGACCCAAATCAACTAAACCATAACCGATCATCACGTGAGATGGAGTAGTTTTCAATGGTGAACATCTTATGTTGATCATATCTACTATATGATTCACGCTCGACCTTTCGGTCTCCGTGTTCTGAGGCCATATCTGCATATGCTAGGCTAGTCAAGTTTAACTTGAGTATTCGCGTGTGCAAAACTGGCTTGCACCCGTTGTAGATGGACGTGAGAGCTTATCACACCCGATCATCACGTGGTGTGCAGGCACGACGAACTTTGGCAATGGTGCATACTCGGGAGAACACTACTTGATAATTTTAGTGAGAGATCATCTTAAAATGCTACCGTCAATCAAAGCAAGATAAGATGCATAAAGGATAAACATCACATGCAATCAATATAAGTGATATGATATGGCCATCATCTCCTTGTGCTTGTGATCTCCATTTCAAGCACCGTCATGATCACCATCGTCACCGGTAGCGACACCTTGATCTCCATCGTAGCATTGTTGTCGTTTCGCCATCTATTGCTTCTCGACTATCTCTACCGCTTAGTGATAAAGTAAAGCAATTACAGAGCGTTGCATTTCATACAATAAAGCGACAACCATATGGCTCTGCCGATTGCCGATAACCGGTTACAAAACATGATCATCTCATACAATAAAGTATAGCATCATGTCTTGGCCATATCACATCACAACATGCCTGCAAAAACAAGTTAGGCGTCCTCTACTTTGTTGTTGCAAGTTTTACGTGGCTGCTACGGGCTTAAGCAAGAACCAATCTCACCTCGCATCAAAACCACAATGATAGTTTGTCAAGTTGATGTTGTTTTAACCTTCGCAAGGACCGGGCGTAGCCATGCAGTTCAACTAAAGTTGGAGAAATTGACACCCGCTAGTCACCGTGTGCAAAAGCGGCGGTAAAACCAGTCTCGCGTAAGCGTATCGTAATGTCGGTCCGGCCGCTTCATCCAACAATACCGCCCGACCAAAGTATGACATCTTTGGTAAGCAAGATGACTTATATCGCCCACAACTCACTTGTGTTCTACTCGTGCATATAACATCAAACCATAAAACCTAGGCTCGGATGCCCTTTGTTGGGGAGCGTAGTAATTCCAAAAATTCCTACGCACACGCAAGATCATGGTGATGCATAGCAACGAGAGGGAGAGTGTTGTCTCGTACCCTCGTGAGACCGAAGCGAAGCGATCACAACATATAGGAAGTAGTCGACGTTCTCCTCGCGATCCAACCGATCCCAGCGCCGTTACTCGGCGCCTCTGAGTTCTTGACACACGTACAGCTCGGTGGCGCTCCTCGGGCTCCGATCCAGCAAAGCTCCTGGGAGAGAGTTCCGTCGGCCGACGGCGTGGTGGCGATCTTGATGTTCTACCGGCGCAGGCTTCGCCTAAGCACCGCTTCGATATGACCGAGGTGGATTATGGTGGAGGGGGGCACCGCACACGGCTAAGGAACGATCTCAAGGATCAACTTGTGTGTCCATGGGGTGCCCCTGCCCCCGTATATAAAGGAGTGGAGGAGGGGGAGGGCCGGCCCTCTACTATGGCGGCATACAGGGAGTCCTACTCCCACCGAGTAGGATTCCCCCTTCCTAGTCCAACTAGGAGACCTTCCATGTATTAGGAGTAGGAGACTAGGAAAGGGAGGAGAAGGGAAGGAAGGAGGGTGCGGCCCTCCCTTAGTCAATTCGGACTAGGGCAGGGGGCATCTTGGCCTGCCTAGGGCAGCCCTCTCTCTTTCCCGTATGGCCCATAAGGCCCAATACTTCTCCCGGCGAATTCCGTAACTCTCCGGTACTCGATAAATACCGAATGACTCGGAACCTTTCCGAACTCGAATATAGTCGTCCAATATATCGATCTTTACGTCTCAACCATTTCGAGACTCCTCGTCATGTCCCCGATCTCATCCGGGACTCCGAACTCCTTCGGTACATCAAAACTCATAAACTCATAATATAAGCATCATCGAAACCTTAAGCGTGCGGACCCTACGATTCGAGAACAATGTAGACATGACCGAGACCGTCTCGGTCAATAACCAATAGCGGACCTGGATGCCCATATTGGTTCCTACATATTCTCTTAAGATCTTTATCGGTCGACCGCATAACAACATCGTTGTTCCCTTTGTCATCGGTATGTTACTTGCCCGAGATTCGATCGTCGGTATCAATACCTAGTTCAATCTCGTTACGGCAAGTCTCTTTACTCGTTCCGTAATACATCATCTCGCAACTAACTCATTAGTTGCAATGCTTGCAAGGCTTAAGTGATGTGCATTACCGAGAGGGCCCAGAGATACCTCTCGACATTGGAGTGACAAATCCTAATCTAGAAATCGCCAACCCAACAAGTACCTTTGGAGACACCTGTAGAGCACCTTTATAATCACCCGATTACGTTGTGACGTTTGGTAGCACACAAAGTGTTCCTCCGTAAACGGAGTTGCATAATTTCATAGTCATAGGTACATGTATAAGTCATGAAGAAAGCAATAGCAACATACTAAGCGATCGGGTGCTAAGCTAACGGAATGGGTCATGTCAATCAGATCATTCAACTAATGATGTGATCCGTTAATCAAATAACAACTCTTTGTTCATGGTTAGGAAACATAACCATCTTTGATTAACAAGCTAGTCAAGTAGAGGCATACTAGTGACACTCTGTTTGTCTATATATTCACACATGTATTATGTTTCCGGTTAATACAATTCTAGCATGAATAATAGACATTTATCATGAAATAAGGAAATAAATAATAACTTTATTATTGCCTCTAGGGCATATTTCCTTCACAAACTTGGTAGTGCTACAACACCTAGACGAGGTAGATCCTTTCGTGGCACTGCACAAAGAAATTATCGCAAAGAAGTATCGTGACGGGGGGTATGCGGGACGGACGCCGAAGTTATTAGAGAGCACAACTCCACTTTCTGCATTGGTTCAAAGAGCATATTATTGCTAATCCCGGAGGAGGGCTCTAGGGACGGATTGCTCATATCGCCTTAGCACATGGCCCTCGCCCAACCTCGTAACCTATCGGGCATATGATATCAACGGGTACACGTTCTACACGGAGGCAAAAGATATGGACAGTGATGATCAGAACTCAGGGGTGACGATGGAATGCATGACCGGCAGCGACAACGGCACAACTGAATGATTTTATGGAAGGATCGAGGAGATCTGGGAGCTTGACTACTCTGGACTGCACAACACGACGATGTTCCGTATCAGATGGGCTAAGAAGGTCGAAAGAGAAAGCCGGATGTTCACTACCATGACTATACCCGACACCAAGAGCGCTACCGTGAACGCTATCGCAAAAAACGAGCCATGGGTACACGCTAAGCACGTGACACAATGCTTCTTCATAACTGACCCGCGCAATCCCAGTCGTGTTGTCGTGAGGAGAGGCAAAAGGAACATCATTGGAATGGATGGAGTCGCCAGCGAGGAAGACTATGATCGATCTGCAACCCAATGAGGGAAGATGATGATGATGATGAAGTATCGTCAAAGAAGAATCAATACTACATTACCTAAGAAAAATCGTACTCCATGGAAAAGGCAAAGTCACAATGAGGGGCTCAATTATTCTTGACGAACAAGAAGGAAAGAAGTTGACTCAAAAGCGAAAACATTAGCGAGAGGAAGCGTATGTTATGGGTCCAATGATGTGTAATATATATATGTTCCTATTTTGTATACACACTTAGCCATTATTATGCATGGGTCCAATGATGTGTAATATATATGTTCCTATTTTGCATACATATTTAACCGTCCAATGATGCAATATATATATCGCCTCCTTAGTTCACTTGCCTCGGAAATAAAAGTGGGATAAAATAAAGGAAAAGAAAAAGGAAAACTGGCGATGGCGGCGGTAGTAGCACGTTTCTCCTAAAGCTGCTGCAGCTACAGATCTTAGTAGTAGCGCGTTTCTCCTAAACCGTTGCAACTCTGAATTTAGTTGCAGCTGCGTTTTGACATAACGCGCTCTTGCTACGTCCACTAACCCAAAATTCTCACTCGCCTCTGCTTCATCCCGCCATTTCCCCCAAATCCCCACTCTCTCCCCGTCGCACCGCCGCCTGACCCGGCCCGGCGCTCGCCCCGACTCCGCCCGGCGCCGGCCTTCTTGGCCTTCGCCCGTCCGACCCTCGACCCGACCCAGCGCTTGCCGCTAGCCCGACCACGCCGCTCGCCCCCGACCCAGCCGCTCGCCCCGACTCAGGCCGGCGCTCGCCCGACCCAGCGTGCTGCGCCCGACGACCCGTCGGCCCTCGCCTCCCTCCTCTCCCCTGCCGGCCGTCGTCGGGCCTGCCTCCTCGCCCCTGCACTCTCTGTAACCCCCCCTCTCTGCTAGGGTTCTTCATGTTAATTAATTAGGTTATCTATTTAGTTATGAATTTAGCTAGGTTTCAAAATTAGCTGAATTTATATGCAAATTTGAACTGGACATGTGATATGTGCATATGTCATGTTTTGGACATGTCATGTTTGGAAAATGATCTGAGTGGCCTATGTTACGCCGGAATGTTGATTCATTTCCGTTTGGTGAATTCAGTAGCTCGATATGTCCATTTTTAGCAAAGGTCATGCGAAATTTCCGTGAATAAAGGCATGATTTGTGCTACATAGTTGGCATATCGAGTCTTTGGCACATAGATTTCTTTTATGTCATTTCTCATTTATTCATACTTTTAGAAATAAATGAGGCCACTTAATCATAGGAAACATGTCGAACAACGAAGAAACTGGGCCTTGACCAAGATGCGATTTAGATGGATTATGAGGGTGAACAAGAGTACCTCTCGACTATTTGATGCTAAGCAAGGTTTGCGGTCAGCCTCGATGATGGTAATCTTGGCGCCGACATCAACATCGACGGTGCGGCACCGATGGCGGCACCGAGACCGGTGGGGAAGGTACCGGCGGGAAGGTACCGGCCCGATGCCGCTACTAGAAAAGAGGAAGCATAGGAAGCGAGAGGATCGAAAACCTAACAAACTAGGGATTGGACGACTTGTGATCACAAAGATGGCACTGGCAAGTTTGAGCCGTTAGAGCGGAAGAACCTCGCAAATGCTATGGGAACCAAGTAGGATGCATCCCACGGAATCTTGCGAGCATCAACGATTTATGACTTAAGGAGTAAAGAACATTTGAAGTTGCTCCTAACGAAGTTGCACAAGAGATTCAAGTTCCCCGACCGGGATGATAACATAGAACCGTGGGATGATCCAAAGATGAAAAAGATTAACAATCATGCCATGGGCATGTTCAGCAATGATTTGGCCTCCTGGAAAGGGAGGGTGAAATGAGCTATTGAGGCTGATGAACCCCTGTCCAAGATTCTGGAGGAAAATCTGACACTTACGGAAGAGGAGTTCGAAAAGTTCAAGGACACTTGCGCTACCGAGGCAGCCAAGGCTAAGGCTGCGAAATTCAAAAGCCTTCAGCTCGGAACACGGGAAGCATCGCCTCGGAAGCCGTGGCTACCTCTGTAAAAGGCCCATATGGGATAAGGAGGGCGCGAACGTGAAGCCGCGGGTCTCCCGAGCCCTTCGCTGAAGTTCACCAACCCCTTGGAGCATGACTTCATCGGGCCCGCTACAAGTGGGACAAGGAGAAAAAGTTTTTTACGGACAAGATCACGAGGAAATTGATTAGACTCTCGGAGAAGCAACACCGGCTTGCAGCCAAAGCCCTACTTCTCCAATGAGGCCCAAGTGGGACACCCCTCTCAGCCGGCCTTGAGCGAACTTAAGGGACTCCCGTTGGACCAGCGGCCATAATATGGTCGTGTGCACGGCGCTAGAGACGGCGCCACGTGGAAGGTGTTTTAGCGACGGCCCGGAGGCCAAGAAGCGAAAAAAAGTTTAGTCGGCGGACATCGGCGCAAAGGTGAAGCTTGCGGTCGAGAAAAAGCAGTGAGGATGCGAAAAAAGCAGCCGAGGACAAATATGAGTTGCTACAAGAGCGATCAATGCAGCTGTAACTACCGCGAAATGATTTTGCTACTAACTTGGTTCGATTATCATCAAGCTGGCGAAGGAAAATCGAGACAAGGCGGTACATGATTTCCCGATGCCCAGTTTCGTCGCGAGCAACTCCATGAACAACAACACCATCGCACCATCACTTGCTCAAGCAACCGGGCCTCCTCTCGCAGCCGCTCCCGCTCATAGCAGCCCGTCCTCAGTCTTAGGCGCGCTAGGTGGGCCTTCATCTTTGGCTGAGCTCGAGCCGTCATGGTAATTACATGTCGCACCAACATATATATATATATATATATATATATATATATATATATTCCATTTTGTTGCCTTTGGTTGTTTTACTCCATAGACATATGTGTTTGCGGTGAAAAGAAACCCCGTGCACCATACTCTACTTGATCAAAGGCGGAAGGTGGACCTGGGAAAGGGGATGATAATGGACCCCTCTCAGCGCCGTTCCACAACCAGCCGATCCCATTGGGCACTTGAGGTTAGCTTGACCAGTGTGAAATCGGGCACGAGGATTTGCCTTCTCGATGACAAACATGTGGGAGCGGACGGCGAGACCCCGCCAGGATTGGAAGCTGCAAGGGTTGGGTGCTGCTATGGCCGAAGAATCTTATTCGTCTGGAGCCGGCCGAGAGCACACCAATAACTACCACACATCAACAAGCATGTGCGGTGCGCAATTACCAGCTCATGTAGTGTCGGGTGAGAGCGGCGGACGACATGATGAAGGGGGTGCAATAGTACTGGCTGATGTAATTTCTCCTGTAGAACAGAGAATGGATGATGAGACGGAGGTCGACCCTATGGATTACCTCAATACAAACGCATATGACTGTGACATAGATATGATGAGTCAACCATATGACGAATCGGGCTATCAGCTTGCTAATGAGGATATGGATGGTATGCCCGGGCAGGGTCGTACCATGGATTGCAAAAAGTATCTCTTCATGAAATCCTCACAGGACACGCCTGAAGATGCCGCCTCAACACAGGCTCAACTAGCCGGGCGAGGTCGTCTGATGCTTTAGCCCGGGAACACTTGGGCAGGGGTTAAGGAAGGGTCTGGAAGGTGTGCCCAAGAAAAGGAGAGGAAGAGATCGGGGAAGGTAACTGAAGGAAATATGCCCTAGAGGCAATAATAAAGTTATTATTTATTTCCTTATTTCATGATAAATGTTTATCATTCATGCTAGAATTGTATTAACCGGAAACATGATACATGTGTGAATGCATAGACAAAAACAACATGTCACTAGTATGCCTCTACTAGACTAGCTTGTTAATCAAAGATGGTTATGTTTCCTGACCATGAACAAGGAGTTGTTATTTGATTAACAAGGTCACATCATTAGTAGAATGATCGATTGACATGACCCATTCCTTAGCTTAGCACACGATCGTTTAGTATGTTGCTCTGCTTTTATCCATGACTTATACATGTTCCTGTAACTATGAGATTATGCAACTCCGTTTACGGAGGAACACTTTGGGTGCTACCAAACGTCACAACGAATCGGGTGATTATAAAGGAGTACTACAGTGTCTCCAAAGCGCGATGTTGGGTTGGCGTATTTGAGATTAGGTTTTGTCACTCCGATTGTCGGAGAGGTATCTCTGGGCCCTCTCGGTAATGCACATCATCAAGCCTTGCAAGCACTACAACTAATGAGTTAGTTGTGAGATGATGTATTACGGAACGAGTAAAGAGACTTGCGGTAACGAGATTGAACTAGGTATTGGATACCGACGATCGAATCTCGGGCAAGTAACATACCGATGACAAAGGGAACAACGTATGTTGTTATGCGGTCTGACCGATAAAGATCTTCGAAGAATATGTAGGAACCAATATGGGCATCCAGGTCCCGCTATTGGTTATTGACCGTGAATAGTTCTAGGTCATGTCTACATTGTTCTCGAACCGTAGGGTCCGCACGCTTAAGGTTTCGATGACAGTTATTATGAGTTTATGTATTTTGATGTACCGAAGAAGTTGAGTCCGGATGTGATCACGGACATGACGAGAGTCTCCAAATGGTCGAGACATAAAGATTGATATATTGGAAGCCTATGTTTGGAGTTGGAATGGTTCCGGCAAAACAGGAATTTACCGAGTACCGGAGGTTACGGAACCCCGGAGGTAAATGGGCCTCGGTGGGCCTCGAGGGAGAAGAGGAGGGGCCGGCAGAGGTGGCCGCGCCCTCTCCCCCAGTCCGAATAGGACAAGGAGGGGGCGCGCCTCTCCTCTTCCCCTCCCCCAACCTAATCCAACTAGGAAGGGGGGAGTCCTACTCCCGGTAGGAGTAGGACTCCTCCCTGCCGCCTCTCTAGGCCGGCCGGCCTCCCCCTCCCTCCTTTATATCTGAGGGCAGGGGGCACCCTAGAACACACAAGTTTGATCTTTAGATCGTTCCTTAGCCGTGTCGGTGCCCCCTCCACCATATTCCACCTCGGTTATACCGTCGCAAGCTTAGCGAAGCCTGCGCCGATGAAACATCAAAATCGTCACCACGTCGTCTTGACAAAACTCTCCCTCGACACTCGGCTGGATCGAGTACGAGGGGCGTCATCGAGCTGTCGTGTGTCAAGAACTTCGGGGTGTCGGAGTAACGGCGCCGGGATCGGTCGGATCGCGAGGAGAACGTCGACTACTTCCTCTACGTTGTGATCGCTTCGCTTGGGTCTACGAGGGCGTGAGACAACACTCTCCCTCTCGTTGCTATACATCACCATGATCTTGCGTGTGCGTAGGAAATTTTTGAAATTACTCGTTCCCCAACAAATGGCATCCGAGCCTAGGTTTTTCTATGGTTTGATGTTTTGCACGAGTAGAACACAAGTGAGTTGTGGGCGATACAAGTCATACTACCTACCAGCATGTCATACTTTGGTTCAGCGGTATTGTGAGATGAAGCGGCCCGGACCGACATTACGCGTGACGCTTCGCGAGACTGGTTTCACCGCTGCGAGCACTCGTTGCTTAAAGGTGACTGGTGGGTGCTGTCTCTCTCACTTTAGTTGAACTGAGTGTGGCTACGCCCGGTCCTTGAGAAGGTTAAACGAGTCTATTTGACGAAATATCGTTGTGGTTTTGATGCGTGGGTGAGACTGGTTCTTGCTTAAGCCCGTAGCAGCCACGTAAAATTTGCAACAACAAAGTAGAGGACGTCTAACTTGTTTTTGCAGGGCATGTTGTGATGTGATATGGTCAAGGCGTGATGCTATATTTTATTGTATGAGATGATCATGTTTTGTAACCGGTTATCGACAATGGCGAGGAGCCATATGGTTGTCGCTTTATTGTATGCAATGCAATCGCCCTGTAATGCTTTACTTTATCACTAAGCGGTAGCGATAGTCGTAGAAGCATAAGTTTGGCGAGACGACAACGATGCTACGATGGAGATCAAGGTGTCGCGCGGTGGCGATGGTGATCATGGTGGTGCTCCGGAGATGAAGATCACGAAGCACAAGATGATGATGACCATATCATATCACTTATATTGATTTGCATGTGATGTTTATCCTTTTATGCATCTTATCTTGCTTTGATTGACGGTAGCATTATAAGATGATCTCTCACTAAATTATCAAGAAGTGTTCTCCCCGAGTATGCACCGTTGCCAAAGTTCGTCGTGCCCAGACACCACGTGATGATCGGGTGTGATAAGCTCTACGTCCATCTACAACGGGTGCAAGCCAGTTTTGCACACGCAATACTCGGGTTATACTTGACGAGCCTAGCATATGCGAGATATGGCCTCGAACACGGAGACCGAAAGGTCGGCGTGAATCATATAGTAGATATGATCAACATAAGATGTTCACCATTGAAAACTACTCCATTTCACGTGATGATCGGTTATGGTTTAGTTGATTTGGATCACGTGATCACTTGGATGACTAGAGATGTCTTTCTAAGTGGGAGTTCTTAAGTAATATGATTAATTGAACTTAAATTTATCATGAACTTAGTACTGATAGTATCTTGCTTGTTTATGTTTGATTGTAGATAGATGGCTCGTCTTTGTTGTTCCGTTGAATTTTAATGTTCCTTGAGAAAGCAAAGTTGAAAGATGATGGTAGCAATTACACGGATTTGGGTCCGTAACGAGGATCATCCTCATTGCTGCCTGTAAGAGTTACGTCTGGATGCACCGCTAGGTGCCGTGCTCTTGCTAATGCAACTGCAGATGTTATGAGCGTCTGGCAAAGCAAAGTGATGACTACTCTATAGTTCGATGTGCCATGCTTTACGGCTTAGAACCGGGACTTCAACGACGTTTTGAGCGTCATGGAGCATATGAGATGTTCCAGAGTTGAAGTTAATATTCCAACAGAATGCCCGGATTGAGAGATATGAAGTCTCCAATAAGTTCTATAGCTGCAAGATGGAGGAGAATAGTTACATTAGTGAGCATATACTCGTAATGTCCGGGTACTACAATCACTTGACACAATTGGGAGTTAATCTTCCGGATGATTGTGTCATTGATGAATTCTTCAATCACGCCACCAAGCTACAAAGGCTTTGTGATGAACTATAATATGCAAGGGTTAGTAAAGACTATGCAGAGCTCTTCGCAATGCTAAAGGCTGCGGAGGTAGAAATCAGAAGGAGCATCAAGTGTTGATGGTTAATAAGACCACTAGTTTCAAGAAGAAAGGCAAAGGGAAGAAGAAGGAACTTCAAGAAGAACAACAAGCAAGTTGTTTGCTCGGAGAAGAAACCCAAGTCGGCCCTAAACCTGAAATCGAGTGCTTCTATTACAAGCGACTAGTCCTTTGAAGCGGAACTGCCCCAAGTATTTGGCGGATAAGAAGGATGGCAAGGTGAACAAAGGTATATGTGATATACATGTTATTGATGTGTACCTTACTAGAGCTCGTAGTAGCACTGGGTATTTGATCTTGGTTACATTGCTAATATTTGCAACTCGAAAGAGGGACTACTGATTAAGCGAACTCGGCAAGGGCGAGGTGACGATGCGGCGTGGGAAATGGTTCCAAAGTCGATGTGATCGCGGTCGACACGCTACCTCTACATCTACCTTCGGGATTAGTTTTAGACCTAAATAATTGTTATTTGGTGCTGCGTTGAGCATGAACATTATATCTGGATCTTGTTTGATGCGAGGCGGTTATTCATTTAAATCGAGAGAATAATGGTTGTTCTATTTATATGAGTAATATCTTTTATGGTCATGCACCCTTGAGGAATGGTCTATTTTGATGAATCTCGATAGTAGTGATACACATATTCATAATGTTGAAACCAAAAGATGCAGAGTTGATAATGATAGTGCAACTTATTTGTGGCAATTGCCGTTTAGGTCATATCGGTGTAAAGCGCATGAAGAAACTCCATCTTGATGGACTTTTGAGTCACTTGATTATGAATCACTTGGCACTTGCGAACCGTGCCTCATGGGCAAGATGACTAGAACACCGTTCTCCGTACTATGGAGAGAGCAACAGATTTGTTGGAAATCATACATACGAGATGTATGTGGTCCAATGAATGTTGAGGCTCGTGGCGGATATCGTTATTTTCTCACCTTCACAGATGACTTAAGCGGATATGGGTATATCTACTTAATGAAACATAAGTCTGAAACGTTTGAAAAGTTCAAAGAATTTCAGAGTGAAGTTGAAAATCATCGTAACAAGAAAATTAAGTTTCTACGATCGATCGTGGAGGTGAATATTTGAGTTCTGAGTTTGGTCTACATTTGAAACAATGCGGAATAGTTTAGCAACTCACGCCACCCGAACACCACAACGTAATGGTGTGTCCGAACGTCGAATCGTACTTTACTAGATATGGTGCGATCTATGATGTCTCTTCAGATTTACCGCTATCGTTTTGGGGTTATGCTCTAGAGACGGCCGCATTCACCTGAATAGAACACCGTCGAAATCCGTTGAGACGACACCTTATGAACTATGGTTTGGCAAGAAACCAAAGTTGTCGTTTCTTAAAGTTTGGGGATGCGATGCTTATGTGAAAAAGCTTCAACCCGATAAGCTCGAACCCAAATCGAGAAATGTGTCTTCATAGGATACCCAAAGGAGACAGTTGGGTACACCTTCTATCACAGATCCGAAGGCAAGACATTCGTTGCTAAGAATGGATCCTTTCTAGAGAAGGAGTTTCTCTCGAAAGAAGTGAGTGGGAGGAAAGTGGAACTTGATGAGGTAATAGTACCTTCTCCCTTACTTGAAAGTAGTTCGTCGCAGAAACCGTTTACGAGACATCTACACCAAGTAGTGAGGAAGTTGATGATGTTGATCATGAAACTTCAGATCAAGTTACTGCAGAACCTCGTAGATCAACGAGAGTAAGATCCGCACTGAGTGGTACGGTAATCCTGTTCGGAAGTCATGCTACTAGATCATGATGAACCTACGAACTATGAAGAAGCGATGGTGAGCCCAGATTCCATAAAATGGCTTGAGGCCATGAAATCGAGATGGGATCCATGTATGAAAACAAAGTATGGACTTTGGTTGACTTGCCCGAGGGTAGGCAAGCAATAGAAAACAAGTGGATCTTCAAGAAGAAGACCGACGACGACGGTAATATTATCGTCTACAAAGCTCGACTTGTCGCAAAGGGTTTTCGACAAGTTCAAGGGATTGACTACGATGAGACCTTCTCACCCGTAGCGATGCTTAAGTCCGTCCGAATCATGTTAGCAATTGCCGCATTTTATGATTATGAAATTTGGCAAATGGATGTAAAGACTGCATTCTGAATGGATTTACGGAAGAAGAGTTGTATATGATGCAACCGAAGGTTTTATCGATCCAAAGGAGCTAACAAAGTGTGCAAGCTCCAGCGATCCATCTATGGACTGGTGCAAGCATCTCGAGTTGGAATAAGCGCTTTGATAGTGTGATCAAAGCATTTGGGTTTGTCTGAGACTTTTGGAGAAGCTTTGTATTTACAAGAAAGTGAGTGGGAGCTCAGAGCATTTACGATATTATATGTAGATGACATATTGCTGATCGGAAATGATATAGAATTCTGGATAGCATAAAGGGATACTTGAATAAGAGTTTTTCAATGAAAGACCTCGGTGAAGCTGCTTACATATTGGGCATTAAGATCTATAGAGATAGATCAAGGCGCTTAATTGGACTTTCACAAAGCACATACCTTGACAAAATTTTGAAGAAGTTCAAAATGGATCAAGCAAAGAAAGGGTTCTTGCTGTGTTACAAGGTGTGAAGTTGAGTAAGACTCAATGCCCGACCACTGCAGAAGATAGAGAAAATGAAAGATGTTCCTATGCTTCAGCCATAGGCTCTATCATGTATGCAATGCTGTGTACCAGACGATGTGTGCCTTGCTATAAGCCTAGCAGGAGGTACCAAAGTAATCCAGAGTGGATCATCGGACAGCGGTCAAGAACATCTGAAATACGAAAAGGACTAAGGATATGTTTCTCGATATGGAGGTGACAAAGAGCTCATCGTAACAGTTACGTTGATGCAAGCTTTGACACCGATCCGACGATTCTAAATCGCAGACGGATACGTATTTACACTAAGCGGAGGAGCTGTCGGTTGGTGCGTTCTAAACAAAGCGTCGTGGCGGGATCTACATGTGAAGCGGAGTACATAGCAGCTTCGAAGCAGCTAATGAAGGAGTCGGATGAAGGAGTTCATATCCGATCTAGGTGTCATACCTAGTGCATCGGGTCCAATGAAAATCTTCGTGACAATCTTGGAGCAATTGCCTTAGCGAAGGAATCCAGATTTCACAAGAGGACCAAGCACATCAAGAGACGCTTCAATTCCATCCGGACTTAGTCCGTGGGAGACATAGAGATTTGCAAGATACATACGGATCTGAATGTTGCGACCCGTTGACTAAGCCTCTTCCACGAGCAAAACATGATCAGCACCAAGACTCCATGGGTGTTAGAATCATTACTATGTAATCTAGATTATTGACTCTAGTGCAAGTGGGAGATCAAGGAAATATGCCCTAGAGGCAATAATAAAGTTATTATTTATTTCCTTATTTCATGATAAATGTTTATCATTCATGCTAGAATTGTATTAACCGGAAACATGATACATGTGTGAATGCATAGACAAAACAACATGTCACTAGTATGCCTCTACTAGACTAGCTTGTTAATCAAAGATGGTTATGTTTCCTACCATGAACAAGGAGTTGTTATTTGATTAACAAGGTCACATCATTAGTAGAATGATCGATTGACATGACCCATTCCTTAGCTTAGCACACGATCGTTTAGTATGTTGCTCTTGCTTTTATCCATGACTTATACATGTTCCTGTAACTATGAGATTATGCAACTCCGTTTACGGAGGAACACTTTGGTGCTACCAAACGTCTGGCGAATCTGGGTGATTATAAAGGAGTACTACAGTGTCTCCAAAGGCGGATGTTGGGTTGGCGTATTTGAGATTAGGTTTTGTCACTCCGATTGTCGGAGAGGTATCTCTGGGCCCTCTCGGTAATGCACATCACTGAAGCCTTGCAAGCACTACAACTAATGAGTTAGTTGTGAGATGATGTATTACGGAGCGAGTAAAGAGACTTGCGGTAACGAGATTGAACTAGGTATTGGATACCGACGATCGAATCTCGGGCAAGTAACATACCGATGACAAAGGGAACAACGTATGTTGTTATGCGGTCCGACCGATAAAGATCTTCGAGAATATGTAGGAACCAATATGGGCATCCAGGTCCCGCTATTGGTTATTGACCGTGAATAGTTCTAGGTCATGTCTACATTGTTCTCGAACCGTAGGGTCCGCACGCTTAAGGTTTCGATGGCGGTTATTATGAGTTTATGTATTTTGATGTACCAAGAAGTTCGAGTCCGGATGTGATCACGGACATGACGAGGAGTCTTGAAATGGTCGAGACATAAAGATTGATATATTGGAAGCCTATGTTTGGAGTTCGAATGGTTCCGGCAAAACAGGAATTTACTGAGTATCGGAGGTTACTGGAACCCCGGGGTAAATGGGCCTCGGTGGGCCTCGAGGGAGAAGAGGAGGGCCGGCCAGGGAGGTGGCGCCCCTCTCCCCCCCAGTCCGAATAGGACAGGGGGGCGGCCTCTCTCTCTCCCCCCCCCCAAACCTAATCCAACTAGGAAGGGGGAGTCCTACTCCCGTGGGAGTAGGACTCCTCCCAGCCGCCTCTCTGGGCCGGCCGGCCTCCCCTCCCTCCTTTATATCACGGGGCAGGGGGCACCCTAGAACACACAAGTTTGATCTTTAGATCGTTCCTTAGCCGTGTCGGTGCCCCCTCCACCATATTCCACCTCGGTTATACCGTCATGAAGCTTAGGCGAAGCCTGCGCCGTGAAACATCAAGATCGTCCTGCACGTTGTCTTGTGAAACTCTCCTCGACACTCGGCTGGATCGAGTCGAGGGACATCATCGAGCTGTCGTGTGTCAAGAACTCGGGGTGTCGGAGTAACGGCGCGGGATCGGTCGAATCGCGAGGAGAACGTCGACTACTTCCTCTACGTTGTGATCGCTTCGCTTGGGTCTCGAGGGCGTAGACAACACTCTCCCCTCTCGTTGCTATACATCACCATGATCTTGCGTGTGCGTAGGAAAATTTTTGAAATTACTCGTTCCCCAACAATGAATCGCCTCCAAACAAGCGAGCACACAAAGCAGCGACGATGCATTATGAAGAGCGTGTACCCGTGAAAGGTGCGGTCATGTTCCATCTCACGGGCGAGCCGATGCTACCGCCGAAACCGCTGGAGGCACTATCGAGAGATCTCGTGGAGACTGCACGACCATGTCTTTGCGATCGAGAAAAGCCTACTAGCCTCAAAGGATCCGGGATATCCGACATACGCGCTCGTGTGCACGAGGGAAGTGCTACGTCGACACACGGCCCAGCGGAGGTGTTCTTCTGCGGTTTGACCATATCTTTGAGATGTTTCTAACAAGGCAGCTGGATTTTACTATCGTCCGCCTTTTTGCGCTACATATGAGCTCCGTCATGAAGAGTGAAGAAGTCTCGCAAATCTGTGTGGCGGATCCGTACTACATGCACGAGTCTTTCTTGAGTCTCGGCGACTTTGAGTGTGAAACAACTAGGGAGTACCTCCAAAATTTCATGGTACAGAATAAGGACCGGGAAATTGTCTTCGTGCCTTATCATCCAAAGTAAGTCAGTTCCAGACAACCCTTTCGTACATTTCAATCATTCCTTCTCTCTCATATGGGGAATAATTTGAGGTGTCTTTTCCCTTGACAACGCAGGCGCCGTCCTTATCGTTCTTTACCCGCAAGTCTCCCACGCCGTGTATTTTGACCCTTCCAGAGACTACGAGAAAAGGACTACACCCACATAATGAATATGCTAGATGATGCTCTCAAGGCTTCACTTTAGAGGTGGCCACGTGCATATCAAGAAACAAAGGAACAAGAAGATGGGTTTCGGCGCATAAAACTAACTTCTCCTGCATCCATGTCCCAAAACCAAGCAAGAAGGATGGATTCTACATCGTCCATCTCATGATTCAGTTCAACACGGATCACCAAAAGCTTCGCATTAACAGCGAAATGATGATCATATCCACAAGTGGCTAGAATCTCATGGAGAAGCGAATTATAAACTTACAGATGACTTCTTTCACATCCAAAGCGACATTGCGGCGATCATCATGAAAGAAGTCGCCGATGAAAGGGATGTTCCACCACGGCCCTATATCGCGAATCGACGTCCAAGTCGCATAGGCATGCAACGTCTAGACCTCACGCCGTTCAAGAAGCTAGGCTTCGTCCTCGATGATATGGAAGGATGGAACTTTTAGTGATTTATGATGCCGATGATGATGATATGTGTCGGTTGAACTTGTATACTATTTGTAGCGATGAAACTTTGTGATGTCCACGGTCCCTGCCAAACTTGCGTAACGCTACTTTGTTAGTTTGCGTACGATGACCTGCGTACCTCTAGTTAATTAATTTGCATACTGTATATGTTGCATCTAGTTGCTAACCTTTCTTTTTTGGTGTTGCTCTAGTATATTTTGTTGCATATATATGATTGTACATCCTCTTCATGAACATGCATCTCTAACAGGTACCTAGTTCTTGATGGCGAGATGGAAATGCTATGTCGTGTATAACGGGAAGGTTCCGGGGGTGTACAACGAGTGGCATGAGTGTTAGGCGCAAGTGAATGGGTTCACGGGCGCCAGCCATAAAGGCTTCAAAAGCAGACAAGAAGGAGAAGCTAGTTACTTGAGGTTCACACTAGCGAGAGGACTCAGAATCGCCACCTCATGTCTTTGCATAGTTCGCTCTCACTCATAGTGATAGCACTTCTTGCGTATACCTTTGTTTAGATGGATGACGTTGTTGTAGTTGCAAGTATTCGAGACTTGCATGTATTGCTATTTTCGAGATGATGACAAGATATCACTTTGTGTTGGATGATGATTATGATGAGACTATTTGTATGTACATGCTATGATTACATTTGTGGTCTCATGGTATTTGTATGTGTATCATGATGACATTTCTATGTGCTAAAGATTCTTCTACAAAGCGGTTCAAATACAAAACAAATATGCCAAAAAACTACTTAAATTAGCGAGTAGCAAGTGTATAAAAGTTAGTAGCAGCGCCTCAATAGCGATGGCGTCCAGCCAAAGAGCGCTAGCTCTACTAGCGATAGCGAGCTTCCTCTAACAGCTGCTGTGCTACACTTGTGTAGCGATGGCGTGAAGCAACTGCAACATACTACTATGAGTTAGTTAGTGGCGCCTTATTAGTAGTCACGGGCACCCGCCATCGATACATCTAAAACCCGCGCTACTGCTAGCCTTTTCCCTAGTAGTGAATCGTTGTTTTAACTTTGACAAGTTCAGGGTCTGTATAAGATTGACTTGTCAAACGTTCGGCGGGTCATACCAGGATTACCTGGACAGGAGTGGCTTACTTGATGAAGGCAGGTCAACCCGGGGTTTTAGGTGAATACACCAGGCTTCCAAGCTGTGGCTTGATAGCCTATTACAAGGGTCCTTTCAAACTCTTTGTTGCTTTGCACAAAGAGCACCCAAGTAACTTTGTGAGCTGTGCTCAATGGGTGCCTATGTTTGAGTTGTGCTTAGCAACAAAACTCTCTTTGGCCCCTTGGGTGTGAAGCTCCCAAGCTTTGTTGTGGCATGATAGCCGGTATAATGAACAAATAGGACGTCGCTGTATAAGCAGAAGCCCCCTTGTAACCAAGAAATATTGGAAGAATGGCAGAGGCCCTGCTTGTAGCAAGGATGCCAGTTTATTATATTGATCATAATATATACATTGTCAAAATATGTACATAATGGGAGCCTATGGCTCAGGTGTAGTAAGGCCGAAGATGAGCTATATTCCACGGTCGGTGAGTCTCCTCCTCTGATTTACGTGAGTCTTTGTGCTCTCGAACATCGATGAGGTAGTATGACCCGTTGTTCAAATTTTTGCTGACCACAAAAGGACCTTCCCAAGGTGGAGACAACTTATGCATGTCAGTCTGATCTTGGATAAGCCGGAGCACCAAGTCACCTTCTTGGAAAGTCCTGGTTTTAACCCAGCGACTGTGATAACACCGCAGATCTTGCTGATAAATCACCGAGCGAGCTGCCGCAATATCCAGTTGTTCATCTAACAGGTCCAATGCGTCTTGGAGTGCTCTCTCATTATCTGCTTCAACGTAGGCTGCTACTCGAGGCGAGTCATGACGCATATCACTTGGGAGAACTACTTCTGCTCCATAAACCATGAAGAAGGGTGTGTAACCCGTAGATCTATTGGGGGTGGTGTTAATACTCCATAGAACAGAAGGCAACTCCTCCACCCAACAACTCGGCGTCCGTTTCAAAGGGACCATGAGCCAGGGCATGATACCTTTAAGATTTCCTGATTAGCTCTCTCCACTTGACCATTAGATTGGGGGTGGGCTCACATCAAACCGGATGTGCTCACATTGACAGAACTCTTCCATAGCTCCCTTGGATAGATTCGTGCCATTATCTGTTATAATGTTGTGCGGAAAGCCAAACTGGAAGATCACCTTTTTCATGAACTGAACTGCCATGGCCGCATCACACTTGCTCACTGGCTCTGCCTCCACCCACTTGGTGAACTTATCAACCGCCACCAGGAGGTGGGTCTTCTTATCTTTGGATCTCTTAAAAGGCCCAACCATATCGAGCCCCCAAGTTGTGAACGGCCAGGTAATTGGAATCATCCTCAACTCCTGAGCCGGAACATGAGCTCGACGTGCAAACTTCTGACAGCCGTCACACCTCCGAACCAGATCTTCCGCATCAGCATGAGCTATTAACCAGTAAAAACCGTGCCAAAAAGCCTTAGCCACCAAGGATTTTGAACCGGCATGATGACCACAATCTCCTTCGTGGATTTCACGCAAGATCTCACAGCCTTCTTTAGAAGAAACACAACGCTGAAATGCCCCTGAGACACTGCAGTGGTGCAACTCGCCATTGACTATAGCCATGGACTTAGAACGCCGGATTATCTGTTTGGCTAAAACTTCGTCCTCTGGTAACTTGCCCCGGTTCATGTACGCCAGGTATGGTAATGTCCAATCAGGGATGGCATGAAGAACCGCAACCAGCTGAGCCTACGGGTCAGGAATCGCCAGATCTTCCGCCGTTGGTACCTTGACCGACGGATTATGCAAAATGTTCAGAAAAACATTAGGCAGCACCGGTTTATGCTGGGACCCAAGCCGGCTTAAAGCGTCTGGCGCTTCATTTTTGCGCTGATCAATGTGCTCGACTTGATAACCTTTGAAATGACCAGCAATAACGTCCACCTCTCGCCGATAAGCCGCCATGAGTGGGTCCTTGGAGTCCCACGTACCGGATACTTGCTGAGCCACTAAATCGGAGTCACCAAAGGAACGTACCCAGATTAAGTCCATCTCCTTAGCCATCCGCAATCCATGGAGTAAGGCCTCATACTCAGCTGCATTGTTAGTACAGGGAAACATTAAGCGGAGAACAAAATTTGTCACCTCGAGGGGAAGTAAGAACAACTCCAGCCCCCGAGCCCTCCAATTGTCTGGATCCATCAAAGTGAACAGTCCAGTATGTCTTATACGGTTTATCCTCCGGGGCCTGCAACTCTGTCCAGTCGTTGATGAAGTCCACGAGCGCTTGGGACTTGATAGCAATGCGAGGCATATATTTCAACCCGTGAGGCCCAAGCTCAATAGCCCACTTAGCAACCCGGCCAGTTGCCTCCTTGTTTTGAATGATGTCTCCTAATGGAGCAGAACTGAACACAGTAATTGGATGGCCTAGAAAGTATTGCTTGAGCTTCTGGCTCGCCATAAATACTCCATACACCAGCTTCTGCCAATGGGGGTATCTCTGCTTGGACTCGATAAGCACCTCACTGATATGGTAAACCGGCCGTTGAACCGGATATTCCTTACCAGCCTCCTTGCGCTCCACCACAATAGCCACGCTGACAGCTCGGGCATTAGCAGCTACATATAACAACAATGGTTCCTTATCAATGGGGGCAGCAAGGACGGGCGGCTCGGCCAACTGCTTCTTCAAATCCTCAAACGCCGCATCAGTAGCATCACTCAAAACAAAGTTGTCTGTTTTCTTCATCATCTGATAAAGCGGGATCGCCTTCTCTCCCAACCGGCTGATAAACCGGCTTAGCGTTGCAATCCGACCTGCCAGTCTTTGAACGTCATTGATACACGCCAGTTTAGCCAGGGATGTGATAGCCTTGATCTTTTCCGGATTAGCCTCAATCCCCTGTTGGATACCAGGAAACCTAAGAGCTTGCCAGCCGGTACACCAAAAACACACTTAGCCGGATTGAGCATCATTTTATAAACCCTCATATTATCAAAAGTTTCCTGCAAGTCAGTTATGAGTGTCTCTGCTTTCCTGGATTTCACCACGATATCATCCACATAGGCATGAACATTACGCCCAATCTGATTATGAAGGAAATTCTGCACACACCGTTGATAAGTCGCCTGAGCACTCTTGATCCCAAAAGGCATAGATACATAATAGAAGGCTCGAAAAGGAGTTATAAAGGTTGTCTTCTCCTGGTCCTTAACTGCCATTTTAATCTGATGATAACCCGAATAAGCATCCAGGAAACTCAAACGCTCACAACCCGCCGCAGCATCAATGATTTGATCAATACGAGGGAGGGCAAATGGATCAGCTGGGCAAGCTTTGTTCAAATCTGTGTAATCCACACACATACGCCAAGTGCCGTTTTTCTTAAGTACCAGCACCAGATTAGCCAACCACTCAGGGTGAAACACCTCCACAATAAACCCTGCCGCCAATAGCCGGGCTACCTCTTCACCAATAGCCTTGCGCCTCTCTTCATTAAAACGGCGAAGAAACTGTATGACCGGTTTGAACTTCATATCAATATTAAGAGTGTGCTCAGTGAGTTCCCTCGGTACACCTGGCATGTCAGAAGGTTTCCATGCAAAGATGTCCCGGTTCTCACGGATGAACTCGATGAGCGTGCTTTCCTATTTTGGATCCAAGTTAACGTTGATGCTGAACTGCTTGGATGAATCACCAGGAACAAAATCAACCAACTTAGTTTCATCAGCCGATTTAAACTTCAAAGCCGGATCATGCTCTGTAGTGGGCTTCTTCAGAGAAGTCATATCTGCCGGATCAACATTGTCCTTATAGAACTTCAACTCCTCCGTTGCACAAACCGACTCAGCATAAGCTACATCACCTTCCTCGCACTCCAGAGCAATCTTGCGGCTACCATGAACCATGATGGTACCCTTATGACCGGCATCTTGAGCTGCAGATAAACATAACACGGTCTTGCCATGAATTTAGCATTAACCGGTTGTCCAAACAGCGCATGGTACGGACTTTTGATTTTTACTACTTCAAAGGTCAGTGTCTCGGACCTTGAATCATGATCATCTCCAAAAACCACCTCCAGAGCAATCTTACCGACCGGGTAAGCCGATTTACCAGGTACCACACCATGAAAAACGGTGTTTGACGGTTTCATAATACAAGATATTGATACTGCTCCCTCCATCCATGAGCACCTTGGTGAACTTATGTAACGCCCCGGATTCGTTGCGCCAGGTGTCTTCCAGTTATTCGCCGTCGTTGCCATATCATGTGCTTGCGTGTTGCACTTTGCCATGTCATCATCTGCATTTCATATCATGTCATCATGTGCATTTCATTTCGCATACGTGTTCGTCTCTTGCATCCGAGCATTTTCCCCGTTGTCCGTTTTGCAATCCGGCACTCCTATGTTCCCCGGCGCCCCCTTTTGCCTCTTTTCACGTGCGGGTGCTAAACTTTCTCGGAATGGACCGAGGTTTTCCAAGCGGCCTTGGTATAGCACCGGTAGACCGCCTGTCAAGTTTCGTGCCATTTGGAGGTCGTTTGGTACTCCAACGGTTAACAAGTAACCAGTAAAGGCCTCTTTGTGTGCAGCCCAACACCCTTCCAAAGTGGCCCAAAACCCAGCAAACTCCCTCCATGCTCTCGATGCGTTCGATTCGAGCGTGGCAAAAACCGCACCTCATTTGGACTCTCCTAGCTCCTCTATGCCTATATATACACCCCCATTCCAAATTCGCGGATCCTCTCCCCGAAACCCAAAAATTTCCCCTTCCGCCGCCACGGACACGTCCGCCTCGCCCGCTTGCCGCCACGTGTCGCCGTCGGGTTCGTCCGCCGCCGTCGTCGCCGCACCCGCCGAACCGTGTGGGGCCCACCCGGCCCGTCGCCGCCGCCGCCGCCCATGGTCACCGAGGGCACCGCCGCCCAACCCGCCTCCATGGCGAGCCGCCCGCCGCCGCCGCCGCCTCCACCTCCCTTCGCTGCCGGCGCACACGCTCACGCCGCCGCCTGCTTTCCTCCGCCGGCCATGGCGCTGCCCAGGCGCGCCTTGCCTCCTCAAATCACGCCGGCCGTCTCCGCCGCCCGACCAAGCGCCCGGCCGCCGCCGCCGCCAAGCGCGCGGTGTGCTCCGCCTCGGCCAGCCGGGTCATCGGCCGCCCTCGCCGGCGTGGCCCCCGTGCCTTCCTCCGGCCAGATCCGGCCAGGGACCGGCCGGATCCGCCTCCACCGCGCCTCCCCGGCCCTCTCCCCGCCATCTCCGGCCTCCTCCGGCGATCTCTCCGGCGAGATCCACCGCGCCTCGATTTCCGTGCCCGGGTCAACCCCCCCAGATCCGGAGGTATATTTTCACTAAGTCCCCGTTTCTGTGACATAAACATGCCATGTTCATCGCATCACATCTCTGCATCCGTAGCTCCGTTTTGTGCGTATAATATGTCAAATTGTTCGCCTCGATGAGTACTTCATTTCATTCCATTGCATCATTTTCATTTGAGCTCATCTTGATGCCCGAAATGCTGTTGGAAGAGTGCATGTTGATGTTAATCTCTTTGCTATTATAACTTGTTTGTTTTATCATTTTTGCCATGATTGATGTGTGCATCCTATGAGGTTGATGTCTTCATGTGTTTTGATCTATGCCATGCCATCTTTCCAGGGGTGTATGCCATGTATTTTTGTGTGTTGTGTGCTGAGTGTATCGAGCTTGTTAAGTAGGGTAGTTCTTTATTCTTTTTTTTCTGACAGATTCTCATTATATTTTGTTGCTATGTTAACATGCTTCTACTAATCATTCTATGCATAATCTGGAGATGCTCTATAAACATGTTTTGATCTACATGTCTTGCTCTATCCATTCATGCCCTTGGTTGCAATTATAGCCTACTGTAACATGTTGTAATCTTGCTCCAAAGTTGCTTCGAAATTTTGCTGTCAGCCTGTTAACACTAAGTTCAATGTTTCCATGGTTGTTTCCTAGTGATCCATGCACCCTATGAACTTGCTCTTGCCATGCTTAGCTTCCAAACATGCCTTCTTACTGTTGGTTGCCTTGACATGCCATTTATTGCTCTGTGGTGAGTGGTTCAAGCTCATGAACATGCCTACTTATCGTTGTTCCTGCCATGTTTGAATCTGTAATATAACTTGCCATGTTTACATGGGTGCCATCATATTTTCCGTGCCCTTTTGGCTCATGGTCAGTAAGGGTCTTTTGATCTATGCTTTTAGTAGATTCATGCCATGCCTTTGTTTGCCATGATAAGTTCCTGTAACATGTTGTTTGATAGCTCTAAACATTGCAACCTGATGTTATTTCCTGATAAGTCTGAAACTGTTATTATTTGCAATATCTCCATGTCATTTTGAGCGTGTTCTAGTGATTTCTGGAGATAGCTCAGTGTTCATGTTTTGTTATGCTCTACCAGTACTTCATGACAATGGCTTTTGTTATTATGTTGGGGTGTTGTAGCTTGTTGTTTTGATGCTTGCAATATGCCTAGTTGCTGTTTTGGACAGATTGTTGTTATGTCTTGTATAGTGTGTGTGTGTGTTGAACCGTTGCTCCGTTTTGAGTGTGCTCTATATGAAACTTGCTTGATTTTGCATGTAGCTTCATATTATCTTGTTGCATCCTTATTTTGGTGTGTTTGCTTGATGTTTGGGTGCATTTTGCATCAATGCCATGTTTAACTTGTTTTGCTCATATCTTCTAGCCCGTAGCTCCGAATCTAATGAACTTTATATGTAACTTGACTAGAATTTCGTGTAGATCATCTTGGTGCATCTTAACTTGCTGTTTAACTAATTGAACATAATGTTTATTCAGTTCTGGACCAATTTCGAAATATGCATATGAGGACTTACCGGAATTGTTATATGTTGTTCCCGGCCTCATTTAAACTTGCCTTGATGTGTTGTTCTTGTTTGCATCATCTCTTGCCATGAGTAGCTTCGTGTAGCTTGGTCATGCATCATTCTTGTTGTGCATCATGTCTTGCCTATGTGTGGTGTGTTTACCATGTTGTGTGCTTCTTCTTGTTAGTTCCTGTTTCGTTGCGATCGTGAGGATTCGTTCGTCTACGTGTGGTTCGTCTTCGTGGCTTCATCTTCTTCATGGACTCGTTCTTCTTCCTTGCGGGATTTCAGGCAAGATGACCGCTACCCTGGATCTCACTACTATCATTGCTATGCTAGTTGCTTCGTTCTATCGCTATGCTGCTCTACCTATTACCTGTCTATCAAGCCATCCCATATTGCCATGAACCTCTAACCTTTGACACCTTTCCTATGCAAACTGTTGTTTGGCTATGTTACCGCTTTGCTCAGCCCCTCTTATAGCATTGCTAGCTGCAGGTGAAGTTGAAGATTGCTCCATGGTGGACAGGGTTTATGTTGGGATATCACAATATCTCTTATATTATTAATGCATCTATATATTTGGTAAAGGGTGGAAGGATCGGCCTTATGCCTGGTGTTTTGTTCCACTCTTGCCGCCCTAGTTTCCGTCATACCGGTGTTATGTTCCCGGATTTTGCGTTCCTAACGTGGTCGGGTGATTTATGGGACCCCCCTGACGGTTCGCTTTGAATAAAACTTGTCCAAAGGGCCCAACCTTGGTTTTACCATTTGCCTCACCACCACCTACTTTTCCCTTGGGAGTAATTAACCCAAGGGTCATCTTTATTCAGCCCCCCGGGCCAATGCTTGTCTAAGTGTTGGTCCAAACTAGAGCGCTTTGCAGCGCCACCTCAGGGAAACTTGAGGTCTGGTTTTAGTTGTACGGACTGCTCATCCGGTCGTGGCCTGAGACAAGATACGCGCGGCTACTATCAGGATGTCAGCACGCCGGGAGGTCTTGCGGTCTTGTTTTACCATTGTCGAAATGTCTTGTAAACCGGGATTCCGAGACTGATCGGGTCTTCCTGGGAGAAGGTCTATTCCTTCGTTGATCGCGAGAGCTTGTCATGGGCTAAGTTGGGACACCCCTGCAGGGTATAAACTTTCGAGAGCCGTGCCATGGTTATGTGGCGATGGGAATTTGTTAATGTCCGGTTGTAGATAACTTGACACCAGATCTGAATTAAAACGCATCAACCGCGTGTGTAGCCGTGATGGTCTCTTCTCGGCGGAGTCCGGGAAGTGAACATGGTTTCTGTGTTATGATTGACGTAAGTAGGAGTTCAGGATCACCTCTTGATCATTGCTAGCTTTCGACCGTTCCGCTTGTTCTCTTCTCGCTCTTATTTGCGTTGGTCAGCCACCATATCATGCTTAGTCGCTGCTGCAACCTCACCACTTTACCCCTTCCTTTCCCTTTAATCTTTGCTAGTCTTGATACCCATGGTAATGGGATTCTTTGAGTCCTCGTGGCTCACAGATTACTACAACAACGATTGCAGGTACAGGTTATGCGATGATCATGGCGCGAGAGTGATGCTTGCTTGCGTTGAGTTCTTCTTCGCTTCTTCTTCTTGATCGGGGATAGGTTCCGGTCGGTAGCACAGGATAGCGAGTGGATATTGTTTGAGTTTCTGTTTATGTTTCATCCATAGTCGGATGTTGATCTTGTATATATTGTATTGATGTATTCGTGTGGCCTTGTATGCCTCTTGTATGTATCCCCACTATTATGTAATGTTGATGTAATGATATCCACCTTGCAAAAGCGTCTCAATATGCGGGTCTATCCTTGGTGGGACCTTCGAGTTCCTTTTGGATAGGGTCGCATATTGGGCGTGACAACTTATAACCTCCAACCTGCGGTGCAACCACTAATGCTAGATGGCCAGGATTATCAACCCGGGGCGGATGATCCTCCCAACTCCACACAATAGGCTGTTCAGACCAGCGCAGATAACGGGGCACCGCCGGTTCAACGGAGTTTACTGCCCTTTTATGGAGCTTCTTATCGCGCTTGCACAGACTAGTAGTGAAGACATGATACAGTCCACCATTTAACTGCTTCGGGTTGCTCTGATAACCCGACTGCTGCTGTTGCTAATTCCCCTGCTGATTATAACCACCTTGGTTGGTCTGATTGCCTTGATTGCCCTGTCCACCTTGGTTACCCTGAAAACCTGACCCGGAATTACCTCCACCATAACCCGGTCCGTGAAACCCGGGTCCTGATCCGCCGGACGGTCCATCATCATACCGGAAGAGGTCTGAATTTTTGAACTCTCGCATAATGAAGCAATCTTTCCATAAATGCGTAGCCGGTTTCTCTTGCGTCCCGTGCTTTGGGCAAGGCTGGTTCAACAAACACTCCAGATTCATCCCTATTCCTCCGCCCTGCGGGGGCGGTTTACTCTTACGGTGCTGATTATTGCCCTGAACATTGGTGTTAGCCACAAAATCAGAATTGTTGTCTGCCTTGCGCTTACCGTTATTCCCATGGCCAGTCTGGTTATGTTGTCCTTTGATGCCAGCATTCTTCTTTCCCTTCTCCAGCTTCTCTTCGTCAGACTCGGGATCCTTGGTATTATCAGAATCGGCATACTTAACCAGAGCTGCCATGAGCGTTCCCATATCATTGCAATGACGCTTGAGCCGTCCCAACTTCATCTTCAGCGACTTAAACCGACAATTGCCCTCCAACGTTATAATTGCCAAATCAGCCTTGATGCGGTCCGACGAATGCAAGATTTCCGAAACCCGGCGCACCCAATGCGTTGTTGACTCGTTCTCTCCTTGGACACAAGCAGCCAGATCCACAATCGACATGGGTTGTTTGCACGTATCCTTGAAGTTCGCTATAAACCGGGCCTTCAACTCATCCCACGAACTGATTGAGTTAACGGGCAAACTTTTTAGCTAGGTGCGAGTCGTTCCGTCTAACATCATGGTGAAGTATTTTGCACACGCCGCTTCATCCACATCTAGCATCTCCATTGCCATCTCATAACTTTCAACCCACCCCTCGGGGGGTTGATCGGCGGTATAATTAGGCACTTTACGCGGACCCTTGAAATCCTTGGGTAGCCGCACATTATGCAGAGCCGGGGTGAGGCACGGCACTCCCCAAGAGCTAAAAGCAAAACCACGTTCAACTGATGCCGTTGGTTGAACCGGAGCAGGTTGATGATTTGGGTACTGCGGTGCCAACTGCGCCGCTAACTCTGCCTCTCGTCGTGCTCTGCCATTATTTACCACATCCTGAGCTTTATACCGCCGCGCACCAGATTAGGCCCTCTAGGGGCGTCACGGTGCCGCGCACTGCTTGACACAGCCGGTTCGTCAATGTGCCTGCTATAACTCTTGCTCGGACGGGGAGTTGAATGTATCCTGTCCCGGCTATATGAATAATCCTGCTGTTGCACCATGGCGGTTTGAAGCAGATCCCTGGCCCGTCGCGTTTCAACCACCGCCAGTGATTCTCCCTCCATCGGAATAGTTGCCAAACGAGACGCTGCAGCAATGTTATCCAAAGGGCTAGAGAAGTGACCCGGCGGCGTTGGTACGTATTGCGGCGGGTTATCTGTCCGTCGAGGCGGGTCCATCACCCGTGGCTGGCCCGGCGCCCCTGTCCCAGGTGCCTCGGTCCAGTTTACCGATGCCGGATCGCTTGGTCCAGCTCCTGGTGTGTTGAAGAGATTCATTCCTTCGTAAACCGGCGACAGACGAGACCGGTGCCTCCTCCTCGGCACTTTGTTTGACGCATTCTGATCCAACATAAGCCGGTAATTCTGCGCCTGGATCTGCTGTCACCGGGCGTCCAAAGCGGCCCGTTCTTCAGTCATCCTGGCTTCCTCAGCCGCCAAGTCCTCCTTGGCCTGAGTTATCTGATCCCTCAGCTTTGTAACCTCCGCGTTATGCTGATCCTGAGTCTCCGGGGTAACCGTCGCGGTCAACAGTGCCCTCCAAGCATCCAACAAATCAGAAAGAACTTGAGCCGGCCGGCGCGCAGGGCCTCCTGCCCTAGCCGCCGATCCGGACATCATTGCTGCTGTAGATGAAGATTGCAATGTGGGCTGTGTACCGGCCATGAAGATTGCAACTCGGTTTGGCGGTTCAAAGGGGTCCGGAATACTATCGCCATCGGAATAGCCCCCAATCCGTCCGTCTTGCAATTGGTACAGCGGCTCGGTTTCGCCAGTGGATGACTTGCCATCTGAGTAGATGGTTGTCTCACCGTCGGACACCGGTTCAGATCCTGCACCATGGATGAATCCTACGAACGCACGCTTCCTGGCAAGCTGAACCCGGGCAGGACTTGCACGCTGAGCCGTCTCGATGAGGTCGGTGGAGATGTCCGGCTCAGGGCCCAGTTCGCCGATCTTGCCGATGAAAACGTGAATTCCGCCAAAGGGGACCCGGTACCCGTACTCAATTGAGCCGGCCTCGGGGCCCCATCTCGCGTTGTCGATGTAGAGCTTGCCGCGACGACTCTTGGTCATCTGGCCAATCGCGTATCCCTTGAGTCCTTCAAAGTTGCCCTTTAAGAACTCGAAACCATCGTGCGATGGCCCCACGGTGGGCGCCAACTGTCGTGGAATTAACACGTCAGATGTCCTAGAAAGAGGACTTAGTCGTGGAGTGTCGGTGTACTAAAGTAGGGGTACCTTAGTACCCCGAACTTGTCTGCACGCGGCAACGGCGTCCCATGGCAAGGCTTGCGAAGCGTCGCCAAGACCCTTCGCTATTCATATTACGCCATTCAAGAACAAAGTGTTAGCTGAGAAAATGAGAACCCGGCAAGAGGAGCTTGCGGGAAGGACAAGACCACGGCAAGAGGAGCTTGCCGGAAGGCCAACCAAGACCCAGGCGAAAGCAAGCTTGCGGGTGCGACGAGACGATGACGCGGCAAAGGCGCTTGCGCGCAAAAGCCACCACTCTGCACGCGCTCCAGCGCATCCGACGACGTGTCGCCGCGGGATCGCTCTGGTGCACGTGGCGGGTAATCTGCAGCCAAGCGGTGCGGTGGCAAGTGAAGATGACAAGAAGGCCATCGTGGCGATCGGTGGCGCCCTAACGGTCGTTTCCTACCTTTGTTTGAGCGACCGGACGGGCATTAAATGCCCTTGTCCCCGCCGTCGAGTTAGGTAGGGAACATCATTGATAGCGGTTGTACCAACCCCGTTTTTACTTTTTACCCCTCTTTCTCGCTGCCACTGTCGGTGACCCTTTAGACTATAAAAGGAGGCCCATGCGCACATAGAAGAGGTTCGACTCATTCGACACTACAACACACCCACGCCTCGAGCAAGAACGAATAGAAACACAAAGCAGCGAGGGAGTTTTATCTCTCGGAGAGCTCCGGCCGGGTAAAATCCTCGCGTGCTTCGCCTCGATCCGCTCTTCGGCGCTCTCCGCTCCTTGCCGGACCGAAGGGCCCCCGCCCATAGGTGCTCATTCCCCGACATCTTTGGCGCGCCCGGTAGAAGGGCGTCGAGGTCGTCGCGTTCGATCCGGCGTGTCGCGCGCTACATCAACATCTTCATCGACATGCCACCGAAGAAGAAGGCTTGGAGGTGGCCGCTCGTATCGACTATCCTACCGCCACCGGAGCAAGCAGTGATGAAGCGGGCCGACGGCCGGAGGAGCGAAGCGGCGACGGTGGGGCGCGTCGTCACCACGCCAAGGACAAGGCCCGCAAGCTTCAACGTCAGACATCCACCGCTCCTCTCCCGAAGTGCGGGATCGACAACGCCACGTGCTCCTAGCACCGTACTCGCTGGAACAAGGCCAAGATTGGTGGTCGCGGGGGCGCTCAAGGACAACATCTGGCGTCCACACGCCGGCATCGAACGCAGTCGCGGTCGCCGGACGAGATGCTGCTCCTTCTAACATCGTTAAGTTTGAGCATATCCGCACCTCGCGCCGCTTCGCCGCCGCCACCCAAGACTCGGAGAAGCGCTGCCCGAGCCAGTTGCTTCTAGATTACCCTCGAGGGCGAGACAAGATCGGCGGCGGAGGCCACCATTCGAGCCTTATCGGCCGCCAACGCGACAAGCCCCGCAACCGAAAGCACATCAAAGCCCCGCAAGACGCCCAGTGCAAGCCAACGCCGACAAGACGCTGGGGTGCCACCACCGTGCACTCCCGCCCGAAGGCCAAGATCGCCGACTCGCCGGGCCAACCTCGACACCGACTCCATCTGCGTCGTCGGACCCTTGAGCTTCGCGCGATCAACGCCAAGTTCTCCAAACGGCGACATGAAGACGCTTCGTACTCGCATCGAGCGCGAAAGAGTGCGGCGTCAATCGACCAGCCGCTGCCGGGCCCTCTGTCGATATGCATGCGCCAGGAACCAGCGACTTGCAGACGCTGCAAGCGGTTGCCTGCGTTCACCCGTGAGCTGCGGCAAGTCGATGGCCCAAGACCAGAACTTCAAGCGAGCGTGCGAGAAGTGCGATGGCGGGATACATCCGTCGGAGTTCCTCGGCATCTACACCATCGCGGTCCAGGCTGCGGGCGCGACGAGAAGATCTCGCCAACTACTTCCCGCTGGTGCTCAAGCCCAACGCCGATCTTGGCTCATGCACTTGCGGACAACTCCATTTCTTCGTGGCGGACTGTGCCATCGGTTTGTCGGCGCCTTCACAGCGACCACAAGCCCCATGGCCGAGAAAGCGACCTTCATCTGCTCGCCCGAAGGAGAGAACCCTGCAAGTACATACAGAGATTCAGCCAAGTGCGGTCAACATCCTGACGTCCACCCTGCCGCGGTTATCGTAGCGTTCCATCGAACGTGCGTAACGCGCAGGATGAGGGAGGAGATGGCGATGTGCAAGATCGAGATGTCGGCGAGCTATATGCTCGGCCGACAAGTGTGCGCGTCTTTGAGGAGGGAAACTTCCAAGAGAATGTAGGAGCGAAGGATCGGCGGTGAGGACGCCCTCCGGCAAGAAGAACCGGGGCGGAATAACGAAAGAGGAAGGCTAAGGATGTGCTAGTTGTTGAGCAGTCCGGCAACGGAGGCGGCACCGACAAGGCCAAAGCTGGTAATTCGGCGAGGCTGTGGTGGCCGCCGACAAGCGAGACGGCTCCGGCAGCGATATTGCAAGATCCACCGCACCAAGGGCCCACGACCTCCAAGCACGCAAGAAAGTTGAGCAGATGGCGAGCTACAAAAAGCTGAATATGGCGTCGCGACAAAGAAAGGCCTGGAAGGTGGCGGAGGATCCGGCAAGCGTCCCGCCGGGGAGGGCGCCAAGCAAAACCAAGCGGCGGCAAGGAGACAGACCTCCCGTGGCGCGACAAGGACGAAGACGAAGATGAGGATGATGAGATAAGCGAGGATGAGACCGACGAGCAAGAGTTTGAGAAAGCAACGGAGGTTTTGTGCGTTGATGGCGGTGCTTCTCTGCACCTCGCACCGCCAACTCAAGCGGTGGAGTGCGGGAGGTAAATCAGCGAGAACCATCGGTCGAATTGCGCAAGCCCTGAAGTGGTCTAGCACGCCCATCATCTTTGATGTTGAGGATCACCCTGATCGCATCAACTGCGGTCGGTGCTTGCCGATGTTGGTTTCGCCAACCATCCGCAACCTCAAGGTCACTAAGATGTTGGTTGACGGTGGGGCCAGCTGAATCGATCTCTTCCAGGTGCTCACGAAGCTCCAGATCCCCGACAGCGAACTTGAAGAGACTGGTACCTTTCAAGGAATAAACCCGGGAAGGAGCAAGCCGAAGGGGAAGATCACACTACCAGTAACTTTTAGCAGCGAGCTGAATTTCAGGACAGACAGAGTCACGTTTGACGTTGCTGATTTCCCATTACCTTACAATGGAATACTCGGCCGTCCAGCGCTTGCCAAGTTTATGGCAGCCTCTCACTACGCCTACAATGTGCTCAAGATGCCTGGTCCGATAAGTGTCATTTCTGTCCAAGGCGACAAGAAGGATGCACTTATCTGTACCGACAAGATCTACCGGGAAGCAGCAGCCACAGCAGAGCGCAAACCACTTGCCGCTGAAGCTCCCGGAGGGAAGAAGAAGAAGATAAAGTCCGGCAAGAGTAGCTCTGATGCCCACTCCGGCAAGCGCACCTCTTCGGAGTGTTGCGCTACCGTCGAGGACGCACCATCGAGCTCCACCGGCAAGTGCAAGAAGGCAAAGATAGCGACACCCGAAACCAAAAAAGTGGCCGCCAAGGAGGACGACACTGGTGGTACCTTCACCATCAGTGCCACGCTTGACCCTAAATAGGAAAGCGCGCTTGTTGCTTTCCTGCGGGCGAATGTCGATGTGTTTGCATGGCAACCATCTGACATCCCCGGTGTTCCCAGGAAAGTAATTGAGCACCACCTTGCCGTCTGTCCTCCTCACGCGGCCCGTCAGCGAGAGTTAGGAAGCAAGCGGTGGGCGTCAAGAGTTCATTGCGAGAGGAGATCAAGAAATTGGAAGCAAGCGGGCCTGGTCCGAGGAGTACTCCATCCAACGTGGTTAGCCAATCCAGAGTCGATGCGCAAAGAAAACGGGAAGTGGAGGCTTTGTATTGACTTCACCGATGTTAATAAAGCTTGTCCCAAGGATCCATTTCCTTGCCGCGCATTGACCAGATTGTCGACTCCACGGCGGGATGTGATCTGCTTTCATTCCTTGATGCATACTCGGGATATCATCGATCTTCATGGCGGAAGAGGATGAAGAAAACCGCATTCATTACTCCATGTGGCACGTCTTGCTTTGTACGGATGCCTTCGGACTAAAGAATGCCGGTTCAACGCTTACAAGAGTAGTCGGTCATGCTTTTGAGCCACAACTGCACGTAAATGTAGAAGCATATATGGATGACATAGTGGTCAAGAGCGAGACAGAGCAACTTTGATCCAAGATTTGGGCGAGACTTTTGCAAATCTGCGCAAGGTCAATCTCAAGTTGAACCCGAAAGTGCGTGTTTGGAGTTCCTTCCGCAAGCTTCTCGGGTTCTTTATGTCCCGAGGGGATTGAAGCCAATCCCGACAAGATCAAAGCAATTGAGCGGATCGAAGCACCGAAGCGTCAAGGATGTGAGAAGACTTGCGGCTGTGTTGCTTGCTCTCGAGAGGTTCATCTCTAAGTCTGCTGAAGCACCTCGCCATTTTTCAAAATTTTGAAAAAGGCAGGTCAATGAAATGGACTCGAAAGCGGAGGCTGCGCTGCAGACTTGAAGAGATACCTATCCTCTACTCCAACACTTGTCGCACCTAAGCCACAAGAGAAGTTCTCGCTATATCTGGCGGCAACCAATCAAGTGGTTAGTGCTGCGTTAGTTGCGGAGAGGAAGGCAGATGATGAGCCAGCGACCGTGGCAAGCGAGTCCAACGACAAGCAGGGGGCTTCCCCGACAAGTTCTGGTTCCGGCAAGGATGGATCTGCGCAGCCACAAGATGAGAAACAGAAGAAGATGGTGCAGCGCCCAGTTTGCTTTCGTCGGCCTTTGCGAGGGCTAGATCAAGGTACTACGGTGTCGAAGTTGCTTTTCGGCCTTCTCATGGCCTCGAGGAAGTTCGCCATTACTTTCAAGCACATGAGATCACAGTTGTCACTCGCTTTCGGCTGAAGAGGATCTGCAGAATCCGAAGCAACAGGCGGGATTGTCGAGTGGGCACTTGGAATTGTCAAGCTTTGGCCTCAAGTTTGAAAGTACTTCAACTATTCGAGCCGAGCATTGGCAGAATTCATAGCGAATGGACGCCAACACCGATGAAGAAACTCCGAGAGGAGCATCCCGTCAAGGAAGCGAGCAAAGAATGGATCATGTACTTTGATGGTGCTTTCTGCTGCAAGGCGCCGGTCTTGGTGTACTACTTGTCGCACCCACGGAGAGCACCTCAAGTCGTGGTCGGATGCACTTTCCCAAGGAGCAAGCAACAAACAATCTGCAGAGTATAAAGGCTTGCTTGCGGACTCGAGATCGCGGCGGACCTTGGGATCAAGAAGCTCATTGTCAGGGGTGACTCACAGCTTGTCGTCCGCCAAGTGAACAAAGATTATCAGAGTCCACTGATGGAAGCCTACATCGATGAAGTGAGGAAGCTGGAAGAACATTTTGACGGCTGCAGATGGAACATGTTCCAAGAGCTCGAACGACATTGCGGATGGCTTTGTCAAAATGCGCCAGACTTAAGTTACACAATGGAACCGGGATTTTTGTGCTCAAGTCGACTCACCATCTGTAACACCATCAACTCGGACGAGCAAGAAGAGAAAGTTGGTTCTTGGCGACTACTTTCCGGCAGAGCTCCCCAAAGCCGCCGCCAAAAAGGTCCCCAGGATCAACACAAAGAGTGCTGAGGAGCAGTCTGCTCCGACAAGCCCTAGGGCTTGTTTCGTTGAAGCAGACGCTCCCGACAAGCTGTGTCCCGACACGCTTGCCGGGAACATCACGCTCGGCAGATCCTGATTCTTGCCGTGGAAGCGGATGTTCCCGCAGCAGCATTTGCGCCTTTAGTCCTTGTTGTCGAGCCACAAGCTCCGGCATGGGCACAGCAGATCGTCCATTTCCTTCAGACAGGAGAACTTCCCGAAGAGCAAGAAGAAGCGGAGAGAGTAACCCGGCAATCAAGTATGTACCAGTTTGTCGATGACATACTGTACAGAAGAAGATTCAACGGAGTGAAATTGAAGTGCATTTCCCGGGAAGAAGGACAAGAGCTGTTGGCGGAGGTACACGGAGGCATATGTGGTCACCACATTGGCGCAAGAGCACTTGCCAGCAAAGCCTTCCGAAGGTTTCTTCGGCCGACAGCCCTCCGAGATGCAAGCTAGCAAGTAACCAAGTGTGAAGCGTGCAGTTCCACTCCAAGCAGATACATCAACCAGCTCAAGCTCTCCAAACAATCCCTTTATCTTGGCCATTTTCGATGCAGGGGCTCGACATCCTCGGCCCCTTCCCCGAAGTTGTTCGGGGCTTTGAGTACTTATGCGTTGCAATCGACAAGTTCACAAAGTGGCACGAAGTGGAAGCGATGAGGAAGGTGACAAGACAATCGGCGATCAAGTTCTTGGTCAATTGTTTGCCGTTTGAGTCCCTAACAGGATCATCACCGACAATGGCACACAATTCGAGCCCGCACCTTCATGCGATCGTCCAGGATCTTGGCACCAAGATCTGCTTCGCTTCTGTTGCTCACCCGAGAAGCAACGGTCAAGCGGAGAGGGCAAACGCTGAAGTGATGCGCGGGCTCAAGACCAGAACTTTCGACAGGCTGCACAAGTACGGAAGAAATTGGATCGAAGAGCTGCTGGTGGTTCTTTGGTCGATCAGGATGATGCCAAATCGAGCCACTGGCCAGACACCTTTTGCTCTTGTTTATGGAGCAGAAGCAGTTCTCCCCACGGAACTCATATACGGATCGCCTCGAGTGCTTGCTTACGATGAGTTTGAGCAAGAGCAGCTGCGGCAAGATGACGCGCTGCTCCTCGAGGAAGATCGTCTTCAGGCTGCTGTACAAGCTGCTCGCTACCAGCAAGCTTTGCGCCGCTACCATAGCCGCAAAGTTAATGCCAGAAGCTTCGAGGAAGGCGACCTTGTTCTTCGGCGCGTTCAATCCGCCAAGAATTCCAACAAGTTGACGCCGAAGTGGGAAGGCCTTATCGGGTGAAACGAGTTACTAGGCCCGGCGCTGTCCGCCTTGAGACCGAAGATGGCTTTCCAGTGAGCAATTCCTGGAACATACAGCATCTTCGCAAGTTTTACCCATAAGGCGCGGTTGTCGGAATCTGTTCCGGCAACCACCTTTTGTACAAGCCTTGCCGCTGTTGCATGTAACCCTTTGTACAAAGCCGGGCGCAGCTCCCGTGCATAAATAAAGTTTATGTGCCTCGCACATCTTGTCAAATTTCATGCCTTTTTCTTTTTTGCATGTATATCTGACACTTTGTGCAGCACTCACCCCCGGTAAGCAATAACGAGCCTTAAAGCTCCATATCATTATTTTCTCTTCTTTCTTTTGTTCAAAAAGAAGGTTCCTTCGCCCACAAGTTCACTGGGGGGAGGAGAGGATAAAGATGTGGACCAGGCGTCGTTCAAAAAAATACAGCCTTGCCGGAGCGCAGACGACAGAAAAGCTAAGTTGCCAAAGTTTGAGCACAGTCAGTTTTAAATTTTTAAGTTATATTCCTTGAACGACCGTGCCTTGTATGGAAAACTCAGGCGCGGAGGAACGGCTCGTGGCTAAGTTATGCCCTTACTTTGTTTCGAGTCCGCTCAACAATGAAAGTGTGTTGCGACTAGTCCCGACAAGGTTTCTTGCGGAGGCAACACCGCCAAACAAGTTGCCGATGTTCCGCACTCAGCGCTCCCGGCAAGTGTGTTTTCCCCCGCAAGTTCCCTAAAAGCGTAGGGCGAAAACATGCAAGGGATGGAATCAAGTAAAGGAAGTAACATAGCAGATAGTACTCAGGATAAAGTTATATTACAATAAATAACTTGTCGCGCTCTAATGGATTGTTCCTATGACATATCTAGCAGCGGCAAGAAGAAGGAAGGGAGAAGAAGAGTGGCCTAATCCGCGCGCTCGCCATCGATCCTCCTGACTTCGTTCACCTTGTCCATGATGGGTGCGACGATGGCTTTGAGCTCCTCAAGATCAGCACCCGCCGGCAGCTTCTTGAGGACGCGGGAGAGGTCGAGGCCTGGATTGCGGAAGAGGATCTTCACCAGCACCTTCTCCAAGACCTTGGCGCAGATTGCGCCATGACTTCGCCAGACTTCTTGGGATCCTTTCCCGAGTTCTTTGGAGGGCCGTCACCACGCCCTTGAAGAAGAGAGTAAGCTTGGCGCTGGGCTGGAGATTTTCGTCAGTGGAGTACCCGAAGCCCGCCAAGTCCAGCTCCGCCAACTCCTCGTCAATGGCTGCAGCGATGTTGACGAGGCCCTCCGTCCAGAGCTCCACCGTGGCCTTGAAGGTGTTCTGAATCTCGGCGGCCCTCGTCAGCAGCTCCTCGTTGCCCTTGACCTCCTTCTTCAAGTCATCCTCTCGCCTCTTGGCGGCGTCCAGCGTCTTTGTCAAGGTGGCCAGTTTCAGCTCCAGATCAGCGCTCGAGTCCTTGGCGGCGTTCAGCTCCTTGATCTTGTCGGCGAGCTAAACTTGCAGATCACCATGGGCGTGGGCATCCTTCTCGCGCTCGCGCTGGAGTGTGGCAAGCTCTTCGTTCTTCCCTTTTATGTCCGCCTCCAGCTGCGTCACCTTCACCTCTAACTCCTTGGCGGCCTCAGCAGCCGCGGCGGCATCCTTCGCCTCCTTGAGTGCCCCGCCAAGTGATTGCTCCCGGGCCTCGAGCTCCTCCTCGTGGCTGTCCAGACTAGCCTTCTTCTGTGTCAGCTCACCTTCCCGCCTGGACATCTCCTCGGCGGCGAGCCTCTGCTGCTCCTCGGCTTCAACCTTCTCCAGGATGAACGCCTTCTTCGCCTCGTCAAGTTGCGCCCTCTCCTCCGCAATGGATCGGAGGCCTCCCAGTTCTTGGCTCTTTAGCTCCTCCGCATGCTTTTCTATGTCAACTCCCGCCCACAGAACAAGCGCTTCCGGGACTCAAGCTTCGCTTGCGGGCGCGTAAGTGACACCAACTTCGAGCAGATTGCTCCTCCTCGGACTTCGCCACGCTGCTGCTGCTTGGCGCGTCAACCACCGCCAACCCAGCAGAGGCGAGTACTTCCCCGTCAAACTCCTCTCCTTCAACCGGCGCCCTGGAGCTCGACGCCCAGGGAAGCTTGATGTATACGCCCTCGCCGGCCTTCAAGTATGCGCCTGGCTAGGGCTCCTCGGAGCCCGGCGCTGCATCAGCGGCGGAGGGGTCGGCAGACGGTGCAGCGCCCTGCGCTCTCGCGCCCTCTGGATCGTCGGCACGATCGTCGGACCCCTCGTCGGCTCCTGCGCCAGCAGCCTTGGCGGCCTCTCCGTCGGCGGGTTCGTCAGCGCCGGCCTCTTCCTCGTCAGCGGCGGCACCTTCAGTATTGCCGCGTGCGCCTTCCTCGCCGGTGGCCTCGGTCTCCATTTGGTCTGCGAGAGGGGGATCTGAGGACAGGGAGAGGAAGGAAAAGTCAAGAAAATATCCCAAAAAAAAGAAGAAAGGAGATCAAAAGAAGAACCCAAGGGAAGATTTCTGACAAGGTAGGTCACCTGTGCTGGGCTCTGTGACCATGGGCTCCTCCACCAAGGGCTCACTGGTTCCATCCCTTGCCGGGGACCTCTCCCTTGCCGGGGAGCGCTCCCTTGTCGGGGAATCGCCCCTTGGCGGCGTAGTCGAAGGCAGACAGCACCTCCGGGCGATTCGATTGCTCTGATGGGCTGCTTCTGCTACTACGAATGAATCAGCAATCAAGATGTCGGCAAAGAAGAAGCACCCATCGTGCCCCCACAACGAAAAGTGAACCAAACACTTACGCTGGGGGGCTGTCTTTGAGCTGCTGCGAGGAGAAGGAACCGGGTCCGTCAAGGTAGTCTCGGACGTGTCCTCTGCCGTCACAGCAGGATCGTCCTCGATGACAAGCACAGGGACCTTGGCCCTCTTTGCCGCTCTCTCGGCCAGAGTCCTGAAATGGAACAAGGATTCAGAGGGAAGCAAATCAGATACAAGACAAAGGAACAACAAAGATCAAAGGAAGACAAGTACAGTAAGAAGAAAGCCTTACTCCTCCTCCTCTTCTTCCTCCTCGTCGGAGCTCAGCACGGAGAGGTCGAAGTCCGGCACCCTTTCTGCGCGACGAGGCGGAGGAGTAGGCCCTTGGACGTTTGTGGGAGCTGCGGCGAGATCGGGCGTGGCAGCCCGGAAGACCCGCCTCGGTTGCCGGGCTGCGGCTGAGATGCTCCAGCAACAGCGGTACTTGCAGCGGTGGGCGTGTCCCACGGCCTGCGGCTGTTAGCCTGCTTGCCGCCCACAGCATCTCCAACTTGGCGGAGGCGCCTTCTTGGTTGGAATTGGGGCTGCCACAGGGGCTCACGCCAAGCAAGTCGCTGCTCGAGCGGCTGGCCGCTCGCGCCCTCGGCGGGCTCGCTCGCTTCGGCCTCGGGCTCCCCCTCGCCAACGATCTCCCCGGCAAGGTCCTCCCTATCGGCAAGGCTTGCCGCCTCGGCCGCCTCTGCCTCCTCCAACGTGAAGCCGAACTCGCCCGCGGCGGCGGCTGCCGCCGCCTCTTCGGCCTTGGTGGCGATGTACCGCATCTCGTCGTCGGTGGTGTCGCGGGTGAGGAGCCTCTGCTCGTCAGCGTTGAATGCTATCTCCGTCAAGCCATCGAAAAATTGTCGCACGACGTCGTCGGCGGGCTCCATCCAAGTTGCACTTATCCCGTGCGAGTCGCACTCTGGCATCATAGCGCAGATGCGATCGCGCTGGGAGTTGTTACACAATGGGATGACGCCCTGCGGCAACCTGAACCATTCTGGATGGTTGGCGTCATGCTTGAACAGCTCCTCAAAGATCCCATCAAGCTCGAACTGTGAAGTTGAAGTTGAGGCACAGACGCAGCCTCATGATATCCGCCGGCCGCCAAACAGCCAAAGCGGGCCTCCCCTTCTGCGAGAGAGGCGTCGACGGCGAAGAAATCGCGCCAACCGCTCCTGCTGTGAGCCCGGCAAGCGACCGGAGGATTGGGTGGTGGCAATCTTCACTTAGCGTCGTCCGTGACAGGCGCTCGATCGCCGCCGCGCACCACCCGGGTCCAGCGCAGGTTGGTGAATGGCTGCGGGTTGGCGTCGACGATCCAGCACCACTCCGCCCTCCACTCATCCCACTTGCTGCGGAGCTCGCCCGTCAAGTACACCTCCTTCATGCCGATCCGTGAGGTCCAGGCGATTCCGCCAGCCAGTGGCTCCCCTTTCTCGGCCCGGGGGATGAAATAATGACAAAAAAGAGCGACATTTGGGAGGATGCCAACAAAGTTCTCGCAGAGGTGTGCGAAAACCGCCATTGTCAGAACGGCGTTGGGGGTGAAATCAAGAAGATGAAACCCGTAGGTATTCATGATGTCGCAGAGAAAATCAGAGAAAGGTGGGCAGAGCCCGCAATAGAAGAACACAGGAAAGAAATGGTACCCTTTTGGGCACCGCTTCGATTTGGAAGCCTCAGCGGAAAGCACCGGCGTGCGTGGATGCGCCCGCGTCTGCGTCGACCAGAAGAGGTAAAATTCCTCCCGCAGCGCCTTCGGGGTGAGCTCGGGGGGAAAAAGCACTCGCTCCTTGCGCAGCGCCTCGAGCCGCAACGCCTCGGCCGACTTGGTGCTCGACTTTTAGCCCTTGCCGATCTTCAGAGCCATGGCGGAAGCGGCGGGGGAGCGCGGAGGTGATGAGGGCGACGGCGGCGACGGGCGGCGGAGCGCTGCTCTCTTTCGGCTTGTGAAGCGGAGGGGAGCGGCGGAGCTTTCGGAGGAAGGAACTGCAAGTGGCGAAGGTGGGGGGAACGACCCTGTTTCCTCTGCTTATAAACAGGGAATGCGAACGTTACGCATTTCCTGGATTTAAATATTGCCCACGATCTCTCCCACGACGCCGCGATTGGCGCGTCTGCTTCTGAGGACGCGGTGGATCTGAGTGGATTTGGTTTGGACCCGGGCGCTGCGTGCCGTGCCTGTTTGGGCTGGCCCAACAGCGCTTAACACCGTGTATGGCCCAGGCCGGGGGCTCTGTCGGTGTACTAAAGTAGGGGTACCTTAGTACCCGAACTTGTCTGCACGGCGATCGCGGCGTCAGCGGCAAGGCTTGCTTGAGGCGTCCGCCAAGACCCTTCGCTATTCATATTATTGCCATTCAAGAACAAAGTGTTAGCTGAGAAGACAGAACCCCGGCAAGAGGAGCTTGCCGGGAAGGACAAGACCCCGACAAGAGGAGCTTGCCGGGAAGGCCAACCAAGACCCAGCGAGCGGCAAGCTTGCGGGTGCGACGAGACAGCGACCGCGGCAAGCCGCTTGCCACGGCAAAGCCACCACTCTGCGCCCACGCTCCAGCGCATCCGACGACGTGTCGCCGCAGGATCGCTCCTGGTGCACGTGGCGGGTAACTGTGCAGCCAAGCGGTGCGAGGTGGCAAGTGAAGATGACAAGGAGGCCATCGTGGCGATCGGTGGTGCCCCTAACGTTCGTTTCCTACATTGTTTGAGCGACCGGACGGGCATTAAATGCCCTTGTCCCCTGCCGTCAGAGTTAGGTAGGGGGCACTGTTGATAGCGGTTGTACCTGAAGGAAATATGCCCTAGAGGCAATAATAAAGTTATTATTTATTTCCTTATTTCATGATAAATGTTTATCATTCATGCTAGAATTGTATTAACCGGAAACATGATACATGTGTGAATGCATAGACAAAACAAGATGTCACTAGTATGCCTCTACTAGACTAGCTTGTTAATCAAAGATGGTTATGTTTCCTACCATGAACAAAGGAGTTGTTATTTGATTAACGAGGTCACATCATTAGTAGAATGATCTGATTGACATGACCCATTCCTTAGCTTAGCACACGATCGTTTAGTATGTTGCTACTGCTTTTATCCATGACTTATACATGTTCCTGTAACTATGAGATTATGCAACTCCGTTTACGGAGGAACACTTTGGGTGCTACCAAACGTCACAACGAATCGGGTGATTATAAAGGAGTACTACAGTGTCTCCAAAGGCGATGTTGGGTTGGCGTATTTCGAGATTAGGTTTTGTCACTCCGATAGTCGGAGAGGTATCTCTGGGCCCTCTCGGTAATGCACATCATCAAGCCTTGCAAGCACTACAACTAATGAGTTAGTTGTGAGATGATGTATTACGGAACGAGTAAAGAGACTTGCGATAACGAGATTGAACTAGGTATTGGATACCGACGATCGAATCTCGGGCAAGTAACATACCGATGACAAAGGAACAACGTATGTTGTTATGCGGTCCGACCGATAAAGATCTTCGTAGAATATGTAGGAACCAATATGGGCATCCAGGTCCCGCTGTTGGTTATTGACCGTGAATGGTTCTAGGTCATGTCTACATTGTTCTCGAACCGTAGGGTCCGCACGCTTAAGGTTTCGATGGCGGTTGTTATGAGTTTATGTATTTTGATGTACCGAAGGAGTTCGGAGTCCCGGATGTGATCACGGACATGACGAGGAGTCTCGGAATGGTCGAGACATAAAGATTGATATATTGGAAGCCTATGTTTGGAGTTCGGAATGGTTCCGGGCGAAAACGGGAATTTACCGGAGTACCGGGAGGTTACCGGAACCCCCCGGGAGGTAAATGGGCCTCGATGGGCCTTGGTGGAAAGGAGAAGGGGCAGCCCAAGGGGCTGCGCCTCCCCCTTCCCTAGTCCTACTAGGACTAGGAGAAGGGGGCCGGCCCCCTCTCTCTCTTTCCCCCCTCCGGAATCCTAGTCCAACTAGGATTGGGGAATCCTACTCCCAGAGGGAGTAGGACTCCCAGGGCGCGCCCTCCTTGGCCGCCGGCCCCCTCCCCCCTGGCTCCTTTATATACGGGGGCAGGGGGGCACCTTGGGACACACAAGTTGATCGTGAGATCGTTCCTTAGCCGTGTGCGGTGCCCCCCTCCACCATATTCCACCTCGGTTATACCGTCGCGAAGCTTAGCGAAGCCTGCTGCGATGAAACATCAAGATCGTCCCACGCCGTCGTCTTGTGAACTCTCCTTGACACTCGGCTGGATCGAGTACGAGGGACGCCATCGAGCTGTCGTGTGTCAAGAACTCGGGCGTCGGATAACGGCGCCGGATCGGTCGGATCGCGAGGAGAACGTCGACTACTTCCTCTACGTTGATCGCTTCCGCCGGGTCTACAAGGGTATGTAGACAACACTCTCCCTCTCGTTGCTATACATCACCATGATCTTGTGTGTGCGTGGGAAAATTTTTGAAATTACTACGTTTCCCAACAAAGGCATCGAGCCGGTTTTTTCTATGGTTTGATGTTTTGCACGAGTAGAACACAAGTGAGTTGTGGGCGATACAAGTCATACTACCTACCAAATGTCATACTTTGGTTCAGCGGTATTGTGAGATGAAGCGGCCCAGACCGACATTACGCGACGCTTACGCGAGACTGGTTTCACCGCTGCGAGCACTCGTTGCTTAAAGGTGACCGTGGGTGCTGTCTCTCTCACTTTAGTTGAACAAAGTGTGGCTCGCCCGGTCCTTGAGAAGGTTAAACGAGTCTATTTGACGAAGTATCGTTGTGGTTTTGATGCGTAGGTGAGACTGGTTCTTGCTTAAGCCCGTAGCAGCCACGTAAAATTTGCAACAACAAAGTAGAGGACGTCTAACTTGTTTTTGCGGGGCATGTTGTGATGTGATATGGTCAAGACGTGATGCTATATTTTATTGTATGAGATGATCATGTTTTGTAACCGGTTATCGGCAATGGCGAGAGCCATATGGTTGTCGCTTTATTGTATGCAATGCAATCGCCTGTAATGTTTTTCTTTATCACTAAGCGGTAGCGATAGTCGTAATAACATTAGTTTGGCGAGGCGACAACGATGCTGCGATGGAGATCAAGGTGTCGCGCCGGTGACGATGGTGATCATGGTGGTGCTGCAAGATGGAGATCGTGAAGCACAAGATGATGATGACCATATCATATCACTTATATTGATTTGCATGTGATGTTTATCCTTTTATGCATCTTATCTTGCTTTGATTGACGGTAGCATTATAAGTTGATCTCTCACTAAATTATCAAGAAGTGTTCTCCCAGTATGCACCGTTGCCAAAGTTCGTCGTGCCCGCACACCACGTGATGATCGGGTGTGATAAGCTCTCGTCCATCTACAACGGTGCAAGCCAGTTTTGCACACGCAGAATACTCGGGTTATACTTGACGAGCCTAGCATATGCAGATATGGCCTCGGAACACGAGACCGAAGGTCGGCGTGAATCATATAGTAGATATGATCAACATAAGATGTTCACCATTGAAAACTACTCCATTTCACGTGATGATCGGTTATGGTTTAGATGATTTGGATCACGTGATCACTTAGATGACTAGAGAGATGTTTTTCTAAGTGGGAGTTCTTAAGTAATATGATTAATTGAACTTAAATTTATCATGAACTTAGTACCGATAGTATCTTGCTTGTTTATGTTTGATTGTAGATAGATGGCTCGTCTTTGTTCCGTTGAATTTTAATGCGTTCCTTGAGAAAGCAAAGTTGAAAGATGATGGTAGCAATTACACGGATGGGTCCGTAACGAGGATCATCCTCATTGCTGCACGTAAGAGCTACGCCCCGGATGCACCGCTAGGTGCGAACTCTTCTTTGGAGCAACGCCAGATGTTATGAGCGTCTGGCGAGCAAAGCGATGACTACTCTATAGTTCGATGTGCCATGCTTTACGGCTTAGAACCGGACTTCAACGACGTTTTGAACGTCATGGAGCATATGAGATGTTCCAGAGTTGAAGTTAATATTCCAACAGAATGCCCGGATTGAGAGATATGAAGTCTCCAATAAGTTCTATAGCTGCAAGATGGAGGAGAATAGTTCTGTTAGTGAGCATATACTCGAATGTCCGGGTACTACAATCACTTGACACAATTGGGAGTTAATCTTCCGGATGATTGTGTCATTGATGAATTCTTCAATCACGCCACCAAGCTACAAAGGCTTCGTGATGAACTATAATATGCAAGGGTTAGTAAAGACTATGCAGAGCTCTTCGCAATGCTAAAGGCTGCGGAGGTAGAAATCAAGAAGGAGCATCAAGTGTTGATGGTCAATAAGACCACTAGTTTCAAGAAGAAAGGCAAAGGGAAGAAGAAGGAATCTCAAGAAGAACAGCAAGCAAGTTCTTTGCTCAGAGAAGAAACCCAAGTCGGCCCTAAACCTGAAACCGAGTGCTTCTCTTGCAAGCGCATCGTCATTTGAAGCGGAACTGCCCCAAGTATTTGGCGGATAAGAAGGATGGCAAGGTGAACAAAGGTATATGTGATATACATGTTATTGATGTGTACCTTACTAGAGCTCGTAGTAGCACTGGTATTTGATACCGGTTACATTGCTAATATTTGCAACTCAAACAGGACTACTGATTGCTTAACTCGCAAAAAGGACGAGGTGACGATCGCGTGGGAAATGGTTCCAAAGTCGATGTGATCGCGGTCGGCACGCTACCTCTACATCTACCTTCGGGATTAGTTTTAGACCTAAATAATTGTTATTTGGTGCTGCGTTGAGCATGAACATTATATCTGGATCTTGTTTGATGCGAGACGGTTATTCATTTAAATCGAGAATAATGGTTGTTCTATTTATATGAGTAATATCTTTTATGGTCATGCACCCTTGAGGAGTGGTCTATTTCTTATGAATCTCGATAGTAGTGATACACATATTCATAATGTTGAAACCAAAAGATGCAGAGTTGATAATGATAGTGCAACTTATTTGTGGCAATTGCCGTTTAGGTCATATCGGTGTAAAGCGCATGAAGAAACTCCATGTTGATGGACTTTTGGAGTCACTTGATTATGAATCACTTGGCACTTAAGAACCGTGCCTCATGGGCAAGATGACTAGAACACCGTTCTCCTAACTATGGAGAGAGCAACAGATTTGTTGGAAATCATACATACGTATGTATGTGGTCCGATGAATATTGAGGCTCGTGGCGGATATCGTTATTTTCTCACCTTCACAGATGACTTAAGCAGATATGGGTATATCTACTTAATGAAACATAAGTCCAAAACGTTTGAAAAGTTCAAAGAATTTCAGAGTGAAGTTGAAAATCATCGTAACAAGAAAATTAAGTTTCTACGATCCGATCGTGGAGGTGAATATTTGAGTTACGAGTTTGGTCTACATTTGAAACAATGCGAATAGTTTCAGCAACTCACGCCACCCGAACACCACAATGAAATGGTGTGTCCGAACGTCAGAATCGCACTTTACTAGATATGGTGCGATCTATGATGTCTCTTCTGATTTACCGCTATCGCTTTGGGGTTATGCTCTAGAGACAGCCGCATTCACATGAATAGAACACCGTCGAAATCCGTTGAGACGACACCTTATGAACTGTGGTTTAGCAAGAAACCAAAGTTGTCGCTTCTTAAAGTTTGGGGATGCGATGCTTATGTGAAAAAGCTTCAACCCGATAAGCTCGAACCCAAATCGAGAAATGTGTCTTCATAGGATACCCAAAGGAGACAGTTGGGTACACCTTCTATCACAGATCCGAAGGCAAGACATTCGTTGCTAAGAATGGATCCTTTCTAGAGAAGGAGTTTCTCTCGAAAGAAGTGAGTGGGAGGAAAGTGGAACTTGATGAGGTAATAGTACCTTCTCCCTTACTTGAAAGTAGTTCGTCGCAGAAACCGGTTTACGAGACACCTACGCCAAGTAGTGAGGAAGTTGATGATGTTGATCATGAAACTTCAGATCAAGTTACTTGCAGAACCTCGTAGATCAACCAGAGTAAGATCCGCACTGAGTGGTACGGTAATCCTGTTCGGAAGTCATGCTACTAGATCATGATGAACCTCGAACTATGAAGAAGCGATGGTGAGCCCAGATTCCATAAAATGGCTTGAGGCCATGAAATCGAGATGGGATCCATGTATGAAAACAAAGTGTGGACTTTGGTTGACTTGCCCGAGGGTAGGCAAGCAATAGAAAACAAGTGGATCTTCAAGAAGAAGACTGACGCTGACGGTAATGTTACTGTCTATAAAGCTCGACTTGTCGCAAAAGGTTTTCGACAAGTTCAAGGGGTTGACTACGATGAGACCTTCTCACCCGTAGCGATGCTTAAGTCCGTCCGAATCATGTTAGCAATTGCCGCATTTTATGATTATGAAATTTGGCAAATGGATGTAAAGACGCATTCTGAATGGATTTACGGAAGAAGAGTTGTATATGATGCAACGAGAAGGTTTTATCGATCCAAAGGAGCTAACAAAGTGTGCAAGCTCCAGCGATCCATCTATGGACTGGTGCAAGCATCTCGGAGTTGGAATAAACGCTTTGATAGTGTGATCAAAGCATTTGGGTTTGTACTGACTTTTGGAGAAGCTTTGTATTTACAAGAAAGTGAGTGGGAGCTCAGAGCATTTCTCGATCTTATATGTGGATGACATATTGCTGATCGGAAATGATATAGAATTTCTGGATAGCATAAAGGGATACTTGAATAAGAGTTTTTCAATGAAAGACCTCGGTGAAGCTGCTTACATATTGGGCATTAAGATCTATAGAGATAGATCAAGACGCTTAATTGGACTTTCACAAAGCACATACCTTGACAAAGTTTTGAAGAAGTTCAAAATGGATCAAGCAAAGAAAGGGTTCTTGCACGTGTTACAAGGTGTGAAGTTGAGTCGACTCAATGCCCGACCACTGCAGAAGATAGAGAGAAGATGAAAGATGTTCCTATGCTTCACCATAGGCTCTATCATGTATGCAATGTTGTGTACCGACTGATGTGTGCCTTGCTATAAGCCTAGCAGGAGGTACCAAAGTAATCCAGAGTGGATCATCGGGCGTGGTCAAGAACATCTGAAATACCGAAAAGGACGAAGGATATGTTTCTCGATATGGAGGTGACAAAGAGCTCATCGTGGCAGTTACGTTGATGCAAGCTTTGACACCGATCCGGACGATTCTAAATCGCAGACCGGATACGTATTTACACTAAGCGGAGGAGCTGTCGGTTGGTGCGGTTCTAAACAAAGCGTCGTGAGCGGGATCTACATGTGAAGCGGAATACATAGCAGCTTCGAAGCAGCTAATGAAGGAGTCGGATGAAGGAGTTCATATCCGATCTAGGTGTCATACCTAGTGCATCGGGTCCAATGAAAATCTTCGTGACAATCTTGGAGCAATTGCCTTAGCAAAGGAATCCAGATTTCACAAGAGGACCAAGCACATCAAGAGACGCTTCAATTCCATCCGGACTTAGTCCAGATCGAGACATAGAGATTTGCAAGATACATACGGATCTGAATGTTGCGCACCGTTGACTAAGCCTCTTCCACGAGCAAAACATGATCGGCACCAAGACTCCATGGGTGTTAGAATCATTACTGTGTAATCTAGATTATTGACTCTAGTGCAAGTGGGAGATCAAGGAAATATGCCCTAGAGGCAATAATAAAGTTATTATTTATTTCCTTATTTCATGATAAATGTTTATCATTCATGCTAGAATTGTATTAACCGGAAACATGATACATGTGTGAATGCATAGACAAAACAAGATGTCACTAGTATGCCTCTACTAGACTAGCTTGTTAATCAAAGATGGTTATGTTTCCGACCATGAACAAAGGAGTTGTTATTTGATTAACGAGGTCACATCATTAGTAGAATGATCGATTGACATGACCCATTCCTTAGCTTAGCACACGATCGCTTAGTATGTTGCTACTGCTTTTATCCATGACTTATACATGTTCCTGTAACTATGAGATTATGCAACTCCGCTTACGGAGGAACACTTTGGTGCTACCAAACGTCACAACGTAATCGGGTGATTATAAAGGAGTACTACAGTGTCTCCAAAGGCGATGTTGGGTTGGCGTATTTGAGATTAGGTTTTGTCACTCCGATAGTCGGAGAGGTATCTCTGGGCCCTCTCGGTAATGCACATCATCAAGCCTTGCAAGCACTACAACTAATGAGTTAGTTGTGAGATGATGTATTACGGAACGAGTAAAGAGACTTGCCGGTAACGAGATTGAACTAGGTATTGGATACCGACGATCGAATCTCGGGCAAGTAACATACCGATGACAAAGGGAACAACGTATGTTGTTATGCGGTCTGACCGATAAAGATCTTCGTAGAATATGTAGGAACCAATATGGGCATCCAGGTCCCGCTGTTGGTTATTGACCGTGAATGGTTCTAGGTCATGTCTACATTGTTCTCGAACCGTAGGGTCCGCACGCTTAAGGTTTCGATGACAGTTGTTATGAGTTTATGTATTTTGATGTACCAAGGAGTTCGAGTCCGGATGTGATCACGGACATGACGAGGAGTCTCGGAATGGTCGAGACATAAAGATTGATATATTGGAAGCCTATGTTTGGAGTTCGAATGGTTCCGGCGAAAACGGAATTTATTCTGAGTACTTAGGAGGTTACTGGAACCCCGGAGGTAAATGGGCCTCGATGGGCCTTGGTGGAAAGGAGAAGGGCAGCCCAAAGGGCTGCGCCCCCCTTCCCTAGTCCTACTAGGACTAGGAGAAGGGCCGCCCCCTCTCTCTTTCCCTCCGGAATCCTAGTCCAACTAGGATTGGGGGAATCCTACTCCCGAGGAGTAGGACTCCTTGGCGCGCCTCCTTGGCCGCCCCCCCCCCCGGCTCCTTTATATACTGGGGCGGGGGGCACCTTGGGACACACAAGTTGATCGTGAGATCGTTCCTTAGCCGTGTCGCGTGCCCCTCCACCATATTCCACCTCGGTTATACTGTCGCGAAGCTTAGGCGAAGCCCTGCCGGTGAAACATCAAGATCGTCACCACGCCGTCGTCTTGTGGAACTCTCCTTGACACTCGGCTGGATCGAGTACGAGGGACGCCATCGAGCTGTACGTGTGTCAAGAACTCGGGCGTCGAGTAACGGCGCCGGATCGGCTCGGATCGCGAGGAGAACGTACGACTACTTCCTCTACGTTGTGATCGCTTCCGCTTCGGGTCTACAAGGGTATGTAGACAACACTCTCCCCTCTCGTTGCTATACATCACCATGATCTTGTGTGTGCGTAGGAAAATTTTTGAAATTACTACGTTTCCCAACAGTACCAACCCCCGTTTTTACCTTTTTACCCCTCTTTCTACGCTGCCACCTGTCGGTGACCCCTTTAGACTATAAAAAGGAGGCCCATGCGCACGTAGAAGAGGTTCGACTCATTCGACACTACAACACACCCACGCTCTCGAGCAAGAACAGAATAGAAACACAAAGCGGCGAGGGGAGTTTTATCTCCCGGAGAGCTCCGGCCGGGTAAAATCCCTCGCGTGCTTTCGCCTCGAGCTGCTCTTCGTGCGCTCTCCGCTCCCTTGCCGGACCAGAAGGGGCCCTGCCCCATAGGTGCTCGTTCCCCACGACATGGAGCCATCGCAATGAGATTAGCAAAAGGGGGTTAAACCGGACAAAGGACACGGGGAGTTTATACTGGTTCGGCCCCTTGCGGTGAAGGTAAAAGCCTACGATCCAATTGTGGTGGAATTGATGGGGTCTCGATGAGCAGGGAGCGAATCCGCTTTACCTATCTCTCGAGTTGTAGTTTCTTGTCCCTGAACCGCCGCCGGGTCGTCCCTTTATATACACAGGTTGACGCCCGGCGGTTTACAGAACACCGAGGCCGGCTCATACACGTGTCCGGCTCGGTCTCTACCTTTCCTAACTTACAACACAAGTTTACACATCTCATGTCGGTTTACATTTATGGGCTCTAAACCGCCTTTGGGCCCTGGGCCTCTTAAGCTTCAATGGTAAAGCGTCATACTCCTTGTCTTCATGGGCTTCAATACGGATGAGCACAAACCGGCCCCTCCTGAGCGGTTTACACTCCGTAGTTATATCCCCAACACAGTCGGACATCATCAGGGGAGAAACGATCGTGAGGCCGAGTTTCTGGCTTCTGTCGATGGCCGCGCAATGTCGACAACGTGGTGCCTATAGGTGGAGGTCCTCATAGGAGGATGAGAGTGTTTCTTACTCCCTTCGTTCAAAAATACTTGTCATCAAAATGGATAACAAGAGATGTATCTAAAACTAAAATACATCTAGATATATCTTCTTTTATCCATTTTGGTGACAAGTATTTCCGGACGGAGCGAGTACTTACCCCGGATGGAACTCTATGCTCAAGAGCATCTCCGTCAACGTGGCAATGTTGTACTGGCCGTCACCTAGGGGCACCAGACCAACTGTCGGTACAAGTGCACCGAGCGGTGCGCTGGGGGAGGGGAAGGACAAGGCCCTGCGTGCGTGGCTGCCAGGTGGGCCCGCAGATTTCAAGCTGGACTAGGTGCTCCTCGTCAAGTACAACCAAAAAAAAAATCGTAGTCGAGGAAACGGGAAAAGCAAACGAGCTGACGCTCCCTAGTTCCTAGCCGCCGCCGGCCCGCCGCCGCGGCGCACTAAGCCGGCCGAAGCCTCCGCTGCCCTGCCGCCGGTACAGGATCCCAGTAGCGCTTCCCTCTGCCGAGCAGCCGCTCCCACAAGCAGCGCCTCCCTCCCTGGAGCAGCTGCTCCCGCCCAGCACGCCGCCGACCGGAGCTACGCCGTAGACCAGTCCTTAGGCAGGTAGCCACCACTCCTTCGTCTGCCCCCCCCCCCCCTCTCCCCTCCTTCCTCTCTCTTCCCTCATCCCCCCTCCCTCCTTCCTCTTGCATCCTTGTTTCTTCATTTTTTCTTCTTCTGATTTTCTGATTTTTGTATTGGACGAGTACTTGATGTAGATTGGATATTGTGGGTATAATGAGGGTTATTTCTTGAAGAGTACTTGCTGCATGATATTTCCACTGCATGTTCAAGTTTACATGTGAAAGGATTTTGCTTGATAGGTGTTTGTGATAATGCTTGTAGGGGCAAATGTTTACAAATTGTAGTTTGAATTTTAGTCGGTGGTATTATTGCCATGATTGATGTCTCAAATCTTGTTTGTGATTGGGAATATGGTGGTACTATTACGCTGTGTTGTTGAAATTAACAGTCAGACCTAAAATTCTACCGTTTAAAGTGATTGTTTCTCCATTTGCATGTTAGTTGATTGATCTTCAGGTTCCACCATTCGTGTTATGCCATGCTGCAAGCCTTTCATTTTTGGCTTTCTTGTTTATTCATACTCCTACAATATAATAATTTCTCCTACAGTTATGTGTTTCCTGTTACACTAGTCAATCATTCTTCAGGTTTTCACCTGGTCAACCTCACTAGCAATGTTACACAAGGCTTCATTTTCTGGGTTTGATGTTAACATTAATTTATGTTTCAGTATATATGCTAGGAAGGTATTGAATTGCATGTGTGCGTACCTCCCAGTGCTACGAAAGGGGGTGTCACCAACACAAGCGGATCACGTTCAAGAGGAGGAGAGCGAAGATATCTTGAACAATATTCGTAGTAGGATAGCCGATGCGTGTTTTGTGAGAGCAAGATAGGTTAGCTATGTTGATGAAGGCCATCATCATGTGAACAATATGTGTTCTGTATGGTCCATATCTTTTTTATTAATATTTATACGCATGAAGTATGAAACACTACAATATAATCATTGAATTTCCTATATGTTAGCCATGAATTGTCTAATTTTCCTTTCCAAAATGGTTGTTGAAATGCCTAACAATGTAAAAGTCACTGCTTAGCACATAAACATTCTTTCAGCCCCGAGGGGCATTACGGACAATTCATGCCAAATATACAATTTCACAGTTGTCTCAACCATACAACTTCCAGCCTTTTCACAGTTCTCAGCTCACAGCTCGCAGCTCACGGCTGCTTTCTCAGAACTCGCAGCTCAATAAAACACACCCTAATTCTATCCCTTTGGAACTTGCAGTTGGAACAGGGCACCAACATTGTCAATTGGAGAGGCTTGGAGCTGCTTCAGCATCCTCAGGAGAGCAAACAAGAAGGTAATCTGCTGCTCCTAGCTTCTATACATATTTTTTTTGTGAATTTTAAAAATAGTAAATCGTATCCCTTTATTGGCGCTTTTCAAAAATGACGAATTTAGTATCTGTAGATACTGATACACGTATCGGCGCATTTTAGCTCAGGAGAGCAAGCAAGAAGGTGATCTGCTGTTCCTAGCTTCTATACATATATTTTTTGTGAATTAAAAATAATAGCAAAACGTATCCCCATATTGAAGCTTTTCCAAAATGGCAAATTTATGTATCCATGTATCAGTATCGGTGTTAGGTTCCCAGAAGCTTGCCGGAACTGCTGCCATGTCTTCGAAGGGCAAGAAGAAGAAGCCGTCGGCATCCCCGCAGCCATCACCTCGTACCCCTCCCTCTCGCGCCCGTGAAGGCACCGGCGACTGCATCCTGGACCTCACGTACACCGCTGCAGCGGCGGCGGCGCGGTACCCGGCGCTCGTACCCCACGGAGGCGCGGGCTGTTTCGCCGGCACCGTCTCCGATGTGGTCTCCAGGGGCGGGAGTCGTGGTGGCGAGGGGAGGCTCTGGCTTGCCGAACCCGCCATGGCCAGCACCGGGCTGCGGCCTGGGTGCCTCGTCTTTGTATGCACCTCACTGAACTTGTTAACTAAGCACTACACTTGTGTTTTCAATGCAACCCATGCTCCATGTAACATCAATTATTGCTATTACAATTTCGATTGTGTGCCCACCTTTGACTGTGTAGATGTATCTTTGCTCTACTGGTGTAAGATCTGGTCAACTGAATATACGTTGATTGATCCACACTGTTTTTCAATACCGCAGCAAAGAGTCATATTTACAGCTTGCTGAAAATAAGATTAACACATACAGTGGATTGCGGTACCCTGGTTGTAGAACTGACATTCGAGCTTCCCATGGATTTTCCAATAAAGATAAAACTTCAGCTTACCAGTGTCTATGTGTTGTTTTGTTCAAGTCATCTGAGCTTCGTCTCCTTGTTCTTAGGTGTCACTCATTTCTTCAAGTAGTAACAGTTTAGATGGCTTCCCACTTGATAGTTTATTTGAGGAGTGCAACAGATTCTTTAATCTTGATGTGGACAATGATCTCATCTCTAATGAAGCTGGGGTGAACTTTGTGACTGCCACAGTTTTCCCTTCACGTGAGGTATGTGCCTTTGTTGTCTTTCTTCTCTTGGTGTATAAATGCCGCGAATGCCAAACTGTAAAAGTTTCTGATTGGATGGTCACTCTTATCAGGTTCAAAAGAATGGCATCAAGCTCTCTTGGGATCTTGCCTGCACACTGGGATACCCTGTAGTAGGTCGTTCTTTGCTAATTAGCCCCCTATATACATCCCAAGCCCCAAAGCGAGCTGATTCTGGCGAGTTTTTGCGTGTGATAAAATGCAGCGATCTTTATCTCAGTCTAGTTCCAACGAAAGTTGTACCGTCCAGTCATAATAAGTCAGAGTCTGATTGCCATCCTGTAAGAAATGTGATGGTTATGGAGTCACCTAAAAGGATTCCTTCAACTCCTCCATGCAGAAATGAATCCCATGATGGTGCATCTAACAGTGGCTTTTCATTGTGCTTGGATCAAGCCACTGCAAAATCAGCATTAGCAGATGATAAAATAAATGACTTGCTGCAGACTTCTGCATCACGGTGGCTTGATGGTAGGCACTTACTGAAAGGAAACTATGTCCCTCTCTCAATGTGCGGGAAACTATCTATGTTCATAGTTTTGCGAGCAGAAACAGATGGTTCTGCCCTGGATGTAGTGCATGAGAAAAGAAATTCAATGTCTAATGCAGATGTCTCCGGTAAATTGGTTGAAACCCCTGCTTTGTTCCTTGTCGAGAGAACCACAAAAGTACACCTTTCTGATTTGTCATCTTCAAAGGAGTTTGGGTCAGATAAGCTAGGGTTCCCACCAGAATATTCCATCTGTGCTGATACAGGAAGTGAAGATGCCAATCATGATCAAAGGCTTGGTGGGTTATCTGAAGTGTCAGCAAAAGTAAAAGAAATGATTTCGTTTTCGCTGGCAGACCAAATTGGTCTGCCAAGGAATGGTTTTCATGATTTACCAAGGTATAGTGTGAACTTGCCCCCCCCCCCCCCTAGATTGCAAACACATTTATTTGTTAGTTAACAATTACTATATTGTTTCATTTCAGGTATAAAGGCCTTCTTCTTTATGGTCCACCTGGAACAGGGAAAACATCTCTTGCTTCTTCATGTGCCTATGATCTGGGAGCTAATCTTTTTACAATCAATGGACCAGAGATCATTAGTCAGTATCACGGTGAAAGTGAACAAACATTGTATGATGTTTTCACTAAAGCTAAGCAAGCTGCACCTGCTATGGTTAGATTTTCTTCTAATGCCAACCACTTCTTTTCATTGTCATGTCAACAGCACTTGAAATGTTCTTAGTCTACTAGTACCTTTTTAGGAAGCTAATGTCACAATTTCTTAACCTTTTCTCCCTCACCCTGTATCATGTCGGATAGAAAAATGAGCAATCTTTTTGTTCATGACTTCTAGAACCTGAGTTAAAATGATTCTTATCCTCAGATGGTTACCCTTAGTATTCTAGATGAAACATTGGTCATACATCTTTAGAGGAACCTCATCCTTTACACCATTTTTTTAACATTTTAAGTGAAGTTAGAAGTTACTACCATTTTAAAATCAATTTAACACTGTTACTGCAATTAAAGAAGATACAAAAATTGAAGAAGATAAAAAACAAATATATCTTATGAACTAGATTTTGTGTAAGCTAGGTGTTATCATCCATTATCTCTTGAGTTATTAGTGATCAAATTTAGTAATAGCTCCTGTTATCAATGTTTATGGATTGAATGAAGTATTTAATTACAAATGGTTTCTCTATACTTCGATGAGGACTTATGAATGATTAGCAATATGATTATTGATGTATATGAATTGAATTATTTAATTACCAATGGTTTCTCTATATTACAATGAGGAAGTATGTAATGTCTTAATTAATAACAATATTGAGGATTGATAATATGTGTCTTCGTTGATATTAGATATTTATTGATGAATTGGATGCGATTGCTCCAGCCAGGAAGGATGGAGGCGAGGAGTTGTCTCTTAGAATGGTGGCCACTCTGTTAAAACTAATGGATGAGATTGGCCGTAACGATCGTGTTATCTTGATTGCTGCTACAAATCGTCTTGAAAGTATTGATCGTGCATTACTACGACCAGGAAGATTCGATCAAGAAATTGAAATAGGTAGAAATCTTTGATGTTTTTCATGTACCACAGTTCTATATCTATTCTAGGTCAGTGCTGTTTTTTTTTAAGGTACTGTGTGCAATCATCCCCTAACAAAAGGTATTGTGTCCAACTAAAACCAGTACTAGTATATGTGCCGAATACATGTAGGATTCTTTTGCTGGTAACATCATCCATTTAGGGTGGTATCAACAAATAATAGTAGGCGATTGATTAATCCCCCCTCCTCCCCTGGCGAAAAATAGACAATTTGTTATCTTGTATTTTAAGTACTTTGTGGTACTTAAAGAGACATCATGCTCCATATACTGTTATCTGCATCACTTTAGTACTAGCTGTTTTCAGAACTTCGGGTAAACTGAGGTTGACTGCTTATAGATAGCGTCAAATGCAAGCTGACTATCACCGATGATAAGCCTAATTTTGAAATAATAGGGTTGTCCAGTTGATAAATTGTTGAGCAAGTCAAAGTTTATCAGTTGTTGATTCACTTGCAGGAGTACCATCTCCAGGACAAAGGCTGGACATACTTCATCACCTTCTAAGTGGAGTTCACCACTCTCTCACTAGTGAGGAAGTTGAGTCCCTTGCTTTTGCCACTCATGGATTCGTGGGTGCTGATCTAGCTGCACTATGCAATGAGGCTGCATTGAGTGCTCTTCGCCGTTATATCAGTGTAAAAGAAAGTTCAACCCAACTACTTGGTGACCGTGACACAAATGCAGAAAAGACTAATATTCAAGAAATTGATGGTCTTTTGGGTTATGAAATAAGCTCATTATCATCATCTCTCTCAAAGTTAACCATGTCAATGGAGGATCATTGCTGGACCAATAGAGGCGATATCATAGAAAGTAGTGAGCTGGATGATAAGAAAGATGAGTTGTTATTGTTGGTGATTAAAGATGACTTTGAACAAGCTAAAATGAAAGTTAGACCAAGTGCAATGCGCGAGGTATCATTTTTACCCACCTTATATGTTCATTTAGTGTTTCTTTCTCAGATTTCTTCTCTTATTACTTGCTGTAATTTCTTTCATAATGGTTCTTATCTTGTAAGCATCATTTCTTCTCTCTTGCTTTTTTTCTTTCTTTTCATATGTTTGTGTCACTATCTGCATCATGGACTCCAACTGACGAGCAGTGAAAACTAAACTAAAAGTTGCACATTTCAGAACAATTGATATGAGATTCTGGTATAACAATTCAGTTTAATGTAAGGTGTTCTTGATTTGGTTGGTTAAGATGCACCCTGGTGTGTTATTATCTTATGGGAAATAAACACCAACATCAGTAAAATATGTGTGTGCTCTGTAGAACGTAGCACAATGTTAATGCTTCCATCATTTCCTGTACAGGTAATGCTAGAGCTTCCGAAGGTACGATGGGAAGATGTTGGTGGTCAAGCCAGGATCAAGAAGCAGTTAATTGAAGCCATCCAGTTGCCACAGAAATGCCCAGACGCGTTTGAACGCTTAGGGATCCGCCCTCCTAGAGGATTGCTAATGATTGGACCACCAGGTTGCAGTAAGACATTGATGGCTCGCGCTGTAGCTTCTGAAGCAAAAATGAATTTCCTTGCAGTTAAGGGTCCTGAGCTTTTCAGCAAATGGGTTGGTGACTCTGAAAAGGCAGTGAGATCATTATTTGCGAAGGCTAAGGATAATGCGCCTGCAATATTATTTTTTGATGAAATAGATGGGCTTGCAGTAACTCGTGGCCATGGAAGTAATGGCATATCTGTTGCTGATAGGGTACTCAGTCAGTTGCTACAGGAAATGGATGGTAAGCCTTAGTACTTCCTTAGGGACTGTTGGTTGGTCCATGATGGTAGTCCAGCAACTGGTCACTTGGTACCTCAGTCTTTATTTGATCAAATCATTGATTTTTTTAAGTAGTTAAATACTGGAAAATGGGTTACTCTTCTATTATAGGCTGTCATTGATTAAATTGATGACTACACAAACCAAGCAGTCAAGCATGTAAATTAGATCAGATATGACGTTTCTACTATTTCTTTAGGTTCTACTGGTTGATTCCACACATGTTCTTTCTTGATACAATGAACAGAATAATCTTATACAATAAACCTAGGTTACATTCATTAAAATGGACAATTACTCGTCAAAATTGAGGCCTCGGTATCTTACTATCTTATTAGTTACTGGGCTCTGTGATATTTGCTCGTCTTTTCATTCTTAGTTGGAAATGCTGAGAACCTACGATCTGGACTCATGTTACATATCTTTGCCAGTTAGGTTTTGATTATCTATAATTACTATGATTGCAACAGGTTTGGACCAGAAAATTGGCGTCACTGTTATTGCAGCTACGAATCGTCCTGACAAAATAGATATTGCACTTTTGAGACCAGGTCATCTGTCTTAACTACACAGATTATGCACATGCATTTTTATGGTCTATGTTCCTTGTTGGGTTACACATGCAATGCTTTCTATCTTTTTTTGGTTTTAACTTCATGGATGATATATGCACTAGGTCGTTTCGACAGACTGCTTGATGTTCAACCACCAGATGAAGCTGACCGTGAGGATATTTTCCGGATTCATACACGCAAAATTCCTTGCAGTCACGACGTCAATCTAAACGAACTTGCTAGACTCACAGAAGGCTACACCGGCGCCGACATAAAGCTCGTCTGCAGGGAAGCCGCTGTAGCTGCTCTTGATGTATGCTACCTGCCCTTTGCCCATTCTGGTACACAAGGACTAGATGTGTTTTCTTCACTAGAAGCTTGCTGATAAACTATTTGGATTTTCACCAGGAAAACTTTGACATCCCAGAAGTAGCAATTGTACACTTCAAGTCGGCAATCGACCGAGTAAATCCATCAGATATGAAATTCTACCAAGAACTTGCGGTGCGGTTCCGCCGACTCGTTGATGACACAGATAAAGCAACAACGACGGGAATACATACAGAAACTGCCATTTAGTATCCCTATATCTGTACATAGAGGAGAGCAGTTCACTGTAAGCCATTCCTTATCTCCTCCTTATTACCCTGATCACTCATCATTTGGTCCTAACATGTTGTTTGTACTTTATCTGTTCCAGCTAATACCAGAAAACGAAAGGAAAAAAGAATTTATGTCGACAGTCGCAGTATTATGATCCTCTCCAGCATTTCCTGCAGCTGGAATACTTTTTGGTTCTGGTAGAGGCTGGTAGTGCAAGCCAAGAGTTGCATCTTTTTCCTGGATCTCCAATTGTTCCATCTAGTGGTACTATTTTGTAGTGGTGGCTGTTGAAAGAGAGAGGATGCTGATTACTGAACACAATTGCCTGTGCAATTTTTTTGCTAGTCATGTACCCGTGGAGTGTGCAGAATTATTTGTTGTAGAGACTGAGGAACGTGTGCACGTCTTGACTGCCAGTAATGGCGTTGAGGAATCTTGTGCACGCGGAACTTTGGCGATGAGAGTTTGGAATCCCAGCTGGAGAGCCCGTGAAAACAAGACTGCGAGGTGAAAAGACCGAACCAGTTTGCCCGACGCCTGTCAGGCTTGCAACATTCCCACTCCCTTGCTCGTCTCCCGCCACTCCGGCCATGGACGCAGCCGGCTCCGCGTCTCACAGCCGCAAGCGCCCCTTCAATCTTGAGTAGTGCCGGCGCTCTCTGGCGGCGACGGCCATCATAGCAGTAGGCCAATCCACGTCACTCACACCACCGTTGCCACGCCCAAATTATTTTGGTGTCTACAATTTGTTGCCCCTGTTATAAGCCGCACTCGATATACACATTGCAAACTTATAACAATTTGTTGCTCACTATATCTTAAGTTTGTTGTTTTATGTCAACACGTGGCCATTTAAAGAACTAACAATGTTAAATTGAACCTTCCTTCTAGTCGTAGCTCACGAATAATAATCTAAGAATGGACCATGTTACAGTGCATTATCATCTTAAATCGAGCACCTTTTGATCAGCACATCAACTGGTAAAAAGATGGATGGGTTCTCAAGAGAACACCAGTAGCCTTTCTCACTTGAAGAAAGGGAACACATTCTAATGGCGGTAGAGCGCGTCTAGCCGTCGGCTACCCGTGCGTCCGTACTCGTGGAGCTCCAGCTTGCCGCGGCTGTCGAGGTCATACCGCAGCAGCCTCTCCCATTTCTCCACCACGATGAACTCGCCGCGCGCCCCGGCGAAGTCCACTGGCGTCTCCACGCCGAGCAGCATCAGGAAGTGGTGGACCCACAGGTCATCGTCCACCGTCCACTCGTGCACGTGCCGCCACGCCGACGCGGCGTCCATCAACCACACGCCGTGCACGCCCTCGACGTCGTCGTGGGGGTGTACTGACATGGTCTCGTCGCGGACGTCGAATGAGCACAGCCGGAGCTCGCCGCCGACCGAGCCCAGCGTCCTCGTCTACCTCTTCAGGCCTGAAGGAAGGTTACATCGGGCCTCGGGATTCTCGCCCCAGTCTGATTTTTTCTGAACGTGTTTTCGATAAAACCGAACATTCTTGTTAACTTCAAAAAAAAAAAAAAAACTTGTTACTCTGTTCTGCACCCATTCTCGCAAAAGGTACATTTTCTTGCAGGATGACTCGTTCATTCCTTCACAAAACATCAGCCGCCAAAGCATCACTGCTCGTGCCTACAATGTCCATGGCTAGCATCCACAATATTCAGCACAGCAGGAGGTAATGAATCTAGCCCTCGCCATCTCCATTATGTGGTACAGTTAGTATGGCAGAATCAGGACCTGCAGCATCGTGGCATGGCAGCACCAAAGAGTAACAACCACTCTCGCTGCCAGCTGATCTGACCAAAAAAAAAAAAAAACTCTGCCAAGCCCCGAGGCTCACCCGGCCGATCACTTGCGAGGCCTCCCTCGCTTCCCGCTCTTCCCACCTCGTCCCGAGCTCCCGGCTTGCGGAGTAGCAGCGCCAGGGCTGCTGGTTCCCTTCTTGGGGCGGCCTCTGCCTCTGCCCCTTCCTGACGGCATTGGCTCCGGAGTCGCCGTCTTGGCCCCCCTGCCTCTGCCCGGCCCGCGACCATGACTGCCACACTCTGCCTCCTCCTTGGGTACCTGCTGTCTGATCTCGCCCTCGGCTTCTGGTTCTGCGTGTTCCGAGGCTTTCTTGCGCTTGTTGGACCGTGAGTTGGTGGCGGGAGATGCCGCCTTGGTTACCTGCTCCGCCTCCGGTGTCTCTTCTGCTGATGCTGCAGTGAAACAAACGGTTCAAAACCATCCATGGTTAGATTTCAGTTTGGGGATCAAGTGCTAGAATTGGATGGACTAACAATGGCTAATGTTGACAAACATCGCACCACGACCCTTGGCTACCTTTTGCACCCTAATGCAATTTCTGTTTACCAGTCTGATAGCAAATAGCATAAGATCTGTGATAAGTCGCCCAAACCTTAAAAGAAACGGGCTGACCAACGTATAGGCCACATAACGACAAGTTATTCGAGTGAGAGTAGGATGCAGAATTTCATGCATCTTAAGTGCTGGTGCTCGACATAGTGGCCACAGAAGAAGGGAATTTAAGGACCAAAATGCAGCAAACGATTGACCAATTGTTGAGCTGAAAACATGGCAGCGGAGAACATCTCAATTGATCAACATCTTCTCTGTTCCGAAAGCGTTAGGATCAACATTAGGAGGAGAGATACTTGAAAGTCAAAACCAGCCACCTGAATCTGTGGCGGTCACTGCTGCATAGATAATTCTATTGTGTGAACAGGCCAAAACTAACAATGACCAACAACCTACTAGATATTTTCATTTTTCTCCTGGCTCCTGTGATTTTCTTAACCCAAAACTAAGCTAAACTTGGGCCAGCTTGAACTACGCTCGACAAATTGTGGCACAAGGGGGGTAATGGGCTATTCAGCATGGTAACCTGCGCATCATGTACATGCCATATTTAAATAATTTAGGGAACGTCATTGAGATGTAACAGCAGAATTTGCAATTCATACTTTCCTAGATTTCTTCTACGATCCCTCTGGTGCTGTTTTAAGAAGTTTTTAACCTTCACATGTGGAGAAGCTGGCACACATAAGGCCACAATCATATCAGTTCCAAACTCTACAGACTAAAACTAAGCACCAAATAACTATTGGCAGGATAGCTAATTAATTTTATTGGACAAGAGGGTATACAAAAAAAGTTATGAGCAAGGAACTAAGTCGGCAAGACCATACTAGAAGTCTAGACCTGTAAACCATATACTAGTAAAAAGTCCCCACCCATGTTATGAGCACCCAGAGCTGAGTATTAACAAGTTTTCATGGGGTTACTGCTTACCAGGCTGTTTTAAGTGGTACAATCATGATGCCATTTTGTAGACCGGATATTGCAGACTGCAGCACATGTGTGAATCACTAAATTTGAAGCAGAGATTGGCATGCAGTGATGTCGCTAAATTGCTTCCGTATGAATATGTGATGGCATGGTTGTACACTGGAGGTGCAAGAATATATGTGCTACTGCACATTTGCTTATTTACAAATGCACTTGCTAATTTATAATTGTTGGTTCCTGCTACTATACACTACACTATATATCAATTTCAAATTTTGGTCCTTCTTGTTAGTTGCTTCCTTTTGCAGTTTAAAACTTCTGAATTTCATGATAAATCTCCAAGTCATGATTTCACTAACATCCTTTTAGCATTTAATGTTCAATATTGTTTTGTAGTACTTAACCATTTAATCTCATATTGCGTCAAAATTTTGAGATACATGCGTCATATATGTTTTGATGATGTCTGAATATAAATATATAGACCGAGAACTTAAATAGGGAAACTGGCTACAAGAATGATTACTGTACAACTGATACAAGGGGAGGTGACCTGGCAAGTACCTGTTTCATCGATTGCGGGATGTTGGCTCGTCTTTGGTTTTGGTTTTTCTTTAATGTCTCGGTGCGGAAGAAAATAGAGCGTTTTCGTGTTATCTAAAAAGCCGAGTAACAGTTAGCTAGTTTCAATATCTTGAGCAAGGATAATAGTTTCCTTTGCAACAGATCAAGCAAGACTAGAATGATATTGGCCCATCAAATTTCCAAGTTCACAGACAAATGAAATTTTAATAATTGTCATCGCAAAAATACATAAGAGAAATGCACACCTTGAAACAGAGCATCAATGTCACCATCAAAATTATCCAGCTGAGACAAAAGTAATAATACATGTTATTAGACACTAGGTAATATAAGGACGTAAAAGAACATCCATATTATGGGGTATAGTTAACTAGTATCTCCTGTTGAGTACTCTACTGTTCCCGTAAAAAGAAGGTAGTAAGTAAACTAGTCACATTCCTGGGTGTTGAAACATGTTATTGTCAATCTAAGCACTACAAGATGTGACAACTGACAACCAAAGAGAAGAGGGAGGCGGGTATATGGGTAAATAACACTTTTTAAACTGACAAACAACTTCTCAAAAAAGGTTTATGGATCAATAACTCCAAGACATTCTTGTTTCACTGTTACCTCCTAAAAGTTAACTCCTCGTCATTAGCATGTGTCTGTGATTAATCACCTGGCTGTTGCTAATATTAATATGCTTTGATTAGTTGGTTTCGGAGATGTTTAATGCAACATAGCTCACTACATTACCCAAAGTCATGCTGCTGATTTATTCAACCCGTTTCTTTTGCTTTGCACAAATAATTTTAATAAATTGCATTAAATTTTTACCGTCAGTAACTTCAAGCGAGTAAACAGCTCGTGCATGAAATCCCATTTAGTTACCTGATCAAGCTTATCACCAATATTTTTTGCCCTGTCTACAACAATCAGAGACATCCCAACTCCACAACCAACACTGCGGAATTGTTCTGAGCTTAGTACAGAATAATAGTATGAATAGAGGCTGCCACTACATTTACATGTTGATTTCGTGCAATTACCTTGTAATATGCATTCCTTCAAGAATGTCAACCTTTTTAGGATTTACAGATGACCTGTATATAATGCATAACAATAACTGGTCAGAGAAGTTAAATGGTTGAAATCTCAGCGGTTGCAAGACTTGTATTTCACATGGTATTAGCATTTTAAATAGATGTACTTTTGTGTAGGGCCATAACCAAGCTCTCCATATTCAGAAAGACCCCAACTTATGCAAGAATCCTCTGCACCAACAATATGGTGCATGTCACCAGAAGCCATGCAGCGGATGTTCCAACCGCTGAAGCAAACAAATCATCTATTAAAAAAGATAAGTGAGGATAATACTATTTCAACAGGAAGCTGATTATGAGAATAGCTCTAAGACACTGTTCATCACTATGGTATTTCACAGTTTGTAAGGAACCTTAAATCTCTAACTGGCTTTGGATACATGCACTCATCGCCCCAGTTCTTCAACTTTCCCCATGCATACAGCTGCCCACGACCTAAAAATCAAACCAAATGACCAATGATTAATTAAAATATAGCTGTTCCAAATATTGCAACACAATCAACAAAACATCAATCTGATTGAAAGAGCGCAAAGGTACAACGACAGTCGACAATACTATTTTCCAACCATATGCGATATGAGGTCTAACTTGCAGATGAAAAAGAGGATGACTCCTTTTGTAATGCAACTAAACCCAAACATCATAAATAGTAAATAGAAAATAAAGATTATTGTTCTTCCTTAGTTTGGATAATTATTTGCCCAGAGTGGTATGCCCATCCTAAAACAGGACAATCTGATTTGATGCTCACAACGTCAAGTGACCAGATATTTCCATGAATAGTCTTGCTCTACAAAATGCTCAGTGCAATAGTATTTGATTTACATATCTGAAAACACATATCATTGCATCTTCAGCCACATCTAGACCCTCTGTCTATAGCACCCCACTTTAATGATAAAAAGCTGCTCTTACACTCCATCCGTCCTAGTTTGCATGGCGTCCTTGTCTTTTGTGATTTAATTAGACCAATAATAATAAGTAATGTGCCATAAAAATTATACCACTGAAACCTTTTTTCGTAATGGTACATTCTTTCTGGCACATAATCTACATTTCATTGGTCAAAGTTAAACACTAAAATACATGAGCACCATGTAAATTAGGACGGAGGGAGTAGGAAATTATGTATCGGCAGTATGACAGGAAAACGGAAATGATAGTGAACGTTTACACGATATTTCCCTTCAACTGAAATAATTTAAGAGCAATATTATCAGAAAGTACCCAAGTTTTGAGCTCCTTTTCAAGTAGTAACACGCATAGAAGAATAAACTTAAAAGGCAACAACGTTTGACAACTTTCAGGCATATGTATGCGAACACAGAGAAAATGCTAACATATAATACAATAATGTTTGCCACGCTTGAGAGGTTCGGTCTTTAACAGCTAACTCAATTGTCCTATGCCATCTCACTTGGATGTTTGAATTGTATAATCAGCTCACCAAGACATGCAACGCAAACATAACTTAATATCAGCTTAAGGTGCAAGGTAAACCAATCACAAGAGCTGCTTGATTCATATGTGACCCTAGGCCAAACTATATTCTCAAAACTATCTTTTTCTAGTATATTTTGACATATCGCCCAAGCAATAAACTCCTGTGGTAATTTTATCCCAGAGTGCATGATAAAATAGCAAGTGCGTCAGATATATATGCATCATACCACCGGCAGTGCACGCAGAACTTGCAGAACCAGCTGAGATAATATCACTGGGAGATAGGATATTGTTCTTTTGAAATATTTCAACGAGGCGTGGTTGCCACTCATCCTTCTGTTCATTGTGGCCCAACCTACATCGTAAGGAAGTGGACAGATGAACAATGTAGGATACATCATGAATACGGTAAGATACACCATACATGACAAGAATAAGTTACCTTCCATATCCACCAAAACCCCAGCTGGTAAAACATAAAAAGGAACCATGTGAGAGAACATAAATGTGACATGAAGGAATCATATTTATGTATGCCGAAACGGACTTTTATACAACATGTATAGAGACACTAGTTAGTCATAACCATCTGGATTGTAAGTTTGTAACATTGTCAAACAAACGGTGGAGAAGGAACATACGTGTAAACAAAACCACTTGAATCAACTGCAACTGCAACATCCAAGTATAGCAAAGGTTTTAATATCAGTACTAATCCTCAAGACTCGAATTAACAAGAAAAAGAAAGAAAGGAAAAGAACCTGTATGATTTGTTCCACATGCAACCTTGACAACGGTCTTCCCAGATAATGCAGCTATTGCCCTGGGGTGGGGCTGGGGATCATATGTTAGCCTTACCGATGATGCATTGGCATTATACTGTAACATCATAAATCAAATCACAATTACTGATGATAGCAAATTTGGTAGGTGTGATTGTTAACAGGGTAGCAATCAACCTCATTGTCGCTTCCATGACCAAGTTGGCCGTACTGTGGAAGACCTGCTGTACTGAATAGAACAGAAGAATAAAATACATATTCAAAAAATTGACGAAGAAGAACAAAACCACTAAATACAGCCAAATAAGATACTAAACGAAAGGTGTTATCATGAGAAGATGATCAAAGCCTTTTGCTTATTCTGAAAGAGGAAAGAGGTTGCTAATCTTTAAGTTTCATAGTTTCAGCAAGGCCATACAGTATGGAAGAGCCCTCAACTGATGACAGCCAGACAGTAAATTCAGCACCACAAACAGCATTAGTTGCTTTAGTAACAAGGCAGGGGACTGGCAACACCTTAGTTCCTGCACCAAATTTAGAACAACACGTAGTCAGGGACAACACAAAATAACAGCAATGTTAGAACCCAACGGGAAAATGAGCTTCCCATATGGTCAAATTCCCATGAAATTGTCAGAACTACCCCATCGTCCTGAACAATATAAGTTCTGTATGCTCATGGCATAAATATTTTTATTGGTTTCGTTATCACCCAGACAGGTAGATTTCAAGAACAGACAACACCGTAACAGAACAAAAACTGTCGATTATAGTACTAATGCAATGTCTCATATGCTCCTAGCACAAAATGATATTTCCGCACACCAGTTGTATTTGTTGCACTTCTAGGTGTGTCATCTATCAATCATAAAAGTAAAGGAAAAGGTGAGGGAGTCAACCACTCCTTAGTGAACCCGTCCCCAACTGGCCATGTCTGTTGTCACCAAATGCAAAGGACTTCCCTTCGTCAGTTACGACCACCGTATGATTTCTTCCAACACCTGCTGCGATTACGTTGTATCTGCAGAATTGACAAGTGCTGATTAGCATTTAGAAACATGTTGAGAAAACATATAACGCCGTTGGGCTATTCAGTTCAAGTATGTTGGATGGTACATATTCATGGGTTCAGCAATACCATACACACCTTTCTTTTTAAACTAAAAATGAAGGCAAATGCAGAGGAATCTCACTTTGATAGTTTAGAAACAACAGTTGGCAGGTTACGCAAGAGAGTGTCCCCATGCCCCAGCTGCCCCTTCTGCTAGAAATAACAGTGTTAAGAAAGAAACATAACAAAAAATTAAGCATCGACTCATACTTATACCTCATTTCGACCCCATGAGAAGCAACGGCCGTCCGCACTCAAAGCAACACAGTGGCAAGCCGCTGGCAAAATGCAGGAATCCATTAGCAAAATCGATATAACCATAACTCGATTTTACTACTTGACAGCATTCAACAAACACTATGACCATCCACCAATACAGCATTTCCGCGCACAAACTGGGTGAGTTCCCATGCCTGCTCATGTTAGATGAAGAAATACAGTGGACGAAAGCAAGGAACTCATTTCAGAGGCGGAGGAGGAGAGGAAGGAACTCACCACAGCCGGAGGCGACGAAGCGGATGTCCACGCCCACGAGAGGGCGCAGCCGCGTCGGGGACACCAGGTTGCCTCTGCCCTGCACCCCGCCCTTCACCTTCCGGCCCATGATGTCGAAGCGCACCGTGCCGCAGTACAGCAGCTCCCTGCCCCCCGCCTCCGCCGCCTTCTCCTCGCCTTCCGCGGCGGCCGCAGCCGCGCTGGCCGGCATCCTCGCCGCGATTCCGACCGGAAACCCTAGCTTCGGTGGGCGGAAGCGGAGAACTGTGGAAGCGAGTGGGGAAGAGGGTTTGAAACCGAGTGCGGCTCCGTAGAACGGAACTTTTCGCGATTCGCGGGGAGTTCTGCCCTGCCGCAACGGCTGGCTTCGCTCCCTCCCCATGAAGCGACAGGCCCAAAGTGACATGGCCCGTGTCTACTGTAGTACGGGCCGAGATCGACGTCCGGGCCTGTGACAACGTGGGGGTCCACTCCGACGCGGCGACTTTCTCTCGCATTAAGCGAGACGGTAGTAGTTTGCTCTTGCTGACGGTTTTTCCTCCATCGCGTCATATTGGGCCGACCCATTCGCGCACACGTAGCTAGTAAAAATCAATGTCGATGCTGCGGTATTTAGGGCAGGAGGCCGAGGTACAGTGGCTGTGGTCTGTAGAGACCAAGTTGGAGTTTATCAGGGTGCATCGGCGGTCGAGTTCAACTACATTGATGATCCAACGGTGTTGGAAACAATGGTGATCAGGGGGGCGCTGGCACTGGCCAATGACCTCTACATAAGCAGGATCACTGTATCCTCGGATTGAAGGTGGCGGTCGATGCAATAGAAGGAAGAAGCGCAACACATTACAGAGCCATTATACATGAAATCATAGATTTATCTAGAAATTTTGTTTCTTGTTCTTTTGTTTTTGAAACTAGGGCCTCAAATGTCGAGGCACACAATCTCACAAAACACTCTCTTACTCTAGGTTCTGGTCGCCATACTTGGTTAGACCACCCTGGAGACCTCTTGTTCGTCCCTGTAAACATTGTGACGCGGTAATAAAGCTCGCGAGTTTGCCACAAAAAATAAGCACAGGAAAATGGGAGAAAATGATTTTAAAAAAGGAAATGGGAGAAAATGACTTGCAAACAAGGATCGGACACGAGTCTCCTCGATAGGAGATAACAACGCTAGCAACTCCGGTTAATGTAAAGGAGCCTATTTTCTGCACCATTTTTTCTGTTTTATTCGGTTTTCTCCACATTTTTTCCTTTTCTTTTTTTCCTCCCTTTTTCCCCATATTTTTGCATTTGTTTCGTAAGGTTTTTTGGTTTATTTTGTTTATTTTTCATTTTTCATTTCTTTAGTTTCATTGTTTTTTTGGTTTTCATTCTACATTTTTTCTATATGTGAACAACATTTTTCTAAGTTTCACACTTTTATAATATAAATTTAACATTTTTTCTAATATGAGGTCAATTTTTTTTCTATATAGATGTTTTCAAAAAAAATCAAATGTTTGATTAACATTTTTAGATACAAGATTAACATTTTAATACATGGTCAATATTTTTCCTTCGGTTTATTTTTTTTATTTTTCATTTTTCTTTATTTTTTATTCTACATTCTTATATACTTGTTCAACATTCTTCGAATACTTGTTCAACATTTTTCAAATACTTGTTCAACATTTTAATACACATGATCAACATTTTTCAAATACTTGTTCAACATTTTAATATACATGATCAACATTTTTCAAATACTTGTGCAACATTTTTCAAATATTTGTTCACCATTTTTCAAACACTTGTTCAATATTTTTCAAATGTTTTTTGAAGAGTGTTTTTTGTAATACATACATTTGAATATTTTAAAGTATACATAAAAGTAAAAAAACGAAAACTAAAAACATGAAGGAAAAAACTAAACAGAAAACAGGCTAGTATTTCCCGCGGGCGTAGGCCGGCCCAACTAGCTGTTCACTTCCGCGAGGGGGTTTGCTACTGTCTTGCACGAAATCACTAATTGAGGAGTACTCCTTCCAAATATCACTTCCACCTCCCCAGGATGCGACAAGTGGCATCTTCCTTTTTTTCATAGATTCATTTATTCAAAATGTTTTATCTCTTAAACCGCGTGTCCAAATCACGGACCGTTTCCACCATTGGATACCTCGCGTCGAGATCTTCAAAACTAAATCCCATGTCGATAGGTTTTGATGAACTTTTTTTTCATGAAAAAACCACACCATGAGGTTTTTTGTCCTTTTCTGAAAGTCGTTTCCGAGAGGCATGGCCGTGCCTCTCACTGAAGCAAAGCCGCGTCTCTCATGGAAGCAAAATCGTACCTCTTGCGGAAGGAAAAGGATAATAAAAACACGGTTTTTTTGTTCTCGCGGAAGCAAATCCGTGCCTCTCGCGAACGGAAAAAAACATGTTTTTTCCGTTTCCCAGAGGAATGACCGTGCCTCTCGCGGAAGCAAAAAAAAGACGTATTTGTTTTCCTTTTCCGAGAGGCATGTGCATGCCTCTCGCGGATGCAAAACCGCGTCTCTCGCGAAAGCAAAATCGTGCCTCTCGCAAAAGCATAAAAAACTCATTGTTTTCGTTTTCGAGAGGCATGCCCGTGCCTCTTATGGAAGTAAAACCGTGTCTCGTGAAAGCAAAACCATGCCTATTACGAAAGAAGAAGAAGAAAAAACATGTTTTTTTGGTGATTTTTTTTTAAAATTGGTCGAAAAGCTAAGATAGACTCGTGGAAAACTGAAAAGCCAAACAAAACAGAAAAAAAAACATCTAAAAAGACAAAAATGCATGCAGAAAAAAAAATAAAAAAAATTTAGAGGGAGCGTCCAGAGCATGAAATGTGGCGGCAGCCAGCCCAACTGACACTTGGAAAGGTCTGGAAGGATCGCTCCTCAGCTCCCTTAATGCGGGAAAACCCTATTCGCCGCGCGTTGCGTCAAACTGCTGGAGCTTCGCACAGAGAGCGAACGACTGGCGAACAAGGTGGGCCGGCCCATTAACAAGATAAAACGAGCTACAATTTCCGGTTTATGGAACCTCCTGGAAGTTTCCTGATCGGTTTTGGGAAGCTTCTAGAAGGTTCCTAAACAGTTTTTTAGTGCTTTTCACTTTTTTATTTCCAGTTTTTCCTTAATCTTTTTTTCTCTTTTTCTTTTTTCCGTTACATATTTTTCTTTTCCTTTTTCTTTTCTCGTATTTCTCTTTCTTTATTTTTTTCTATTTATTTTGTAATTCCTTTTTCTACTTGTTTTTTCGTTCCTTTTTTTCCTTTTCAGAAATTCAAATTTGTTTGAAATTTCAAAAAATGTTCGGAAGCTCAGAAAATGTTCTCATTTTTAATTTTTGTTCAGAAGTTCAAACAATATTCGTGATATCTGAAAAATGTTCGCGCATTTGAAAACATGTTTACTTTTCAAAAAATGTTCATGTTTGGAATTTTGTTCACAAATTCAAAAAGTATTCTTTATATTTTATATTTGTAAAAATGTTCGCGTTTCAAAATTTGTTCATAAGTTGGAAAAATGTTCTTGTTTTCAACTTTTGTTCATGGTCACATTTTGAAAATTTGTTCAGAGTTTCACATTTTTGTTCACAAAATGCAAAAAATGTTACCTTTTGTCCAAAATGTTCATGTTTTGAAAAAAATGTTCCATGTTATCAACATTTGTTCATAAATTAAAAAAGTTTCCGGCTTTAAATTTGCTCATGTTTGTCAAGAAAATGGGAATTGAAAAAATGTTCCATTTTCTCAAAATTTGTTCACAAATTCATACGACCCTTTTTGAAACTTGGTTAAAAATCCAAAAATTGGGCAACTTTTGCCATACTTGTTCGTTTTTTTAAAAAATTGTTCAGATTTTTTGTTTTAAAAGTATTCAGAATTTTCTTTGAATGTTCTGAAAATAAGGAATTCTTTTGGATCTGTCGATATGGTTAGTTCTAAAGGATTTCGCGTTGCAGATAAAACACTAGCGCTGATCGGCTCTACTTGTTGGCCAGGTTTGTCTATTATCGAGGTTATTCGAGTTTGAATCCTGGACGGAGCATTTTTTTTGTTTTTGCGTTGTATTCTACGCCATTGGCTGCTCTCGCGTGGGCCGGCCCAGGCGCAGCCCCTCCAGTCTGCCGCAGAATGCGGCAGATAGGAGGCCCCCTTAATGCGAGACATATGGGCGCCCAAGCAAGAGTCAGCTCTGTCGTATGAATGGAGCTTGGGAATGGGCCGGTCCAACTAGCGCACCAGCAACGAGGCGCCTTCCTAAATGAGCCAGCTCAATACACGGGTAGTTACTGGCTCGTTTTTTTTTTACCCTTTTTGTTTCTGATTTTTGCTTTCTTTTTTTATATTTGTATACTTCTATGTATTCTAAATATATATGTTGCAAAAAACAGTTTACATAAATGTTACCAAAATGTTAACATTTACTCCCTCTGTAAATTAATATAAGAGCATTTAGATTACTATTTTAGTGATCTAAACGCTCTTATATTAGCTTACAGAGGGTGTATTTGAAAAATATTAAATGTCTACAGAAAAACTGTTTCCAATATATATAAAAAACGTATAAAATGTACAATGTGAGAAAAGAGTAGGATCAAAAATAAGTTTTGAAAAATGTTAATCATGTATTTGGAAAATGTTAAAGGTCTAATATTAAAATGTAACCGATACATACAAGAAATATATAATATCTAAAAAAATAGATATTCAAAAATATATGTTTTCGAAAATGTTAATCATGTATTTAGATTATGTTAAACTTGTATAAATAAAATGTTAAAAATGTATCAAAAAATTTATGAGGTCTATAACAAAAATGTACCATGTGTACACAAAAAATTAGACGTCAAAGCATATATTTAAAAAATGTTAATCATATATATGAAAAATGTTAAGCCTTTATTAAATGATTTGGATGTATATAAAAATGTATATATGCCAGTCAAATACGACATTATCATTTTTTTCAAATACATTTATTGTGTATGAAAACAATAGACATTGCAACATGTATTTGAAAAAATGTTAATCTCGCATTCTAAAAATGTTAAACGTGTATTAAAAAAATGTTCTTCATGTGTATGGAGAATCTAAAATGTGTACCAAAAAGGTGGACATTTGCTTAAAAAAAGAAAACGAACAAAATAAATCCGAAGAGAAAAAGGAAACAAGAGAAAAACTTTGTAAAAAAGAAAAAGAAAAAATAAACCCATAACCGGAGAAAGAACAAAGGAAACCGTTGAAACACAATGAAGAAAAAGGAAGAAAACAAAAAATTGAAACAAAGAAAATCGGTGAAAAACAAAATAAAACTGAAGTTATAACAAAAAATAGAAAAACTGATGAAAAACAAAAAGAACCGAAGAAAGAACAGAAAAGTCAAAAATGAAAAATGAATAAACACTTTAATGACGCCGATGCTTCATCACATCATTTTCCTAATGATATAATCTCGTTATTAAATGACAACTCATGTCTATGGTTAAGAAATTTTAACCATCTTTAATAAACGAGCTAGTCTGGTAGAGGTTCACAAGGGACATGGTGTTTGTTTATGCATCCATACATGTATCTGAGTTTCCGGTTTATATAATTATAGCATGGAGAATAAACACTTATCAAGAACAAGGGATAATAATAATTTTATTATTGCCTCTAGATTATATTTCCAACATATTTTGCCATGGAAACAGAGCGGGAAGCTACAAAAGCACGGGCTCTGCCTTCCTTTTGGGTGGGTCATTGATACGTCTCCAACGTATCTATAATTTTTTATTGTTCCATGCTATTATATTATCTATTTTGGATGTTTAATATCTTTGCAAGTCTCTTCGAATTATCCGTTTAGTTTGGCCTACTAGATTGGTTTTTCTTGCAATGGGAGAAGTGCTTAGCTTTGGGTTCAATCTTGCGGTGTCCTTTCCCAGTGACAGTAGGGCAGCAAAGCACGTATTGTATTGTTGTCATCGAGAATAAAAAGATGGGGTTTTCATCATATTGCTTGAGTTAATTCCTCTACGTCATGTCATCTTACTTAATGCATTACTCCGTTCTTTATGAACTTAATACTCTAGATGCATGCTGGATAGCAGTCGACGTCTGGAGTAATAGTAGTAGATGCAGAATCGTTTTGGTCTACTTGACACAGACGTGATGCTTATATTCATGATCATTGCATTAGATATCGTAATTATGCGCTCTTCTATCAATTACTCGACAGTAATTTGTTCACCTACTGTAATATTTGCTATCTTGAGAGAAGCCACTAGTGAAACCTATGGTGTAGGGGAACGTAGTAATTTCAAAAAAATTCCAACGGACACGCAAGATCATGGTGATGCATAGCAACGAGAGGGGAGAGTGTGTCCACGTACCCTCGTAGACCGAAAGCGGAAGCGTTAGCACAACGCAGTTGATGTAGTCGTACGTCTTCACGATCCAACCGATCAAGTACCGAACGTACGACACCTCCGAGTTCAGCACACGTTCAGCTCGATGACGTCCCTCGAACTCCGATCCAGCCGAGCTTTGAGGGAGAGTTCCGTCAGCACGACGGCGTGGTGACGTTGATGATGTTCTACTGATGCAGGGCTTTGCCTAAGCACCGCTACGATATTATCGAGGTGGATTATGGTGGAGGGGGGTACCGCATACGGCTAAGAGATCTCAAGGATCAATTGTTGTCTAGAGGTGCCCCTTGCCCCCGTTTATAAAGGATCAAGGGGGAGGGGGAAGCCGGCCAGGGGAGGGCGCGCTAGGGAGGAGTCCTACTCCCACCGGGAGTAGGACTCCCTCCTTTCCTTGTCCAAGTAAGAGAGGGGAAGGAAGGGGAGAGAGGAGAGGAAGGAAAGGGCCGCCGCCTCCTTGTCCTATTCGGACTAGAGGGAGGAGGGCGCGACCTGCCCCGCCGCCTCTTCGCTTCCACTTTGGCCCATGAGGCCCATTAACCCCCCGGGGGGGTTCCGGTAACCCCCCGGTACTCCGGTATACATCCGATAACCCCCGAAACCATTCGATGTCCGAATATAGTCGTCCAATATATCAATCTTTATGTCTCGACCATTTTGAGACTCCTCGTCTTGTCCGTGATCACATCCGAGACTCCAAACTACATTCGGTACATAAAAACATGTAAAATCATAATTTAACTGTCATCTAACTTTAAGCATGCGGACCCTACGGGTTCGAGAACTATGTAGACACGACCGAGACACGTCTCTGGTCAATAACCAATAGCGGAACCTGGATGATCATATTGGCTCCTACATATTCTATGAAGATCTTTATCGATCAAACCACATAACAACATACGTTGTTCCCTTTGTCATCGGTATGTTAGTTGCCCGAGATTCAATCGTCGATATCTCAATACCTAGTTCAATCTCGTTACCGGCAAGTCTCTTTACTCGTTACATAATGCATCATTCCGTAACTAACTCATTAGCTACATTGCTTGCAAGGCTTATAGTGATGTGCATTACCGAGAGGGCCCAAAGATACCTCTCCGACAATCGGAGTGACAAATCCTAATCTCGAAATACGCCAACTCAACATGTACCTTCGAAGACACCTGTAGAGCTCCTTTATAATCACCCAGTTACGTTGTGAAGTTTGGTAGCACACAAAGTGTTCCTCCGGTAAACGGGAGTTGCATAATCTCATAGTTGTAGGAACATGTATAAGTCATGAAGAAAGCAATAGCAACATACTAAATGATCAAGTGCTAAGCTAACGGAATGGGTCAAGTCAATCACATCATTCTCCTAATGATGTGATCCCGTTAATCAAATGACAACTCATGTCTATGGTTAGGAAACACAACCATCTTTGATCAACGAGCTAGTCAAGTAGAGGCATACTAGTGACACTATGTCTGTCTATGTATTCACACATGTATTATGTTTCCGGTTAATACAATTCCAGCATGAATAATAAACATTTATCATGATATAAGGAAATAAATAATAACTTTATTATTGCCTCTAGGGCATATTTCCTTCATATGGCCCTCGGGTCTATTTTACATCATATTAGTTCTCGATCTACTTTTTTGCAATCTTTTACTTTCCAATCTATAAACCAATAATACCAAAAGTATTTACTTTACCATTTATCTATCTCCATCAGATCTCACTTTTGCAAATAACCGTGAAGGGATTGACAACCCCTTACCGTGTTGGGTGCAAGTTTGTTGATTGTTTGTGCAGGTATTCGGTGACTTGTGCATAGTCTCCTACTGGATTGATACCTTGGTTCTCAAACTGAGGGAAATACTTACTCTACTTTGCTGCATCACCCTTTCGTCTTCAAGGGAAAAAACAACGCAAGCTCAAGAGGTAGCAGGAAAAATTTCTGGCGCTGTTGCCGGGGAGATTCACGCCAAGTCAAGTCAAGATTTGTCTCCCGTTAACTTGCCAATTTCTGGCACCATTACCGGAGAGACCAACGCCAAGTCAAGCCATACCAAGTACCCATCATCAACTCTCATCTCTTGCAATTACATTATTCACCACTCACCTCTCGTTTTCCTCTCCCCCACTTCTAAAATGATTTTTGAAAAGATTTGCTCTTTTCTTTGTCTTCCTTTCGTTCGATCTTTTGTTTGCTTGTGTTACCATGTGCCTTCTTTTTGCTCGCATCTTCGCTTGCTAAAAGTTTAGGGATCCGCATCCACTTGCTAATCTTTTTAAGAGATCCAATTATGATGAACCAATTGCTAGTGAGTTCTGTGGACTAGATTATCTTTATGAAGTTTTGCTTGAAATTCGTGAATCTGAAAATTGTGATGAAGAAATTTATGAAGAGATTCACGATAGCTCCTTGAATAAAAAGCATGATTGCAATGATTTTACTATAAATTCTATTGTTATCAATTGTGCTAATAATATGCAAAACTCTAAGCTTGGGGATGCTAGTTTTTTTATGTCCACTACTTGTTGCAATGATCATGATTGGGGTGATTCTTCTTATGATCTTGAAAATTTATTTAAGCCCCATGATGAATATGAGATTGATAATAGTGTTTGCAATAATATTGAAAGTGGGCTAGGAAGAGTGTCGACTTTAGATCCCACATATTTGGAGAATGTCTAATCTTATGATTTTTTTTGATGAAAGTGGGTTTGGAGAGGTCATGACTTTAGTTAATGTTGATCCCACTATTTTGAAAGAGTGTCAACTTCGCATGCATGTGGATCGTGTTGAGAATATGTTATTTGATAGCTATATTGTTGAATTTGCTTATGATCCTACATGTAATTATTATGAGAGAGGAAAATATGGTTGTAAAAATTTTCATGTTACTAAATTACCTCTCTTCATGTTGAGATTGCTATCGTCTCTTTCTTCTTCCTTGCATATGCTAGTTTTTGCTTGCATTGATTTTTTTTGCTTATAAAATGCCTATGTATAGGAAGTATGTTAGACTTAGATGTGTTTGTCACATGTTTTATGATGCTCTCTTTGCACTTTAATTCTTGTCTTTCATGTGAGCATCATTGAAATTATCAATGCCTAGCTAAGGGCGTTAAACAATAGCGCTTGTTAGGAGGCAACCCAATTTTATTTTTGTTCATTATTTTTGTTCCTGTTTAGTAATAAATAATTCATCTAGCCTCTGGTTATATGTGGTTTTATGTTTTAATTAGTGCTTGTGCCAAGTTAAACCTTTAGGATAGCTTACAGTGATAGTTGTGTTGATCCTGCTGAAAATCAGAAACTTTTGCACCCAGGAAAATAGTTTTAATAATTCACAGAAACGTGTTTTTGATATTATTATTTTTGATATGGATTGGTACAAAAATTGCTCAGTTTTTCCTAATTTTCCAGGATTTTTGAAGTTACAGAAGTATTCAAGAGTTACAGATTTCTACAGATTGTTCTGTTTTTGACAGATTCTGTTTTTTGCGTGTTGTTTGCTTATTTTGATGAATCCATGGGTAGTATCGGGGGTATGAACCATGAAAAAGTTGGAATACAGTAGATATTACACCAATATAAATAAAGAATGAGTTTGCAACAGTACCTTAAGGTGGTGATTTATTTTCTTATACTAACGGAGCTCATGAGATTTTCTGTTGAGTTTTGTGTTGTGAAGTTTTCAAGTTTTGGGTAAAGATTTGATGGACTATGGAATAAGGAGTGGCAAGAGCCTAAGCTTGGGGATGTCCAAGGCACCCCAAGGTAAAATTCAAGGACAACCAAAAGCCTAAGCTTGGGGATGCCTGATACGTCTCCGTCGTATCTATAATTTTTTATTGTTCCATGCCAATATTATTCAACTTTCATATACTTTTGGCAACTTTTTATACTATTTTTTGGGACTAACATATTGATCCAGTGCCTAGTGCCAGTTCCTGTCTGTTGCATGTTTTATGTTTTGCAGAAACCCCATATCAAACGAAGTCCAAACGGGATAAAAACGAACGGAGAATTATTTTGGAATATTTGTGAATTTTGGGAAGTAAAATCAACGCGAGACGGTGCCTGAGGGGGCCAGGAGATAGGGGGCGCGCCCCAGGGAGGCAGGTGCACCCTGGACTCTCCTGGGCACCCCGTAAGGCGGTTGATGCTCTTCTTTTGCCGCAAGAAATCTAATTTTATGAGAAAGATCTGGGCGAAAGATTCACCCCAATCGGAGTTACGGATCTCCAGATATAAAAGAAACGGTGAAGGGGCAGAATCTAAGAACACAGAATCAGAGAGATAGATCCAATCTCAGAGGGGCTCCCGCCCCTCCCACGCCATGGGTGAGGGAGTCCTAGATTATGGGGTATCCGGACGGCTGGACTGTGTACAATGTCCGAACTATTGAAGCGTGAAGATACAAGACTCAAGACTTTGGCCCGTGTCCAGATGGGACTCTCCTTTGCGTGGAAGGCAAGCTTGGTGATCCGGATATTATATTTCCTTCCTTGTAACCGACTCCATGTAAACCCTAGCCCTCTCCAGTGTCTATATAAACCGGAGAGGTTGGTCCTTAGAAGGGCGATCACAATTACAATCATACCATCATAGGCTAGCTCTTAGGGTTTAGCCTCTACGATCTCGTGGTAGATCTACTCTTTACTACCCATATCATAAATATTAATCAAGCAGGAAGTAGGGTTTTACCTCCATCGAGAGGGCCCGAACCTGGGTAAACATCTGTATCCCTTGCTTCCTGTTACCATCAGCCTTGACGCACAGATCGGGACCCCCTACCTGAGATCCGCCGGTTTTGACACCGACATTGGTGCTTTCATTGAGAGTTCCTCTGTGTCATCGCTGTCAGGCTTGATGGCTCCTTCAATCGTCATCAACGACGCGGTCCAGGGTGAGACTTTCCTCCCCGGACAGATCTTCATGTTCGGCGGCTTCGCACTATGGGCCAATTCACTTGGCCATCTGGAGCAGATCGGTAGCTACGCCCCTAGCTATCAAATCGGGTTCGGAAACCTGAACTACACGGTGGATATCCGCGGAGACTTGATCTTCGACGGATTCGGGCCAGTGCCGGGAGCACCGGACAGTCACGACGAGCATGGCCTGAACCTGCTGTTGGACAACACTCAGGATATCACCCCTGCAGTTGCTCTGGACTCAAATCTGGAGCGGACTGCGTTGCCTGGGGACGGAGGGATGGACCCTGCCCCGTAGGCCGTACCCTCGTCGGCGTTAGAGCCGAACACGGGCCTCCTTTCTGAGGAAGCCTGTGACTCCGGACCCCCAGATTCATATCCGGATGTAGGTTCCAGTCCGCGTGTTCCCGAGCCCGCCGAGCCTGGTTGGGCTCCGGTAATGGAGTTCACCGCGACGGACGTCTTTCAGCCCTCGCCCTTTGGCGACATGATCAACTTATTGAAGTCTCTCTCTTTTTCAGGAGACTCTGGGCCAAACTATGTCCGGCTTGAGTGGGAAGCAGACGACGACGGAATTCGTTGCCCACCCACCACCCACTTCATTGCCACGGTCGATGATTTAACCGACGTGCTTGACTTCGACTCCGAAGACATCGACGGTATGGACGACGATGCTGGAGAATTACAGGAGCCACCGCTCATAGGGCGGTGGACGGCCACCTCCTCATATGATATATATATGGTGGACACTCCAAAGGAAACCAATGGCGACGAGGCAACGGAGGACAACCCCTCAAAGAGAAAGACAAAGCCCATGCTTCGTCGGTGCCGCTCCAAGCCCCGCCACATCAACACTGAACCCAGAGACGCAAGCAACCCAGATGGTGCCGAAGAGGAACACAATCCTGATCAACCTACCTTCAAGCTGGCCGGACCGGTCACGATGGGATACTTGGAGAAGGACAACTATACACCCCCCTCCGACGACGAGGTGAGCCTCGGCAATGACGAATTCGGCGTACCCGAAGATCTAGTGGAACAAGTTCGCTTCAAGCGAAGGCTCATGGCCATGGCAAGGATCCTGCGAAAGAGGCAAGAGCAGCTTAAAGCTGACCAAGACTTGCTAACGGATAGGTGGACCAAGGTACTGGCCACCGAAAGGCACGAACTCGACAACCCCAATAAAGAGCATACACGGCACAACTGGCTACCTCAACCCAAGCAGGAGAACCCAAGGCACACACCCCGACGTCCTCACATCATTACGGTCCAAGACAGTAAGAAGGATATGCGAAGAGACACCCTCAAGCCTCGGTGCAATGGCAACAAACGTCAAGTCAAGGAAACTGACGCCAGGTCCAGCAAATACCAGTTCGGTCAACAGACAAGGAGCAGCTCAAGCCTATTCGGCCCGAGCCACAGGCTCGACCAACCATGCGAAATTCATGGAACTCCTAGAAGGACGACAAAGCACACCAATAGAGAATGCCGAATCCTCAAAACAAGGTGGTTGGTCGCGGGCCGGAAACAATGAGGAGAGGCGTCTAGTCAATAGAACCCCCCCAGAGCATAAAAATGCGGCCGATCGCCCATAATCACATCAACCACAGCAAGTCAATTGCAGTACCTCCATACCTAGTAGTCCGGGGCTCCATAAAGCCCACACGGGTATCAAGCCATGAATAACATCTCCTAAAAAGATGTAAGGCACCTTCCCACCATGCGGTAATTTACCGTAAGCTAACGGGATAAACCACGTTGACTAGATTCCGCGTGGTAAATCACTAAGGCCAGCTATCCGGACACCCATTGCAGAGTCCGCACTACCTCACGGTATAACGGCTGGGCACACCGGGGCCCGATTGGGGACCCTGGGACCAACAACAAGAGGACACCCAGCTGCCTTCAAGCATTTGCATTTACAAACTAATGATTGATGCAGAACAGGATTGGCGGCGTGGAATCAGCCCGGACAAACTATGGCAGGAACATGCAGGTAGAAGGCAGTTCGGATTCGCTCTTGATCCACTCACAACCCCCTCCAGTACAGCCACCACAGGTTCCGCGAAATAACACCTCTTTTTTATACATCATACTCATATACATGGACACATCATCCTACTACAATGCGTGGACTTAGAAAATACTCACCAGCCGTCGCTTATCGTCGACGCCCCTTTGCCGAAAATGACAACCACACTTCGCGTTCACCTGGTTACACCAGGGGCTTCACAGTATGACAATAAAGTCCGACCACCTTTTCGGTCGCTCGGCACCCCGAACTTATAACACTATATGCATCTGCTCCGAATCATGTCCTGGGTCATTGGTTGGGCTTGCCCGGCTCCCATGTTTTGGTACCTTACGTTTCGTTCCGTCGGCTAAGGTAGTGTTGGGAGAACTACTGCGATTGTGTCCTAGTTTAGCCAGACGAGCACCTCAGTAGAGAAAGCCGAAAACCGACCGTCATGATGAAGCGAGAGCTGGTCAGCTGTTCGAGAGGTTATAAAAACCTTAAAGATTTATTCCACACAACACCATTATAAATGCTGAGTCGACGGATCGGTCTTCGATCAAAGCCAATAGAGCCCCTAGTTCGCCTTCCAACACTAGGGCTGCGCCACCATACTCAATTCCTATGGCTAAGTGAGAGTAATAAAGCCTTATAGTCCGATTGCTGGTTCATGAAATAGACACCTCCTTAAAAGGACCCAATTATGGGATAAAGAGCGTTCAGATATATCCCGAACACCCCCGCATTCTTTTTACGAGGCGAAGCGGTTTACGATCGCCAACTCTCAGGATTTGCATACAATAAACAGCCGCACAGGAAGAACATATGTTCAAACAAAACAGGCAATATATAATAAACATGCCATTATCCCATATTACAAAAAGCGGCACAAATGCCCTCAGGGAAATTTAATGTCTTTAACACACTTGTCTGCCGCAAGGCGGGCCCCTTTCATTACATTTTCATAGTAAAGCTCGGGCTTGCGGTGCTCCTTACCCTCCGGCGCCCCCCCCAGTCATCAGCTTCTCTGCGTCAAGCCTCCCCCAATGCACTTTTGCACGGGAAAATGCCATGCGCGTGCCTTCTATACAGACTGGTCGCTTGATAGCATCAAGCCGAGGACAGGCGCCCACACTCCGCTTGACGAGTCCGAAGTAACTGCTTGGAATCGGCTCTGCAGGCCATAGCCAGACAACTAAGTCCTTCATGGCTAGTTCGGCCGCCTGGTGCAGTTCGACCAGCTGTTTCAGCTGATCAATAAATGGCACCGGATAGTTCGGCGCCAGATACTGCGACCAGAAATCCCTCTCCGCAGACTTCTTCTCCTCGGTGTGGTAGAATTGGGCGGCATCTGATATGCTGCGAGGAAGATCCGCAAAATCCCTTGGGAAAATAAGAATTCAGCTTGCCGCTTAGGATTCTTCCCATTATCACATATAAAGAGCTAAGAATACAGAAGGCCTTACCAGTCGCAACTTTCCGGGCCTCCTAAATGTCCCGCGCAGCACCTCGGGCTTCTTCCCGAGCACCTTCCGCAGCCTCGAGAGCTTGGGCGAGTTCAGATTCTTTCCCTTTTATACTCTGCTCCAAGCCCTCGCTTTTCTTCACAACTTCCCGGAGCTCTCGCTCAGCTGCGATAACCCTGGCCTCGTGTTTTTCACGAAGCTCCTGTTCAGCCTCAGCCTTCTTGTTGACATCAGCCAAAGCTTTCTTTAGTGCCTCGTATTCGGCACCTGCTCCTAGAGCATACAATACAAATATTTTTCATTATGCACAACTATTCGTTCGTGCCAACTTCAAGACAAATGTTTTCAACATACCTTGCTTGCCTTTCAGATGCTTCTTTACAAGGCCGAGTTCTTCCTCGGCCCATGCAAGGCTACGCTTCAGTTCGGACACTTCCGCATTATAAGTGGCCATCCTCTTGGCAGAAGCCTGTTTTCACATAAAGGGGCATACATCATTCACACAAGCTCCTGCGAAAGCAGAAGATTTGATCCCCTGCCCAGCTCCATCTTCTCCCCGGACAGCGTATCAGGGGCTACTATTCCTATTATGACAATCCCTCAAAGGTTTCTTAGGAAACATACCTCAAAGGCCTTTATAAGACCAAAGCAGGACTCGTTCAGCCCGCTCTCGGCAGACTGAATCTTCTCAAGCACCGCGCCCATGAGAGTGTGGTGCTCATCAATGATAGATGCGTTCTTCAACGCTATCGATAGACCGCCGGGCAGCTCTGCTCGAACAGAGGATGCCGGCGGGGTAGGCAGGCCCCCCCCACCATCGAAGGTGACTGTCCGCTCGACTCTGGAACCTTAGAGGTCCCAGGGGCCTTATCCGCCCCCATGTGTCTGGCAACGGGGATATGTCCCCCTGGTCCGGGTCCTGTCGGGAGGACACCTCGGTGCCACGCCTGGACTTTGGGGAAGGGGCCCGCGGAGGCGTCTCGCTCGCCAAGGCGTTTGAGCCCAGTGAATCCTCTGACGAGGACTGTCCGGCGCGAGACCTCGCCGGGCTATGCAAAATGTGGCAACAGTTAAAGCCGATAAACCGGAAAACAATCACGGACGCGTACGTGAGTTTGGATTCTGTATACTTACGACTTCCCCAGGGGTTGCACCCTGGGATCCCACTCCGGGCTGCTGTCGGCAGCCGTGATGGATGTCTCTGGGAGGGAACCTTTCCCCCTCTTGGGCGATTTGGCCTCCAGGGACGGGGAAGCTGCACGCTTCCTCCCATCTCCAGAGTGAGGCCCGTCTTCCTCTGCTTCCTCCTCTTTGTCCTCCAAAGAAGGAGCGTCGCTTGAGTCTTCGGCTTTTGCGTCCGAAGCCTCGCGGCGACGGAGGCCACTACGGGTCTTCTTGACCTTCTTGGAAGCCTCCTTCTTTGGCACCTCGTAAGGCGCGGGGACCAGCATCTTCGACAGAAGGGGTCCGGCCGGTTCCTCCGGCAACGGGGCCGGGCAATGTATCCGCTCCACTTTCTTTATCCATCCCTGAGGTCGCGATGAAATACGATTAGGATGTCTCCCTCATGACATGCCAGCTGAAGCATGAATAGACAGAGCGTGGCTGTGACTTACCGAGCTTGGAGAATGGGATAATTGATACCCACGGTCCTCGGCGGGGCCCGGCCACGATTTGCCCGACTTGAAGAACACCTTCCAGATATCCTTGTGGGAGGAATCATAAAGCTCCTGAAGGGTTTGGTGCTAGGCTGGGTCGAACTCCCACAGAGTACAAGCTTGGCGCTGACAGGGGAGAACCAGGCGAACTAGCATCACCTGGACTACGTCGACTAGTTTGACGTCCCTATCGACCACACCCTGAATGCGCGTGTGGAGCAGTGACAGCTCATCGGACGAGGACCAGTTCGGGCCCTTCTCGGGCCAGGATGTGAGTCGCAGCGGAGCTCCGGATCTGAACTCTGGAGCTGCCGCCCACTTTTTGCTACGTGGTTCGGTGATATAGAACCACTGCTGCTGCCACTCCTTGACGGAGTCGTTGAAAGCGCCTTTCGGCCAAATGGCCTTGGGCATCTTGCTTACCATGGCGCCGCCGCACTCGGCGTGTTCGCCACTCACCACCTTGGGCTTCACATTGAAGATCTTCAGCCATAGGCCGAAGTGAGGTGGGATCCGGAGAAAAGCCTCGCACACGACGATGAATGTCGAGATATTGAGGAAGGAGTTGGGGAAAGATCATGAAAATCAATTCCGTAGTAATACATGACTCCCCGAACGAATGGGTGAAGGGGAAACCCGAGCCCACGGACGAAATGGGGAAGGAACACAACTCTCTTGTGAGATTCCGGAGTGGGACGACCTGTCCCGCCGGTGGAAGACGGTGGCCGATCTTCTGGGCTAGATACCCGGCATCCCGGAGCTTCTTGATGTCCTTCTCTTGGATAGTCGAGGCCATCCATCTGCCTCCTGCTCCGGATCCGGACATCTTTGGAAAACCTCTCTTCGATGGAGAAGAAGAGTGCTTGGGCGTTAGGGCTCGAACAAAGGGGAATGAGCTAGCGGGAGGAGAAGGCGTGGGTAAAAGAGAAAGAAACCTGACCTCTTTATAGAGGCGGTAAATGCTTTTTGCGCCTCCCCACTTGCCTGGTGGAACCCGTCTACCTCCCAGTCGCCGCGATTAGCGGCGCGGTTAGATTACCCATACCCGTATTGATGAGAATCCCGTGATAAGGGGACACGATCTCAGCTTTGACAAGATGCGTCAAAGAAACCACCTCGCAATATGTGATGTAGCTGGTTGTGGGAAAACGGTTCGAATAATGATCCGACCGTAATAACATGTCACGTCATCAAAAAAAGTTGTCAGCAGATTGCATTTGCGAAATATCATTCTCTCTAAAGCGGTGTGTAAAGATCATCTTGCAGATCCAGACACGGTCTACGTGTTTGATAATTACTTTGGAGTATTTGGAGGAGGAACCCGCCTTGCAATGCCGAAGACAATACTGCGCGCCAGACTCATCGTCATTGAAGCCTGGTTCAGGGGCTACTGAGGGAGTCCTGGATTAGGGGGTATCCGGACGGCCGGACTGTGTACAACGTCCGGACTATTGAAGCGTGAAGATACAAGACTCAAGACTTCGGCCCGTGTCCGGATGGGACTCTCCTTTGCGTGGAAGGCAAGCTTGGCGATCCGGATATTATATTTCCTTCCTTGTAACCGACTCCATGTAAACCGTAGCCCTCTCCGGTGTCTATATAAACCGGAGAGGTTGGTCCTTAGAAGGGCGATCACAATTACAACCATACCATCATAGGCTAGCTCTTAGGGTTTAGCCTCTACGATCTTGTGGTAGATCTACTCTTGTACTACCCATATCAGCAATATTATTCAAGCAGGAAGTAGGGTTTTACCTCCATCGAGAGGGCCCGAACCTGGGTAAACATCTGTGTCCCTTGCTTCTTGTTACCATCAGCCTTGACACACAGATCGGGACCCCCTACCCGAGATCCGCCGGTTTTGACCCCGACAATGGGAGCCAAGGACCAGAGGGGAAACCCTTCTCCCATCTAGTGAGGAGGTCAAGGAAGAATAAGAAGAAAAAGAAGAAGAAGGGGGCCTCTCTCCCCCTTGCTTCCGATGGCGCCGGAACGCCGCCGGGGGCCATCATCATCACCGCGATCTTCACCCACACCTCCATCATCTTCACCAACATCTCCATCACCTTCCCCCATCTATATTCAGCGGTCCACTCTCCCGCAACCCGCTGTACCCTCTACTTGAACATGGTGCTTTATGCTTATATTATTATCCAATGATGTGTTGCCATCCTATTATGTCTGAGTAGATTTTTGTTGTCCTATTGGTGGTTGATGAATTGCTATGATTGATTTAATTTGCTTATGGTTATGTTGCTGTCCTATTGTGCCCTCCGTGTCGCGCAAGCGTGAGGGATTCCCGCTGTGGGGTGTTGCAATACGTTCATGATTCTTTTATGGTGGGTTGCTTGAGTGATGTACATAAACCCGAGTAAGGGATTGTTGCGTCGGGATAAAGGGACTTGATGCTTTAATGCTATGGTTGGGTTTTACCTTAATGAATCTTTAGTAGTTGCGGACGCTTGCTAGAGTTCCAATCATAAGTGCATATGATCCAAGAAGAGAAAGTATGTTAGCTTATGCCTCTCCCACATAAAACTTGCTATCGGTCTAGTAACGTAGTCAATTACTTAGGGACACTTTCACAACTCCTACCACCACTTTTCCACACTCGCTTTATTTACTTTATTGCATCTTTATCTAAACAGCCCCTAGTTTATATTTATGTGTTCTTTATTATCTTGCAAACCTATCCTATCACACCTACAAAGTACTTCTAGTTTCATACTTGTTCTAGGTAAAGCGAACGTCAAGCATGCGTAGAGTCTTATTAGTGACCGATAGGACTTGAGAGAATATTTGTTCTACCTTTAGCTCCTCGTTGGGTTCGACACTCTTACTTATCGAAAGAGGCTACAACTATCCCGTATACTTGCGGGTTATCAAGACCTTTTTCTGGCGTCGTTGCCGGGGAGACAACCCGGAAGTTTTAGAGAGTCATTTATTTCTTTTGAGTGCTTTTATATAGTTTTAAAAAAAATAAAAATAAAGAGGGGAACCTAAAAACTTTTCAAAAAGGAAAGTGAAAGTGAGAAAGACAAGCATTGTTGAAGTGGGAGCTAGCCTTGAACTTTGTTCATGCTCACGGAAACTTTGTGAATCTTGATTACAGAAACTTTTCATCAAAAATAATTATCCCCTTGTATAATTCCTTTGTATTATAAAAATAATGTGCTAAGGTTTGCCTTTAGGATGTTTACAATGCTTGTTGGTTTGTACGGTGCAACACAGAAACTTTGGATGTAGTGCACGATTTTACATATTTAACTAGAACGTCAATTGGTTCTGATTCCTTTTGCACTGTCTTTCTATACAACTTTTTTATTTTTCCTAATTTTGGTAGAATTTTTGGGGTACCAGAAGTATGGTGGATGTTCATATTGCTACATACTGTTCTGTTTTTGACAGATTCTTTTTTTGATGCATAGTTTGCTTGTTTTGATGAATCTATCAATTTATATTAGTGGATTAAGCCATGGAAAAGTTATACTACAGTAGACACAATGCAAAAAAAAATATGAATTGGTTTGCAACAGTACTTAGAGTGGTGATTTGCTTTATTATACTAACGGATCTTACTGAGTTTTCTGTTGAAGTTTTGTGTGGATGAAGTGTCTAAACGAGGAGGTCTCGATATGAGGAAAAGGAAGAGAGGCAAGAGCTCAAGCTTGGGGATGCCTGAGGCACCCCAAGTAAATATTCAAGGAGACTCAAGCGTCTAAGCTCGGGGATGCCCTGGAAGGCATCCCCTCTTTCTTCAACAAGTATCGGTATGTTTTCGTATTCGTTTTGTTCATGTGATATGTGCAAGTCTTGGAGCGTCTTTTGCATTTAGTTTCCATTTTTCTTTCATGCACCATGCTGGTATGAGATAGTCCTTGGTTGATTTATAGAATGCTCATTGCACTTCACTTAAATATTTTGAGTATGGCTTTATAGAATGCTTCATGTGCTTCACTTATATCATTTGAAGTTTGGATTGCCTATTTCTCTTCATATAGACAATCGCCATTTGTAGAATGCTCTTTTGATTCACTTATATTTGTTAGAGCGTGGGCATATATTTTGTAGAAAGAATTAAACTCTCTTGCTTCACTTATATCTATTTAGAGAGATGACAGGAATTGGTCATTCACATGGTTAGTCATAAAATCCTACATAAACTTGTAGATCACTGAATATGATATGTTTGATTTCTTGCAATAGTTTTGCGATATAAAGGTGGTGATATTAGAGTCGTGCTAGTTGAGTAATTGTGAAATTGAGAAATACTTGTGTTGAGGTTTGCAAGTCCCGTAGCATGCACGTATGGTGAACCGTTATGTAACGAAGTTGGAGCACGAGGTGCTCTTTGATTGCTTTCCTTATGAGTGGCAGTCGGGGACGAGTGATGGTCTTTTCCTACCAATCTATCCCTCTAGGGGCATGCGTAGTAGTACTTTGCTTCGAGGGCTAAGTAGACTTTTGCAATAAGTATATGAGTTCTTTATGACTAATGTGAGTCCATGGATATACGCACACTCACCCTTCCACTTTGCTAGCCTCTATTGTGCCGCGCAACTTTCGCCGATATCATGAACCCATTATTTACCTTCCTCAAAACAGCCACCATACCTACCTATTCTGGCATTTCCATAGCCATTCCGAGATATATTTCCATGCAACTTCCATCATCATCATATACATGACTTGAGCATTCATTGTCATATTGCTTTGCATGATCGTAAGATAGCTAGCATGATGTTTTCATGGCTTGTCCGTTTTTTTGATGTCATTGCTATGCTAGATCATTGCACATCCCGGTACACCACCGAAAGCATTCATATAGAGTCATATCTTTGTTCGAGATATCGAGTTGTAATATTGAGTTGTAAGTAAATAAAAGTGTGATGATCATCATTATTAGAGCATTGCCCCAGTGAGGAAAGGATGGAGGGATGAGACTCTGGACTTTATGAAAAATAAAAGAGGCCAAAGAAGCCCAAATAAAAAGAGAGGCCAAAGAAGCCCACCAAAAAGAAAGAAAGAAATAAAAAATGAAAAAGAAAAAGAAAAAATGAGAGAAAAAGAGAGAAGGGGCAATGTTACTATCCTTTTACCACACTTGTGCTTCAGAGTAGCACCATGTTCTTCATTTAGAGAGTTTCTTGAGTTATCACTTTCATATACTAGTGGGAATTTTCATTATAGAGCTTGGCTTGTATATTCTGATGATGGGCTTCCTCAAACGCCCGAGGTCTTCATGAGCAAGCAAGTTGGATGCACACCCACTTAGTTTCCAGTTTGAGCTTTCATACACTTATAGCTCTTAGTGCATCCGTTGCATGGCAATCCCTACTCACTCACATTGATATCTATTGATGGGCATCTCCATAGCCCGTTGATACGCCTAGTTGATGTGAGACTTTCTTCTCCCTTTTTGTCCTCACAACCACCACCAAATACCACCATAATGCTATGTCCATGGCTTGCACTCATGTATTGCGTAAGAGTTGAAAAAGCTGAAGCGTGTTAAAGAGTATGAACCAATTGCTCGGCTCGTCATCGGGGTTGTGCATGATGGGAGTATTTTGTGTAATGAAGATGGAGCATAGCCAGACTATATGATTTTGTAGGGATGAGCTTTCTTTGGCTATGTTATTGCGATAAGACATAATTGCTTGGTTGGTATGCTTGAAGTATTATTATTTTTATGTCAAATGATAGACTATTGCCTTGAATCACTCGTGTCTTAATATTCATGCCATGATTAGATTACATGATGAAGATTATGCTAGGTAGCATTCCACATCAAAAATTATCTTTTTTATCATTTACCTACTCGAGGACGAGCAGGAATTAAGCTTGGGGATGCTGATACGTCTCCGTCGTATCTATAATTTTTTATTGTTCCATGCCAATATTATTCAACTTTAATATACTTTTGGCAACTTTTTATACTATTTTTTAGGACTAACATATTGATCCAGCGCCCAGTGCCAGTTCCTGTCTGTTGCATGTTTTATGTTACGCAGAAACCCCATATCAAACGAAGTCCAAATGGGATAAAAACGGACGGAGAATTATTTTGGAATATTTGTGAATTTTGGGAAGTAAAATCAACGCGAGACGGTGCCCGAGGGGGGCAGGAGATAGGGGGGCGCGCCCCAGGGAGGCAGGCGCACCCTGGACTCTCCTGGGCCCCTCGTAAGGCGGTTGACACTCTTCTTTTGCCGCAAGAAAGCTAATTTTATGAGAAAGATCTGGGCAAAAGATTCACCCCAATCGGAGTTACGGATCTCCAGATATAAAAGAAACGGTGAAGGGGCAGAATCTGAGAACGCAGAAACAGAGAGATAGATCCAATCTCGGAGGGGCTCCCGCCCCTCCCACGCCATAGGATCCAAGGACCAGAGGGGAAACCCTTCTCCCATCTAGGGAGGAGGTCAAGGAAGAAGAAGAAGAAGGGGGGCTCTCTCCCCCTTGCTTTCGGTGGCGCCGGAACACCGTCGGGGGCCATCATCATCACCGCGATCTTCACCAACACCTCCATCATCTTCACCAACATCTCCATCACCTTCCCCCATCTATATTCAGCGGTCCACTCTCCCGCAACCCGTTGTACCCTCTACTTGAACATGGTGCTTTATGCTTCATATTATTATCCAATGATGTGTTGCCATCCTATTATGTCTGAGTAGATTTTCGTTGTCCTATTGGTGATTGATGAATTGCTATGATTGATTTAATTTGCTTGTGGTTATGTTGCTGTCCTATTGTGCCCTTCGTGTCGCGCAAGCGTGAGGGATTCCCGCTGTAGGGTGTTGCAATACGTTCATGATTCTTTTATTGTGGGTTGCTTGAGTGACAGAAGCATAAACCTGAGTAAGGGGATTGTTGCGTACGGGATAAAGGGGACTTGATGCTTTAATGCTATGGTTGGGTTTTACCTTAATGAATCTTTAGTAGTTGCGGACGCTTGCTAGAGTTCCAATCATAAGTGCATATGATCCAAGAAGATACAGTATGTTAGCTTATGCCTCTCCCACATAAAACTTGCTATCGGTCTAGTAATGTAGTCAATTACTTAGGGACACTTTCACAACTCCTACCACCACTTTTCCACACTCGCTTGATTTACTTTATTGCATCTTTATCTAGACAGCCCCTAGTTTATATTTACATGTTCTTTATTATCTTGCAAACCTATCCTATCACACCTACAAAGTACTTCTAGTTTCATACTTGTTCTAGGTAAAGCGAACGTCAAGCGTGCGTAGAGTCGTATCAGTGGCCGATAGGACTTGAGAGAATATTGTTCTACCTTTAGCTCCTCATTGGGTTCGACACTCTTACTTATCGAAAGAGGCTACAACTATCCCGTATACTTGCGGGTTATCAATGCCCCGGAAGGCATCCCCTCTTTCGTCTTCGTCTATCGGTAACTTTACTTGAGGCTATATTTTTATTCACCACATGATATGTGTTTTGCTTGGAGCGTCTTGTATGATTTGAGTATTTGCTTTTTAGTTTACCACAATCATCCTTGCTGTACACACCTTTTGGGAGAGACATGCATGAATCGTGATTTATTAGAATACTATATGTGCTTCACTTATATCTTTTGAGCTAGGCAATATTGCTCTAGTACTTCACTTATATCTTCTTAGAGTACGGCAGTGGCTTTATTTTATAGAAATTTATGAACTCTCATGCTTCACTTATATTATTTTGAGAGTCTTTTAGAACAACATGGTAAATTGCTTTGGTTATAAATTTAGTTCTAATATGATAGGCATCCAAGAAGGATATAACAAAAACTTTCATATAAAGTGCATTGAATACTATGAGAAGTTAGATTCTTTATGATTGTTTTGAGATATGAAGATGGTGATATTAGAGTCATGCTAGTAGAGTAGTTGTGAATTTGAGAGATACTTGTGTTAAAGTTTGTGATTCCCGTAGCATGCACGTATGGTGAATCGTTATGTGATGAAGTCGGACCATGATTTATTTTTTGATTGTCTTCCTTATGATTGCGGTCGGGGTTTTCCTACCAATCTATCCCCCTAGGAGCATGCGCGTAGTACTTCGTTTTGATAACTAATAGATTTTTGCAATAAGTATGTGAGTTCTTTATGACTAATATTGAGTCCATGGATTATACGCACGATCACCCTTCCACCATTGCTAGCCTCTCTTGTGGCGTGCAACTCTCGACGGTACCATACACCCACCATATACATTCCTCAAAACAGCCACCATACCTGCCTATTATGGCATTTTCATAGCCATTCCGAGATATATTGCCATGCAACTTTCCACTGTTCCGTTTATTATGACACGCTTCATCATTGTCATATTGCTTTGCATGATCATGTAGTTGACATCGTATTTGTGGCAAAGCCACCTTTCATAATTCTTTCATACATGTCACTCTTGATTCATCGCACATCCCGGTACACCGCCGGAGGCATTCACCTAGAGTCATATTTTGTTCTAAGCATTGAGTTGTAATTCTTGAGTTGTAAGTAAATAAAAGTGTCATGATCTTCATTATTAGAGCATTGTCCCATGTGAGAAAAGTATGATGGAAGCTATGATTCCGCCGCAAGTCGGGATGAGACTCTGGATGAAAAATAAAAAAAGAAGAAAAAAAGAAAAGAAAAAAAAGAAAAAAGAAAGAAAAAATGAGAGAAAAAGAGAGAAGGGGCAATGTTACTATCCTTTTTCCACACTTGTGCTTCAAAGTAGCACCATGATCTTCATGATAGAGAGTCTCCTATTTTGTCACTTTCATATACTAGTGGGAATTTTTCATTATAGAACTTGGATTGTATACTCCAATGATGGGCTTCCTCAAATTGCCCTAGGTCTTTGTGAGCAAGCAAGTTGGATGCACACCCACTTAGTTTTTTTAGCTTTCATACACTTATAGCTCTAGTGCATCTGTTGCATGGCAATCCCTACTCACTCACATTGATATCTATTGATGGACATCTCCATAGCCCTTTGATACGCCTAGTTGATATGAGACTATCTTCCTCTTTTTTGTCTTCTCCACAACCACCATATTCTCTCCACCATGGTGTTATATCCATGGCTCACGCTCATGTATTGCGTGAAGATTGAAAAAGTCTCAGAACATCAAAAGTATGAAACAACTGCTTGGCTTGTCATCGGGATTGTGCATGATTTAAATATTTTGTATGATGAAGAGAGAGCATAACCAGACTATATGATTTTGTAGGGATAACTTTCTTTGGCCATGTTATTTTGAGAAAACATGATTCCCTTGTTAGTATGCTTGAAGTATTATTGTTTTTATGTCAATATTAAACTTTTTTTTTGAATCTTACGAATCTGAATATTCATGCCACAATAAAGAGAATTACATGGATTATGTTAGGTAGCATTCCACATCAAAAATTTTGTTTTTATCATTTACCTACTCGACGACTGATACGTCTCCAACGTATCTATAATTTTTTATTGTTCCATGCTATTATATTACCCGTTCTGGATGTTTATGGGCTTTACTTTACACTTTTATATCATTTTTGGGACTAACCTACTAACCGGAGGCCCAGACCGAATTGCTGTTTTTTTCCTATTTCAGTGTTTCGAAGAAAAGGAATATCAAACGGAGTCAAAACAGAATGAAACCTTTGGGAGCGATCTTTTTGGAACAAACACAATCCAGGGGACTTGGAGTGGAAGTCAAGCAACAGACGAGGCGGCCACGAGGGTGCCCGGTGCGCCCCCCACCCTCGTGGGCCCCTCGAGCATCCACCGACCTACTTCTTCCTCCTATATATACCCATGTACCCCGAAAACATCCAAGAGCACCACAAAAACCTAATTCCACCGCCGCAACCTTCTGTATCCGCAAGATCCCATCTTGGAGCCTTCGTCGACGCTCCGCCAGAGGGGGAATCGACCACGGAGGGCCTCTACATCATCTCCAAGGCCTCTCCGATGAGTTGTGAGTAGTTTACCACAGACCTTCGGGTCCATAGTTATTAGCTAGATGGCTTCTTCTCTCTCTTTGAATCTCAACACAAAGTTCTCCTCGATCTTCTTGGAGATCTATTCGATGTAACTATTTTTGTGGTGTGTTTGTCGAGATCTGATGAATTGTGGGTTTATGATCAAGTTTATCTATGAGAAATATTTGAATCTCCTCTGAATTCTTTTATGTGTGATTAAGTTATCTTTGCAAGTCTCTTCGAATTATCAGTTTGGTTTGGCCTACTAGATTGATTTTTCTTGCAATGGGAGAAGTGCTTAGCTTTGGTTTCAATCTTGCGGTGTCCTTTCCCAAAGGATGTTAGGGCAGCAAGGCACGATTGTATTGTTGCCATCAAGGATAAAAAGATGGGGGTTATATCATATTGCATGAGTTTATCCATCTACCTCATGTCATCTTTCTTAATGCGTTACTCTGTTCTTCATGAACTTAATACTCTAGATGCAGGCAGGAGTCGGTCGATGTGTGGAGTAATAGTAGTAGATGCAGAATCGTTTCGGTCTACTTGTCATGGACGTGATGCCTATATACATAATCATGCCTAGATAATCTCATAACTACGCGCTTTTCTATCAATTGCTCGACAGTAATTTGTTCACCCACCGTAATACTTATGCTATCTAGAGAGAAGCCACTAGTGAAACCTATGGCCCCGGGTCTATCTTTTATCATATAAGTTTTCCATCTACTTTTATTTGCATCTTTACTTTTCCAATCTATATCATAAAAATACCAAAAATATTTACCTTATCATATTATCTCTATCATATCTCACTTTCGCAAGTAGCCGTGAAGGGATTGACAACCCCTTTATTGTGTTGGTTGCGAGGTTCTTGTAAGTTTGTGTAGGTGCGTGGGACTTTTGAGGAGCCTCCTTAAGGGAGTCCTGGACTAGGGGGTGTCCGGATAGCCGAACTATCATCATTGGCCGGACTCCAAGACTATGAAGATACAAGATTGAAGACTTCATCCCGTGTCCGGATGGGACTTTCCTTGGCGTGGAAGGCAAGCTTGGCAATACGGATATGTAGATCTCCTACCATTGTAACTGACTCTGTGTAACCCTAGCCCTCTCCGGTGTCTATATAAACCGGAGGGCTTTAGTCCATAGGACGAACAACAATCATACCATAGGCTAGCTTCTAGGGTTTATCCTCCTTGATCTCGTGGTAGATCCACTCTTGTACTACCCATATCATCAATATCAATCAAGCAAGAGTAGGGTTTTACCTCCATCGAGAGGGCCCAACTCAGGTAAAAACATTGTGTCCCTTGTCTCCTGTTACCATCCGCCTAGACGCACGTTCGGGACCCCCTACCCGAGATCCGCCGGTTTTGACACCGACATTGGTGCTTTCATTGAGAGTTCCTCAGGTTGCCGCGATCGGAAGGATGCCTCTTCCGCCTTTAAAGATGGTACCATTGCCAAAGGAGCTTTGGCCACCAGCCAAACTATCCGGCTAGGTGGTTTTCTTATGACCGCCTGTCCGGCCGCCGCTCCGACAATGACCTCTCGGGTCATCAAAAGCGATCTTCACGTCAACTCGGAACTCGCCGAGCAGCTAGATCCGATGGATCTCCTCCAAAACGAGCTCTTGATCGCGCCGCCGCCTTTGGGAGTCGCTACAGACTACGATCAGATTGGGCTTAAAACCGATCTGAAAGAGATCAACTCTCCCCAGGCTACCCACCACGTTGCCGTGGTAGAGGAGCAGCGCGGCGGCTCTTCTTCTATATTAAAGACCAGTTATGTCCGGATTCCTGATCCCTCCATGACGTATTCCCGCGGAGGGATGGACGTCAATCAAGTACTGAACCTAAAGTTAGGCAGCGGACCGGATTCGTTGGACAACATCCAACAATCTAAGCTTCCAAATTCGGAAACTTTTCGGCCCTTGAGCCTTAGATTGGGCGGGGTTACGAATTTAATTCCAGCCACCCACCCAAACACAAGAGATCTAACTCAAATCCGGCAAGAGCCCGTTGAAACAGTACATCATTACTGGGCCAGATTCCTCCTGGTTATGGATAGGATAAAGGACTGTCGTGAGGAAAGCGCAATCTCAATTTTTTGCAACAATTGCACGGATAAGGGAATCATGAACGCCATAAGTCATTGTGAAATTACACGCTTCGCCGACCTGGCGTCTATGTACGAAAGTACTGTGCAATGGAGAGTGCTTGGAAAACCGAAACCAAGTTTTGGGACAATCCGGCTCCAAACACAACCCTAGTCCGAAACAAAAGGGTGCATCATGCTCAAGCACCTGGGACAAAAACCAAAAAGCAAAAAACCCCTAAAGGGCACGGAACCGTACTGGAGGGATTTCTCAGCGGACCCTGTAAAATCCATAGTACAGAGGGCGCCACTCCAACACATAGCCTTCGAGCATGTTGGATACTACGGCAGGTGGCCAAAAGTGGCGAAGAGCTTCTAGCCCCAGAGAACCAGCCCAACAGTACCAGTACGGTATTAATAGTCTTCGAGACTTTCGCATCAAATAATATGCGGAAACGAACACTCCGCAGCCTCGCCGAAGTCTACCAAGTAGCAACAATAAATCCATGGAGCGACACGGCTATCACCTTCAATGCCAGCGACGAACCTAAATTCCGAACAGCCCGAGCACCAGCCGCATTGGTCCTCAGTCCAATAGTGGACGGCTTTCGTCTTACTAAGGTACTCATGGATGGCGGCAACGGATTAAACCTCATCTACGAGGAAACCCTTCGAAAAATGGAAATAGACTGGAGCCGCATTGAGCGAAGCAGCACAACCTTTAGAGGAATAATCCCTAGTCGGGAAGCACGCTGCATAGGAAAAATTACACCGATGTGGTGTTGCTCACGGACAATTACATGTCCAAGAGATCACGCCCAAGTGGCCCGCTCAAGAGCGGATATCACGCTTTATTAGGGCGAGAGGCATTTACAATTTTTCAAGCTATACCCCATTACGGGTACATGAAGCTTAAAATGCCCGGGCCCAATGGAATCATCACTCTTGTTAGTGATCCGGACATAGCACTCTGCGCTGAAAATAAGACAGCCGCACTAGCCCTAGAGGCATTATCCAAGCCCTAGCGGCAGAGGAACTCACCGGTCTTTGCGCTCCACGGTGAACAGGACGATGTGATACTCGATAAGAGATCCAAGTCCACCTCTTTTAAACCAGCGGACGAAATAGTCAAATTCCAAGTCCATCCAACGGACCCCACAAAGACGGCCTCCATTGGGGCACAATTAAACCCTGATGTAGATGCCGCACTACGAGAATTCCTTCGGGAAAATTGGGACATCTTTGCTGTCACCCTTCGGATATGCCAGAATCCCACGCAGTTGGCGTAACACGCCTAAACATCCTAAAGGATTCAAGCCACCAAACAGGCTCTTGGCGATTTTCGAACCCAAAAGACTGGCAATGGGAGAGGAGCTAGCCAAACTATTAGAAGCCAGATTCATTAGAGACATAAAACATCCGGACTGGCTAGCAAACCTGGTGATGGTACCAAAAAAGGACAAATCCTGGCGCCTGTGTGTCGATTTTAAAGACCTTAACAAGGCTTGTCCAAAGGATCCTTTCCCCCTTCCCCGCATCGATCAAATCATCGATGCTACCGCAGGGCACGATTCATTGTGCTTCCTCGACGCATACTCCGGATACCATCAAATCAAGATGGCGAGATCGACCAAGCCGCAACGGCATTCATTACTCCATACGGACCATTCGCTTCAACACAATGCCCTTCGCTCAAAAACGCCAAGCAACATATCGCAAGCATGATTCGTACATGTCCGCAACCCAGATCGGCAAAACTGTGGAGGCATACGAGACGATGTGGTCGTCAAGACCAAACACGCCGAAACTCTAGTAGACGATTTGAGGCTCACATTCGACAACCTCCGAGCATATGACATTAAGCTCAACTCAAAAATGCGTTTTGCGCATCACCGGAAAACTCTTGGGCTTCATTGTATTCGGTAGAGGAATTGAAGCAAACCCAGCCAAGATCCGAGCTCTGTCACAGTTGGATATCCCAAAAGACCTCAAACAAATACAAAAATAGACTGGATGCGTGGCGGCTCTAAGCCGCTTCATCTCCCGCTTGGGAGAAAAGGCATTGCCCCTTTATCGCCTCCTCCGGCGCACCAAACACTTCGAATGGACGGATGCTACCACGGCCGGACTCGAAGAAATAAAGGCCATATTGACAAAAAATCCGGTCCTGGCCGCGCCCAACTTGGGCGAACCAATGTTATTATATATCGCGGCAACACATCAAGTTGTAAGCGCGCTGCTCGTCGTTGAACGAGAAACAGAAGGACACAAATTCCCTCTTCAAAAACCAGTGTACTACGATCCACCGCCTTAACTCCATGCAAGTCCCGTATCCACATTATCAAAAGATAGCGTACGCGGTGTTCATGGCATCCCGGAAGCTGCGACACTACTTTCAAGAGTGTTCGATAACAATGGCCTCCGAAGTACCTCTCAACGACATTATAAACAACCGCGACGCGACGGGCAGGATTGCAAAATGGGCCATTGAGCTACTACCATTCGACATAACCTACAAACCACGGCGAGCTATAAAGTCGCAAGTTTTGGCCGACTTCATCGCTGAATGGACCGAAGCCAAACTCCCTAAAGAGTACGGCGCATACTCCAATTGGATCATGCATTTCGACGGCTCCAAAATGTTGGCCGGCTTGGGGGCTGGCGTCGTCTTGACGTCCCCAACCGGAGACACAGTCCAATACGTACTTCAGATAATGTACACGGACTCCAACAATGCAGCCGAATACGAGGCCCTTCTACATGGTCTCCGGATGGCAATCTCCATGGGCATTCAATGCCTAGAGGTCCGCAGGGATTCAAACCTCGCAATATCCCAAGTAAATGGAGACTTTGACGCCACGGATCCGAAAATGGCAGCCTACCGTAACGCCGTCTTAAAAATGTCAGCTCGGTTCGAAGGACTCAAATTCCACCATGTAGCCCGGGATAATAACCAGGCGGCTGACGTGTTGGCACGCATCGGCGCAAAGCGCGACGCCGTCCCTCCAAACATCTTCCTGGAGCGGCTCTTTAAGCCATCCTTATTATGGGAAGAGGAGTCCGGAAATAACAACCCGGAACCAACCGCACCGCCCAACACCGAACATTCTGACACAATCGGTGGCTCAGCCAACGAAATAACACCTTCAGCCCACGAAATAATGGCAGTCATTGCCCCGTGGACGGAACCATTCCTAGCCTACTTAATAAGGCATGAACTTCTCGAAGACCAAAACGAGGCCCGCTGCATAATACGGCGATCCAAAGCCTACAAGGTCCATGAGGGAGAGCTTTATAAGAAAAGCACAACCGGAGTCCTTCAATGGTGCATCTCCGAAGAGGAAGGGCGAAATCTTCTGGCTGAAATTCATGCCGGACTCGGCGGGCACCATGCCGCAGCCCGGGCCCTAGTAGGCAAGGCCTTCCGTACAGGATTTTATTGGTGACGGCCCGGCAGATGCTCAGACTTAGTCCAACGATGCGTCGGTTGCCGCCTCTTTGCTAATCAAAGCCACATGCCACCCACCGCCTCAAAACTATACCCATCACCGCCATTCGCGGTCCGGGGCTTGACATGGTCGGACCCCTTAAAGGGGAACCCACAAGCAAAAATACCTATTGGTCATGGTGGACAAATTCACCAAATGGATAGAGGCCAAGCCAGTTAAAACGGCCGAATCCGGACGTGTGATAGACTTCATATCTGGGGTAGTACACCGTTATGGCGTCCCCCATAGCATCATCACTGATAACGACACGAACTTCACGGCCGACGAGGTTAAACTCTGGTGCAAAAATATGGGCATCAAGCTCGACTACGCTTCAGTCTATCACCCTCAAACCAACGGTCAAGTCGAACGAGCAAATGGTCTAATCATGAGCGGCATCAAACCCAGGGTAGTGCGGTCCCTCACGAAATCTAACACGCACTGGGTAGAGGAGCTCGACTCCGTACTCTGGGGGCTGCGGACCACGCCAAACCATACTACCGGATTCACACCATTTTTTATGGTATACGGTGCAGAGGCAGTTTTGCCCTGCGATATAATTCATGACTCACCTCGCGTGCGCATGTACAAAGAAAGAGAAGCCGAGTTGGATCGGCAGGACAGTTTGGACGCCTTAGAAGAGGAGCGCGACGTGGGAAAAGCTCGTTCCGCATTCTATCAACAGCAGGCTCGAAGATATCAAAGCAGAGAAGTACGGGCCAAAACTTACAATGCTGGCGAACTAGTTCTACGCCCGCCGGACAAGAAAAAGGACAAACTCGAGCCGAAATGGGAAGGTCCCTTCATCATCGACCAAGTCCTGACCGGTGGAGCATACCATCTACGAAACGCATCGGACAACCGACTCGAGCCGAACCCATAGAACGCAGCCCGTCTCCGAAGATTCTACGCCTAGCACCGGACTCAGAGTTCGTCTCCTTCCCCCGTCCACATTTTATACTTTAGCTGTCTTTTGTTTCTCTCTTTCTTCCTCATTTTTTTAAAGCCTTTGAGGGCTGATCTGCGCATTGACCGCACACACTTGAGGTGCTGCTCGCACTCATTATACCTGGGGGCTTCTTTAACAGAAGCTTATTTATACGGGCTTCATGCCCAACACATGTGTCACACTTCCGCACGTACCTTTTATTCACCATTATATGCATCGATATGACTTAAGTTTTGGCCAAGCTGGGTTGCCTGGCTCCTGTGCTTACCCCTACGTTCCCGATTGTTCGGCTAGGAGGTAAAGGGAGCACCTCTGTGATTGTTACTGCCGGGTCAGCCGGATGTGTACCTCAGACTGGGTGAAGCCGAAAGCTAGCGTTATTAAGGGAATATTCGGTCGGTGACTTGAAAGATGATTTCTTACTTATTTATTTATCTGCCCCCAGATGCTTTTCTGCTCTTTTCGCAGTCTGGAAATGCACTTTAGGGCATGCCTCCTAGGGAAAGGAACCCCTAACGGAACTATTCTCCCTGGAAGATGTTTCTTACTAACCATGTAATATAACATAACTAGTTGGGCACTTGTCTGATAAAGCACTAATGACCCCTACGCCTGGTCTCCATGCATGCCCCGGTTTTTACATAACCGTGAGGGTATTCGCACACACTCCGGACTTTAGGGTCCCGAGGTTGAAGCGAAAAGGTCCGCAAAGACAAACGATCTACAATCCGGCTAGAAGGCATTTTACATGTCATTTTAAATTACATCATCAAATTGACCGATTGTACTACTCTTCAATCCCATCTAACAGGCTGTCTAGCTTATAGTCCCATTGGGAATACTTAGCGGCCAACTCTACTTGGCCGTACATTAAGCTCACAGGGATCTCCTTCCCATCGGGTCCCACAGGTCCGACCTCGGCCATGTGGTTTGGATTAGCCTTCGTGTACCGCGTCTTCACCATGGCCCAGGCCTCCCGTGCGCCTTGACGACAGGTCGATATCTTCCATAGATGGAAGCACTGCCGTGCTCCCTGAAGCTTCTCCGCAAGCCCTCCAAGACCCTCGGGTAGGGAGACGGACGACCATAAAGCCTGGGCGACGCCGCTCACCACCTGCCGAACACGTTCGTGCAGTTGCAGTAGCTCGGGAAGCAGATCACCCGTTGAACCGGGCATTTCCTCCGCAGGACGACCTGTGAGCACACCTACAGACACATTTCTGTCAATCGACTCCCTCGCCGAACTCTTCTTTTCAAAAGAGTTTGCTCAAGCACTTACTGTAAATGCCGCGACGAAGCCGCTGATTCTCCTTCACGGAGCCAGACAGCTGGGACCGAACACCTTTTAGTTCTTCGCCCAGCTGGGTGTTGGCATCTTGGAGTTTGTTCCTCTCCTGCTGCACCTTCATAAGCACCCTCTCACCGGCCTTCAGCTGGCGCAGTAGTTGTTGCTTGTCCGGATCAAGTCCGGCACTATCTGCAATATTATTGTCAGACTTATACGCACGCCGCACTTCATAAACTACTTATCTTTTCGAAGTATGTATTACCAGAGGGGGTCTCTGTGGCTCCCCCTGCGGCGGCTAGTGCAGCCTCAAGTTGGGCCTTGCACCCTTGAAGCTCCTGGGACAGGCGAGCATTCTTCTCCGTAAGATCCTGCATGACAAATGATCCTTAAATCAGTTGTTCTAACTATTTTAAGTCTCGGGGGCTACTGGCATATATAACTATTAAAATTCCTCACCCGTATGTCTTTCACATACTGCTCCGTGGCTTTGGTTAGACCATCTCGAGGGCACGGAGGTGCGCGTCTCCCACGTTAAAGGCATTCAATGCCTCCAGGGAGAAACACGCGTCACGAAGAACTGTCCGGCGGCGCCTATGATTCATGGCGCTCTCCACCTCAGATCTGGTGGCGGACAGCCTGTCGGCATCCTCCATTGGAGGAGCATCCGGCTCACGCCTTATGTTCGCCTCCCCCTCCGGACCAGGCGTTGGAGCCTGGCTGGCGGAGGCTTGATTGGCAACCTCTCCGGACACAGTCCGACGAGCGCTCTTTCTCCTGGAAAAATCATGAGCGTTAATACACCTCCTAGGAATCTTTCCTTTAAACACGGTGGTGCGCCATACGTTGCGGCGACGTTTTGATTCGCGCCGCACTCCTCTTCCGCCTGCTGGGCCGAACTGACCCTTGTTGGTCAGCCGCCGCGGGTTCGGCTTCCCGCCCTGAAGGCACCTCCTGCGGAGCATCGTTGGTATACGGTTGTCAGAAATAAGAATGGATGAGTAATGATGCCCGGACTCTAGTCACTATTACCTGGGAAGCCGGAGATAAACCGGGGTAGTCGGCCGTAATGGCGACCAAAGCATTGTCCATGCTAAGTTGGTGGAACACCCCGTCGATCAGCTCCACCTTTATGTCCGGATCCTCGTCGGAGGCCGGATCAAGAGATCGTCCCGGATCCTCGGGCTGTGGAGCCAGGCTGTGTATGCCCTCTACGTCCCGGCGCAGCTCCTGCGTCGAAATAACGAAGTGAGACACTTAACTTTGGGAATATGGATCGGATAAATAAACGACCGCTTACCCAGCTCCGAGGGTTATTCATGGAGAATCCATTCAATGGACTCGCGCGGAGGAAGTCCTCTTTCTCCCCCTTGTACAAGCCGGACAGGATCTTCACCAGATCGGCAACCGATCCCGGCCCCTTGCGGCCATGACGGTGGCGCCATCCTCCCGCTGAAATCCCACATGGGTGGCCCCTATATTGGGCGGCTGCACCCTCGCATGATGCACGTGGCCATGACTCCAATCATGGTCAATCCGAATGAGCCAAGAACCTTATCCGCCCATCGATATTGGACGCCCTATCATTCTCCGCTGAGGGCTCCATGGGCGCCAAAGACAGGCGTTTCTTGAGGAGCGTTGCTGAACTCCGGAGGCCGATCCGAACTGGGTCCGGCGGTGGGCGTCTTCCATATAAAACCATTCCAAGGCCGTCTTGAGACACCTTCTTGGGTTCCGGATAGATATCCGTCCCGGCGATGCGCCATATTTCGGCTCCGCCCACTTGATATATCGACCCCTCGTGAGAGCAGGGTACGAGGCAAAACAATCTCTTCCACAGCGCAAAATGGGCCTCGATGCCCAGGAACAGCTCGCAAAGGGCTACAAAGCCCGCGATGTGCAAGATGGAGGCAGGTGTAAGGTGGTGAAGCTGGAGTCCATAGAACTCCAGGAGCCCCCGGAGAAACGGATGTATGGGAAACCCGAGTCCCCATATTAGGTAAGGGACGAAGCATACCCGCTCTCCTTTGGAGGGATTGGGGACGCTCTCCGCCTGCTTCCCACCCTTGTAGGTGGCCAGTCCGGCTCGAACCGAAACCATGAAGGCTGGGGGAAGGTATCCCTTTGCTTGGAGCGTCACTAGCTCGCTATGCGGGACTGAACATCTCCTCCAATCTCTGGGCTGAGGGCTGGGAGCGCGAGAGGAGGAGCCGCATCGACTGTCCATGATGGAGTGGATTTTTGTCAGAGGCGCTTCGATGAATACTCGCGGAAGGAGGATGGTGTGATTCGGATCTGGATCCTCGCCTCTCTTATAGGCAGCTTATTCGCGCAGCTAGGGGCTAAACCGTAAAAATACCCTGGCTTTTCGCATTCATACGACACATGGAAGAGGGCCATTATTGGACGTGGAAGCCAAGGAGCGCAACATTTATAAGGAAGCCGGACACTATTCGGCAAGCACATGGAATTCGGAGGAGAACCCGCCTTGCAACGCCGAAGACAATGTACGCGCCGGACTCATCGTCATTGAAGCCTGGTTCGGGGGCTACTGAGGGAGTCCTGGACTAGGGGGTGTCCGGATAGCCGAACTATCATCATTGGCCGGACTCCAAGACTATGAAGATACAAGATTGAAGACTTCGTCCCGTGTCCGAATGGGACTTTCCTTGGCGTGGAAGGCAAGCTTGGCAATACGGATATGTAGATCTCCTACCATTGTAACCGACTCTGTGTAACCCTAGCCCTCTCCGGTGTCTATATAAACCAGAGGGTTTTAGTCCATAGGACGAACAACAATCATACCATAGGCTAGCTTCTAGGGTTTAGCCTCCTTGATCTCGTGGTAGATCCACTCTTGTACTACCCATATCATCAATATCAATCAAGCAGGAGTAGGGTTTTACCTCCATCGAGAGGGCCCAAACCTGGGTAAAAACATCGTGTCCCTTGTCTCCTGTTACCATCCGCCTAGACGCACAGTTCGGGACCCCCTACCGGAGATCCGCCGGTTTTGACACCGACACTCCTACTGGATTGATACCTTGGTTCTCAAAAACTGAGGGAAATACTTACGCTACTTTGCTACATCACCCTTTCCTCTTCAAGGGAAAAACCAACGCAAGCTCAAGACGTAGCAAGAAGGATTTCTGGCGCCGTTGCCGGGGAAGTCTTTGCTCAAGTCAAGACATACCAAGTACCAATCACAAACTCATCTCCCTCGCATTACATTATTCGCCATTTGCCTCTTGTTTTCCTCTCCCCCACTTCACCTTTGACTTTTCTTTCGCCCCTCTTCCGTTCGATCTTGTGTCTCCATGTGCCTTATTTTTGCTTGCAGCTTTGCTTGCTAAAAGTTTATGGATCCTCATCCACTTGCTAATCTTTTCAAGAGATCCAATTATGATGAACCAATTGCTAGTGAGTTGAGTGCACTAGATTATCTTTATGAGGTTTTGCTTGAAATTTGTGAATCTGAAAATTGTGATTAAGAAATTTATGAAGAGATTCAGGATAGCTCCTTGAATAAAAAGCATGATTGCAATGATTTTACTACAAATTCTATTGATGTCAATTGTGCTAATAATATGCAAAACCCTAAGCTTGGGGATGCTAGTTTTGCTATGTTTACTACTTGTTGCAATGATCATGATTGGAGTGATGATGTTCCTTATGATCTTGAAAATTTATTTAAGCCCCATGATGAATATGAGATTGATAATAGTGTTTGCAATATTATTGAAAGTGGGTTTGGAAGAGTGTCAACTTTAGAACCCACATATTTGGAGAATTTTCAATCTTATGAAATTTTTGATAAAAGTGGGTTTGGAGAGGTCATGACTTTAGTTAATGTTAATCCCACTATTTTGGAAGAGTGTCAACTTCGCATGCAAGTGGATCGTGTTGAAAATATTTATGTGATAGCTATTTTGTTGAATTTGCTTATGATCCCACATGTAACTATTATGAGAGAGGAAAATATGGGTGTAGAAATTTTCATGTTATTAAATTACCTCTCGTTATGTTGAGATTGCTATTGTTTCTTTCCGCTTTCTTGCATATGCTAGTTTTTGCTTGCTATGATAATTTGTTTGCCTATAAGATTCCTATGCATAGGAAGTATGTTATACTTAAGTGTGTTTGTCACATGTTTTATGATGCTCTCTTTGTGCTTCAATTCTTGTCTTTCATGTGAGCATCATTGAAATTATCAATGCCTAGCTAGGGGCGTTAAACGATAGCGCTTGTTGGGAGGCAACCCAATTTTATTTTTGTTTCTTAATTTTTGCTTCTGTTTAGTAGTAAGTATTTCATCTAGCTTCTGTTTAGATGTGTTTTCATGTTTTAATTAGTGTTTGTGCCAAGTAGAACCTATAGGATAACCTACGGTGATAGTTAATTTGATTCTGTTGAAAAACATAAACTTTTGCGCGCACAAAAATAATTTTAGTAATTTACAGAAACGTGCTTTTGCATTGATTCCTTTTGATGTAGATCAATAGACAAATTTCCCAGGACTTCCTATTTTTTTAGGATTTTTAGAGTTCCATAAGTATTCGAAAGTTACAGATTGCTACAGACTGTTCTGTTTTTGACAGATTCTGTTTTTCGTGTGTTGTTTGCTTATTTTGATGCATCTATGGCTAGTATCGGTGGGTATGAACCATAAAGAAGTTGGAATACAGTAGGTTTAACACCAATACAAATAAAGAATGATTTCATTACAGTACCTTATGTGGTGCTTTTTCTTTCTTGCACTAACGGAGCTTATGAGATTTCCTGTTGAGTTTTGTGTTGTGAAGTTTTCAAGTTTTGGGTAAGGATTTGATGGACTATGGAATAAGGATTGACAAGAGACTAAGCTTGGTGATGCCCATGGCACCCCAATATATTCAAGGATAACAAAAAGCCTAAGCTTGGGGATGCCTCGGAAGGCATCCCCTCTTTCGTCTTCGTCTATCGGTAACTTTACTTGGAGCTATATTTTTATTCGCCACATGATATGTGTTTTGCTTGGAGCATCTTGTATGATATTAGTCTTTGCTTTTTAGTTTACCACAATCATTCTTGCTGTACACACCTTTTGGGAGAAACCCACTTGATTTGGAATTTATTAGAATACTCTATGTGCTTCACTTATACCTTTTGAGCTAGATAGTTTTTGCTCTAGCGCTTCACTTATACTTTTTAGAGCATGGCGGTGGTTTAATTTTGTAGAAATTATTGATCTCTCATGCTTCACTTATATTATTTTGAGAGTCTTTTAGAACAACATGGTATTTGCTATGGTTATAAAATTGGTCCTAGAATGATGGGCATCCAAGTTGGGTATAATAAAAACTATCATAGGAAGTGAATTGGATGCTATGATCAATTTGATACTTAATAATTGTTTTGAGATATGGAGATGGTGATATTAAAGTCATGCTAGTTGGGTGATTGTGAATTTAAAGAATACTTGTGTTGAAGTTGGCAAGGCTCGTAGCATGCACGCATGGTAAAAGTTGTGTAACAATTTTATTGCATGGGGTGCACTTTTGGTTGCCTTACCTTGAGTGGAGGTCGGGGGTGCGTGATGGTTAACTCCTACCCCCCCTAGGAGCATGCGTAGTAGTACTTTGCTTTGAGGGCTAATAAAACTTTTGCAATAAGTATATGAGTTCTTTATGACTAATGTGAGTCCATGTATTATACACACTTTTACCTTTCCATCATTGCTAGCCTCTTCGGTACCGTGCATTGCCCTTTCTCACCTTGAGAGTTGGTGCAAACTTCGCCGGTGAATCCAAACTCCATGATACAATACGCTCTATCACACATAAACCTCATTATATCTTCCTCAAAACAGCCACCATACCTACCTATTATGGCATTTTCATAGCCATTCTGAGATAATATTGCCATGCAACTTTCCACCGTTCCGTTCATCATGACATGCATCATCATTGTCATATTGTCTTGCATGATCATGTAGTTGACATCGTATTTGTGGCAAAGCCACCATGCATAATTTTTCATACATGTCACTCTTGATTCATTGCCCATGCCGGTACACCGCCGGAGGCATTCATATAGAGTCATATCTTATTCTAGTTTTGAGTTGTAATTCATGAGTTGTAAATAAATAGTGTGATGATCATCATTATTAGAGCATTGTCCCTTATAAAAAAAGGCCAAAAAAAGAAAGGCCAAAGGAAAAAAAAAAGAAGAGAAAAAAGAAAGGCCAAAAAAGGCCCCAAAAAAGAAGAAAAAAAGAAGAAAAAGAAAATAAAAAAAGGGATCCTTTTCCACACTTGTGCTTCAAAGTAGCACCATGTTCTTCATATAGAGAGTCTCATATGTTGTCACTTTCATATACTAGTGGGAATTTTTCATTATAGAACTTGGCTTGTATATTCCTACGATGGCTTCCTCAAAATGCCCTAGGTCTTCGTGAGCAAGCAAGTTGGATGCACACCCACTTAGTTTATTTTGTTGAGATTTCATACATTTATAGCTCTAGTGCATCCGTTGCATGGCAATCCCTACTCCTCATGTTGACATCAATTGATGTGCATCTTCATAGCCCGTTGATTATCCTCGTCAATGTGAGACTTTCTCTTTTTTTGTCTTCTCCACACAACCTTCATCATCATATTCTATTCCACCCATAGTGATATATCCATGGCTCACACTCATATATTACGTGAGAGTTGAAAAGCTGAAGCGTGTTAAAAAGTATGAACCAATTGCTTGGCTGAAACCAGGGTTGTTCTTGATGAGAGTATTTTGTGTGATGAAAATGAAACATAGCCTAACTATATGATTTTGTAGGGATGAACCTTCTAATGCCATGATATTTTGAGAAGACATGATTGCTTAGTTAGTATGCTTGAAGTACTACTGTGTCTTATGTCAATATGAACTTTTATTTTGAATCATTTGGATCTGAACATTCATGCCACAATAAAGAAAATTACATTGAGAATTATGCTAGGTAGCATTCCACACCAAAAATTCTATTTTTATCATTTACCTACTCGAGGACGAGAAGGAATTAAGCTTGGGGATGCTTGATGTGTCTCCAACGTATCTATAATTTTTGATTGTTCCATGCTATTATATTACCCGTTTTGGATGTTTATGGGCTTTACTTTACACTTTTATATTTTTGGGACTAACCTACTAACCGGAGGCCCGGCCCGAATTGCTGTTTTTTTGCCCATTTCAGTGTTTCGAAGAAAAGGAATATCAAATGGAGTCCAAACGGAATGAAACCTTCGGGAGCGATTGATACGTCTCCATCGTATCTATAATTTTTTATTGTTCCATGCCAATATTCTTAAACTTTCATATACTTTTGGCAACTTTTTATACTATTTTTGGGACTAACATATTGATCCAGTGCCCAGTGCCAGTTCCTGTCTGTTGCATGTTTTATAATTCGCAGAAACCCAATATCAAACGGAATCCAAACGGGATAAAAACGGACGGAGAATTATTTTGGAATATTTGGGATTTTCCGGAGGAAGAATCAACGCGAAACGGTGTCCGGGGTGGCCACGAGACAGGGGGATGCGCCCTACCCCCTAGGCGCGCCCTGGACTCTCGTGGGCCACCCGTAAGGCGGTTGATGCTCTTCTTTTGCCGCAAGAAAGCTAATTTTACGAGAAAAATCTGGGCGAAAGATTCACCCCAATCGGAGTTACGGATCTCCAGATATAAAGGAAACGGTGAAGGGGTAGAATCTGAGAACGCAGAAACAGAGAGATATATCCAATATCGGAGGGGATCTCGCCCCTCCCACGCCATGGGAGCCAAGGACCAGAGGGGAAACCCTTCTCCCATCTAGGGACGAGGTCAAGGAAGAAGAAGAAGAAGGGGGCCTCTCTCCCCCTTGCTTCCGGTGGCGCCGGAGCGCTGCCGGGGGCCATCATCATCACCGCGATCTTCACCAACACCTCCGCCATCTTCACCAACATCTCCATCACCTTCCCCCTTCTATCTACAGCGGTCCACTCTCCCGCAACCCGCTGTACCCTCTACTTGAACACGGTGCTTTATGCTTCATATTATTATCCAATGATGTGTTGCCATCTTATGATGTCTGAGTAGATTTTCGTTGTCCTATTGGTGGTTGATGAATTGCTATGATTGATTTAATTTGATTGTGGTTATGTTGCTGTCCTATTGTGCCCTCCATGTCACGCAAGCGTGAGGGATTCCCGCTGTAGGGTGTTGCAATACGTTCATGATTCTTTTATGGTGGGTTGCTTGAGTGATAGAAGCATAAACCCGAGTAAGAGGATTGTTGCGTACGGGGTAAAGGGGACTTCATGCTTTAATGCTATGGTTCGGTTTTACCTTAATGAATCTTTAGTAGTTGCGGACGCTTGCTAGAGTTCCAATAATAAGTGCATATGATCCAAGAAGAGAAAGTATGTTAGCTTATGCCTCTCCCACATAAAACTTGCTACCGGTCTAGTAAAGTAGTTAATTGCTTAGGGACACTTTCACAACTCCTACCACCACTTTTCCACACTCGCTTTATTTACTTTATTGCATCTTTATCTAAACATCCCCTAGTTTATTTTTACGCGTTATTTATTATCTTACAAACCTATCCTATCACACCTACAAAGTACTTCTAGTTTCATACTTGTTCTAGGTAAAGTGAACGTCAAGCATGTGTAGAGTCGTATCAGTGTCTGATAGGACTTGAGAGAGTATTTGTTCTACCTTTAGCTCCTCATTGGTTTCGACACTCTTACTTATCGAAAAAGGCTACAACTATCCCGTATACTTGCGGGTCATCAGCGATCTTTTTGGAACAAACGCAATCCAGGGGACTTGGAGTGGAAGTCAAGCAACAGACGAGGCGGACACGAGGGTGCCCGGTGTACCCCCAGGGGTGGGCGCGCCCCCCACCCTTGTGGCCCCTCGAGCATCCACCGACCTACTTCTTCCTCCTATATATACCCACGTACCCCGAAAACATCCAGGAGCACCACGAAAACCTAATTCCGCCGCCGCAACCTTCTGTATCCGCGAGATACCATCTTGGAGCCTTCGTCAGTGCTCCGTCGGAGGGGGAATCGACCATGGAGGGCCTTTACATCATCTCCAAGGCCTCTCCGATGAGTTGTGAGTAGTTTACCACAAACCTCCGGGTCCATAGTTATTAGCTAGATGGCTTCTTCTCTCTCTTTGAATCTCAATACAAGTTCTCCTCGATCTTCTTGGAGATCTATTCGATGTAACTCTTTTTGCAGTGTGTTTGTCAAGATCCGATGAATTGTGGGTTTGTGATCAAGTTTATCTATGAGAAATATTTGAATCTCCTCTGAATTCTTTTATGTGTGATTAAGTTATCTTTGCAAGTCTTTTCGAATTATCAGTTTGGTTTAGCCTACTAGATTAATTTTTCTTGCAATGGAAGAAGTGCTTAGCTTTGGGTTCAATCTTGCGGTGTCCTTTCCCAGTGACAGCAGGGGCAGCAAGGCACGTATTGTATTGTTGCCATCGAGGATAAAAAGATGGGGTTTATATCATATTGCATGTGTTTATCCATCTACATCATGTCATCTTTCTTAATGCGTTACTCTATTCTTCATGAACTTAATACTCTAGATGCAGGCAGGAGTCGGTCGATGTGTGGAGTAATAGTAGTAGATGTAGAATCATTTCGGTCTACTTGTCACGGACGTGATGCCTATATACATGATCATCCCTAGATAATCACATAACTATGCGCTTTTCTATCAATTTCTTGACAGTAATTTGTTCACCCACCGTAATACCTATGTTATCTTGAGAGAAGCCACTAGTGAAACATATGGCCCCTGGGTCTATCTTTTATCATATAAGTTTTCCATCTACTTTTATTTGCATCTTTACTTTTCCAATCTATATCATAAAAATACCAAAAATATCTATTTTATCATATTATCTCTATCAGATCTCACTTTCGCAAGTGGCCGTGAAGGGATTGACAACCCATTTATTGCGTTGGTTGCGAGGTTCTTGTTTGTTTGTGTAGGTGTGTGAGACTTTTAAGGAGCCTCCTACTGGATTGATACCTTGGTTCTCAAAAACTGAGGGAAATACTTACGCTACTTTGCTGCATCACCCTTTCCTCTTCAAGGGAAAAATCAATGCAAGCTCAAGACGTAGCAAGGACGAGTAGGAATTAAGCTTGGGGATGCTGGATACATCTCCAACGTATCTATAATTTTTTATTGTTCCATGCTATTATATTATCTGTTTTGAATGTTTAATATGCATTTGTATGCTATATTATTTTTGGGACTAATCTATTAACCGAGATCCCAGTGTTTCCTGGGTTTTTTTTCCTGTTTTAGAGTTTCGCGGAAAAGGAATACCAAACGGAGTCCAAACGGAATGAAACTTTCGCGATGATCTTTCTTGGGCCAGAAGCAAACCATGAGACTTGGAGTTAAGTCGGAGACGCAACGAGGCGGCCACGAGGGTGTAGGGCGCGCCCCTACCTTGTGGGCCCTTCATGGGTCTCCTGACCTAGTTCCTTCGCCTATATATACTCTTATACCCAAAAACATCAAGGGGAGCCACGAAAATACTTTTCCACCGCCGCAACCTTTTGTACCAGTGAGATCCCATCTAGGGGCCTTTTCTGGCATCCTGCTGGAGGGGGATTCGATCACAGAGGGCTTCTACATCAACACCATTACCCTTCCGATGAAGGTGAGTAGTTTACCACAGACCTACGGGTCCATAGCTAGTAGCTAGATGGCTTCTTCTTTCTCTTTGATTCTCAATACCATGTTCTCCTCGATGTTCTTGGAGATCTATTTGATATAGTACTCTTTTGCGGTGTGTTTGCCGAGATCCGATGAATTGTGGATTTATGATCAGATTATCTATGAATATTGTTTGGTTCTTCTCTGAATTCTTATATGCATGATTTGATATCTTTGCAAGTCTCTTCGAATTATCGGTTTAGTTTGGCCTACTAGATTGGTTTTTCTTGCAACGGGAGAAGTGTTTAGCTTTGGGTCAATCTTGCGGTGTCCTTCCCAGTGACAGTTGGGGCAGCAAGGCACGTATTGTATTGTTGCCATCGAGAATAAAAAGATGGGGTTTTCATCATATTGCTTGAGTTAATTCCTCTATATCATGTCATCTTACTTAATGCATTACTCCGTTCTTTACGAACTTAATACTCTATATGCATGCTGGATAGCGGTCGACATGTGGAGTAATAGTAATAGATGCAAAATCATTTCGGTCTACTTGACACGGACGTGATGCCTATATTCATGATCATTGCCTTAGATATCGTCATAATCATGCGCTCTTCTATCAATTGCTCGACAGTAATTTGTTCACCCACCGTAATATTTGCTATCTTGAGAGAAGCCACTAGTAAAACCTATGGCCCCCGAGTCTATTTTACATCATATTAATTTTCGATCTACTATTTTGCAATCTTTTACTTTCCGATCTATAAACCAAAAATACCAAAAATATTTACTTTATCGTTTATCTATCTCTATCAAATCTCACGTTTGCAAATAACCGTGAAGGGATTGACAACCCCTTACCACGTTGGGTGCAAGTTTGTTGATTGTTTGTGCAGATATTCAGTGACTTGTGCGTAGTCTCCTACTGGATTGATACCTTGGTTCTCAAACTGAGGAAAATACTTACTCTACTTTGCTGCATCATCCTTTCCTCTTCAAGGGAAAAACCAACGCAAACTCAAGAGGTAGCAGTCATGGGTGTAAGAGTCCGACGTGTCTCGTGTCCGGACTCCTCCCCCTCCCCCCTCCCCCCCCCGGTTTGCAAAAAAAATTGGTCCAAATGCCTGAGGGACCGATATAGTACCGCATTGGATGGTACGTATGCGGGCGCTTTGAGGGTCTGCGCTGGAGATGCCCTTACGGGAAGGTTTTTACAGGAACGGTTGGATTTTCTCTTAATAAGTATAAGGTGATATTTATTGCAACATGTATAAGTTGCATTTGGTGTACACATTGTGAATTAAATGATGTTTTTTAGAGAAATTTGTTTTTAGAGGAAAATATGACGGCGTTTCAAAATCTAAGTTTATTGTTCCATGACAACACATGTACATTCAACTAGTATATCTAAATTGAATCTCAACATAACATAGGCCATGTATGTTTGCCTTTTCACTTTGTGAAAAAGCCAAAAAAAACTCTTAAATATGTGTTTTTTATTCGCCTTTTGACTTGTACCATCATATAACAATATTGATGCATAAGCCAAAGGTCGAGGCAAAAAAAATCTATTCAGAAGCCTTTGTGGGTTTTTGCCAAAGTGAAAAAGTTACAAAAGCAAAGGGCCAAACAAATAGAACCATAGTCTACTAAGGGCTTGTACAATGCAAGGTGCTTAGGAGAGATGCTTGAAGAAATAAACCAGACTTTTCTTAAGCACCGGTGCTTATTTGTACAGGGTAGACGCTTAACTAGGCATCTACCCTATAGAAATACGCACTGGTGCTTCAGAAAATTCAGTTTATTTTTCTAAGCACCTCCCTAAGCATCTAGCATTGTACAAGGCCTAAGTCCTATAAAACTATAGTAACTCGCAAATAAACCTAAGAATATCACCTTAGATGGAGCACCGTTTGATCACCACCTCACGTGCTAAGAGTCTGACGTGTCTCGTATCCGGACTCCCGCAACCCTCCCCCCTCCCCCCATCCGGTTTGGTTCCGGTTTGCGGGAAAACGTGGTCCGGACGCCTGTCGGATCGATACAGAACTGTGTTGGATGGGACATATGTGGGCGCTTTGAGGGTCCGCGTTGGAGATGCCCTTACGGGAAGGTCTTTTACATGAACGGTTTGATTTTCCCTTGGTAAGTACAAGGCGATATTTATTGCAACATGTATAAGTTGCATTTGGTGTACACATTGTGAATTATAATGATGTTTTTAAAGTAATTTGTTTTAAGAGGAAAAATATAACAATGTTTCAATATCTAAGTTTATTGTTCGATGACAACACATGTACATTCAACTAGTATATCTAAGTTGAATCTCAACATAGACCCTATTTGTTTGGACTTTTGCTTTAGCAGTTTTTTCACTTTGATAACAATATTGATTCATAAGCCAAAAGCCGAGGCAAATAAATCCTATTTAGGAACCTTTGTGTTTTTCTTGTCAAAGTATAAACAAAAGACCAAACAAACACGATCATAGTCCCGTATGTCCTATAAGGCTATAGTAACTCACAAATAAACCTAAGAGTGATTTAAAAAAAAAACCTAAGAGTGGACCTGTTAGGTTGCATTATCACCTTAAATAGTGCACCGTTTGATCACCATCCACATCAAGCGGTAAAGATCATAATTTTAAATAGCGTGCTAAGCCTCTTAGCGGCGGACCTCTTCTAAATGCTATAGCGTGCTATAGCGGAGCTATAGCGCGCTATTTAAAATGTTTGTTTATGTGTTTGGATGAAAACCCCTTAACGCAAGACCTCTTATAAACGCTATAGCGAAGCACCGGTAGCATTTTTTCAAAACCGCAAAACACTAGTAGCCTTTTTTCGCTTGAAGAAGGGGAACGCGTTGTAGTGGCGGTAGAGTGGGTCTAGCCGTCCGCTGCCCGTGCGACGGTAGAGCTCCAACTTGCTGCCGCTCTGTAGGTCATACCGCCACAGCCTTCCCCATTTCACTACGAAAATGAGCTCGCTGCACGCGCCGGCGAAGTCCACCGGCGTCTCCAAGCCGCACAGCATTACGATGTGGGATGCCCACAGGTCCTCCACGGCTCCACCGTCGCCTCGTGCACGCGGCGCCAGGCCGACGCCGCGTCCATCAGCCACACGCCATGCACGCCCTCGGCCCTCCACGTTGTCGTCGTGGGGTCGTACCGACATTCTCCTGTCGCGGATGTCAAATGCGCACAGGCGGAGCTTGCCGCCTACCGAGCCCAGCGACCAGTCCATGCGGCCCTTTGGCATCCTCCGCCAGCCGCGGCTCGCGCAGCACCGAGGCGCGGCACCGGGCGGCGTCGTAGCGGAGAATGTGGCCCACATGCCGGCCGTCCCGCCAGCGCTGGCTCAGCCAATAGAAGCACGTGCCGACGTGGATGCCGGGGGACACGGCCGGCAGGCAGCGGGCGGCGCTAGGCGCGGCGAGCTCCGTGGTGTCCCACCAGCCGGTCGCAGACAAGAAGGAATCCACCAGCATGCGTCGGCGCCTGCGCCGGACGAGGAGGACGACGGTGAGCGCGAGCCGCCCGGCGGCCGCGGCGAGAGGTGGCGGCCGAGGAACGTCGCCTGGGAGAGCACGGCGCGCCACTGCCGGCAGACGGCGGCCAGGCGGTAGGCGTCCTTGGAGGGCAGGCAGGACATGATCTCGGAGACGATGCCGTCGTCCAGGTGCGGCAATGCTGCGCCGGCGGCCGCCATGGCGTGGTGGGTTGCTTGATTCCGGTGGCGTTTGTAATCGGGCGGCCAACGCGTTTGTACTCGGGCCTTTAAATCGATCTTGCGCGTTTATTTCGGTATCGAACACGGACGCTGCAAGTTCGATGGCTTGACGCCGACGTTTATCGGTGTATCACACCTCTTTTTTCAGTTCAAAAAAAGAAAGTACAGACTTCTTCCTGAACGTGTTTGTCTTTTGATAAAACCGAACGTTCTTGTCACTTTGCTCTGCATACATTCTTCCAGAAAATTTCATGCAGGATGACTCGTTCATTCCTTCATAGATCATCAGTCGATTCAGTCGTTCATAGCATCATCGTCGGTGCGTTACAGTGTCCATAGCTAGCCCTGGTCATCTCCATCAGATTAGTGGTAGTTCAAAACCATATTACAGGAGGGAGTATTGGGATAGCCAGGCCCTACGGCACGTACTACTCGTACCTGGCATGGCATGGCACCGCCAACGACTAGCAACCACTCTCGTTGCCATCTAGTCTGACCAAAAAAACGTTGGCGAGCCCGAGGTTCATCCGGCCGATCACTTGCGAGGCCTCCCTCGCTTCCCGCTCTTCTTTCCACCTCGTCCCGAGCTTCCGGCTTCCGGAGGAGCACCGCCAGGGCTCCCCTTCTTGGGCCGGCCTCTGCCCCTACCGGACGGCATTGGCTCCGGAGTCGCCGTCTTGGCTCCCCTGCCTCTGCCCCTTCTGGTAGACTGCTCGCGGCCATGACTGCCACACTCTGCCTCCTCTTCTGGTTCTGCATGTTCCAAGGCTTTCTTGCGCTTGTTGGGCCGTGAATTCTTGGTGTGAGATGCCGCCTTGGTGACCTGCTCCGCCTCTGATGTCTCTTCTTCTGCAGTGAAACGGTTCATAATTGGATGGACGAAAATATTTAGGAAGATGTAAGATAAACAGAGCCCACTATATATTCAGTGCAACAAAGGGTGATGTTGTCGAACATCGCACCGCTGCAATGGACCTTGACTACTTTCTTCACACTAATGGGGTCTCTGTTTTCTGGTCTGATAGTGAATAGCATGAGATCTGTGATCAGTTGGCCAAACCTTGGTAGAAAGGGACTGACCAGCAACAAGGACAAGTGACATGTTATTCGAGTGAGAGAATAAGATCCAGAATTTCGTGCATCGTAACTGCTGGTGCTTGACATAGTGCCAACATAAGAAGGGAATTTTAAAACAAAAATGCAGCAAGCGATTGACCAATTGTTGAGCTGAAAGCATTTTTATCAACAGTACATGAATCTGTGGTGGTCACTGCTGCCTAGATAAAATTCCATTCTGAACAGGCCAAACCCAATAATGACCAACAACCTACTCAATATTTTTCTAAGCTAAGCTTGGGCCAGCTTGAACTAGAGTTGAAAAGTGTGGCACAAGGGGAGTAATGGGCATGGTATCCTGTGCATCATGTAGATCATATTTAAATAATTTAGGGGACGTCATTGAGATGTAACAGCAGAATTTGCAATTCATGCTTTCCTAGATTTCTACAATGATCCCCCCTGGTGTTGTTTTAAGTTCTCAACCATTACAAGTGGAGTAGGCAAGACACATAAGGCCACAATCATAACAGTTCCAAACTCTACATACTAAAACTATGTACAATAAATGTTGACAAGATATCTAATTAATTTTATCGGACGAGAGAGTATACAAAAAAGAAATACAAGGGAGGAACTAAGTCAGCAAGGCCACATAGTAGACCATATACTAGTAAAAAGTCCCCACCAATGCTACGAGTACACAAACCCAAGTATTAACATGTTTTAATGGATTTAGCACTTACCAGGCTGTTTTAAGTGGCACAGTCAACTAAGATGCCATTTCATAGACTGGATATTGCAGAGACTACAACACATTTGCAAATCGCTAAATTTCAACCAGAAATTGACGTGCAGTGACGTCGTTAAATTGCTGCCCTATGTATATGTGATGGCATGGTTGTACACTGGAGGTGCAGGAATATATGTGCTAACACACATTTGCTGATTTACAAATGCACTTGCTAACTTATACTGTAATTGTTGGTTCTCGGTACTACACTATACATCAGTTTCAAGTTTTGATCTTTCTTATTACTTGCTTCCTTTTGCACTTTATAAAACTTCTAAATTTCATGTTGAATCTCCATGTTAGGATTTCACTACCATCCTTCTAGCATATAATGTTCATGTTTGCTTTGTATTTAACTGTTTAATCTCATATTACAAGATTCGAGATACATGCATCATATGTATGTTTTGATGACGTCTGAATATAAATATACAAATTGAGAACTTATATAGGAAAACTGGCTACAAGGATGATTACTGTACAATCGACACAAGGAGAGAACTTAGATAGGAAGCCTGGCAAGTACCTGTTTCATCGACTGCGGGATGTTGGCTCGTATTTGTATTTGGTTTTCCTTTCCCATTGCGGCACGGAGGAAAGTAGAGCTCTTTCGTGTTCTCTAAAAAAACCAAGTAACAGTTACATAGTTTCAATATACTGGATATACTGGGCAAGGATAATAACTTCTTTTGCAACAGACCAAGCAAAACTAGAATGATTTGCCCATGAAATTTCAAAAAAGTTTGCAGACAAATTGTAGTTTAATACTATGCCATCATAAAAATGGATAAGAGAAATGCACACCTTGAAAGATAGCATCAGCATCACCATCAAAAGTATCCAGCTGAGACAAAAGTAATAATACATATATTAGACCGTGGTAATGGAAGGAGATATAACAACACATTGATATTACGGGGTAATACTTAACTTAACTAGTCTCTTCAGTTCTCTCTAAAAAAACCAGTCTCTTCAATCAAGTCCTCTAATATTCCCGTAAAAAGAAGGTACTGAGTAAACTAGTCACATTCCTAATCTTGGGTGTTGAAGCATGTTATTGTCAATCTAAGCACTAGAAGACGTGACAACTGATAACCGAAGAAAAGAGGGAGGCGGGTATATGAGTAAATGGTGCTTTCCAAATTGACAAAGAATTTCCCTAAAAACGTCTGTGGATCAATAATTCCAAGAGATTTTTTCTTTCATGTAACCTCCTAAAAGTTAATTCTCGTCATTAGCATGTCTCATTGATCACCTAGCTCTGTCACTAATATTAATATGCTTTGACTCAGTTGTTTAGGAGATGTTTCATGCATGTTAACAGACATAAGTCACTAGTCACTACATGACCCAAAGTCATGCTGCTGATTTATTCAACTCGTTTCTTTTGTTTAGCTTTAGCATCACAAATAATTATAATAAATTGCATTAAATTTTAGTCTATCCATAACTTGAAGCAAGTAAACAGCTCGTGCATGAAAGCCCATTTAATTACCTGCTCAAGCTTACCACCAACATTTGCCCTGTCAACAACGATCAGAGACATCCCAACTCCACAACCAACACTGCAGAAGTATTCTGAGCTTAGTATTGAATAATAGTATGAAGAGAGGATGCGACTATACTCACATGCTGATTTCATGCAATTACCTTGTAACATGCATTCCTTCAAGAATGTCAACCTTCTTAGGATTTGCAGATGATCTGTTACATCATATAATGCACAACACTAGCTGGTAAGAGAAGTTTAATGGCCGAAATCTTGAAGGTTGCAAGACTTGTATTTCACATAGTATTAGCATTTTAAATAGATTTACTTTTGTGTTAGGCCATAACCAAGCTCCCCATATTCAGAATGACCCCAACTTATGCAAGAATCATCTGCACCAACAGTGTGGTGCATGTTACCAGAAGCCATGCAGCGGATGTTCCAACCGCTGAAACAAACAAATCATCTATTAAAAAGATAAGTGAGGATAATACTATTTCAACAGGAAGCTGATTATGAGAATAGCTAAACAGCAGAGTGTAGCCATCGAGGTCACTGTTCATCACTATGGTATTTCATAGTTTGCAAGGAACCTTAAATCCATGACTGGCTTTGGATACATCCACTCATCGCCTTTACTCTTCACCTTTCCCCACATATACAGCTGCCCGCGATCTAAAAACAAAACCGAATGACCAACGATTAATTAAAATATAGCAGTTATGAATATTCCAAACTGTTTCAACATTCCTGAGCGGTGCACTATGTTTGTGGCCTCGTTCTTAATAGAAATGGGGCTTTGGGGGAGATAATATTGCAGCTGTGCAACACAATCAACAGAACACGAATCTGATTGACAAAGTGCAAGGTATAGCAACAATACTATTTCCATTCGCAAATTTTCTTTTTATTATTTTCTTCCAATCATATGCGATACGAGATCTAACATGCAGATGAAAAATAGGATGATTCAATAATCATGTCATATGCCTCTTCTGTAATGCAACTAAACCCAAACATCATAAATAGACGAAAGAAAATAAAGAATGCATTCTTCTTCCTTAGTTTAGATAATTGTTTGCCCAGAGTGATATATGTCCATCGCTAAAACAGGACAATTTGACTTGATGCTCATGACATCAAGTGACCAGATATTTTCATGAATAGTCTTGCTCTACAAATTGCTGAGTGCAATAAAAGAACCTGCTAAGGTATTTGATTGCACATCTGAAAACACATATCACTGCCTCTTCAGCCGCATCTGGACCCTCTGTTTATAGCACCTCACTTAATGATAAAAAAAGAACTCCTGCATAGTCCATCCATTCTCGTCTACATGGTGTCCTTGTTTTTTGTGATTTAACCTTGACCATCAATTAGACCAATATAATACGCCATAAAATTTTACTATTTAATTTTTTTCAGTAATGGTACAAATTTTCGTGGCCCATAATCTATGTTTCATTGGTCAAAATATTGGTAAAAGTCAAATATTGAAACACATGGGCACCACGTAAATTGGGACGGAGTGAGTAGGAAATAATGTATGGCGGTATAACAGGAAAATGAAAGAGATAGTGAACAACTGAACACTCATAGGATTTTTTTCCTTCAATTGAAATAGTTCAAGAGCAATATTATCAGAAAGTACCTTTTAGCTCAATTTTCCAAGTAGTAACGCGCACAAGAGAATACACTTAAAAGGAAGCAACGTTTAACAACTTCTAGCCACATGCATCATGCAATGCAAACACAGAAAAACTGCCAACACATGATAAAATAATGTTTGGCAGGTGCAGGCTTGATAGGTTTGCGTATGCAACAGGCTAGGTTCCATTGCTAACTCAATCGTGTCATCTCACTTGGATGTTGGATGTTTGAATTGTATAATCAGCTCACTAAGACATGCAACACAAACATAACTAAATACCAGCTTAAGATACAAGGTAAACTAATCACAAGAGCTGTTTGATCCATATGTGATCCGGCCAAAGTGTATTCTCAAGAGTGCATTTTCCTATTATAGTTTTCCATATAGCCCAAGCAATAAAATCATGCAGTAATTTTATTCCAGAGTAGCATGATAAAATAGCATGTGCATCAGACATATATGCATCATACCACCAGCAGTGCAGGCAGAACTTGTAGAACCAGCTGAGATAATATCATTGGGACCCACGATATTGTTCTTTTGAAATATTTCAACAAGGCGTGGTTGCCACTCATCCTTCTGTTCATTGTGGCCCAACCTACGCAATAAGAAAGTGGACAGGTGAACAACATAGGATATATCATGAATACGATGAGAGACATGGCAAGAATGAGTTACCTTCCATATCCACCAAAACCCCAGCTGGTAAAACAAACAAAAAAGGAACTATGTGAGAGAACATAAATATGGGACCTGAAGGAATCACATTTATGTATACAGAAAGGGACTTGATACAACATGTATAGAGATACTAGTGGTCATAACTATCTGGATTGTAACAGTGTCAAACTAATGGTTGAGAAGGAACATACGTGTAAACAAAGCCACTTGAATCAGCTGCAACTGCACATCCAAGCATAGCAAAGGTGTTAAAGTGTTGATCCTGAAGATTCAAATTAACAAGAGAAAGAAAAAGAAAGAACCTGTATGATTTGTTCCACATGCAACTTTGACAACAGTGTTCCCAGATAATGCAGCTATTGCTCTCGGATGGGGCTGGGGTTCATACACTAGACTAACCGATGAAACTTTGGCATTATACTGTAATATCATAAATCAAGTCACAATTATTGATGATTGCAAAGTCAGCAGGTGCAATATGTTACAGAGTAGCAATCAACCTCATTGTTGCTTCCATGACCAAGTTGGCCGTACTGCGGAAGACCTGCTGTCCTAAATAGCACAGAAGAATAAAATACTGCTTCAAAAATTGACGCGCAAGAACAATATCACTAACTAAAGCCAAAGCAGATACTAATCAAAAGATGTTATCATGAAAAGATGATCAAAGTCTTTTTCTTATTCTGAAAGATGAAAGGGGTTGTTAATCTTTAAGTTTCATAGTTTCAGCAAGGCCATACAGTATTGAAGAGCCCTCGACTGATGACAGCCAGACAGTAAAGTCAGCACCACAAACAGCATTAGTCACTTCAGTAACAAGGCAGGGGACTGGCGACACCACAGTTCCTGCAGCAAATTTAGAACAATACGGAGTCAGGTACAACTCAAAAACAACAGCGGGGTAAGAACCAAACAGGAAAATGAGCTGCCCACATGGTCATATTTCCAAAAGAAAAAATGTCAGAACTACCCCATCGTCCTGAACTATGATAAGTTCTGTATGCTCAAGTATATGGTTTCGACGTTTCAATGTCACCCAAAAAGGTAGAAATGTAAACCAATCATTATAACATGGGTACCAGAAAAAATTGAAATGTCTGCCACATATTAAAAAAGATTCTAAAAATAGGTGACACAAGAACACACAAGAACACAGATTATAGTACTAATGTCTCATCAAGCAACCCACTGGAAATGTAAAAAACTTTTAGTATGCTCCAAGCAGATGTTTCCACAATTTCCCCAAGCACAAAGTGAGTTTTCCAGACAAGAGTTGCATTTGGTGCACTTCTAGTTGTGTCATATATCATAAAGATAAAGAAAGGGTATCAACCACTCTTCAGTGAACCGGTCCCCAGTTGTCCATGTTTGTTGTCACCAAATGCAAAGGACTTCCCTTCGTCAGTTACGACCACTGTATGTTTTCTTCCAACACCAGCTGCAATTATGTTATATCTGCAGAATTGACAACTGCTAATTAGCATCTAGAAACATGTCGAGAAAACATATAACACCGTTGGGTTATGTAGTCCAACTATATTTGATGGTATATGAATTCATGGATTCAACAATACCATACACACCTGTTTAAAAAATTAAAATGAAGGGCAATGCAGACAATTATCTTACTTTGATAGTTCAGAAACAACAGTTGGCAGGTTACGCAAGAGAGTGTCCCCATGCCCCAGCTGCCCATTCTGCTAGAAATAAAAGTGTTAAGCAAGAAACCGAATAAAAATTAGGCATCGACTCATATTTATACCTCATTTCGACCCCATGAGAAGCAACGGCCGTCAGCACTCAGAGCAACACAATGGCAAGCCGCTGGCAAGCAAAATACAGGAATGCATTAGCAAAATCGCCATGGCCATAAATCGATTCTACTAGTACTTGACGTCATTCCACAAATTGTATGACCATCCACCAATCCAGGCATTTCCGCGCACAAACTGGGCGAGTACATTAGATGAAGAAATACAGTGGAGGAAATTAAGGAGTTCATCTCGGACGCGGAGGAGGGGAGGAAGGAACTCACCGCAGCCGGAGGCGACGAAGCGGATGTCCACGCCCACGAGAGGGCGCAGCCGCGTCGGGGACACCAGGTTGCCTCTGCCCTCATGCCCTCCCTTCACCTTCCGGCCCATGATGTCGAAGCGCACCGTGCCGCAGTACAGCAGCTCCCTGCCAGCAGCCTCTGCCGCCTTCTCCTCGCCTTCCGCGGCGGACCCGGCGGCGCTGGCCGGCATTCTCGCGGCGATTCCGACCGGAAACCCTAGCTTCGGTGGGGCGGAGGCGGAGAACTGTGGAAAGCAAGTGGAGAAAGGGTTTGAAACAGAGTGCGGTTCTGTAGAACGGAACTTTTCGCGGGGGCGTTCTCTGTCTGCCGGCTGCCCTGCCTCAACGGTTGTCTTCTCAAATCTACTACTCCCTCGTTCGAAATTACTTGTCACAAAAATGCATGTATCTACAACTAAAATACATCTAAATACATTCATTTCTTCGACGAGTAATTTCGAACAGAGTGAGTACCTCCGTTCCTAAATATAAGTCTTTGTAGGATTCCATTAGGTGGACTACATGAATCTAAACTTAAAACACATCTATATACATCCGTATGTGGTTTATAGCGGAATCTTTACAAAGACTTGCATTTAGGAACGGAGGGAGTATATGTTTTGTAAAGGTTTATTTTCTAACTTTTCACGCGAGCACGTTGTGTTGGACTAAAGAAAAGTCGAAAAGACTCGCTCACGCTGCTCCCACAGGGGCGGCGGCGGGAACCCTAGCCACCGCCGCCCCGGACTCCTCTACCTACTGATCTCCTCGCCATCACCCCCGGCTCCCGCAAAGTTCGTCCGACGGACAGTGATGGCGGGTTCACCTCTTTCCTCCGCGGGAATGCCTCTAGAGCATGGACCATCCTTGGACGCATTGGCGGAGCTTAAGTGTAACTCACGGGGACACCCCCCTCCCCACAAGTTTTCCACATTTGTGAAGAAAATTTATCAGAGAAAATATAGATTAGAGATACTACTGTGTTTTGCCTCGCAATGGGCGGCGCGGGGGATGGCGGAGCTAGCACTGGGGCTGCTAGTGCAGCGTGGTGGCCGACTGCAGCAGTAGATCTTTGTTGGTAGCTGTTAGGGCACTGGGTTGCGATGTGCGCGGCTCGGCACGACAGGTGTGGGTGGAAGGAGATGCGGTGGGCTCGATCTGGCGCGAGAGCTGCTAGTGGCACGGTGGTGTGAGGGCAATGACGCAGCGGCTTTGGTAGAGCTGGATGTGCGTGATGGTTGCGAGTTGGTATGGCAGCTACCTTGGCTAGAGCTCGACGGCGACGACATGCGGCTTCTCTCTCCCAAGTGATGGCCTAAGGTGGCAACTTTGCTCCCCTTCCCAATTTTCTATGCTCGAAGACTTGACGAACATGGGTAGGAAGAAATCAGTGCCCTGTTATGGCTATGTGCAACAACAATGCCCATGGGCGTCATCTCCTCCTGGAGGTGTTGTCACGGCCTTGTCCATGATCAGGCAGCGGGGGAAACCCTAGGCTCGGTTTGCCGGGCCAGGCAGCGACGGCGCCACAGTGTCGTCACCTCCTTGGAGGTGCTGCTTAGGTGCTCGAGGTGTCTTTCAGAGGAGTAGTTGGTGTGGTTTGTCTCGTTTGCCTTGGCGTCAAGGGCTTGTTGCGCCATGTTGTCATGTGTTGGTTGTTGTTGTGGGCAGGGGCATCAGGGGCACTATGCACTCCATCATCGACTCCTCATTTGCAATGTCTCCTCGAGTCAGGCTAGCTCATGTTGTCCACTTGTCGATCTCCTAGGCTCTAAGAGTGGGTGGTGTGTTGATATAGTTTGTTTTGGAGTTCTTATCGTGCTCTGAGGTGTTCGGATACGGTTGTGGCGCGACCTATGTGCTTTGTGTTCTACCTCTTCATCATAAATAGCTTGAGTTTGGGCAAGGCAAGTAGTGTGTCAGTGCTTTCATGGTGGGTGTGGTTCTCTTGGTGTAGCATTCTGCTGAAATGCGTCGTATTGGCCATTTTGGCTCCTTCTTCTATGAATATATGATAGGCATGTTTGTGTGTATTCTAGAACAAAAAATTAGCCTCCTCTTTGTGGTGATAAGTGTTACAATCATCATAGAGTTTTTGGTGTTTTTTTCACGACCATGATATTGTGATGACCTTTTCTTAGGTAAGTCACCTTAGCGAACTATAATTGCCTACAGGATATCATCCGAGCGACGCCATGATCCGGGAATGTTGCCTCAAAAACCCACACCTAGTGAATACTCGGAAATTGCCATGCTAAAACAGATACCTCCAGAGTTAATGCAACTAGCAACATTTTACTTCTCATCAACAACAAAGGAGTGAAGCTATGGGAATTTTTGCAATAGAGGTTGATCACACCATTTATCAAGCCAGAGCAAAGTACCTTCCCCATTTCCTAATTGGCATTCCACATTCTGCTTGTAAAGTGGTAGCAATATCAAATGATACCTCCACCAACTAGGCCCTCCAGATTTGAACACAAGAGGATGGTTAGAGTAATATTTATCCCATAACAGATTTACCTATGGAAGAGGCTCCTTGTTAAGAAATTTTTGAATGTTCTTCATCACTAGAGAAAAGAGAAAAGCACAACTATACTTCACAAAAAAAGTGAAAAGCACAATCATGCTTTTGGGTTTCCTTTTTTCCGGTTTGGGTGTTTTCCTAGGTTTTGGTCTTTTTTGTTTTTTTGTCGGTTTTCGTTTTTTGCCTTTGATTTGTTAATTCTAGTTTTTTATATTCAATTTTTTCATGAATCATTTTTGTCGGAACCTATTGACATGGAAACTAGTATCAGAGATCTCGACGCGAAAATCCAACGATGAAAATAGTTCATGATTTGGACGCATGGTTCAAGAGATAAAATGTTATAAAAAATGAATCTACGAAAAAAGAAAAACTCACATGTTACGACAAAATGGCGCACATGTAGTGTACCATTTGTCAGCACCAGAGAAGGTGGAAAGTGATCTTTGCAAGGGGTACCCCTTAACTAGTGATTTCGTTGTTTAGTCCCTGAACCCTTTTTGGGCCTCCCACATAAATGGTCTCACTCGGGCTAACTAGACAGGTTCCAGGCCATGTTGTGCGCCTAGTTGTGTAGCCTCCATCACATATATTCTCATTTTTGGACTCCACCGGCCACCTCAAGCCTTGCCACCATCCCGCCACTCAGGGCCATCAGCTGCGCCCCCCATGATCACCGACAAGCTCACCACGACCGCCCCCACCCCACCCCACTGCGCCGAGCTCGATTAGGAGCCATACGACACACACGTGACGACCGCGACCCCCACCGAGTCACCTGAGCTATCAGCGCTTAGGCGCGAGAGCACTGCCAGACTAGGCAGTACCCTGGCTCCCTTTCCATCCATTGCACCATCCCGACCGCCTTTCCTCAGCCTTTGGCGAGCTTCTCAACTCTGGTGACCTCCACCGGCCGAAATCGAGGTTGGTGCCCTAGCCACTTTCGGATCCGCATCCATGCCTCCCCACCGTCGGATCTCCATGTTTCACTTTCTTTTGAAAATTCATACAGCCAATTTGAGGTCTGCTGTAAAAGCAGAAGATTTTTGGCTACCGAACTCTCGACACCTAAAATTGTTTTTAGGTATCCAAATTTTAGGTTATAGCTATTAGAGATGCTTTAATGTTGGATTCTATAAATGCATCTACCGCCCCCCCACCCTTGTGGTTTTGGAGTATTGGCGACAAATGGGTTAATGGACTAATCTATTTGTGAGTGTACAAAGGAGAATAGTCCCTGAATATTTGATTTAACCGTTAAAGACGACCACTAAAAATGTATGTTTTACATTGAAAAAATCGGTGCACCCTTTGAAAAAATTGCCTCAAGAACTAGAGCATGAAGACTTTGTCTTTTTATAGTTTCTTTCTTCTTATTTGAGTCACAGGGAACACCGTATGGTTAAAGGGGGTCTAGGTGATACATAGATGTATTTCTGAAGTGATGCTCAACCTATCTATTTCTTTAAGTGAAGACTTTGGAAATCTCTTGTAGTGCAGTCGAGTTCTTCAGCGTCAGAGACGATGTTCTTCAGGACGCTGATAAATTTGGTCTGACTGAAGAGTTAGGAAATTGCAAGTGCAATTCTCCTACCGTGAGGAATTTGAAAGCCGACCGTTGCTGAGATAGTTTTAGATGTCGAGTGAATCCTTATCTTGACAACGATCACATCCAAAGGGCTTATTGGTCATTTCACCATGGGGTGCCCCCAGGCTATAAATAGTCGTCCCGACCACCATTTGTTGATTGATGCTCTGAGTTATTACATGAAAAGTATCATCTAAAGCAACCTCCCACAGAAGGATCTGAGAGAACCGCAAGTGAGCGAAAACCCAAAACCCAAGCCAAAGTGATGAGCTCAATGAAGAATGTGTTTTGACTTGTTACCTTTGAAGACTGTGATCTTTTACAAAGTTAGTCATCATGTTCTGGGCATCCAAGAAGAAATTGTGGAGTGCCATAGCACGAGTGCGTGAAGGTTTCGGTAGTCTACCTTGAAGACTTATCATGAGTGATTGGGCAGGTTATAAGTGATCTTATCTCAAGGAGAATAAGGTGAAGACTAAGTATCTTCTGAGTTTAATTTCAAGCCTCTACATTCAGACGTAGAGTTGTCACAACAACTGGAGCCAGTCGAACAAATCCATTGTCTTCATCGAGCAATCAGGTTTCAATCTCTTCACCCATTTACTTTCTGTAATCCCGTATTGAAGACTTTGTCTCTCTTTGTCAGAAGACTTCCATATTTCGTCAGTCCTAGGTATGCTCTATTTTGTCTTCAGTCTAGTACTTAAGTGCGTTTGTACTGCTATCTTTTATGCATGCTTACTTCTGTTCTGATGACTTTGTCCTCTCATTTACTTGCATGCATAGCGTAGAGTTACTTCTGTCTTGTATTTCTTCGTACCATGTTGCTTCCCCTTCTTCGAAGAATTTGGTTCTTTCAAAGAATTTGTTAAAATCTCCCATTCACCCTTCTCTGCTGGATAACTTGCACTTTCAGATTCTAAGAAGATATGTGGTTTGGACCTTTCCCTCTATCTGTTTAGTGCTATGATGTGTTGCATATGTAGGGTACATAGCAAGACCATCAAATATATTTTGGGATGGTTTCGGTGTTTATTATTTTTTGAGGAATTGGTAGTTATGTTGTCTATATATTAAGGAGAAAAACAAATATAAAGTGCACAATTACAAAGCTGGGTTGATATTGATGCCCCACATTGTTTTACAAGAATAGAACTAGTCTGGCTCCGGATCAGGGGAGTTTTCGTCGTCAAAAAGCCAGCGAACAGAGAGTGCAGGCTGGAGAATGTCAGCTCTTTATATGTAGAGGTTGACTCATGTCTTTATCTAGGAAAAGGTTAAACTGGATGATTTCTCCCAGGCGTCAACCGCCCCGCGAGTCGTCCGATCCAGCTGGATCGTGCAGCGCTCGTCTCTCCCTGGCGTGTCCCACGCGTGACACATCTATCATGGGACCCACCCACCGCCCCATCCACCTTATTTGTTCTCTCTAGGTCGTCGTCTTCCTTCGATTCCCCTTTCCCCCTTTCCATCCACCCATCGCTGCAAGACGCGATGCTACTGCAAGACAAGGTGCCGACCACCACTCCTAGGCACTGATGTGCATATACGGGGTCGTTTGCTGCTGCAAGATTCACCGTCGCAACTGCTTGCTGCGTTGCAGCATCCCCGTCGCCGCCGTGCTGCGTCGCAGTATCCACCGTCGCTGCTGCGTGCTTTGCACAACCCCGTCGTTGTCGCACTGCGTTGCAGTGAAGCATGGCCAGCACCATGGGATGCTGCGGTGGAGCTTCGACGGGGCAGCCGGTGCTGCGATGGAGCACTGTCACGCGGTGGTGGGGCTACAGTGAAGCTTCGCTGGTGGGTGTCGAGGTCCTGCGAATCTGGGATGGAGCATGGTTGTCGGTGTGAAAACCGGCGGATCTCGGGTAAGGGGTCCCGAACTGTGCGTCTAAGGCTAACAGTAACAAGAGGCAGCGGACACGATGTTTTACCTAGGTTCGGGCCCTCTCTATGGAGGTAATACCCTACTTCCTGCTTGATTGATCTTGATGATATGAGTATTACAAGAGTTGATCTACCACGAGATCGTAGAGGCTAAACCCTAGAAGCTAGCCTATGATTATGATTGTTGTCCTCCTACGGACTAAACCCTCTGGTTTATATAGACACCGGAGGAGGCTAGGGTTACATAGAGTCGGTTACAAAAAAGGAGATCTAACATCCAAATCGCCAAGCTTGCCTTCCATGCAAAGGAGAGTCCCATCCGGACACGGGACAAAGTCTTGAGTCTTGTATCTTCATGGTCCAACAGTCCGGCTAAAGTATATAGTCCGGCTGTCCGGATACCCCCTTATCCAGGACTCCCTCAGTAGCCCCTGAACCAGGCTTCAATGATGATGAGTCCGGCGCGCAGATTGTCTTCGGCATTGCAAGGCGGGTTCCATCTCCGAATCCAGGGTACCTGTTGTAGTGAACAGTGTCCGGCTTCCCATCAATGTTGTATTCCTTGGCTTCTGTGCTTCAATAATGGCCATCTCCACGTGTCGAGTGAATACGAGGAGCCGGAGCATTTTTACATTTGCCACCCCGACCCTGCAGGCAAACCGTCTATTTAAAGAGACGGGGATCCTCAGATCCAAATCTCACCTTCTTCCCTCAAGCAAGCATTCAACAGAGCGCATCCGGAAAAAACCATTCCATCATGGCCGGTCGCCGCAGCTCTTCTTCTCGCTCCCTTAGCTCTAAGCCAGGTGATTGGGAAAAATGTTCTATCCCCCACAGCCGTTTAGTAGAGTTGCAGACCCAAGGGTTTCTTCCACCAGCGTACATGGTCCTCGTCCGAGCCGGACTAGCCACCTATAATGGCGGAGCGCAAGCGAAGAGATCTCCTAATCCATCTCAGGGGGAGCGGGTATGCCTCGTCCCATATTTGCTAAGAGGCATCGGGTTTCCAATCCACCCATTCCTCTCTTCTGGAGTTCTACGGCCTCCAGTTGCACAACTTCACCCCCGCCTCCATGCTGCACATCGCAGGATACGTTGCCCTCTGTGAATTATTCCTGGGCTGCGAGGCTCACTTCGAGTTATGGAAGAAGTTATTCTGCCTTGTCCCTCGTAATCAGGGGGATTCTATATATCAAGTGGGCGGAGCCGAAATATGGCGCATCGCCCAGACCAGATACCTCTTCGACACTCCAAAGAAGGCATCTGAAGGCTGGCCCTCAGAGTGGTTTTATGTAGATGACGTTCCCCTTCCGGACCCAATCCGGATGGGACTTCCTGAGTTTAATAACGCTCCGCTGAAGAAACGCCAAAGTTGGCGCCCTCGGAGCCCCCAGGAGGAAGATTCCAGAGAAGTCCACTTCTTGATGGGCAGCATAAAGACACTGGCCCATTCTGAACTGACAATAGTAGAGGTTATATCAATATGCATAATGCGGGGGGTGCAGCCACTTCAATATCGGGGGAAGCCCATCTGGCACTTCAACGGGGAAGATGATGCCACCCGCTGCGGTCGTAAAGGTCCGGATTCCGCCACTGCTCTGGCAAGAATATTGTCTGATTTATATAAAGGAGAAGAAGAAGAGTTCCTCCGTATCAAACCGCGGGATGGATTTTCCATGTACAACTCCCCAAGCTGGGTAAGCCGTTACTCCTTACCCAACTCTATCCATTCTTGCGCCCTTCATCACAATCATTTACTTTGATATTTCTAAGTAGGAACTGAGGAAGGCCGTGAAAGAGTTCAACAGCCCTTCTCCGCAGCCAGAGGATCCTGGCTGGGCCCTCGACCCCGGACTTGAAGAAGATCCGGATATATCTGTGGAGCTTGTCGACGGGACATTTTATCAGGCAAGCTGCGACGGCACCTTGGTGGCTATTATCGCCGATTATCCCGGACTGCTCCCGGCGTCGCGTGTAAGCAAAGCTGAAGCTTTAACTTCTAAAGGGGATTCCTTCCTTATACCATGCCTTATGCACAGATATCATATTTTTATAGATACGACCATCGGAATGGGGCGCCGAGCCCCTGGGGGCTCGTCAGCAAAGGGCATCCGAGCCAGGCGGGCTCAAGAGGAAGGCAGTTAGGGTCGAAACACCGTCACAGAGGTATAGTTAAAATCTGCTCTGTGATTATCATGTTTGAAATGTAACAGCGTCCATCGTGTCCTGGCAGAAAGAGTAGTCGCCGGACTATATCCGGAGATCCTGCTGGTCATGATGGATTCATGTACCTAGGGTAGGGTCATAGGCCTGACCTAAACGTCCTACCCAAGGACACTCTCAGAAGAGATCATCCTCCAGTCGACCAAAGAGGAACCCACTCGACTGGAGGAAAGGACTCGACCATGGAAGACTCACTCGACCATGAAGACTCACTCGACCACCAGAAGGTCAGAAGGCACTCTGCAACACAACGGCTTGCTATTGAATAGACTTAATGATAGTTAAGGCGCTTTATGAGGGCGCACAAGAACGCCCGCACTTAATGTACTTTAACCTCTCCATTACGTGGACTGGCCGGGTCCCGGCGCACTCTATATAAGCCACCCCTCCACGATATAGAGGGTTCGCACTCTTGTAATACCCGTATTCATAATCCACTCGACCGCCTCAGGCTCCGAGACGTAGGGCTGTTACTTCCTCCGAGAAGGGCTGAACTCGTACATCGCTTGTCTTCACAACTACTCCATAGCTAGGACATCGCCTCCCTTACCTACCCCTTATTCTATCGTCGACTTAGAACCACGACGGTTGGCGCCACCGTGGGGCGGTGTTTTAGCGACTTGTGGAGGAGTTGCAGATTCCAGTACCTTCATCATGATGACTCGCCGGAGTTTTGGTTGAGGGCGCGAGATCCGCCTCGGTGCTCTCACCTTTGTCGCCGACGACCAAGATGGCTCCAGGAGGCTCCACTTGACATCGAGGCGCCCGTCTGCTGGGCGACGACTTTCAAGATGTGTTCGCGGGCGTTCACTGCGGCAACCATCGACCTCAGATCGGTCGACTCCCTATCGGTCGCCGCCCGATCCTCCCACCAGCGCAAGCGCTCGTCGGTCGAGGCTCCAGCTGTGGGTGAAACACACGGTGGCTCGCCAGACAGCCACCACCTGTGTCGCGCCATCGAGCCCGATTTAATCCCTCTACGGCTGCTCGATCTGTCGACCGGTTCGTGAGGGACGTGATCCGAGTGTGATAGCAGTGATCCAGCGGCGGAGATCCTCATGGTCGACGGCCCTCGCGATCCTCCCGGCCGCCCATGGCGGTGGGGCGCGAGGAGGAGACCCTGCAAGAGCACGAAGAGTACCAGCCCGAGACACTCGACTCTGCGCAGAGAGAAGAGCTTGGCCGCAGGAACATGGATGCACTTCATACTCCTATCGCGGAGAAACCCCGAGGCTCGTGCCTTGGAGGAAGCACGCTTGGCCAATGTGGCTGAATGCGCTCGCCGAGAATCTTCAGCGAGCACTCGACGAGCGTCGCTGCAACGAATCCTCAAGTCACGACGCCGACTCTTCCCACCGACTCGTATACCGCGACGCCGATTCAGAATTTAGCAACCTTCAGATAGCGTAGTCTATCCAACCGCCCCAATCGAAGCCGGGAGAGGCTTGCAGCAGATCGAGATTTACTCCGAGCAGCGGGGACCAGAACTCAGCCGTGTTGCGATCGCCAAGAACAGATTCACAATCGATCCGTCGCTGCGAATACTTATCCCATCGGCTCATTAGTCCCAGATCGCCTCCAGCGGCGAGAAGGGCGCGACGATCGGCGAGAGCAATATGGAGACCGATGACAGCGCCGAGTGCCCTTTCCTCCGAGGAAGGGTCGACGCTCCTCGGCGGCAAGATGACAGACGACGATTCAAGATGGGCGAAGAGTTCCAATGACCCTGTGGAACCAGCTTTGACGCGATCCATTATCGTGCAAGGCTTGGTCGACCGAACAGAGCCCATCGAGGCGGACTCGAGAGGGATGCACCCACCAGCAATCCGAGTGCATGTCTCGGTCCAGAGTGTTTTAGCAGGCTATCGAGCCGCAGAATCCCCCAATTTCAGATTGGCAACAGAGTCGCAAGTTCATCGGGGAATCCAAGCCCGAGACTTGGCTTGAAGATTACCGAGTGGCTGTTCAGATTGGTGGTGGGAATGATGAGGTGGCCATGAAGCATTTGCCCTCATGTTGGAAGGTTCGCGGAGCGTGGCTGAATCGATTACCTCATAGCAAGATATATACTTGGGAAGATTTGTCCCGAGTGTTCGTCAGACTTTTGAAGGGACTTGCAAGCGACCGCTGGTTTGACAGAGCTGCAAGTTTGTGTGCGTAGACCAATGAAACTCTCCGAGAGTACATTCAGAGGTGGATTACCCCGCACCATATTGTGGAAAATGTGTCCGACCATCAGCAGTTTATGCGCTTCAAAGATGGCGCCAAAAACAGAGAATTGAGTTTGAAGTTTGGTCGAACCGGTGACATGACCCCGAGTCGTATGATGGAGATTGCTAACAAGCACGCCTAACGGCGAGGAAGAGGACCGACTCAAGCGGCAAGTACAAGCCGAGTCGACGGAGAAGGGAAATTCCAATGGAAGCGAAGCGCAAAGCCGAGCCAGCAGCTCTGGAGAGGCCCCGCCAGAACTCGTGGGAAGTTCAAGGGAAGCCAAAGGATCCCGGAATCCAAAGAAAGTAAAAGATAAAGAAGGCAATGACGTGATGGATATGCCATGCCATATTCACACGAAGAAGGATGAAGAGGGCAACATCATTTACCCAAAGCATACCACTCGCCAGTTGTCGACTCGATCCAAAGGCCAGGAAAAACTGTCTAAGGACAAGGAGAAGGAGCCGACAAGGCCGGAGACAAAGAGGACAAGGAGGAAGAATATCCGCATGTCAACTCCACTGATGATCTTCGCGGATGTGGAAAGCAAAAGTCGATCGAAAGTCATCAACCGAGAGGTGAACATGGTTGCCCCAAAAAGCCAAGTTATGTGAAGTGGTCCCAGACACCCATCACATTCGACCAACTGATCACCCGACTCACATTGCCACTCCGGGCGGCAAGCGTTAGTGGTTGATCCAGTTGTCGAAGGCACTCGATCGACAAAAGTGCTTGATGGATGGTGGTAGTGGGCTGAATTTGTTATATGCGGATACATTGAAAGGGATGGGCATTCCGATGTCCCGATTGAGCACCAAAGAATATGAGCTTCCACGGAGTCATACCAGGAAGAAGGCCAACTCACTCGCCAAATAGCCCCGGGCGTGGTTTTGGTGATTCCAAGCATTTTCGCAAAGAAAAGTTGACCTTTGAGGTTGTAGATTTTCGAGTGCGTACCACGCCATTTTGGGAGGCCGCCACGCACGCATTCATGGCTCGACCATGCTACGGTACCTCAAACTGAAAATTCCAGACCCAAGGGAGTGATCACCACACCGCGCGATCGGAAGAAGGCGTAAGAGTGCTTTCGTAAGGGCTCAAGATTGCCGACTCCCAAGTGACAGCGGTCGAATTCGATTTAATACATGCAAAACGCAGATCCGAAAGTGATTTGTTACGATCCAAGAAGCCAGCCACAGAGTTCAGATTCCAGATCGTTCGGTGAGACGGTCAGTCCATATTCATCGGACCGATCCCAATGCAGCTCCACCCACATCTCCACAACACTCGACCGAAATAGGAAGAAGCGCCATCCGGTTCCTCCGTGAGAATCGGACATTTTCGCATGGAAGCCACCGACATGCCAGTGTTCCTGTGGAATCGGCTGAGCATCGCCTCCGAGTCGACAAGTCCGCGAAACCGGTTAAAGAGCATCTTCGGCGGTCCGCCGTCCAGAAGAGAAAAGCTATTGGTGAAGAAGTGGCTCGACTGTTGGCGGCAGGATTTATTCGAGAGATATACCACTCCGAGTGGCTCGCTAATGTCGTCATGGTTCCCAAGAAGGACAACTCACTCCGCATGTGCATTGATTTTAAGCACATCAATCGGGCCTGCCCGGGATCATTTTCCTCTCCCCGCATAGATCAAATTGTTGACTCGACCGCGGGATGTGAGAGATTATCTTTCTAGATGCATATTCCGGGTATCATCGATCCGTCAGATGGACCCGATGAAATAAAACAGCTTTCATCACTCCATTCGGTGCTTCGCTATATCACCATGCCATTCGCCTCAAGAATGCCGGAGCCACATTTATGCGAATGATTCGAAGTGTCTTCTCCTCAAATCACCGGAATGTGGAAGCGATATGGATGATATCGCCGTTAAGTCGCGAAAAGGTTCCGACCTGCTTGCGACCTCGCCAAACATTTGCCAACCTCGGAAGGTACGATATCAAGCTCAATCCGTCAAAGTGCACATTCGAGTCCCCGGTGGCAAGTTACTCGGTTTTCTCGTTTCCGAACGAGGAATCGACGCTAATCCAGAGAAGATCGGCACTATTCTCCGAATGAAACGCCCTGTGCGAGTGCACGACGTCCAGAAACTTATTGGATGCTTGGCCGCATTAAGTCGATTCATCTCTCGACTCGGTGAAAAGGCGTTGCCTCTTTACCGATCGATGAAGAAGGTCGACAAGTTCGAGTGGACTCCGAAGTCGATGCAGCGCTTGCCGAGCTAAAAGCTCGCTCTCCACCCAGCCGGTGCTTGCTGCTCCAATCAGCAAAGAGCCTCTGTTGCTTTATATTGCAGCCATCGGACAAGTTGTCAAGATCTTGTGCTTACGGTCGAGCGGAAGAGGAAGGAAAGGCCTTCAAAGTTCAGCGCCCGTGTATTATCCGTTCAAGTCTTGACTCCATCCAAGCAGAGATATCCTCATTATCGAAGCTTGTGTATGGTATATACATGACCACAAAGAAGGTTGCTCACTATTTCTCCGATCATTCTATCACGATTGCCGGCGACGCCTTTATCGTAGATCCCGCACAACAGAGACGCAACCGGTCGAGTGGCTTAAATGGGCGGTTGAACTTCTTCCCTTGATATCAAATTTGAGGCAAAGAAAGCCATTAAGTCCTGTGCTATAGCGGATTTCCTTGCCGAGTGGATTGAACAACAACAACCGATCAAGTTCACTCGAGCATTGGACCATGTTCTTCGACGGCTCCAAGATGCTGAATGGTTCCGGATTCACTTTGATTCCTCCAGAGGAGATAAGCTTAGGTATGTGCTCCAGATTCACTTTGATTCCTCCAACAATGAGGCAGAGTACGAGGCCCTCTTATATGGATTGCGATGGCCATCTCACTCGGCGTCCGTCGCTCGATGGTCTATGGCGACTCAGATCTAGTGGTCAATCAAGTGATGAAGGAGTGGACGTGAGAAGCCCAAATATGATCGGATATCGCAATGCAGTGAGGAAGATGGAAAAGAAGTTCGAGGGGTTGGAACTCCATCACATCCCTCGACTGAAAAATCAAGCAGCAGATGATCTGGCGAAGATAGGATCCAAAAGAGAAGCCATTCCGAGTGGTGTGTTTTTGGAACATATACACACTCCGTCAGTCAAAGAAGATCCCTTCGCAGAGGAAGCTCCACAACCCAAGAGTGCCACAGATTCGACTGAGGTTGAGGTCCCAGCAGTGGTCGACTTGGTCATGGAAGTTTTAGTGGTCACTCCCGATTGGACAATCCCATACATCGCATATATTCTGAGAAAGGAACTCCCAGAAGATGAGGAAGAGGCTCGGCATCCGTCGATCCAAAGCCTTTACCGTTATCAAAGGGCAGTTAGACAGAGAAAGCCGACGGAGTCGGACAAAAATGCATAACGCCGTAAGAAGGTCGAATCATACTCAATGACATCCACTGGGGACTGTGGTTACCATGCGCCCTTCGGACCATTGTAGCCAAAGCATACCGAGCCGGATTTTATCGCCAAGAGCAAACGAGATGGCGAAAGAGATAGTGGACAAGTGCGAAGGATGCCGCTTCTACTCCAATATGTCACACAAGCTCGCCGCCTTGAAGACCATTCCACTCGTCCCGCCTTTCGCAGTTTGGGGGTTGGACATGGTCGGTCCCTTGCGAACAGGTCGGAGTGGTTTCACGCATGTACCGGGTAGCAATGACAAGTTCACCAAGTGGATTGAAGCTAAACCAATCAAGTCTTGACGCTGCATCGTTGTTTCCTTCATCGAGAGCCGACGCTCGATATGGGGTCCCGCACGGCATTATCACGGATAATGGGTCGAACTTTGACTCGGAAGAATTCAAGGATTTCAGAACGCCCAAGGCACACGAGTCGACTACGCTTGATCGCCATCCACAATAATGGACAGCGAACGAGCCAACGGATTAATCCTCAAGGGTCCAAGCCCCGATCGATGCGGATCTCAAACATGCGGCCGGAGCTTGGGTTGACGAACTTCCTTCGCTTTGGGGTTTGCGGACTCGCTTAATCGGTCGAATCGGAAGAACTCCTTCTTCCCGGTCTATGGAGCGTAAGCCTTACCGAAAGTGATCTCCTTCACAATGCTCCCGAATTGAACTTTACAATGAAGTAGAAGCTGAACAAGCACGCCAAGATGCAATCGACCTCCTAGAAGAGGAAAGGGAGATGGCTCGATCCGCTCGACCATCTACCAACAAGACTTGCGTCGCCTTTACGCCAGAAATGTGAGAGGTCGAGCCTTCCAGGAAGGAGATCTGATCCTTCGAGTGGATCAGCAGAAACAACATAAGCTCGCTCCCTCCTGGGAAGGGCCCTTCATCGTCACAAAGGTCCTCCACAACGGGCATATCGCCTCTACAACGTCGAACACAAAATCGATGAGCCCCGAGCTTGAATGCGGATCTGCTCCCTGCTTTACACTTAAAGTTTTTCACTCGGAAGAATTGTAATAAAATACTTCAGTAGTTCATGGGCTTTGAAATAATAGTGTCATAACTCCTTCATAATTTTTGTCACTTTTTATTTTGGTCCAAGAAAATTTTCCCCAGGGTGGCTTAGTCGCGAATCCGCTTTCGCTTAAGTTTGTATAAATCCTACCGAGTGGTAAGCCGACTTCCACTCGAGGCTTAGCTGTGAACTGTTTAGCCTAAGTAACAACAAATCCCACCGAGTGGTAAGCCGACTTCCACTCGGAGGCTTAGCTGCAGCCTCGCTGCTCGCCTAAGTTATTAAAAATCCTACCGAGTGGTAAGCCAGACTTCCACTCGGAGGCTTAGCTGCAGCTCAGTGCTCGCCTAAGTTATTAAAAATCCTACCGAGTGGTAAGCCAGCCTTCCACTCGGAGGCTTAGCTGCAGTCCAAGGACTCGCCTAAGTGCAATGTGTATCCGCAAAGAGGACGAGGTACAGGTCGACTGCGGCCCTCTCCTCCGAGCTACACCAGAAGTGCAATGTGTACTTGCAAGGAGGACGAGGTGCAGGTCGACTGCGACCCTCTCCTCCGAGCTACACCATAAGTATGATGTGCGTTCGCAAGGAAGACGAGGTGCAGTGTCGCTACCCTCTCCTCCGAACTTCGCCACAAATACAACGGAAATCCTACCGAGTGAAGAGCAAACCTCTCACTCGGGGGCTTAGCTGCAGCTCAGTGCTCGCCTAAGATATAAAAATCCTACCGAGTGTAGAGCAAACCTCTCACTCGGGGGCTTAGCTGCAGCTCAGTGCTCGCCTAAGGTATAAAAATCCTACCGAGTGAAGAGCAAACCTCTCACTCGGGGGCTTAGCTGCAGCTCGCTCGCCTAAGGTATAAAAATCCTACCGAGTGAAGAGCAAACCTCTCACTCGGAGGCTTAGCTGCAGCTCAGTGCTCGCCTAAGATATAAGAAATCCTACCGAATGAAGAGCAAACCTCTCACTCGGGGGCTTAGCTGCAACCCAGTGCTCACCTAAGGAATAAGTCGATCGCAATGACATCTCGTTAACCTGCAAAGGACAATTCAAGCCAAGAGCAATCATATCCAAACATCCAATCCAAATTTAGGTCGATACCTAAAAGAACCGAGAGTGCTCAGGCACTAAGCCTGTTAAGGTTTTATCGGTTACAACTCCACTCGGCATACCGAGGCAAATTTAAAGTCAAGGAAAGTTTTTTACCCCTCTTGTGGAGGGCTGGATGGAGCAACGAACTCGTCAAGGTCAATCCCGTCTGCAATCCGTGTAGCAGCAGCGATGAAAGTCTCCATGAAGGTCCTGAAGTCGAGTTTCTTGGTATTGGCCACTCGGAGAGCCGCCAGCTTATCTTCTCGAGCATCCTTGCAATGGACTCGCGCCAGACATAGGGCGACATCTGCGCCACACCGAGCCGAAGACTTCTTCCACTCTTGCACTCGGTCAGGGACAGCGTTCAGTCGAGCCATCAACGACTCGAGGTCATTCTGGAGTGTCTCCCTGGGCCAGAGCGTCGAATCGATGCGGGACGTAGCAACCTTCAGCCTTGCGAGGTAATCCACAACAGCGGCAACACGGGACTCCAGTCGGAAGATGTTCATGGCAATTTCATCATTCACCGGAGAATTGACAGGGTCAAGGTTCGTCTCCAGCTGGCTAGTTTCTTCTTCAAAGTTGCGACAGAACTCTGCAAAGACAAAACCCCGAGTCAAGAAAATAGTCGACTGGGAACATAACAGTTGGAAGAATTGGTCGAGTGAAGAAGATTACCTTCGAGCATAAGGAACAATTTTTTAGCAAGGCCACCCAAGAAGCCTTCCAGTCATTCTTCTTCCCGTCAACTGGTTGATCCTCTCGGTCGAGTAGTCTTGTCGACTTTCACGATCAACATCCTTGGTGGCAATGGCCGAGCAGCCTTCAGATTGGTGTTGTCTGCTCGAGCTTGGCGATCGAGGCTAGCTTTTCATCACGAGCTTGATCTTTTCGAGACAGCTCAAGCTCCTTCTTCCTCTGGGCCTCCTTCACCTTGCCTGTAAATTACAGCAAAGTCAGGTTTGAAGCAAATAAGAGGAGAAAAGAGTCGTCGAAGTCTCACCAAACATACCTTTAGTCTCCTCCTTTGCCTTCGTCAGATTCTCCTGCACTAGCTTCAAGTCTAACTCGAGCTGAATATGCTTCGCTCCGAGCTCAAATATAGCGTCGCAAGATCACAGGATTTCTACGAAGAGTCAATCGACAAAATGTCAAAGATGATTCACTTCGAGTGAATAAAGAAAGATGATGCGCTTCTAAGACTACGATCGAATGCAAGCATTCGACCTTAGTCTCGGGATTACACCGGTGGGTGCACTCAGCGTGCCCCCACCGGTCTTATTCAAGACAGTCGACCGATCGACCAAACTTCTTCAGATCAGTAATCAATCGCCAAAGATCGACCACGCCTGGGACTACACCGGTGGGTGCACTCAGCGTGCCCCCACCGGTTTCGTAAACCCATTCGCTTTCATTCGAGTGATGATCAAGATTTACTTATAAAGTTTAGGACCGACCGCCAGATCGACCTTAGCCTTGGGGATTACACCAGCCGGTGCACTCAGCGATGCCCGCTAACACGGAGTTTTTACCAACACACCCAAAGGGGTGACTGCTATAATTCGTAAAGAAAAGTTTTGATAACATATCCTAACAGCAGTGGTGGTCGATCGACACAGTATTGCTCAAGGGCGGAGCTGGCATCGTAAGTCGCTTGGCTCGCATCCCAACGATCTTCACCGCTCCATCATGATCCTCGCTGACGGATCGCCTCCTTAGCAGCACTAGCCTGGTCCTCCAGACGTGGTGCGTGGCGAAGATCGAGGGCTGCCCAAAGACTTTCGAAGTGGGTCGAGCACTCGTCAACGGCACCGCTGGCGACACGGTGTGTCGAGTGCCGACCTCCTTCCGTCGCAATGGACTCGGGCGCCATCACATCTTGGGCTGCTTGGCCATAGATGCCTTCCTGCTCCTCCTAGTCCTCAATGGTTCCTCATCCTCATCATCGCCGCTGGAAGGGTGATAATGTCATTGGTTGGAGCTTGAGAAAAAGTCAAAGTCGAAATTATGAATCACCAACCAAGAACAAGATTTAAAGTTGCGATGATCGGATTTGAAGTCGCCGTCCTCCATCTCATGGTCCTCACCTTGCCTCGAGGTTTCGAAGTCGCAAAGACTTGAAGTTCCAAAGAATCACCACCAGTTCAAGTATCAACCAGAGATAGAATTTGTACAGAACAAGAAGACTTAGGTGATTTGTTTACCCTGATATGGTGGGGATGGTCACTTTCATTTTTGGCAAAGGTTTGGTTGGCTTCAACGGAGCTACCTTCGACTGCTTCGGCGCCTTCTCAGTCGGCGCCGGAGAAGCGGTCCGAGGGCGTTTTGTCGACTGCGAGGCAGTCGCAACTCCCTTACCGCGTTCAGTCAAAGGGCCGTGCACAAGTTTTGACCGCCTTTCCGAGCGCGGTGGTGCAACTGAAGGAAATATGCCCTAGAGGCAATAATAAAGTTGTTATTTATTTCCTTATTTCATGATAAATGTTTATCATTCATGCTAGAATTGTATTAACCGGAAACATGATACATGTGTGAATGCATAGACAAACAACATGTCACTAGTATGCCTCTACTAGACTAGCTTGTTAATCAAAGATGGTTATGTTTCCTAACCATGAACAAGGAGTTGTTATTTGATTAATAAGGTCACATCATTAGTAGAATGATCTGATTGACATGACCCATTCCCTTAGCTTAGCACACGATCGTTTAGTATGTTGCTACTGCTTTTATCCATGACTTATACATGTTCCTGTAACTATGAGATTATGCAACTCCGCTTACGGAGGAACACTTTGGTGCTACCAAACGTCACAACGAATCGGGTGATTATAAAGGAGTACTACAGGTGTTTCCAAAGGCAAATGTTGGGTTGGCGTATTTCGAGATTAGGTTTTGTCACTCCGATTGCTCGGAGAGGTATCTCTGGCCCTCTCAAGTAATGCACATCATCAAGCCTTGCAAGCACTACAACTAATGAGTTAGTTGTGAGATGATGTATTACGGAACGAGTAAAGAGACTTGCCGGCAACGAGATTGAACTAGGTATTGGATACCGACGATCGAATCTCGCAAGTAACATACCGATGACAAAGGGAACAACGATGTTGTTATGCGGTCCGACCGACAAAGATCTTCGTAGAATATGTAGGAACCAATATGGGCATCCAGGTCCCGCTGTTGGTTATTGACCGTGAATGGTTCTAGGTCATGTCTACATTGTTCTCGAACCGTAGGGTCCGCACGCTTAAGGTTTCGATGGCGATGCTTATTATGAGTTTATGTATTTTGATGTACCAAGAAGTTCGAGTCCCGGATGAGATCACGGACATGACGAGGAGTCTCGGAATGGTCGAGACATAAAGATTGATATATTGGAAGCCTATGTTTGGAGTTCGAATGGTTCCGGCGGCACGGAATTTACCGAGTACCGGAGGTTACCGAACCCCCGGAGGTAAATGGGCCTCGATGGGCCCTAGTGGAAAGGAGGAGGGCAGCCCAAGGTGGCGCGCCTCCCTTCCCTAGTCCTACTAGGACTAGGAGAAGGGGCCGCCCTCTCTCTTTCCCCTCCGGAATCCTAGTCCAACTAGGATTGGGGGAATCCTACTCCCGAGGGAGTAGGACTCCTGGCGCGCCCTCCTTGGCCGCCGCCCCCTCCCCTGCTCCTTTATATACGGGGCAGGGGGCACCTTGAACACACAAGTTGATCGTGAGATCGTTCCTTAGCCGTGTCGGTGCCCCTCCACCATATTCCACCTCGGTTATACTGTCGCGAAGCTTAAGCGAAGCCTGCGCCGTGAAACATCAAGATCGTCCACCACGCCGTCTTGTGACGAACTCTCCTCGACACTCGGCTGGATCGAGTACGAGGGACGCCATCGAGCTGTACGTGTGTCAAGAACTCGGGCGCCGGAGTAACGGCGCCGGATCGGTCGGATCGCGAGGAGAACGTCGACTACTTCCTCTACGCCAGATCGCTTCGCCCGGGTCTACAAGGGTATGTAGACAACACTCTCCTCTCTCGTTGCTACACATCACCATGATCTTGCGTGTGCGTAGGAAAATTTTTGAAATTACTACGTTCCCCAACAAAGGCATCCGAGCCTAGGTTTTTCTATGGTTTGATGTTTTGCACGAGTAGAACACAAGTGAGTTGTGGGCGATACAAGTCATACTACCTACCAAATGTCATACTTTGGTTCAGCGGTATTGTGAGATGAAGCGCCCCGCACCGACATTACGCCAGACGCTTACGCGAGACTGGTTTCACCGCCACGAGCACTCGTTGCTTAAAGGTGACCGGTGGGTGCTGCTCTCTCACTTTAGTTGAACTGAGTGTGGCTACGCCCGGTCCTTGAGAAGGTTAAACGAGTCTATTTGACGAAGTATCGCTGTGGTTTTGATGCGTGGGTGAGACTGGTTCTTGCTTAAGCCCGTAGCAGCCACGTAAAATTTGCAACAACAAAGTAGAGGACGCCTAACTTGTTTTTGCAGGGCATGTTGTGATGTGATATGGTCAAGACGTGATGCTATATTTTATTGTATGAGATGATCATGTTTTGTAACCGGTTATCGGCAATCGGCGAGAGCCATATGGTTGTCGCTTATTGTATGCAATGCAATCGCTTCGTAATGCTTTACTTTATCACTAAGCGGTAGCGATAGTCGTAGTAGCATAAGTTTGGCGAGACGACAACGATGCTGCGATGGAGATCAAGGTGTCGCGCCGGTGGCGATGGTGATCGTGGTGGTGCAACAAGATGGAGATCATGAAGCACAAGATGATGATGACCATATCATATCACTTATATTGATTTGCATGTGATGTTTATCCTTTTATGCATCTTATCTTGCTTTGATTGACGGTAGCATTATAAGATGATCTCTCACTAAATTATCAAGAAGTGTTCTCCCGAGTATGCACCGCTGCCAAAGTTCGTCGTGCCCGGACACCACGTGATGATCGGGTGTGATAAGCTCTCGTCCATCTACAACGGGTGCAAGCCAGTTTTGCACACGCAGAATACTCGGGTTATACTTGACGAGCCTAGCATATGCAGATATGGCCTCGAACACGGAGACCGAAAGGTCGAGCGTGAATCATATAGTAGATATGATCAACATAAGATGTTCACCATTGAAAACTACTCCATTTCACGTGATGATCGGTTATGGTTTAGTTGATTTGGATCACGTGATCACTTAGATGACTAGAGAGATGTTTTTCTAAGTGGGAGTTCTTAAGTAATATGATTAATTGAACTTAAATTTATCATGAACTTAGTACCGATAGTATCTTGCTTGTTTATGTTTGATTGTAGATAGATGGCTCGTCTTTGTTGTTCCGTTGAATTTTAATGCGTTCCTTGAGAAAGCAAAGTTGAAAGATGATGGTAGCAATTACACGGATCGGGTCCAGAATTTGAGGATCATCCTCATTGCTGCACGTAAGAGCTACGCCCCGATGCACCGCTAGGTGACAGCTCTTCTTTGAGCAACACCGATGTTATGAACGTCTGCGAGCAAAGTCGATGACTACTCTATAGTTCAATGTGCCATGCTTTACGGCTTAGAACCGGACTTCAACGACGTTTTGAACGTCATGGAGCATATGAGATGTTCCAGAGTTGAAGGTAATATTCAATGTAATGCCCGGATTGAGAGATATGAAGTCTCCAATAAGTTCTATAGCTGCAAGATGGAGGAGAATAGTTCATTAGTGAGCATATACTCGTAATGTCCGGGTACTACAATCACTTGACACAATTGGGAGTTAATCTTCCGATGATTGTGTCATTGATGAATTCTCAATCACCGCCACCAAGCTACAAAGGCTTCGTGATGAACTATAATATGCAAGGGTTAGTAAAGACTATGCTCGAGCTCTTCGCAATGCTAAAGGCTGCGAGGTAGAAATCAAGAAGGAGCATCAAGTGTTGATGGTCAATAAGACCACTAGTTTCAAGAAGAAAGGCAAAGGGAAGAAGAAGGAATCTCAAGAAGAACAACAAGCAAGTTGCTGCTCGGGAGAAGAAACCCAAGTCTGGCCCTAAACCTGAAATCGAGTGTTTCTACCGCAAGCGATCGGTCATCGGAAGCGGAACTGCCCCAAGTATTTGGCGGATAAGAAGGATGGCAAGGTGAACAAAGGTATATGTGATATACATGTTATTGATGTGTACCTTACTAGAGCTCGTAGTAGCACTGGTATTTGATACTTGGTTCTGCTTGCTAATATTTGCAACTCAAACAGGACTACTGATTGCTTAACTCGCAAAGGACGAGGTGACGATGCGCGTGGGAAATGGTTCCAAAGTCGATGTGATCGCGGTCGGCACGCTACCTCTACATCTACCTTCGGATTAGTTTTAGACCTAAATAATTGTTATTTGGTGCTGCGTTAAGCATGAACATTATTTCTGGATCTTGTTTGATGCGAGACGGTTATTCATTTAAATCGAGAGAATAATGGTTGTTCTATTTATATGAGTAATATCTTTTATGGTCATGCACCCTTGAGGAGTGGTCTATTTCTTATGAATCTCGATAGTAGTGATACACATATTCATAATGTTGAAACCAAAAGATGCAGAGTTGATAATGATAGTGCAACTTATTTGTGGCACCGCCGCTTAGGTCATATCGGTGTAAAGCGCATGAAGAAACTCCATGTCGATGGACTTTTGGAGTCACTTGATTATGAATCACTTGGCACTTGCGAACCGTGCCTCATGGGCAAGATGACTAGAACACCGCTCTCGGTACTATGGAGAGAGCAACAGATTTGTTGGAAATCATACATACGATGTGTGTGGTCCGATGAATGTTGAGGCTCGTGGCGGATATCGTTATTTTCTCACCTTCACAGATGACTTAAGCGAGATATGGGTATATCTACTTAATGAAACATAAGTCCAAACGTTTGAAAAGTTCAAAGAATTTCAGAGTGAAGTTGAAAATCATCGTAACAAGAAAATTAAGTTTCTACGATCCGATCGTGGAGGTGAATATTTGAGTTACGAGTTTGGTCTACATTTGAAACAATGCGGAATAGTTTCAGAACTCACGCCACCCGAACACCACAACAGAATGGTGTGTCCGAACGTCGAATCGTACTTTTACTAGATATGGTGCGATCTATGATGTCTCTTCAGATTTACCGCTATCGCTTTTGGGGTTATGCTCTAGAGACAGCCGCATTCACACTCGAATAGAACACCGTCGAAATCCGCTGAGACGACACCTTATGAACTGTGGTTTAGCAAGAAACCAAAGTTGTCGCTTCTTAAAGTTTGGGGATGCGATGCTTATGTGAAAAAGCTTCAACCCGATAAGCTCGAACCCAAATCGGAGAAATGTGTCTTCATAGGATACCCAAAGGAGACAGTTGGGTACACCTTCTATCACAGATCGAAGGCAAGACATTCGCTGTTAAGAATGGATCCTTTCTAGAGAAGGAGTTTCTCTCGAAAGAAGTGAGTGGGAGGAAAGTGGAACTTGATGAGGTAATAGTACCTTCTCCCTTACTTGAAAGTAGTTCGTCGCAGAAATCAGTTTACGAGACACCTACACCAAGTAGTGGGGAAGTCGATGATGTTGATCATGAAACTTCAGATCAAGTTACCGCAGAACCTCGTAGATCAACCAGAGTAAGATCCGCACTGAGTGGTACGGTAATCCTGTTCGGAAGTCATGCTACTAGATCATGATGAACCTACGAACTATGAAGAAGCGATGGTGAGCCTAGATTCCATAAAATGGCTTGAGGCCATGAAATCGAGATGGGATCCATGTATGAAAACAAAGTGTGGACTTTGGTTGACTTGCCCGAGGGTAGGCAAGCAATAGAAAACAAGTGGATCTTCAAGAAGAAGACCGACGCCGACGGTAATATTATCGTTTATAAAGCTCGACTTGTCGCAAAAGGTTTTCGACAAGTTCAAGGGGTTGACTACGATGAGACCTTCTCACCAGTGGCGATGCTTAAGTCCGTCTCAATCATGTTAGCAATTGCCGCATTTTATGATTATGAAATTTGGCAAATGGATGTAAAGACGCATTCTGAATGGATTTACGAAGAAGAGTTGTATATGATGCAACCGAAGGTTTTATCAATCCAAAGGAGCTAACAAAGTGTGCAAGCTCCAAATGATCCATATATGGACTGGTGCAAGCATCTCGAGTTGGAATAAACGCTTTGATAGTGTGATCAAAGCATTTGGGTTTGTACTGCACTTTTGGAGAAGCTCAGATTTACAAGAAAGTGAGTGGGAGCTCAAGAGCATTTCGATCTTATATGTGGATGACATATTGCTGATCGGAAATGATATAGAATTTCTGGATAGCATAAAGGGATACTTGAATAAGAGTTTTCAATGAAAGACCTCGGTGAAGCTGCTTACATATTGGGCATCAAGATCTATAGAGATAGATCAAGATGCTTAATTGACTTTCACAAAGCACATACCTTGACAAAGTTTTGAAAAAGTTCAAAATGGATCAAGCAAAGAAAGGGTTCTTGCCTGTGTTACAAGGTGTGAAGTTGAGTCGACTCAATGCCCGACCACCGCAGAAGATAGAGAGAAAATGAAAGATGTTCCTATGCTTCAGCCATAGGCTCTATCATGTATGCAATGCTGTGTACCAGACACTGATGTGTGCCTTGCTATAAGCCTAGCAGGAGGTACCAAAGTAATCCAGAGTGGATCATCGACAGCGGTCAAGAACATCCCAAATACCAAGAGGACTAAGGATATGTTTCAGATATGGAGGTGACAAAGAGCTCATCGTGAACGGTTACGTTGATGCAAGCTTTGACACCGATCCGGACGATTCTAAATCGCAGACCGGATACGATTTACACTAAACGGAGGAGCTGTCGGTTGGTGCAGTTCTAAACAAAGCGTCGAAGCGGGATCTACATGTGAAGCGGAATACATAGCGGCTTCGAAGCAGCTAATGAAGGAGTCTGGATGAAGGAGTTCATATCCGATCTAGGTGTCATACCTAGTGCATCGGGTCCAATGAAAATCTTCGTGACAATATCGAGCAATTGCCTTAGCGAAGGAATCCAGATTTCACAAGAGGACCAAGCACATCAAGAGACGCTTCAATTCCATCCGGACTTAGTCCAGATCGAGACATAGAGATTTGCAAGATACATACGGATCTGAATGTTGCGCATCCGCTGACTAAGCCTCTTCCACGAGCAAAACATGATCAGCACCAAGACTCCATGGGTGTTAGAATCATTACTATGTAATCTAGATTATTGACTCTAGTGCAAGTGGGAGATCAAGGAAATATGCCCTAGAGGCAATAATAAAGTTATTATTTATTTCCTTATTTCATGATAAATGTTTATCATTCATGCTAGAATTGTATTAACCGGAAACATGATACATGTGTGAATGCATAGACAAACAACATGTCACTAGTATGCCTCTACTAGACTAGCTTGTTAATCAAAGATGGTTATGTTTCCTAACCATGAACAAGGAGTTGTTATTTGATTAATAAGGTCACATCATTAGTAGAATGATCGATTGACATGACCCATTCCCTTAGCTTAGCACACGATCGCTTAGTATGTTGCTACTGCTTTTATCCATGACTTATACATGTTCCTGTAACTATGAGATTATGCAACTCCGCTTACGGAGGAACACTTTGGTGCTACCAAACGTCACAACGAATCGGGTGATTATAAAGGAGTACTACAGTGTTTCCAAAGGCAAATGTTGGGTTGGCGATTTCGAGATTAGGTTTTGTCACTCCGATTGTCGGAGAGGTATCTCTGGCCCTCTCGAATGCACATCATCAAGCCTTGCAAGCACTACAACTAATGAGTTAGTTGTGAGATGATGTATTACGGAACGAGTAAAGAGACTTGCCGCAACGAGATTGAACTAGGTATTGATACCGACGATCGAATCTCGCAAGTAACATACCGATGACAAAGGAACAACGATGTTGTTATGCGGTCCGACCGACAAAGATCTTCGTAGAATATGTAGGAACCAATATGGGCATCCAGGTCCCGCTGTTGGTTATTGACCGTGAATGGTTCTAGGTCATGTCTACATTGTTCTCGAACCGTAGGGTCCGCACGCTTAAGGTTTCGATGGCGATGCTTATTATGAGTTTATGTATTTTGATGTACCGAAGAAGTTCGAGTCCCGGATGAGATCACGGACATGACGAGGAGTCTCGGAATGGTCGAGACATAAAGATTGATATATTGGAAGCCTATGTTTGGAGTTCGAATGGTTCCGGCAAAACGGAATTTACCGAGTACCGGAGGTTACCGAACCCCGGGAGGTAAATGGGCCTCGATGGGCCCTAGTGGAAAGGAGGAGGGCAGCCTGCAAGCTGGCACAGGCCTCCCCCTTCCCTAGTCCTACTAGGACTAGGAGAAGGGGCCGCCCCTCTCTCTCTTTCCTCCAGGAATCCTAGTCCAACTAGGATTGGGGGAATCCTACTCCCAGAGGGAGTAGGACTCCTTGGCGCGCCTCCTTGGCCGCCCCCCTCCCCTGGCTCCTTTATATACGGGGGGGGGCACCTTGGAACACACAAGTTGATCGTGAGATCGCTCCTTAGCCGTGTCGGTGCCCCCTCCACCATATTCCACCTCGGTTATACTGTCATGAAGCTTAGGCGAAGCCCTGCGCCGTGAAACATCAAGATCGCCTGCACGCCGTCGGCCGACGAACTCTCCTCGACACTCGGCTGGATCGAGTACGAGGGACGCCATCGAGCTGTACGTGTGTCAAGAACTCGGGGCGCCGGAGTAACGGCGCCGGATCGGTCGGATCGCGAGGAGAACGTCGACTACTTCCTCTACGCCAGATCGCTTCGCCGGGTCTACAAGGGTATGTAGACAACACTCTCCTCTCTCGTTGCTACACATCACCATGATCTTGCGTGTGCGTAGGAAAATTTTTGAAATTACTACGTTCCCCAACAGCAACCTCCTCCTCTTCATCTTCGTCATCGTCATCCTCGTCATCATCATCGTCGTCGTCGTCATCTTCTGCAGCGTCTGAATCCCACTCTTCCTGGCTCTCGCCCCCGCTGGCTTCCCCCTCCTTAGTCGGAGTCTGAGCGCCATTGGGCATTGAGTATAGCTCGGTAAGGGCCTGGAAATATCAAAACAGAGCTCAGTCGACCAAATCACAGAAACACATTCGACGGATACACAATGGAAAACAGAGCAAATATACCTTTTCTGGAATGCTGTTGTGGTCAAGTGGGGAAATCCTCCGGGATCCGCGAGGGTTGTCCTTGTTCCCAGTGATCGCAGCCTTCCATCTTTCCACTATGGCATCGTCGACCGCCTCCGGTGGACGCGAGTCTCGTCTTGATGCCAATGAAGACAGCCACATGCAAGGGTCTCGAATCAAGAGGCTGGATTCGCCTCAAGAAAAAACCTCCAAGAGGTCCATGCCACCATGCCATCTTGAACCAGCTGCACCACGCGATCCATCAACATCTTCACCTCAGCTCTCTCCTCCGAACCACCTTCGTGGAGGAGGGTCTGCTCACTCGACTCATGGTGAATGCAGAAGACCAGCCGATCGTCTATCCGGCGTCGTTCCGGCAGAGAACCAGGTCGATCGCCAGCCCTCGACCGACTCGGGAAAAGACATAGCTGGGAAAGTGCTTTTATTCCTCACCGGACCCCTAAGCCACCGCACATCTGAACTACTTGGGTCTTCTCGTCACTGGGCTTGCCTTCTTCACACCTGAGAGCGGCATGTGAAGATATACTTGAACAAACCCAGTCGCGTCGACAGCCCAGGAAGTTTTCGCACATAGATACAAACGCAGCAAGATACGCGATGGAGTTTGGGGTAAAATGGTGGAGCTGGGCTCCGAAGAAATTCAGAAAACCCCGAAAGAAAACACTCGGTGGCAGCGAAAATCCTCGGTCGACATGGGTGGCCAGGAGCACACACTCACCCTCTTCCGGCTGAGGCTGCCACTCGCCGAGAAGCCTCATGGCGCCGTGGGGATCAACCGTCGTTGGCCATATCGAGGAGATCCTTCTCCTTGATGGTCGACTGGATCCAATCTCCCTGGACCCAGCCCTTCGGCAAGTGGGATCTCGACGAAGAATCACCACGGCTGGTAGATCTCCCCTTCGCCTTCTCGGCCGCCGACGCCTTCTCCGCCGCCGACGCCTTCTTCGCACGCTCCAACACCGCCGTCTTCTCTTTGCCCATGGCTGCCGGCGGAATGCGCAGGAGGGGAGGTAGCAGGAGCAGCAGCGGTCGCGGAGGGCGGAGACGAAGAGAGCAGAGGAGGAAGAACGGGGTACTGTGCAGAAGCCCCGCGAGTCGCATTTATAGCATCCCTTCCGAGTGGATGACAGGTGGACCCGAACAATCTAATCATATCCCGAACAGTTGCAATCTTGCGATCGTGGCGGAAAAAGCGGCGCGGAAATCGAGGCGTCCTGTTATGTCCCATCCAAGCGCCCGATCCGTTCCGCCAAGCGCTTCCCCAAATTCAGATCCCGCGAGATCCGCGAGAGACGATCGACCGTCTAGTGCGAGATTTCCTGCGATCCGTCCGCCGAATAGCAAAGTAAAAGAAGGTCACTCGACTAAAGAACAAGAATGGATCAAGTCGATCAAGAAAAGTTGCTTGTTATCAACAGAGAAGATCTTGATCCAAGTCAACACGTAGCCAGTACGCAAAAGGCAATCGGAAACAACGTCAACTCCTCCTTCACTCAAGCCTCAATCCATTTGGGGGCTAATGATGGATTCATGTACCTAGGGTAGGGTCATAGGCCTGACCTAAACGTCCTACCCAAGGACACTCTCAGAAGAGATCATCCTCCAGTCGACCAAAGAGGAACCCACTCGACTGGAGGAAAGGACTCGACCATGGAAGACTCACTCGACCATGAAGACTCACTCGACCACCAGAAGGTCAGAAGGCACTCTGCAACACAACGGCTTGCTATTGAATAGACTTAATGATAGTTAAGGCGCTTTATGAGGGACGTTACCAGTAACGCCCTAGACTTAATGTACTTTAACCTCTCCATTACGTGGACTGGCCGGGGTCCTGGCGCACTCTATATAAGCCACCCCCCTCCACAGATAGAGGGGTTCGCACTCTTGTAATACCCGTATTCATAATCCACTCGACCGCCTCAGGGCTCCGAGACGTAGGGCTGTTACTTCCTCCGAGAAGGGCCTGAACTCGTACATCGTTTGTCTTCACAACTACTCCATAGCTAGGACATCGCCTCCCCTTACCTACCCCTTATTCTCTCGTCGACTTAGAACCACGACGGTTGGCGCCCACCGTGGGGCGGTGTTTTAGCGACTTGTGGAGGAGTTGCAGTATTCCAGTACCTTCATCATGATGACTGCTGGAGTTTTGGTTGAGGCGCGAGATCCGTCTCGGTGCTCTCACCTTTGTCGCCGACGACCCGCATGGCTCCGTGGAGGCTCCACTTGACATCGAGGCGCCCCCGTCTGCGGGCGACGACTTCAAGCATGTGTTCGCGGCGTTCACTGCGGCAACCGTCGACCCGTGATCGGTCGACTCCTATCGATCGCCGCCCGATCTCCCACCAGCGCAAGCGTTCCGGTCGGTCGAGGCTCCAGCGTGGGTGAAACACACGGTGGCTCGCCAGACAGCCACCACCTGGTCGCGCCATCGAGCCCGACGAATCCCTCTGGCCTGCTCGATCCGCCGACCGGCTCCGTGAGATCGCGCATCCGAGTGTGATAGCAGTGATCCAACGGCGGAGATCCTCATGGTCGACGGCCCTCGCGATCCTCCCGGCCGCCCATGGCGGTGGGGCCGGAGGAGGAGACCCGTGCAAGAGCACGAAGAGTACCAGCCGAGACACTCGACTCTCTGCAGAGAGAAGAGCTTGGCCGCAGAACATGGATGCACTTCATACTCCTATCGCGGAGAAACCCCGAGGCTCGTGCCTTGGAGGAAGCACGCTTGGCCAATGTGGCTGAATCGCGCCGCTGGAGAATCTTCAGCGAGCACTCGACGAAGCGTGCACGCAACGAATCCTCAAGTCGGTCGACGCCGACTCTTCCCACCGACTCGTATACCGCCGCCAGTTCAGAATTTAGCAACTGCAACTCAGATAGCGTAGTCTATCCAACCGCCCCAATGAAGCCGGAGAGGCTTGCAGCAGATCGAGATTTACTCCGAGCAGCGGGGACCGAACTCAGCCGTGTTGCGATCGCGCAACAGATTCACAATCGATCCGTCGCTGCGAATCTTTCCCGATCGGCTCACAGCCCCAGATCGCCTCCAGCGCGAGAAGGGCGCGACGATCGGCGAGAGCAAAGATGGAGACCGGGATGACAGCGCCGAGTGCCCTTTCCTCCGAGGGAAGGGTCAGACGCCCTCGGCGGCAAGATGACGAGACGACGCTTCAAGATGGGCGAAGAGTTCCAACGACCCCCGTGGAACCAGGCTTTGACGCGCGATCCATTATCGTGCAAGGCTTGGTCGACCGAACAGAGCCCATCGAGGCGGACCGAGAGGATGCACCCACCAGCGATCCGAGTGCATGTCTCGGTCCAGAGTGTTTTAGCAGGCTATCGAGCCGCAGAATCCCCCAATTTCAGATTGGCAACAGGAGTCGACAAGTTCATCGGGGAATCCAAGCCCGAGACTTGGCTTGAAGATTACCGAGTGGCTGTTCAGATTGGTGGTGGGAATGATGAGGTGGCCATGAAGCATTTGCCCCTCATGTTGGAAGGTTCTCGCCAGAGCGTGGCTGAATCGGTTACCTCATAGCAATATATATACTTGGGAAGATTTGTCCCAGTGTTCGTCAGACTTTTGAAGGGACTTGCAAGCGACCGCTGGTTTGACAGAGCTGCAAGTTTGTGTGCGAAGACCAATGAAACTCTCCGAGAGTACATTCAGAGGTGGATTACCCGCACCATACTTGTGGAAAATGTGTCCGACCATCGAGCGCTTTGCGCCTTCAAAGATGGCGTCAAAAACAGAGAATTGAGTTTGAAGTTTGGTCGAACTGGTGACATGACCCTGAGTCGTATGATGGAGATTGCTAACAAGTACGCCAACGGCGAGGAAGAGGACCGACTCCGAAGCGGCAAGTACAAGCCGAGTCAGTCGGAGAAGGGAAATTCCATCGGAAGCGAAGCGCAAAGCCGAGCCAGCAGCTCTCGGAGAGGCCCCGCCGTAACTCGTGGGAAGTTCAAGGGGAAGCCAAAGGGATCCTGGAATCCAAAGAAAGTAAAAGATAAAGAAGGCAATGACGTGATGGATATGCCATGCCATATTCACACGAAGAAGGATGAAGAGGGCAACATCATTTACCCAAAGCATACCACTCGCCAAAGGTCGACTCTCGATCCAGCGAAGCCAGGAAAACTGTCTAAGGACAAGGAGAAGGAGCCAGACAAGGCCGGAGACAAAGAGGAGTGCAAGACCCAGCTGAGGGCCGCGGTTGCCAAACTAGAGGAATCCCAGAAGGCCTCATCTGGTAACACTTGTCTCAATAGAGAAAGTTTGGGGACATATACCAGTTAGTATTTGGCTTGCTTTATAGGTCTAACAGAAAATTCTACAGACAATCCCGGGGAGAATCCGGAGATCGGAAAAGATAGTGAGTCACATCTCCAAAGACAGCTAAAGGCTGGCGAGCATGTGCTTACGCAGGTTAGGCAGGAGAAAAATAATCTCCAAGATGCCAACATCCGGCTGGGCGTCGAATTAGCAGATGTTCGAGCTCAGCTTGCATACTCCGTGAAGGAGAACAGGAGGCTTCGTCGCGGCATATATGGTAAGTGTTTAAACGAACTGCAGTATAGTTCGGTGAGGAAGCTTATTAAAAGAGTTTATGTCTGTAGGTATGCTGACGGGCCGTCCTGAAGAGAAGATGCCCGGGTCCGCAGGCGATTTGCTGCAAGATCTCTCACAACTGCACGGACGAGCTCGGCAGGTGATGCAGGGTATTGCCCAGGCCTTATGGCCATCCGCTTCCCTGCCAGGAGGCATGGGGGAGCTCGTGGATATGCTCCAGGGGGCACGGCGGCACTTCCGGCTATGGAAGGTATCAACCTGCCGACAAGGTGCAAGGGAAGCCTGGGCCATGGTGAAGACGCGATACGCCAAGATTGACCCGAACCATATGGCCGAAGTTGGACCGGCAGGGCCAGATGGGCAAGAGATTCCCGTAAGTCTGGTGTATGACCAAGTAGCATTAGCCGCAAAGTATTCCCAACAGGATTGTAGGCTAGATAGCCTGTTGGATGGTATAGAGGAAGAATATAGCCAGTCCAAGTGACTATGTAATTCAATGGACATATGTAGTCCCTAGCCGGATTGAAAATCATTTGTCATGGCGGACCTTTTCGCTTCAAATTTCGGACCCGACGATGCAGGGTGCATCCAATACCGCCGCTTATGTAAAATCGGGGTATGCGTGGAAACTAGGCGTAGGGGTCATAAGTGCTTCAACAGACAAGTACCCAACTAGTTATGTTATATTACATGGGTAGTAAGAAACATCTTCTAGATAGAATAGTTCCCTTAGGGGTTCCTTTCCCTGGGTACGCATGCATCGATGTGCATGTCCGAACTGCGAACAGAAGCGCAGGATACAAGGCATACACTACAGGAATCAGCTACTTTGCCGTCTACTTTGCCGTCAGTCATGGCGGACGGCAAAGGTAGGAACGGCGGACGACAAAGTCCTTTGCCGTCTGTCGTGGACGGCAAAAGGCTCCGGCAAAGTAAGGATCGGCAAAGAGCTACTTTGCCGTCTGCTTTCTGAGGCTGATGGCAAAGGGGCCTTTGCCGTCAACAGCTGACGGCAAAGAAAGCAGACAACAATAATTATGCTGTTAGTCCATTAGGTGGCTAACGGCAGCCTTTGCCGTCCGCTGCTGACGGCAAAAATTATCTGGCCTTTTCCGTCCGCCGGGTGACGTCAGCTGGATGTCACTGCCCACCTAGGCTTTGCCGTCCGCCACTATAGGCAAATGTGGTGATCCTAGGCTTTGCCGTCCGTCCTAATCCCACCTGAGTATGTGTAGATTGAGTTCATTTTCCCATGCTATGCTCCGGATCCGATGCAAAATTTTGGCAACACCTCCCCGTTGTTCTCCTGATACACGTCTCTGCAATAAACAGAGAGGATGTGTACCCGGAGAACAACAGGGGAGGCACTGACAAAATTTATGCGTCGGATCCGGAGCAAAGCATATGGGAAAACGAACCCAATCTACACATACTCGGGCTGTCCATGGATAGCGTTGGACAATTCGAAAGAATCACGGTTATAAATATGCAAATGCATGCATATTTATAACTATAACGCTTTTGAACGGGAGACACATATTGGTTACGCATACTGTTGATTCAAGACACATATATAGCTAGCTATCAAGTTTCATCGGCACGAACACCGGAATAGAGAAAATAATTAATGGGGGAGGAGGACATGTCATTTGTGCTCACCCACGAACGAAGGGGCATAGCTCGTCAAACGCACGGCGAGGTCGTCGAACACCAAACCTCGCAGCGATGAAACAACTGCACATTTAAATCTACCTGATCAACACAATTATATATGATGTTTTTCATAACAAAATTGAAGAATATATGACCTAACTCATAATTCACAAATATATGACCCCGCCGGCCTCTGGAAGGCCAAAGAGCACCTTTTCGGGAGGTTTCGGGGGTCGGGGTGTCATGTCGGTGTCGGGGTCGGGGTGCTGTTTCGGGGTCGGGGTGTCGTGTCAGGGTTGGGTGTCGGGGTCGGGGTGTCGGGGTGTGGTGTCGGGGTCGGGGTGTCGGCGTCAGGGCAGGGTGTCGGGGTCAGGTGTCGGGGTGTGGTGTCGGGGTCGGGGTGTCGGGGTTAGGGGTCGGGGTGTTTCCTTCTATCCTTCTTCTTCTTTCCTTCTCTTCTTCTTCTTTTTTCTTCTTCTTTCCTTTCTTCTTCTTCTTCTATCCTTCTTCTTCTTTCCTTTCTTCTTCTTCTTCTTGCATCTTTTTTCTACTTCTTTTACTTCTTTTCTTTTCTTCTTTTCTTCTTCTTCTACTTCTTTTCTTCTTCTTCTTCTTCTTTTTTCATCTTTTTTCTACTTCTTTTACTTCTTTTCTACTTCTTCTACTTCTTTTCTTCTTCTTCTTTTTTCATCCTTTTCTACTTCTTTTACTTCTTTTCTTTTCTTCTTTTCTTCTTCTTCTACTTCTTCTACTTCTTTTCTTCTTCTTCTTCTTTTCTTCTACATATGCTTTTTTCTTCTACTTATTTTCCTCTTTTCTTCTTCTTCTTTTTTCATATTTTTTCATCTAAAACCCATGCACTAAATCTAACACTAACACATATGTAGCACTAAATCTAACACTAACACTAACACATATCTAGCACTAAATCTAACACTAACAATTAAACAGCAAAAAAAGAATACTCACCGGAGCCGGGGGTGACGCTGGCGCTGGGTGGTGGGCGGTGGGGCGGCGGGGCTCGGGTAGTGGGACGGTCAGCGGGTGGGGAGGGGCGTGGCGGGCGGGGCGGGCGGGCGGCGCGGCAACAAGCATGGCGGCGTGATGGTGGGCGTCATGGCGGGAGGGGGCGGCGGCGGCGGGGCGGGCGGGGTGGGTGCTGGTGGCGGGGCTCGGGCGGCGGGATGATGGGGCATCGGCGGTGTGGGAGGAGCGGCAGGCGGGACGGCGTCGGGCGGCGAGGGCGGTGCGGTGGGTGGATCTGGGCGTCGGGGAGGAGAGAGGGAGAAACAGAGAGAGTAACGGGTGGGGGGGGGGGCTCGGCTGTTTGTTTAAGTAAGAACAACACCTAAGCACCGGTCCACCCACATATCATCAAAGTACCGAACATGAATTAAGCCAACATGATGAAAGTGACTAGATGAAATTCCCGTGTACCCTCAAGAACACTTTGCTTATCATAAGAAACCGCTTTGGCCTGTCCTTTGCCTCAAAATGATTGGGCTACCTTGCTGCACTTTTGTTACTACTATTGGTACTTGCTCGTTACAAATTACCTTGCTACCAAACTACTCTGCTACTTACAATTGTAGCACTTGCAGACATTACCTTGCTGAAAACCACTTGTCATTTCCTTCTGCTCCTTGTTGGGTTCGACATTCTTACTTATCTAAAAGGGCTACAATTGACCCCATACACTTGTGGTCCATCTAGGCTATTTTCTGGCGCCATTGCCAGGGAGTGAAGCGCTCTTGGTAAGTGAAAATTGGTAAGGAAACATTATTACTACGTGCTGAAATTTATTGTCACTTGCTACTATGGAAAACAATCCTTTGAGGGGTTTGTTCGGGGTGTCTTCACCTCGACCAGAACCACAATTAGTTACTCCTCAACCTACTACACCTGCTGAAAATATTGAATATGAAATTCATTCGGGTATGTTAGAACAACTGCCAGCTAATCCTTATGCAGGAGATGGAACCGAACATCCTGATATGCACTTGATATATGTGGGTGAAATTTGTGGATTATTTAAGCTTGCAGGTTTGCCCGGAGATGAAGCTAAGAAGAAGGTTTTCCCTTTATCTTTGAAGGGAAAATCATTGACATGGTATAGGCTATGTGATGATATTGGATCTTGGAACTGGAACTGTTTGAAATTGGAATTTCATCAGAAATTTTATCCTATGCATCTAGTTTATTGTGATCGGAATTATATATATAATTTTTGGCCTCGTGAAGGAGAAAGCATCACTATAGCTTGGGGGAGGCTTAAGTCAATGTTATATTCATGCCCCAATCATGAGATCTCGAGAGAAATTATTATTCAGAACTTTTATGCCCAGCTTTATCGTAATGGTCAATCCATGCTCGATACTTCTTGTAATGGTTCTTTTATGAAGAAGACTATTGAATTCCGGCGGGATCTTTTAGAAAGAATTAAACACAACTCTGAAGATTGGGAACTCGACAAAGGTAAAGAGTCAGGTATTGAACCTAAGTTTGATTGTGTCAAATCTTTTATGAATACCAATGCTTTTCGAAAGTTTAGCACTAAATATGGACTTGACTCTGAGATAGTAGCTTCCTTTTGTGAATCTTTTGCTACTCATGTTGATCTCTCTAAGGAGAAGTGGTTTAAATATCACCCACCAATTAAAGAAGAAGTTAAAGAACCGGTAAAAGCTAAAGAAGAAACTATCATTTACAATGTTGATCCAGTTGTTCCCACCACTTATATTGAAAAACCACCTTTTCCTCTTAGGATGAAGGAACATGCTAAAGCTTCAACTTTGGTTGACAAAAGTTATGTTAGAACATCCAAACCTTCTCAACAAATCAAAGTTGAACCTAGTGTTGCTATGGTTAAAGATCTCTTAGTGGATAATATTGATGGACATGTTATTTACTTCTGTGATGAAGCTTCTAAAATTGCTAAACCTGAAGGAAAAGATAAACACAGACCAGTTGTTGGCATGCTTGTTTTCTCAGTTAAGATAGGAGATCACTGTTATCATGGGTTATGTGACCTATGTGCTAGTGTAAGTGCTATTCCATTATATGAAGAAATTAAATATGAGATAGCACCTGCTGAGATAGAAGAAATAGATGTTACTATTAAACTTGCTATTATCTCACCAATTGGGATTCTTAGAGATGTTGAAGTCTTGTGTGGGAAAATAAAATACCCTACTGATTTTCTTGTTCTTAGCACCCCACAAGATGACTTTTGTACCATTATATTTGGTAGACCTTTCTTGAACACCGTCAATGCTAAAATAGATTGTGATAAACAAACTGTCGGTGTTTGCTTTGGTGATGGATCTCATGAATTTATTTTTTCCAAGTTTAGTAAACAACCTCATAAGAAATATTTGCCTAGTAAGGATGAAATATTGGTCTTGCTTCTATTGTTGTGCCCCCTACTGATCCTTTGGAACAATATTTGCTAGACCATGAAAATGATTTGCATATGCGTGAAAGAAATGAAATAGATAGAATCTTTTTCGAACAACAACCTCTGCTTAAACACAATTTGCCTATTGAAACTCTAGGGGGTCCTCCTCCACCTAAAGGTGATCCTGTGTTTGAACTAAAACAATTACCAGACACTTTGAAATATTCTTATCTTGATGAAAAGAAGATTATCCTGTTATTATTAGTGCTAATCTTTCAGAACATGAAGAAGAAAAATTATTGAAAGTTCTAAGGAAGCACAAGGCTGCTATTGGATATAATTTTGATGATCTTAAGGGCATTAGTCCCACTCTATGTCAGCACAAGATTAATATGGAACCTAATGCTAAACCCGTTGTTGATCACTAACGTCGGTTAAATCTGAAAATGAAAGAAGTGGTAAGAATGGAAATATTGAAACTTCTGGAAGCAGGTATAATCTATCCTATAGCTGATAGTAGATGGGTAAGTCCTGTTCATTGTGTCCCTAAGAAGGGAGATATTACTGTTGTTCCTAATGATAAGAATGAGCTTATTCCACAAAGAATTGTTACGGGCTATAGAATGGTAATTGATTATAGAAAATTAAATAAAGCTACTAGAAAAGATCATTACCCTCTGCCTTTCATTGATCAAATGTTAGAAAGATTATCCAAGCACACACATTTTTGCTTCCTTGATGGATACTCTGGCTTTTCGCAAATACCTGTTTTACAATATGGTCAAGAAAAGACCACTTTTACTTGTCCTTTTGGAACATTTGCTTATAGACGTATGCCTTTCGGTTTATGTAATGCACCTGCTACCTTTCAAAGATGTATGACTGCTATATTCTCTAATTTTTGTGAAAAGATTGTTAAGGTTTTCATGGATGACTTTTCTGTTTATGGGAAGTCTTTTGATGATTGTTTAAGCAATCTTGATCGAGTTTTGCAAAGATGTGAACAAACAAATCTTGTCTTGAATTGGGAGAAGTTCCACTTTATGGTTAATGAAGGTATTGTCTTGGGCCATAAAATTTCTGAAAGAGGCATTGAGGTGGACAAAGCCAAGGTTGATGCAATTGAGAAAATGCCATGTCCTAAAGATATCAAAGGTATTCGTAGTTTCCTTGGTCATGCTGGTTTCTATAGGAGGTTTATCAAAGACTTATTCAAAATTTCTAGGCCTCTTACTAATCTTTTGCAAAAGGATATTCCCTTTGTGTTTGATGATGATTGTATGGAAGCCTTTGAAACACTAAAGAAAGCCTTAATCACTGCACCTGTTGTTCAACCACTTGACCGGAACTTGCCTTAACACTTGACTGCACCCGTTGTGATGCTAGTGATTATGCTATTGGTGTTGCTCTAGGACAAAGAGTTGATAAGAAACTAAATTTTATTCATTATGCAAGTAAAACTCTAGGCAGTGCTCAACGAAACTATGCTACTACTGAAAAAGAATTCTTAGCAGTGGTGTTTCCTTGTGATAAATTCAGATCTTACATTGTTGATTCAAAAGTAATTGTTCACATCGATCATGCTGCTATAAAATATCTTATGGAAAAGAAAGATGCTAAACCTAGACTCATTAGGTGGGTTCTTCAGCTACAAGAATTTGATTTGCATATCAATGATAAGAAAGGGTCAGAGAACCCCGTGGCTGATAACTTGTCTACACTTGAAAATATTCTTGATGACCCACAACCTATTAATGATAGCTTCCTTGATGAACAACTAGCCGCAATAAATGTTTCTCATAGTGCACCTTGGTATGTTGACTATGCTAATTATATTGTTGCTAAATACATACCACCTAGCTTCACATACCAAGAAAATAAAAAATCTTCTATGATTTAAGACATTACTTTTGGGATGACCCACATCTTTATAAAGGACTAGATGGTATTATTAGACGTTGTGTACCTAAGCATGAACAGGAACAAATCCTACGGAAGTGTCACTCCGAACCTTATGGAGGACATCATGCGGGAGACAGAACCGCTCATAAGGTATTGTAATCTGGTTTTTATTGGCCTACTCTCTTCAAAGATGCCCGTAAGTTTGTCTCATCTTGTGATGAATGCCAAAGAATAGGTAATATCGGTAAGCGTTAAGAAATGCCTATGAATTATTCACTTGCTGTTGAACCATTTGATGTTTGGGTATTTGACTTTATGGGACCTTTTCCTTCCTCTAATGGGTATACACATATTTTGGTTGCCGTTGATTATGTTACTAAGTGGGTAGAAGCTATTCCAATCAGTAGTGCTGATCACAACACCTCTATTAAAATGCTCAAGGAAGTTATTTTCCCAAGGTTTGGAGTCCCTAGATATTTAATGACTGATGTGGTTCACACTTCATTCATGGTGCTTTCCGTAAGATGCTTGCTAAGTATGATGTTAACCATAGAATTGCGTCACCTTATCATCCCCAGTCTAGTGGTCAAGTTGAACTTAGCAATAGAGAAATAAAACTAATCTTACAAAAGACCGTTAATAGGTCCCGGAAGAATTTGTCTAAGAAATTAGATGATGCACTTTGGGCTTATAGAAGAGCTTACAAAAATCCCATGGGTATGTCTCCATATAAAATGGTTTATGGAAAAGCTTGTCATTTACCTCTTGAGTTAGAACACAAAGCATTTTGGGCAATAAAAGAACTCAATTATGATTTCAAACTTGCTGGAGAAAACAGGTTATTTGATATTAGCTCATTATATGAATGGAGAAACTAGGCTTATGAAAATGCTAAGCTATTCAAAAAAAAGTTAAAATATGGCATGGCAAAAGAATCCAAAAGCGTGAGTTCAAAGTAGGAGAATATGTTCTTTTGTACAACTCTCGTTTCAGATTCTTTGCAGGAGAACTCCTCCCCAAATGGGAAGGACCCTATGTCATCGAGGAGGTCTACCGATCCGGAGCTATCAAAATAAATAATGCCGAAGGGACTAACCTGAAGGTTGTCAATGGTCAATGGATAAAACACTATATCTCAAGTACGCCAATTAATGTTGAAAGCAATGTTATCCAAACTTTGACACCGGAAGAACACATAAAAGAGTCCTTCCGGAACACTCCAGAATCATGAAAATAAGGAGGTACGTGATACGGTAAGTAAACGGACTCCGAAAAATCTGCAAAATATTTTTTGTTAGTTTTGGAATATTTAGAAAATTAGGAAAATAAGAAACTTCCATAAAAGTAATGTTGGAAATATGCCCTAGAGGCAATAATAAAATGGTTATTATTATATTTCTTTGTTCATGATAATTGTCTATTGTTCATGCTATAATTGTATTATACGGAAATCGTAATACATGTGTGAATACATAGACCACAACAAGTCCCTAGTGAGCCTCTAGTTTACTAGCTCGTTGATCAACAGATAGTCATGGTTTCCTGACTATGGACATTGGATGTCATTGATAACGGGATCACATCATTAGGAGAATGATGTGATGGACAAGACCCAATCCTAAGCATAGCACAAAGATCGTGTAGTTCGTTTCACTAGAGCTTTTCGAAATGTCAAGTATCATTTCCTTAGACCATGAGATTGTGCAACTCCCGGATACCGTAGGAGTGCTTTGGGTGTGCCAAACGTCACAACGTAACTGGGTGACTATAAAGGTGCACTACGGGTATCTCCGAAAGTGTCTGTTGGGTTGGCACGAATCGAGACTGGGATTTGTCACTCCGTATGACGGAGAGGTATCTCTGGGCCCACTCAGTAATGCATCATCATAATGAGCTCAATGTGACCAAGTGTCTGGTCATGGTATCATGCATTACGGTACGAGTAAAGTGACTTGCCGGTAACGAGATTGAACGAGGTATTGGGATACCGACGATCGAGTGTCGGGCAAGTAACGTACCGATTGACAAAGGGAATTGTATACGGGATTGATTGAATCCTCGACATCGTGGTTCATCCGATGAGATCATCGAGGAGAATGTGGGAGCCAACATGGGTATCCAGATCCCACTGTTGGTTATTGACCGGAGAGGCGTATCGGTCATGTCTGCATGTCTCCCGAACCCGTAGGGTCTACACACTTAAGGTTCGGTGATGCTAGGGTTGTAGAGATATGAGTATGCAGTAACTCGAAAGTTGTTCGGAGTCTCGGATGAGATCCCGGACGTCACGGGGAGTTCCGGAATAGTCCGGAAGTGAAGAATTATATATAGGAAGTGCAGTTTCGGCCATCGGGAAAGTTTCGGGGGTCACCGGTATTGTACCGGGACCACCGGGTGGGGCCACCTATCCCGGAGGGCCCCGTGGGCTGAAGTGGGGAGGGGAACCAGGCCATGGTGGGCTGGTGCGCCCCCCTTGGGCCCCCCCTGCGCCTAGGGTTGGAAACCCTAGGGTTGGGGGGGCGCCTCCACTTGCCTTGGGAGGCAAGCCACCCCCTTGGTCGCCGCCCCTCCTTGGAGATCCCATCTCCTAGGGCCGGCGCCCCCAGGGGGCCTATATAAAGGGGGGAGGGAGGGCAGCCGCACCCAAGTCCCTGGCGCCTCCCTCTCCCCACGCACCATCTCTCCCTCTCGCAGAAGCTTGGCGAAGCCCTGCCGTGATCGCTGCTGCATCCACCACCACGCCGTCGTGCTGCTGGGTCTTCATCAACCTCTCCTTTCCCCTTGCTGGATCAAGAAGGAGGAGACGTCTTCCCAACCGTACGTGTGTTGAACGCGGAGGTGCCGTCCGTTCGGCGCTAGGATCTCCGGTGATTTGGACCACGACGAGTACGACTCCCTCAACCCCGTTCTCTTGAACGCTTCCGCACGCGATCTACAAGGGTATGTAGATGCACTCCCCTCCCTTGTTGCTGGATGACTCCATAGATTGATCTTGGTGAAGCGTAGAAAAATTTTATTTTCTGCAATGTTCCCCAACAGTGGCATCATGAGCTAGGTCTATGCGTAGTTACTATGCACGAGTAGAACACAAACTTGTTGTGGGCGTAGATGTTGTCAAATTTTCTTGCCATTACTAGTCTTATCTTGCTTCGGCGGCATCGTGGGATGAAGCGGCCCGGACCGACCTTACACGTACGCTTACGTGAGACAGGTTCCACCGAGTGACATGCACTAGTTGCATAAGGTGGCTAGCGGGTGTCTGTCTCTCCCACTTTAGTTGGAGCGGATTCGATGAAAAGGGTCCTTATGAAGGGTAAATAAAAATTGGCATATCACGTTGTGTTTTTTCGTAGGTAAGAAACGTTCTTGCTAGAAACCTATAGAAGCCACGTAAAAACTTGCAACAACAATTAGAGGACGTCTAACTTGTTTTTGCAGCAAGTGCTTTGTGATGTGATATGGCCAAAGGATGTGATGAATGATATATGTGATGTATGAGATGATCATGTTCTTGTAATAGGAATCACGACTTGCATGTCGATGAGTATGAAAACCGGCAGGAGCCATAGGAGTTGTCTTTATTTTTTTGTATGACCTGCGTGTCATTGAAGAACGCCATGTAAATTACTTTACTTTATTGCTAAACGCGTTAGCCATAGAAGTAGAAGTAGTCGTTGGCGTGACAACTTCATGAAGACACGATGATGGAGATCATGATGATGGAGATCATGGTGTCATGCTGGTGACGAAGATGATCATGGCGCCCCGAAGATGGAGATCAAAGGAGCAATATGATATTGGCCATATCATGTCACTATTTGATTGCATGTGATGTTTATCATGTTTTACGTCTTATTTGCTTAGAATGACGGTAGCTTAAATAAGATGATCCCTTATAATAATTTCAAGAAAGTGTTCCCCCTAACTGTGCACCGTTGCGAAGGTTCGTTGTTTCGAAGCACCACGTGATGATCGGGTGTGATAGATTCTAACGTTCGAATACAACGGGTGTAAGCCAGATTTACACACACAATACACTTAGGTTGACTTGACGAGCCTAGCATGTACAGACATGGCCTCGGAACACGGAAGACCGAAAGGTCGAGCATGAGTCGTGTAGAAGATACGATCAACATGAAGATGTTCATCGACAATGACTAGTTCGTCTCACATGATGATCGGACACGGCCTAGTTGACTCGGATCATGTTTCACTTAGATGATTAGAGGGATGTCTGTCTAAGTGGGAGTTCATTGAATAATTTGATTAGATGAACTTACTTATCATGAACTTAGTCTAAAAACTTCTGCAAAATGTCTTTTAGATCAAATGGCCAACGCTCATGTCCACCTCAACTTCAACGCGTTCCTAGAGAAAACCAAGCTGAAAGATGATGGCAGCAACTATACGGATCGGGTCCGAACCCGAGATCATCCTCATAGCTGCCAAGAAAGATTATGTCCTAGAAGCGCCGCTAGGTGAAGCACCAATTCCAGAGAACCAAGACATTATGAATGCTTGGCAGTCTCGTGCTGATGATTACTCCCTCGTTCAGTGCGGCATGCTTTACAGCTTAGAACCGGGGCTCCAAAAGCGTTTTGAGCAACACGGAGCATATGAGATGTTCAAAGAGCTGAAAATGGTTTTCAAAGCTCATGCCCGGGTCGAGAGATATGAAGTCTCCGACAAGTTCTTCAGCTGTAAGATGGAGGAAAATAGTTCATTAGTGAGCACATACTCAAGATGTGCAGGTTGCACAACCGCTTGACTCACCGGGAGTTAATCTCCGGATGACGCGGTCATTGAGAATCCTTGATCGCTCCCACCAAGCTACAAGAGCTTTGTGATGAACTTCAATATGCGGGGATGGAAAAACCATTCCTGAGGTATATTCAATGCTGAAATCAGCAGAGGTAGAGATCAAAAAGGAACATCAAGTGTTGATGGTGAATAAAACCACTAAGTTCAAGAAAGGCAAGGGTAAGAAGAACTTCAAGAAGGACGGCAAGGGAGTTGCCGCGCCCGGTAAGCCAGTTGCCGGGAAGAAGTCAAACAATGGACCCAAGCCTGAGACTGAGTGCTTTTATTGCAAGGGAAGTGGTCACTGGAAGCGGAACTGCCCCAAGTACTTAGCGGACAAGAAGGCTGGCAAAACCAAAGGTATATGAGATATACATGTAATTGATGTGTACCTTACCGATTGCTCGTAGTAGCTCCCCGGTATTTGATACTGGTGCGGTTGCTCATATTTGTAACTCAAAGCAGGAGCTACGGAATAAGCGGAGACTGGCGAAGGACGAGGTGACGATGCGCGTCGGGAATGGTTCCAAGGTCGATGTGATCGCTGTCGCCTGCTACCTCTACATTTACCTACGGGATTAGTTTTAAACCTCAATAATTGTTATTTAGTGCCAGCTTTGAGCATGAACATTGTATCAGGATCTCGTTTAATTCGAGATGGCTACTCATTTAAATCCAAGAATAATGGTTGTCCTATTTATATGAGAGATATGTTTTATGGTCATGCCCTGCTGGTGAATGGTTTATTCTTAATGAATCTCGAGCGTAATGTTACACATATTTATAGTGTGAATATCAAAAGATATAAAGTTGATAACGATAGTCCCACATACTTGTGGCACTGCTGCCTTGGTCAAATTGGTGTCAAGCGCATAAAGAAGCTCCATGCTGATGGGCTTTTAGAGTCTCTAGATTATGAATCGTTTGACACATGCGAACCATGCCTCATGGGCAAAATGACCAAGACTCTGTTCTCCGGAACAACGGAGCGAGCAACCAACTTATTGGAAATCATACATACTGATGTGTGCAGTCCAATGAGCGTTGAGGCTCGCGGAGGATATCGTTATGTTCTCACTCTCACTGATGATTTGAGTAGATATGGGTATGTCTACTTGGTGAAACACTAGTCTGAGACCTTTGAAAAGTTCAAGGAATTTCAGAATGAGGTAGAGAATCAACGTGACTGAAAGATAAAGTTCTTACGATCAGATCGTGAGGGAGAATATTTAAGTCATGAATTTGGTATGCACTTAAGGAAATGTGGAATCGTTTCACAACTTACGCCGCCTGGAACACCTCAGCGTAACGGTGTATCCGAACGTCGTAATCGCACTCTATTGGATATGGTGCGATCTATGATGTCACTTACCGATTAACCGCTATCATTTTGGGGATACACTCTAGGGACAACTACATTCACTTTAAATAGGGCACCGTCTAAATCCGTTGAGACGACACCGTATGAATTATGGTTTGGGAAGAAACCTAAGCTGTCGTTTCTAAAAGTTTGGGGATGCGATGCTTATGTCAATAAACTTCAACCTGAAAAGCTCGAACCCAAGTCGGAAAAATGCGTCTTCATAGGATACCGTAAGGAAACCATTGGGTATACCTTCTACTTAATATCCGAGGGCAAGATCTTTGTTGCCAAGAACGGGTCCTTTCTGGAGAAAGAGTTTCTCTCGAGAGAAGTAAGTGGGAGGAAAGTGGAACTTGATGAAGTACTACCTCTTGAACCGATAAGTAGCGCAGCTCAGGAAGATGTTCTGTGGTGCTGCACCAACAAGAGAGGAAACTAATGATGATGATCAAGGTACTTCGGATCAAGTTACTACTGAACTTCGTAGGTCCACGAGGACACGTTCCACACCAGAGTGGTATGGCAACCCTGTCCTGGAAATCATGTTGTTGGACAACGATGAACCTTCAAACTATGAAGAAGCAATGGCGGGCCCAGATTCCAACAAATGGCTTGAAGCCATGCAATCCGAGATAGGATCCATGTATGAAAACAAAGTATGGACTTTGACAGACTTGCCCGATGATCGGCGAGCGATAGAAAACAAATGGATCTTTAAAGGCGGACGCGGATGGTAATGTTACCATCTATAAAGCTCGACTTGTCGCTAAGGGTTGTCGACAAGTTCAAGGGATTGACTACGATGAGACATTATCTCCCGTAGCGAAGCTGAAGTCCATCCGAATCATGTTAGCAATTGCCGCATACTATGATTATGAGATATGGCAAATGGACGTCAAAACGGCATTCCTTAATGGTCATCTTAAGGAAGAACTGTATATGATGCAGCCGGAAGGTTTTGTCGACCCTAAGAATGCTAACAAGGTATGCAAGCTCCAGCGCTCCATCTATTGGCTGGTGCAAACATCTCGGAGTTGGAACATTCGCTTTAATGAAATGATCAAAGCGTTTGGGTTTATGCAGACTTATGGAGAAGCCTGCGTTTACAAGAAAGTGAGTGGGAGCTCTGTAGCATTTCTCATATTATATGTGGATGACATACTTTTGATGGGAAATGATATAGAACTTTTGGACAGCATTAAGGCCTACTTGAATAAGTGTTTTTCAATGAAGGGCCTTGGAGAAGCTGCTTACATATTAGGCATCAAGATCTAGATCAAAACGCCTCATAGGTCTTTCACAAAGCACATACCTTGATTAGATATTGAAGAATTTCAATATGGATCAGTCCAAGAAGGGGTTCTTGCCTGTGTTGCAAGGTGTGAAATTGAGCTCAGCTCAATGTCCGACCACGGCAGAAGATAGAGAAAAGATGAGTGCCGTCCCCTATGCCTCAGCCATAGGGTCTATCATGTATGCCATGACCTGTACCATACCTGATATAAACCTTGCCGTAAGTTTGGTAGGAAGGTACCAAAGTAATCCCGCATAGAACACTTGGACAGCGATCAAGAACATCCTTAAGTACCGAAAAGGACTAAGGATATGTTTCTCGTATATGGAGGTGACGAAGAGCTCGTCGTAAAGGGTTACGTCGACGCTAGCTTCGACACAAATCTGGATGACTCTAAGTCACAAACTAGATACGTGTATATTTTGAATGGTGGGGCAGTAAGCTGGTGCAATTGCAAGTAGAACATCGTGGAGGGATCTACATGTGAAGCGAAGTACATGGCAGCCTCAGAGGCAGCACATGAAGCTATCCGGGTGAAGGAGTTCATCACCGACTTAGGAGTCATACCCAATGCGTCGGGGCCGATCATACTCTTCTGTAACAACACTAGAGCTATTGCACTTGCCAAGGAGCCCAGGTTTCACAAGAAGACCAGGCACATCAAGCGTCGCTTCAACTCCATTCGTGAAAATGTTCAAGATGGAGACATAGATATTTGTAAAGTACATACGGACCTGAATGTAGCAGATCCGTTGACTAAACCTCTCCCTAGAGCAAAACATGATCAACACCAGAACGCAATGGGTGTTCGATACATCACAATGTAACTAGATTATTGACTCTAGTGCAAGTGGGAGACTATTGGAAATATGCCCTAGAGGCAATAATAAAATGGTTATTATTATATTTCTTTGTTCATGATAATTGTCTATTGTTCATGCTATAATTATATTATCCGGAAATCCTAATACATGTGTGAATACATAGACCACAACAAGTCCCTAGTGAGCCTCTAGTTGACTAGCTCGTTGATCAACAGATCGTCATGGTTTCCTGACTATGGACATTGGATGTCATTGATAATGGGATCACACCATTAGGAGAATGATGTGATGGACAAGACCCAATCCTAAGCATAGCACAAAGATCGTGTAGTTCGTTTCGCTAGAGCTTTTCCAAATGGCAAGTATCATTTCCTTAGACCATGAGATTGTGCAACTCCCGGATACCGTAGGAGTGCTTTGGGTGTGCCAAACATCACAACGTAACTGGGTGACTATAAAGGTGCACTACGGGTATCTCCGAAAGTGTCTGCATGGGTTGTACGAATCGAGATGGGATTTGTCACTCCATATGACGGAGAGGTATCTCTGGGCCCACTCGGTAATGCATCATCATAATGAGCTCAATGTGACCAAGTGTCTGGTCACGGGATCATGCATTACGGTACGAGTAAAGTGACTTGCCAGTAACGAGATTGAACGAGGTATTGGGATACCGACGATCGAGTCTCGGGCAAGTAACGTACGGATTGACAAAGGGAATTATATACGGGATTGATTGAATCCTCGACATCATGGTTCATCCGATGAGATCATCGAGGAGCATGTGGGAGCCAACATGGGTATCCAGATCCCACTGTTGGTTATTGACCGGAGAGGCGTCTCGGTCATCTCAAGATGTCTCCGAACCCGTAGGGTCTACACACTTAAGGTTCGGTGACGCTAGGGTTGTAGAGATATGAGTATGCAGTAACCCGAAAGTTGTTCGGAGTCCCGGATGAGGTCCCGGACGTCACGAGGAGTTTCGGAATGGTCCGGAGGTGAAGAATTATATATAGGAAGTGCAGTTTCGGCCATCGGGAAAGTTTCGGGGGTCACCGGTATTGTACCAGGACCACCGGGTGGGGCCACCTATCCCGGAGGGCCCCGTGGGCTGAAGTGGGGAGGGGAACCAGCCCCTGGTGGGCTGGTGCGCCTCCCTTGGGCCCCCCTGCGCTTAGGGTTGGAAACCCTAGGGGTGGGCGCCTCCACTTGCCTTGGGGCAAGCCACCCCTTGGCCGCCCCTTGGAGATCCCATCTCCTAGGGCGGCGCCCCAGGGGCCTATATAAAGGGGGAGGGAGGCGGCCGCACCCAAGTCCTGGCGCCTCCCTCCCCACGCACCACCTCTCCCTCTTGCGAAGCTTGGCGAAGCCTGCCGTGATCGCTGCTGCATCCACCACCACGCCGTCGTGCTACTGGATCTTCATCAACCTCTCCTTTCCCCTTGCTGGATCAAGAAGGAGGAGACGTCTTCCCAACCGTACGTGTATTGGACGCAGAGGTGCCGTCCGTTCGGCGCTAGGATCTCCGGTGATTTGGATCACGACGAGTACGACTCCCTCAACCCCGTTCTCTTGAACGCTTCCGCACGCGATCTACAAGGGTATGTAGATGCACTCCCCTCTCTCGTTGCTGGATGACTCCATAGATTGATCTTGGTGAAGCGTAGAGATTTTTTATTTTCTGCAACGTTCCCCAACAAGTAACCCTGGTGGGCACGATACACCAGGGTGCGCCAGGCTTGTGTGGCGCGCCCAGGTGGGTTGTTCCCACCTCGGGTACTTTCCAATCTCCGTTTTTCTTCCATTCTACTTGTTCCCCAAGATTAAAAAATCTATATATACCTCCCAAACCTGTTAACCTCTGTATCACGGAGAAATCTCCTGTCTTCTTTTCTTGCTGTTTTCTGTCAGCTCCAATCCACCATGGCCTCTTCAAGCTCCTCCAAGGACAAGTTCTTCGACAACGTCATCAACCCATATCTGTGGGGGGTGATGCAGCACCCTCAAGCTATCCAGATGCGCGATGGGGTGCTGCACATCCGCGATGTACAAGGACCCAGGGGGACTGGATCCGTGGAGGCCAGGCTTGGAGCCATGGAGCAGGACATCTTCAAGTGCAAGGGGATGGTGGAGCGTGGACTCAATGTCACTAACCTCATGATTGCAGACTATACCCGCGATTTCAAGGTGGATGGCAAGCCCATAAAGTTCATCATCTTCTCCCTCAACGAGCAAATCAACTTCCTCCATAGCCAGATCCATGACCTTCAGAGCCAAGTCTTTGAATATGAGGCAAGGTTTAAAGGTATGAGTTTGGCTGCTAGCTATAGGATCCGGGAGACTCACTCCTCCTCTTATGATGGTGAGCCTCTTCCATGGAAACGCAAGGACAAGAAATCATCTACTTCATCACCACCAAAAGAAAACTGAGTATTGGGTATGGGCACTCCCCTTGGCTTTCGCCAAGCTTGGGGGAGGTGCCTCGGTATCGTATCAATCTCCGCTATCTTTTGCCTTTACTTTCTTAGTTCGATCAATGGTTATCTTTTGCTATTAGATGAATAAAAGTTTAGTTCGATCCTTTCTTTTTGTGAGTCTGCTTAGTGATCAATCCTTGTAATCGTGTGCAAGATATAATAAAGTTTAGTTTGAGTTTTGCCTTCTTTACTTTCTTGCTACAATAAAAAGAAAGGAAATAAAAAGAAAATATCATATGCTAATCTTATGGTAAGTGATGACATTACACAAGGAAAAGTATAAGTAGAAATTTTTATTGTAGATTGACAAACATAGAATTGGTCAATGATGCAACACATGAAAGAATTAATAAGGGAAGAGAAGATTCACATATAAATACACTATCATGGAAATCTTTTGTTATTGTGAGCACCCATCAAAATATTATATGCCAAAATTGTTGACGTTGGACAAGGAAGACAACTTAATGATTTATGTTTGTTCATATTCACATAGAAGTCAGATTGTCATAGATCCATCAACATGTGGTGCTTGCCCCTATCTTTGCTAGCCAAAAATTCCGCACTAAGTAGAGATGCTACTTGTGCACCCAAAACCCTTAAACCCTATATTGTTTGAGAGTCCACCATCCCTACCTATGGATTGAGTAAGATCCTTCAAGTCAGTTGTCAGTGGTGCAAAAAGGGCAATAAAAATTGCTTATAAAAGTGTGAGATCATTTAGTGTAAGGGAAAATTGAGCGTTGTACGAACTTGTGATGGTGAAGAATAAAAGCGATAGACTGCATAATAAAGGTTGCTATCACAAGGGGCAATATAACGTGACATTCTCTTGCACTAAGGGGTTGAGCATACAAACAAAAAGTGCATGGCAACCTCTGCTTCCCTCTGCGAAGGGCCTATCTGTTACTTTCATGTATTTACTTTTATGCAAGAGTCAAAGTTTTTCTCTTTGTTCCTTTTATTTTTCTCCTTTGGCAAGCATCATGCGGTGAGGAAAGATCTAGGCACATATGTCCAATTGAATATGGGTAGCATGAGTTATTATTGTTGACATCACCCTTGAGGTGAGTGTGTTGGGAGGCGAAACTATAAGCCCCTATCTTTATGTGTGTCCAGTTGAAACGTTTTGCTCATGTGTACGCAGTGAGTGTTAGCAATCATAGAAGACTAAATGATGGTTGAGTATGTGGACTTGCCTAAAGGCTCCGATACGTGACCCTTCTTGAAAAGATGATGAATTGTAGTTGCAAAGTTGACTAAGAACATAGTTTGTTGATTTACAATAGAGTTTATGCTTTATACTTCAATGTTGTGATGAATTGTCACTTGTTCATGAGGAGTCTATGATAAAAGTTCTATAATAAAAGTTTTATATTGAAGTTTGTTGCTGTTATAATAAGTCACATGATGTTGCTATGTCCGTATTTTTGTTTTTATCGACACCTCTCTCTCTCTCTCTCTCTCTAAGCATGTGGACATGTTTTTCGATTTCGGTTTTCGCTTGAGGACAAGCGAGGTCTAAGCTTGGGGGAGTTGATACGTCCATTTTGCATCATGTTTTCTTACTGTTATTTATGTTGTTTTATTGTATAATAATGCTTTTTGGAGTAATTCTAATGCCTTTTCTCTCATAATATGCAAGGTATACACCAAGGGGGAGAATTCTGGCAGTTGGAAATCTGGACCTGAAAAAGCTACATCAAGCTACCTATTCTGCACAACTCCAAATGAGCTGAAACTCCTCGATGATTTTTTATGGAATATTTAAGGAAAATTGGAGCAAATAAGTACCAGAGGAGGGCCACCAGGTGGGCACAACCCACCTGGGCGTGCTAGGAGGGCCAGGTGCGCCCTGGTGGGTGCTGCCCTCCTCGGCCCACCTCCGGTGCCCATCTTATTGTATATAAGTCATTTTGACCTAGAAAATATAAAGGGAGGACATTTGGGACGAAGCGGCACCGCCTCGAGGCGGAACTTGGGGCAGGAGCACTTTTGCCCTCTGGTGGAGCGATTCCGCCGGGGGAACTTCCCTCCCAGAGGGGGAAATCATCGTCATCATCATCACCAACAACTCTCCCATCTTGGGGAGGGTTATCTTCATCAACATCTTCACAACGCCAACTCCTCTCAAACCCTAGTTCATCTCTTGCGTTCAATCTTTGTATCAAAACTATAGATTGGTGCCCGTGGGTGACTAGTAGTGTTGATTACATCTTGTAGTTGATTACTATATGGTTTATTTGGTAGAAGATTATATGTTCAGATCTATTATTCTATTCAATACCTCTCTGATCTTGAGCATGTTTATCATCTGTGAGTAGTTACTTTCGTTCTTGAGGTCACGGGAGAAATCATGTTGCAAGTAAGCATGTGAACTTGATATGTGTTCAATATTTTGATGCTGTGTATGTTGCCATTCTCTTAGTGGTGTCATGTGAACGTCGACTACATGACACTTGACCATATTTGGGCCTAAGGGAATGCACTGTGGAGTAGTTATTAGATGGCGGGTTGCGAGAGTGACAGAAGCTTAAACTCCACTTTATGCGCTATTCCGTAAGGGACCGGTTTGATCCAAAAGTTTAATGCTATCGTTAGAATTTATTCTTAACACTTTTCTCGTAGTTGCGGATGCTTGCGAGAGGGTTAATCATAAGTAGGAGGTTTGTTCAAGTAAGAACAACACCTAAGCACCGGTCCACCCACATATCAAATTATCAAAGTACCGAACACGAATTAAGCCAACTTGATGAAAGTGACTAGATGAAATTTCCGTGTACCCTCAAGAACACTTTGCTTATCATAAGAAACCGCTTTGGCCTGTCCTTTGCCTCAAAAGGATTGGGCTACCTTACTGCACTTTTGTTACTACAATTGTTACTTGCTTTTTACAAATTACCTTGCTACCAAACTACTCCGCTACTTACAATTTTAGCACTTGCAGACATAATTTGCTGAAAACCGCTTGCCATTTCCTTCTGCTCCTCATTGGGTTCGACACTCTTACTTATCGAAAAGGGCTACAATTGACCCTATACACTTGTGGGTCATCAGGCACCCACATGCGCCACCGCGTCGGTGTCGACCAAGCCAATGGGAATTTCTTCCGATCCCAACCTCCACCTCAGGCACTCCAGAGCTCGCCACCAAACAAACCCCCACCCTGTGCCAACCCGGTCATGAAGCTTCCCACACTGTCTCACCACGACACCGTGAAGCATGGTCTGCACAATGAAGAAGAAGAGCCGGGACTAGGGTAGCAGCACTGTCGGCACGCGGGAGGGCCCCACCTCCACCGTCAAAGACGGTAGTTGACCGGACGCAACAGCAGGAACATATCAGGCCCGTGGCTGCACGGGCCCGACCGGGATCTCTGAGGCCCATAAAGTTCCCGCCTTCACGCTGCAGCCGGCACGCCGTCGGCACCGCCGCCCCTGTCCAAGCCGCTCCCCTGCCTCCCGGCACAGAGATCCGCCAAGTGGAAGCACCACCACCACACGCACCGCCGGCCACCACCACCAGGTCGCCGGACTGCCACCGGCCGAGCCGCACGCCCACGATGGAGAGGAACCAAGGCAGCCGCCTGCAGCCCGAAGCCGGACCCCAGTAGCCGCCCGCGGTCAGCATCGCTTGCCGGGCAGATTCGGCCGCCGCGGCGAGGTGCGCTCCACCGCGCAGCCGGCCACACAACGCCACGCACCGCCAGGGGGATGCGCGCCGCTGCTACCTCTTGAGCATTGTGTTGGTTTTCCCTTGAAGAGGAAAGGGTGATGCAGCAAAGTAGCATAAGTATTTCCCTCAGTTTTTGAGAACCAAGGTATCAATCCAGTAGGAGGCTACACACAAGTCCCTCGTACCTACACAAACAAATAAGAACCTCACAACCAACACGATAAAGGGGTTGTCCATCCCTTCACGACCACTTGCAAGAGTGAGATCTGATTGAGATAATAATAAGATAAATATTTTTGGTATTTTTATGATATAGATTGAAAAGTAAAGATGCAAAATAAAGTAGATCGGAAACTTATATGATGGAAAATAGACCCCGGGGCCATAGGTTTCACTAGTGGCTTCTCTCAAGATAGCATAAGTATTACGGTGGGTGAACAAATTACTGTCGAGCAATTGATAGAAAAGTGCATGGTTATGAGAATATCTAGGCATGATCATGTATATAGGCATCATGTCCGCGACAAGTAGACCAAAACGATTCTGCATCTACTACTATTACTCCACACATCGACCGCTATCCAACATGCATCTAGAGTATTAAGTTCATAAGAACAGAGTAATGCATTAGGCAAGATGACATGATGTAGAGGGATAAGCTCACGCAATATGATCTAACCCCATCTTTTTATCCTCGATGGCAACAATACAATACGTGCCTTGCTGCCCCTGCTATCACTGGAAAAGGACACCGCAAGATTGAACCCAAAGTAAGCACTTCTCCCATTGCAAGAAAGATAAATCTAGTAGGGCAAACCAAACTGATAATTCGAAGAGACTTGCAAAGATAACCAATCATACATAAAAGAATCCAGAGGAGATTCAAATATGTCTCATAGATAAACTTGATCATAAACCCACAATTCATCGGATCGCGACAAACACACCGCAAAAAGAGTTACATCGAATAGATCTCCAAGAACACCGAGGAGAACTTTGTATTGAGATTCAAAGAGAGAGAAGAAGCCATCTAGCTAATAACCATGGACCCGAAGGTCTGTGGTAAACTACTCACAACTCATCGGAGAGGCCTTGGAAGCCCTCCGTGACCGATTCCCCCGCCGGCAGAGCGCCGAAGAAGGCTCCAAGATGGGATCTCACGGGTATAGAAGGTTGCGGCGATGGAAATAGGGTTTCGTGGTGCTCCTGGATGTTTTCCGGGTATGCAAGTATATATAGGCGAAGGAAGTCGGTCAGGGGAGCCAGGAGGGGCCCACAAGGCTCGGGGGGTGATAACCCACAAGTATAGGGGATCGCAACAGTTTTCGATAAGTAAGAGTGTCGAACCCAATGAGGAGCTAAAGGTAGAACAAATATTCCCTCAAGTTCTATCGACCACCGATACAACTCTACGCACGCTTGATGTTCGCTTTACCTAGAACAAGTATGAAACTAGAAGTACTTTGTAGGTGTTGTTGGATAGGTTTGCAAGATAATAAAGAGCACGTACATAAAAAGTAGGGGCTGTTTAGATAAATAAGCAATAAAGTAAATATAGCGAGTGTGGAAAAGTGGTGGTAGGAGTTGTGGAATTGTCCCTAAGCAATTGACTACTTTACTAGACCGATAGCAAGTTTTATGTGGGAGAGGCATAAGCTAACATACTTTCTCTTCTTGGATCGTATGCACTTATGATTGGAACTCTAGCAAGCATCCGCAACTACTAAAGATGATTAAGGTAAAACCCAACCATAGCATTAAAGCATCAAGTCCCCTTTATCCCATACGCAACAATCCCCTTACTCCGGTTTAAGCTTCTGTCACTCTAGCAACCCACTATAAGCGAATCATGAACGTATTGCAACACCCTACAGCGGGAATCCCTCACGCTTGCGCGACACGGAGGGCACAATAGGACAGCAACATAACCACAAGCAAATTAAACCAATCATAGCAATTCATCAATCACCGGTAGGACAACGAAAATCTACTTAAACATCATAGGATGGCAACACATCATTGGATAATAATATGAAGCATAAAGCACCATGTACAAGTAGAGGGTACAACGGGTTGCGGGAGAGTGGACCGCTGAATATAGATGTGGGAAGGTGATGGAGATGTTGGTGAAGATGGCGGAGGTGTTGGTGAAGATCGCGGTGATGATGATGGCCCCCCGGCGGCGTTCCGGCGCCACCGGAAGCAAGGGGGAGAGAGCCCCCCTTCTTCTTCTTCTTCCTTGACCTTCTCCCTAGATGGGAGAAGGGTTTCACCTCTGGTCCTTAGCTCCCATGGCATGGGAGGGGCGAGAGCCCCTCCGAGATTGGATCTATCTCTCTATCTCTCTCTGTTTCTGCGTTCTCCGATTCTGCCCTTTCACCGTTTCTTTTATATCCGGAGATCCGTAACTCCGATTAGGGCGAATCTTTCGCCCAGATTTTTCTCATAAAATTAGCTTTCTTGCGGCAAAAGAAGAGCGTCAACCGCCTTATGGGGTGCCCACGAGGGTCCAGGGTGCACCCCCGTGCCTCGTGGCCCCCTCGGGCATCATCTCGCGTTGATTCTTCCTCCAAAAAATCACAAATATTCCAAAATAATTCTCCGTCTGTTTTTATCCCGTTTGGACTCCGTTTGATATTGGGTTTATGCAAAGCATAAAACATGCAACAAATAGGAACTGACACTGGGAACTGGATCAATATGTTAGTCCCAAAAATAGTATAAAAAGTTGCCAAAAGTATATGAAAGTTTAATAATATTGGCATGGAACAATCAAAAATTATAGATATGACGGAGATGTATTAGGGGGCACGCCCACTCCCCTAGGGTGCGCCCTCCTACCTCGTGGCTTCCTCGTCTGCTTCTTGACGTCCACTCCAAGTCTCCTGGATTGTGTTTGTTCCAAAAATATCTCTCCCGAAGGTTTCATTCCGTTTGGACTCCGTTTGATATTCCTTTTCTGCGAAACACTGAAATAGGCAAAAAAAACCCAGCAATTTGGGCTGGGCCTCCGGTTAATAGGTTAGTCCCAAAAATGATATAAAAGTGTATAGTAAAGCCCATAAACATCCAAAACGGGTAATGTACTAGCATGGAACAATAAAAAATTATAGATACGTTGGAGATGTATCAAGCATCCCCAAACTTAATTCCTGCTCGTCCTCGAGTAGGTAAATGATAAAAACAGAATTTTTGATGTGGAGTGCTACCTAGCATATTTCTCAATGTAATTTTCTTTATTGTGGTATGAATGTTCAGATCCAAATGATTCAAGATAAAAGTTCATATTAACATAAAAATAGTAATACTTCAAGCATACTAACAAGTAATCATGTCTTATCAAAATAATATAGCCAAAGAAAGCTTATCCCTACAAAATCATATAGTTAGGCTATGCTTCATTTTCTTCACACAAAATACTCCCATCATGCACAACCCCGGTTTCAGCCAAGCAATTGGTTCATACTTTTTAACGCGCTTCAGCTTTTTTAACTCTCACGCAATACATGAGCTTAAGCCATGGATATAACACTATGGGTGGAATAGAATATGATGATGAAGGTTGTGTGGAGAAGACAAAAAAGGAGAAACTATCATATTGACGAGGCTAATCAACGGACTATGGAGATGCCCATCAATTGATGTCAACATGAGGAGTAGGGATTGCCATGCAACGGATGCACTAGAGCTATAAATGTATGAAAGGTCAACAAAAGAAACTAAGTGGGTGTGCATCCAACTTGCTTCCTCACGAAGACCTAGGGCATTTTGAGGAAGCCCATCATTGGAATATACAAGCCAAGTTCTATAATGAAAAACTCCCACTAGTATATGAAAGTGACAACATAGGAGACTCTCTATCATGAAGATCATGGTGCTAATTTGAAGCAGAAGTGTGGAAAAAGGATAGTAACATTGTCCCTTCTCTCTTTTTCTCTCATTTTTTGGGTGGGCTTCTTTGGCCTCTTTTTTTATATATTTGGGCTTCTTTGGCCTCTTTTATTTTTCATAAAGTCCGAAGTCTCATCCCAACTTGTGGGGGAATCATAGTCTCCATCATCCTTTCCTCACTTGGTACAATGCTCTAATAATGAAGATCAGCACACTTTGATTGATTTACAACTCAATACTTAGAACAAAATATGACTCTATGTGAATGCCTCCGGCGGTGTACCGGGATATGCAATGAATCAAGAGTGACATGTATGAAAGAATTATGAAGGTGGCCTTGCCACAAATACAATGTCAACTACATGATCATGCAAAAGCAATATGACAATGATGGAGCATGTCATAATAAACGGAACGGTGGAAAGTTACATGGCAATATATCTCGGAATGGCTACGGAAATGCCATAATAGGTAGGTATGGTGGCTGTTTTGAGGAAAATATAAGGAGGTTTATGTGTGATAGAGCGTATCATATCACGTGGTTTGGATGCACCGGTGAAGTCTGCATCAACTCTCAAGGTGAGAAAGGGCAATGCACGGTACTGTAGAGGCTAGCAATGATGGAAGGGTAAGAGTGCGTATAATCCATGGACTCACATTAGTCATAAAGAACTCATATACTTATTGCAAAAGTTATTTAGCCCTCAAAGCAAAGTACTACTACGCATGCTCCTAGGGGAAGGGTTGGTAGGAGTTAACCATCGCGCGATCCCGACCTCCACTCATAAGGAAGGCAATCAAAGAGCACCCCATGCTACAAAATTGTTACATAACTTTTACCGTACATGCATGCTACGGGACTTGCCAACTTCAACACAAATATTTCTCAACTTCATAATTACCCAACTAGCATGACTCTAACATTACCACCTCTATATCTCAAAACAATTATCAAGCATCAAATTGATCATAGTGTTCAATGCAGTTTCTATGATAGTTTTTATTATACCCAACTTGGATGCCCATCATATTAGGACCAATTTTATAACCATAGAAAATACCATGCTGTTCTAAAAGACTCTCAAAATAATATAAGTGAAGCATGAGAGATCAATAATTTCTACAAAATAAAACCACCGCCGTGCTCTAAAAAGATATAAGTGAAGCACTAGAGCAAAATTATCTAGCTCAAAAGATATAAGTGAAGCACATAGAGTATTCTAATAAATTCTGAATCATGTGTGTCTCTCCCAAAAGGTGTGTACAGCAAGGATGATTGTGGTAAACTAAAAAGCAAAGACTCATATCATACAAGACGCTCCAAGCAAAACACATATCATGTGGTGAATAAAAATATAGCTCCAAGTAAAGTTACCGATAGACGAAGACGAAAGAGGGGATGCCTTCCGGGGCATCCCCAAGCTTAGGATTTTTGTTGTCCTTGAATTACCTTGGGGTGCCTTGAGCATCCCCAAGATTAGGCTCTTGCCACTCCTTATTCCATAGTCCATCAAATCTTTACCCGAAACTTGAGAACTTCACAACACAAAACTCAACAGGAAATCTCATGAGCTCCGTTAGTGCAAGAAAGCAAACCACCACTTTAAGGTACTGTAATGAACTCATTCTTTATTTATATTGGTGTTAAACCTATTGTATTCCAACTTCTCTATGATGCATACCCCCCCGATACTAGCCATAGATTCATCAAAATAAGCAAGCAACACACGAAAAACAGAATCTGTCAAAAACAGAACAATCTGTAGTAATCTGTAACTTTCGAATACTTATGGGACTCTAAAAATCCTAAGAAAATTGGAAGTCCTAGGAAATTTGTCTATTAATCTACTGGGAAATGAATTAGCCCAAAATCATGTTACGGTGATTCGTGCAAAAGTTTCTGTTTTTCAGCAAGATCAAATTAACTATCACCATAGGTTATCCTATAGGTTCTACTTGGCACAAACACTAAATTAAACATAAAACCACATATAAACAGAATCTAGATGAATTATTTATTACTAAACATAAGCAAAAAGTAAAGAACAAAAAAAAATTGGGTTGCCTCCCAACAAGCGCTATCGTTTGACGCCCCTAACTAGGCATAAAAGCGAGAATAGATCTAAGTATTGCCATCTTTGGTATTCAATTCATAAGTGGCTCTCATAATAGATTCATAAGGTAATTTTATTTTCTTTCTAGGAAAGTGTTCCATGCCTTTCCTTAATGGAAATTGGAATCTAATATTTCCTTCTTTCATATCAATAATTGCACCAATCGTTCTAAGGAAAGGTCTACCAAGAATAATAAGACATGAAAAATTGCAATCTATATCAAGAACGATTAAATCTGCGGGCACATAATTCCTATTTGCAACAATAAGAACATCATTAATCCTTCCCATAGGTTTCTTAATGGTGGAATCGGCAAGGTGCAAGTTTAAAGAGCAATCATCAAATTCACGAAAACCTAACACATAAAATAAAGTTTTTGGAATCGTGGAAACACTAGCACCCAAATCACACAAAGCATAGCATTCATGATCTTTAATCTTAATTTTAATAGTAGGTTCCCACTCATCATAAAGTTTTCTAGGGATAGAAACTTCCAATTCAAGTTTTTCTTCATAAGATTGCATCAAAGCATCAACGATATGTTTGGTAAAAGCTTTATTTTGACTATAAGCATGAGGAGAATTTAACACGGATTGCAACAAGGAAATACAATCTATTAAAGAAAAATTATCATAATTAAATTCCTTGAAATCCAAAATAGTGGGTTCATTGCTATGTAAAGTTTTGATCTCTCCATCCCACTTTTACCAATTTTTGCATCAAGATCTAAAACTCTGAATCATTGGGACGCCTTTTTACTAAAGTTGACTCATCTTCAGTCCCATTATTATCAAGATTCATATTGCAAAAGAAAGATTTAATAGGGGACACATCAATAACTTTTATCTTCATCATTATTATCATGAAAACTAGAAGAACACGCTCTTACAAAGCAATCTTTCTTAGCACGCATCCTAGCGGTTCTTTCTGTGCACTCATCAATGGAAATTCTCATGGCTTTGAGAGACTCATTGATATCATGCTTAGGTGGAATAGATCTAAGTTTCAAAGAATCAACATCAAGAGAAATTATATCCATGTTCCTAGCCAACTCATCAATCTTAGGCAATTTTACTTCAAGCAAAGCATTGAAATTATTTTGAGAGATCATAAATTCTTTAACACTAATGTCAACATCACAGGGCATATTATTAAAATTTCCATAAGAGTTGTTGTAGGAATTACCATAATTATTAGAGGAATTACTAGGAATCGGCCTAGGATTAAAGTTTCCTCTATACACGTTGTTACCAAAATTATTCCTACCAACAAAATTCACATCCATAGATTCATTATTATTCTCAATCAAAGTAGACAAAGGCATATCATTAGGATCAATAGGAGCACTCTTATTAGCAAACAATTTCATAAGTTCATCCATCTTTCCACTCAAAACATTAATCTCTTCTATCGCATGAACTTTTTTACTAGTTGATCTTTCGGTGTGCCATTGAGAATAATTAACCATAATATTATCTAGGAGTTTAGTAGCTTCTCCTAAAGTGATTTCCATAAAAGTGACTCCCGCAGCCGAATCTAAAAGATTTCTAGAAGCAAAATTCAATCCGGCATAAATTTTTTGTATGATCATCCATAAATTTAATCCATGGGTAGGGCAATTGCGAATCATTAATTTCATCCTCTCCCAAGATTGTGCAACATGTTCATGATCAACTTGCTTAAAATTCATAATATCGTTTCTAAGAGAGATGTTCTTAGCGGGAGGAAAATACTTAGAGATAAAAGCATCTTTGCACTTATTCCATGAATCAATACTATTTTTAGGCAAATACGAAAACCAAGTTTTAGCACGATCTCTAAGTGAAAACAGAAATAACTTGAATTTAACAATATCATTATCCATGTCTTTCTTCTTTTGCATATCACACAAATCAGCAAAGTTGTTTAGATGAGTAGCAGCATCTTCACTAGGAAGGACAGAGAATTGATCTTTCATGACAAGATTCAACAAAGCAGCATTAATTTCACAAGATTCAGCATGGGTGTCGGATTTCGGGTTCCGGCAGACCCTTGGGGTTCGAACACTGGGGTGCGCGCGGAGATTTCGCCCTCTACCTACCTGCACCTCGCCGCCTCGCTAGGATCTAAACTACGAAAGGAACAACACAAGAGACACAAGGTTTATACTAGTTCGGGCCACCATTGTGGTGTAATACCCTACTCTAGTTTGTGATGTGGTGGATTGCCTCTTGGGCTGATGATGATGAACAATACAAGGAAGAACAGCCTCGCGAGGGTCTGTTCTTGGCTGGGACGATGAACTGCTAGGAGGAGTTCGGCCGCCCTTCTCTCTTGCTATGATGCTACTTGATTGCTCTCTTCCAGATGCCGCTACCCTGGGGGTGGCTAGTCCTATTTATAGGCAAAGGCCCTGGGCCTCTTCACAAATATTGAGCGGGAAGGGCGCCAACAATTGGCCATTTTGAAGGGGAACATCTAGTACACTTATCCTGACTAAAGTTGGTCCTCGCCTGTCAAAGGCTCTGGTGGTGACGCCTGCTTGGGCTCCACAATGACTTCCTTCCTGCTGTTGGACTGGTCTTGGTCTTGTTGCACCGAAATGGATGCCTTTGCTTGATGCTCTCGCCTGCGCTTGCTCCCTTTGCACCAAAGAGGAAAGGAGGACACTGCGCGGGATGGCGCCCGCCCGGCGCCCTTGGTCGTCATGGCTTGCGTCATCGGCACCTTGTGAGGTACCCCGCCTTGATCTCTCTGCCTCCTCACGAGCCAGCCTGATGAGGCCGTGCATGAGGAAGCTCCTTGTCGCCCGCCCCGCGAGGCTTGGCCCCTCGCGAGGGTCTTGAGCTTGTGTTGATGAAGATGGGCCGTGCTGGGCCCCCCTTGAGCCACGCCGCAGGCTGCAGGCAGGCAAGTCTGGGGACCCGATTCCCAGAACGCCGACAGTAGCCCCCGGGCCCAAGGCGCGCCCGGACTTGGCCAAGCAGAGAAACGAAAGGGCAAGTGCGAAGCGCCGCGGGCCCTAACAGCTTGCGGCCTTGGGCGCCGCGTGACGGTTGATTGGGCGTGGGCGGCACTGTTCCCCCACGCCTCCTTATTTTGTGCCATGCTAGGCGGAGTCGTAGTCGCACACAACCGCTCCCCTTTTCGTTGGTCGAGCGTCCTCTGCCCTTCCTCCTCTCGAACTCCAGCTTCCGCTCCCAATCAATCTCGAACCTCCCCCTTCTGTTGCCATGGCTCCGACGAACAAGGGAAGAGGGAAGAAACCCATGCCTTCGCCTCGCTCGCCGTCGCTGGCGGCCCCCGCCGTCGACCGGTCGATCATAATCAATCGAGAGGGCTTGGGCAAGGTCAGCTCGGCTCTGGCCACCATCTTCAACGAATGCAGGAGGACGACGACCTAGCCCGCGTCTCGCTTCTCCATCGACAGGATAATCACTGAGGTCCGGTATTTCGCCGACGCCCTGTGGGCGGGATTGGTTCCCCCCTTTTCCGATTTCTTCAACGCCGTGCTCTCCCACTATCAAATCCATATGATGCATCTGGGTCCTGAATCCATCACTCTTCTTGCGGTCTTCGCCTTCGTTTGTGAGGCAATGATGGGCATCCTTCCTTCGGTTGCCTTGCCGCGCCACTTCTTCTCTCTACGCCTTGTCGACCCCACCCAATGCTCGGGGTGCGTGAGCTTCATTGCTGCACCTGAAACAGCGGCCTTAGGGATTGAATTCAGCCTTCCTCCGCCCGCGCCTGGGTTCCGCGAGCGATGGCTGTATGTGGACGTAGGGGTGCCCAGCCCTCTGCTGTCGGAGCCATCTTCGCCTGCTGTCCCCAATTCAGGCTGGGGCCAGGAGACGCTCACGAGTTCCTGGCTCGTCTTTGTCTGGCGTCGCTTTGCGTTCTTGAGGGCGCTCGGCGTGACGACACCCAAGGTAGTGAAGGAGTTCCTGCTATGCCGCATTGCCCCTCTCCAACACCACTCTCACCGGATGTGGGCCTTCAATGGGCGTGAGGATCGTATGGGGCTCCCGGAAGAGGATCTAACGCCTGAAGCACTGAGGAAAGTGCTCTTGGTCTTGACTGGGGACCCCCACCCCCGGCAGCATCCGGCAAGGGGGGGCCTTGCTGTACCTCTGCCTGAACATTGGCGACTTTGTGAATCAGATGCCCATCTTCGACGAGAGGGGGCCGCGCCCCGCTGGCCTCCAGGGGCTTCGCGCGAACCCAGTGGTGGTGGCCGCCCTTTTAGTCGGCCAAGGCGACTCTTCCTCAAGTGGCGGAGCAGGGAGGTATGAGCCGCTGGAGGTCGAGGGGGCCCCCGCCGAGGTGACAGCGCTGGGCGGCGCTCATGAGGGAGCAGCCCCTGAGGCCCGTGGTACTATGGCTGAGGGCGGCGAGAAGCTGCCCGCAGCGCCTGCGGCTGAGGCCCCTGAGGCCCCAGCCACTCTTCTCGGTGAGGTGACCGGCGGCGCGCATCAGGCAGACGCCCCTGACGCGGGTCACATTGATGCTTCTTCCTCGTCGCAGGCTGACCCCTGCGCTCGACTCTTGGGTCGCTTCCGCGTGGACTTTGAGGCCCTCCGGAAGAGAAGGGAGGCCCTGGGTGATGATTACCCTTGTCGCCTGCTGAAGCGTAAGAAGTACTTCGCCACCGATGAGTAAGCCTTCTCCCTTCCCAGCTCCTGATCCTTTTGTTGCTTTTCCTGATCCTTGCTCCGCAGGGCCCTTCCCGCCGAGCTCACGGAGATGACTGAGGAGCCATCCCCCTTGTCTCCGCCCTTTCCACTGTCTTCGAGCACTCCGAGCAGCAGAGCCCTTGCGGTGAGGCCGGTTGGAGAGATGAACCATCCTGAGGCGCATCGCGGCCCTGCGCGCCTTGCGACCTTCCTTTGCGAGCCTTCTCGTGGCATAGTCAGACTGCCGTGGGCTTCTCGTCTGGTCGTGGACCGTGATTGGCTGGGGTACTCCCTGCGCTCTTCATTTGGGGATGGACTGGCTCCAGGCCGGGCTTCTAGCGAGGCGTGCCCGGCTGCCACGAGGGTGCCAGCCCCCAGCCCCCTGCCCGGAGGGGGAGTGCTGATTCGTGGCCCCCGGCGCTTGCTTGGGGCGGATGATGGTGTGGAAGACGTACTCGAGCGCGCCCGGGAGTGTCGCGCTCTTCGCCAAGGGTTTCTTTGGAGGGCGGCTGACGCGGTGAGCCTGCTTGGTGAAGAGCTCACTGATGAGGACGAGCGCCTTGAGCCCGAGGGCCTGCGCCTGGCTGTAGAGAGGTGCAAGCTGAAGGCGGCTATCGCCCTCGCACGCTATCAGCGCGATCTTGACGATGAGGAGGCCAAGGCATCGCTGGCGGCCTCTCGGGAGGTCCGTTCCCTGGCCGTCGAGGAGGCCCGGGAAGCTAACTGGCGGCAAGAGGCGACGGAGGAGCGGGCGCGGGAACTCCTGACCCGGTGCCGCTCACTGGAGGAGCAGGTGGAGCTGCGCGAGGTGGCCCTCGCGTCGATGAAGGTGGCTTCAGGCGACCCAGCAGAGCTCCAGAAGCGTGAGGAGGCGCTGACGCTGGAAGCCGCCGAACGCGCACGCGAGTATGAACGCCTAGAGACAAGGGAGCGCTTGGTGACGCAGGCGGAGGATGATGTCGCTGCGCGGGAAGCCCGCGTCCTGGAGGAGATCGGGTGTCGGGTGGCGACGGCGCGCTTGAACCTCGAGCGCGGGTTCGAGGAGAGGCTGGGGTTGATCCGGGCCGAGACTGAAGGTAGGACTGCTGCCTTGAGGGTCAAGCTAGAGGAAGAGACGGGGCGGGCCGATGCTTTTCGGGCTTCCCTTGAGGTGGTGCAAGGCGAGTTAACTACGTTCCATGCCGAGGTGCTTCTCCTTCGCCAACGGGTGGACGAGGCTGAGTCCGTCGCGCGCCAGAATGCGGACGAGATACGCCAGCGGCGGATCCTGGAGCATGAGCACGGCCCCATGCTCACTATGCTTTGGGAGAGAGCTAACACAGCCATGGGCAACATCTGCGAGGCGGTTGTTGGCGAGCCGCACACAGTTAACTACGCCGGCAACCTTCAGTTCTTCACCGACGTGGTGATGCAGCTGGAGGCGCGGTCGGCCAGAGCTGACAGATTGGTGGAGAGGAGCCGCGCCCTGCTCGGGCGCGCCTTTTCTCGCGTCTTTAGCCATCTCCGAAACATGGACCCCCACTTCGACTTTGACACTGCCATCGCCCGATCCCCGTGCCGCCCAGACGACTGGCGACTTGGGTGGAGGACAACGTGGACGCTCTCGTCAGGGCCTTCGCTTCAGATAACGACGGCGTGATCGTGGCCGCTGATGAGGGCGGCGTGGTGAACGGTCCTGACACCGCTGATGGCAACGCAGAGAGCGATGGCGAGGCCAGCCGACGCCAAAGAATAGTTGGGCAAAGCTCACGAGGATGCATTGGGGATTTATCCGATCGACCGCGCGCGTTCTGCTTCCTTACCTGCATGAATAGAACTCAGGTTTTGACCTGATGGTTGTAAGAGCATTTTGGGAGGGGGCGCCCCTCATGTAAAACTCATGTTCAGCGTACTAGTAGATGCTACATCGCCCGTACGCCCGCGCCAAGTGGTTGGCTAGGTGACGAGCCGGTTGGCTAGTTTACCTTTGTCCCGTGCGGGCCCTGAGATAGCCTGTGGGAGGCTGTGGTGTCTCGAGTGTCTCCTGATCGAATCCGTAGGATCTGCAGTAAAAACCTCCTGAGAGGATACGGCGGCAGCAGTCTGGGATGCACGCAAGCTAGGCCAGACCCGGCTCGCGAGGGGCTCACGAGGGAAGGCAGCTGAGGCGAAGTGGTAACCGAAACGCGAGAGATTGCTCGAACGAGACTAAGCACCCCTTCCCCAAACACACGCAAATCTCAAATTCGAGTCCGACTTAAATCCAGCGGGGGAAAGCGACAACCAAGGGAAAAACAATGAAAGCAGAAAAAAGGCCGCGTCCGGCACCTAGTCTAGTCTTGGACGTTTTCTCACCAGCGCGGAGCTAAGTGGTGCCACTGGGCGTGGGAGGGAGCTCCAGGGCCTGAGGCCGGCACCCCTGAGACTCCGGCCTTGCTTCATATCGCCAGACGAGGGCCCCGCCTTGCACCACACTCTAGTGCCATCAACGACGACCGGAAACCAGGCCGCCGCCGATGGGGTAGAGCGGTCACCAGCGGTTCCCCCGACGACCACGGGTCCTCCGCCAGGGGCAGGCCCTGAGGCACCTCCCCAGCAGAGGGCCTACCTCCTGAGAACTCCTTGCTTCGAACGCCGCGGTGGTGATGCCGGATCTCGGCCCCTCTCATGCAGCCCCCGACGCCCTCCTCCTGAGGGGTAGGAGACTGCGGGATCGGGGCAGTTGCTCGCTGTGGCGACCTGCACCTCCTGCGATCCATGATTAGCGTATGCCTGCTCCCGAGGAATTAGCGGTACCCGATAATCGTCGCTTCCAGCGTGGCCGGTGGGGCCGTCCCGAGGCTCCTGGAAGAGCTCAGCTTCTGGTGCCTCGTCCCCCCAGCCTGGGCTGAGGAGCGAGCCTTGTTCGTCCTCATGCGGGTGCCCCTGGTCCATCATGTGGGGCACGTATTCTTCTGGGGCCGTCATCCCGTAGGCCGCGCCATAGTGCTCCACGTGCCATGCAGCTCTACTTGATGTGCCCACCTGGGGGTGGTAGCGCGGCGGCCCACTGGGGCCGTGGGTCGCGACGAGTCCTTCTTTGCTGGCCGGGAGCGGAGGCAGCACTGCCGCTGGCCCGGTGCTGACAGCCTCGCTGGTGTTGGAGTAGCCTTGGAGCCCGCGGGCACGCGTGGAGCCCCTGCGCGGGCCGCCCTGGACCTGAGATGGTAGCTGGGTGCAGAAGGGGTGAGACCCCGAGGCGGCAAAGCCCAGGAGCTCTGCCACCCGCTCTAGCAGCACGTCGCGACCGCCTTCCATCAGCCTGCACTGCAGTAGCTCTCGGGCCACCATGAGCGCGACCACGAGTTCGCCGCCCCGGCGGTGTCTGGCGTCGTGGCGCATGGCGTGGTTGGAGGCCCTTGCTGCCGACCGCGCCTGCCGTGGTGTGAGAGCTGTCGAAACCTGTCCGCGTCGCCCACGGCCCTTGATCGGCGCCGCACCGCGAGCAGCCTGGGGCATGGGTCGCCGGGCGAAGCGTTTACGCGGCAAGCCGCCGCCGAGGATCGTGGTTGCCCGCCTGGTCATCGGACATGGTGATGACGATGCGACGGGACGCAGAGTGGCAGAAGGTAGATCGCGGCGCACCCCTACCTGGCGCGCCAAATGTCGGATTTCGGGTTCCGGCAGACCCTTGGGGTTCGAACACTGGGGTGTGCGCGGAGATTTCGCCCTCTACCTACCTGCACCTCGCCGCCTCACTAGGATCTAAACTACAAAAGGAACAACACAAGAGACACAAGGTTTATACTAGTTCGGGCCACCATTGTGGTGTAATACCCTACTCTATTTTGTGGTGTGGTGGATTGCCTCTTGGGCTGATGATGATGAACAATACAAGGAAGAACAGCCTCGCGAGGGTCTGTTCTTGGCTGGGATGATGAACTGCTAGGAGGAGTTCGGCTGCCCTTCTCTCTTGCTATGATGCTACTTGATTGCTCTCTTCCAAGTGCCGCTACCCTGGGGGTGGCTAGTCCTATTTATAGGCAAAGGCCCTGGGCCTCTTCCCAAATATTGAGTGGGAAGGGCGCCAACAATTGGCCATTTTGAAGGGGAACATCTAGTACACTTATCCTGACTAATGTTGGTCCTCGCCTGTCAAAGGCTCTGGTGGTGACGCCTGCTTGGGCTCCACAATGACTTCCTTCCTGCCGTTGGACTGGTCTTGGTCTTGTTGCACCGAAATTGATGCCTTTGCTTGATGCTCTCGCCTACGCTTGCTCCCTTTGCACCAAAGAGGAAAGGAGGACACTGCGCGGGCTGGCGCCCGCCCGGCGCCCTTGGTCGTCATGGCTTGCATCATGGGCACCTCGTGAGGTACCCCGCCTTGATCTTTCCGCCTCCTCGCGAGCCAGCCTGATGAGGCCGTGCCTGAGGAAGCTCCTTGTCGCCCGCCCCACGAGGCTTGGCCCCTCGCGAGGGTCTTGAGCTTGTGTTGATGAAGATGGGCCGTGCTGGCCCCCCCTTGAGCCACGCCATAGGCCGCAGGCAGGCAAGTCTGGGGACCCCCGTTCCCAGAACGCCGACAATCGGTAAGAGGAGCAATCGGAGTGCTAAGGAAATCATTATTGTTGGCATTGGAAAAGTCACACCATTTAGTATTATCTTGAGCCATCGTGACAAGCAATCCAACACACAAGCACACAAGAGGCAAGCAAAAAAGGGGCGAACGTGAAAGAGAGGGCGAATAAAACGACAAGGGTGAAGTACAGGAGAGGAAAACAAGAGGCGAATGGCAAATAATATAATGCTAGGGAGAAAATTTTGTGATGGTTACTTGGTATGTCTTCACTTGTGCGAAGACCTCCCCGGCAACGGCGCCAAAAATCCTTCTTACTACCTCTTGAGCACTGCGTTGGTTTTCCCTTGAAGAGGAAAGGGTGATGCAGCAAAGTAGCGGAAGTGTTTCCCTTAGTTTTTGAGAACCAAGGTATGAATCCAGTAGGAGGCTACACGCAAGTCCCTCGTACCTACACAAACAAATAAGAACCTCGCAACCAACGCGATAAAGGGGTTGTTAATCCCCTCACGGCCACTTGCAAGAGTGAGATCTGATGGAGATAATAATAAGATAAATATTTTTGGTATTTTTATGATATAGATTGAAAATTAAAGATTGCAAAATAAAGTAGATCGGAAACTTATATGATGTAAAATAGACCCGGGGGCCATAGGTTTCACTAGTGGCTTCTCTCAAGATAGCATAAGTATTACAGTGGGTGAACAAATTATTGTCGAGAAATTGATAGAGTGCATAGTTATGAGAATATCTAGGCATGATCATGTATATAGGCACCACGTCCGCGACAAGTAGACCGAAACGATTCTGCATCTACTACTATTACTCCACACATCGACCGCTATCCAGCATGCATCTAGAGTATTAAGTTCATAAGAACAGAGTAACGCATTAGGCAAGATGACATGATGTAGAGGGATAAACTCAAGCAATATGATCTAAACCCCATCTTTTTATCCTCGATGGCAACAATACAATACATGCCTTGCTTCCCCTGCTGTCGCTGGGGAAGGACACCGCAAGCTTGAACCCAAAGCTAAGCACTTCTCCCATTGCAAGAAAGATCAATCTAGTAGGCCAAACCAAACTGATAATTCAAAGAGACTTGTAAAGATAACCAATCATACATAAAAGAATTCATAGGAGATTCAAATATTTCTCATAGATAAACTTGATCATAAACCCATAATTCATTAGATCTCGACAAACACACCACAAAAAGATTTACATCAAATAGATCTCCAAGAAGATCGAGGAGAACTTTGTATTGAGATTCAAAGAGAGAGAAGAAGCCATCTAGCTAATAACTATGGACCCGAAGGTCTGTGGTAAACTACTCACAACTCATCGGAAAGGCCTTGACGTTGATGTAGAAGCCCTCCGTGATCGATTCCCCCTCCGGCGGAGCGTCGGAAAAGGCTCCAAGATGGGATCTCATGGGTACAAAAGGTTGCGGCGGTGGAAATAGGGTTTCGTGGTGCTCCTGGATGTTTTCAGGGTATGCAAGTATATATAGGCGAAGGAAGTCGGTGAGGGGAGCCACGAGGGGCCCATGAGGGTGGGGCAGGGGGCGCCCTCCTTCCTCGTGGCTTCCTCGTCTGCTTCTTGACGTCCACTCCAAGTCTCCTGGATTGCATTTGTTTCAAAAATATCTCTCCCAAAGGTTTCATTCCGTTTGGACTCCATTTGATATTCCTTTTCTGCGAAACAATGAAATAGGCAAAAAAAGCAATTTGGGCTGGGCCTCCGGTTAATAGGTTAGTCCCGAAAATGATATAGAAGTGTATAGTAAAGCCCATAAACATCCAAAATGGGTAATATAATAGCATGGAACAATAAAAAATTATAGATACGTTGGAGACGTATCAGCCGCCACGCCGTGGTGCCCCGCGCCTGCACTGCACCCACACTCGCTGAAGGAGCCCCCACCGCCCCATCGCACGGAGAAGGAAGACAAGCCGCGCCGCCGCCAGAGCTGGTCGGGCTTTGCCCGGCCGCGCCCCCTAGCGGCAGCGAGGGAGGAGGGAGGAGGAGTGGAGGCCGACGGCGGGAGGAACTGGGTGCCATCCCCGGCCGCCTCGCGGGTGGCGGCACGGGAGGGAAGGGTTTCGCCCAGCAAGGAATTTTCTGATGGACTTGTTTAATCGATCTCCGGAAAACCCATCCCACTCCTCACCCTGACTCCTCCCGTGCCGCCCTCCTCCCGACTCGTCCTTGCACCGGCCGCTCCCTCCGCCAACGCCCCTTCCCCTCCCCCTGAAGTGCCATCCCCCATGGTCAGGGAAACCAGGGATGGGGCCCCCCACCCCAAACGCCGTGCCGGGGACCGGGAAGTGCCCGCTCCGCCGGAGGCGCGCCACTCTTCACCGGAGGGCTCCCGGTGGGTGGTTGAGCTCCGTGATGGTCTCCTCCGCAGCAAAGGGCCGGCCGCCGCGGACGATGCCGACTGGCGCTCTTCTCGGGGCCACGACCGGTCTCCCGAGGAGTGGTGCGACCTCGGTCCAGACCGGGACCGTCGCTCTCCTCGTTGCCACTCCCGCTACCCTTCCCGATCCGAGCATGCGCCGGCCTCCCCCCCGCAGCGCTATGATCCGCCCCGTCGCCAAGACAAATCCCCGCCGACCGGCACTAACAACAACAACAACCGCAATGGTCGGGGGGCGTTCGCTAAGAAGAAGAAGAAGAAGAAGCGGGGCGCTCATCCCCAACCGGGTGGTCCAGCCTCTTCGGTCACCAACCCGACGGGGGTGCTGGCACCCCCTTCGGCCGCGGCCGTGGCCACCTGCTTCAACTATTGGGTGGCCGGGCATTGCCAGGTGGAATGCACCATGCCTCCCGCGTGCCATCTCTGCAACAAGACAGCTCATCCCGCGACCCTTTGTCCGGACCACTAGCCCGCTGGGACTCTTGGGTTGTTTGGTTACACCTTGAATGACTTGGGCTTCTTCCAGATGGACCTTCCCGAGGCCCGAGCCACCCCGCCCATGACTGTGCTCGTTTCGGTCCTGGATGACTAGCGGCTTCCCTGGCCATCATATCCGAGGAGCTTCGCCACCTGTTTAACCTGGAATAGGATTGGGAGGTGACCCCAGTCTCAGATTGGGAGTTTACCGCCATCTTCCCTGACCCGGTCAGTCTTCGCTACGGCACCCACAGCGCCCAACTCATGCTCGCCCTCAACCAGCTCTTTGTCCGCATCTCGGTCCGACCATGGACCTACTTGCGGTGGCCTCCCTGTCCATGGTGTGGGTGCAGATCCGTGGGCTCCCTCCGGCTGCTAGGGTCGAGGGAGTCATTCGTGGCCTGTCCCGCTTGTTGGGCAAGTTTGTGGCGGTCGACGGCGCCTCTTTGTCCATGGGCCCGACTGCTCGGGTGCAGATCAAGTCTCCAGACCCTTCCAAGCTCAAGATGACTGTCAGGATGTTCTTCAATGACGCTGGCTATGACCTCCGCATCTCGGTGGAGGGTGGGACTCCCTGTGATCCCCTCAACCAGGATGAGGGGGGTGGTGCTGACCCCGAGCTGGGCCCTGGCGGTGGGGGTGCTGCCCCGCAGGGCTCCCCTCGTCGTCCCCGCAACAACTCCTCTCGCTCTGAGGCCTCTAGCGACAACTCGGCAGATCCTGAGGACGATCCTCCCTAGCCGGCTCCTTCCACCCCTTGTGTACTCACGGCTCGGGGCTCGGCACTCTTGACACCTGCCCCGGGGAGGAGTCCGAGGACATCGAGGCTATTGCAGCCATGCTCGACGAGGCTGCCACCCTTCCTCCTGGTGCCACCCTCCCTCCTCCCTTCCTCCCTGCACTGCTATCCTTATCTGATGAGGAGGGGAGCGGGGTCAGCCAGGGTAGCATGGAGGTGCGTCCCCCATCCTTCCCGCGGCTTGTTTATCCGGTGCTCGCCCGGGAGGACCCCGTGGCACCAGCTACCCAGGAGTCTGGTCCCGCGGTCGCCTCCCCTCCCACGTCGTCTAGGACTCCCAAGTCCCGGGGCCGCTACCGCTCGGCCTCTACCCCGGTCTCGTCGACCCAGAAGAGTGCCCGGCTCAAGGCGGCTCCGCGGCTGACGGGGGCCTCGCTGACCGGAGTGGAGAAGGCATCACGACGCGCCGCCATCCGCAACCTCGACACAGGTCCATCCGACTCCCAGGCCCCTTGTCCTGACTCTGATGATTTTTGTGTCAATTCTTTCTCTACACTTGCTGGTGTCCCTCTTGGCCACCTGGCCAAGGTCATAGCCGATTCGGCTATAGTTTTCTGTGGTGAGAAGGGTCCGGTCTTAGAGCAGCTTGCGTCCCTCCAGGCCAAGCAGATTCTGAAGGGCTATCTCGCAGTCACTAGGGCTCGTGAGGCGGCAGCAGCTGCGGAGGTCCCCCCACGCCCCGTCAGGCTGGGGGTCGGGGCCTTCTTGCGGACGACCGGAGCGAGATCCATGGTCGGACACGTTCTCGTACTTCCCAATTACATCGGGCCCTTAGTGCCACCTCTACCGTTGGGTACAGGGAGGACCCCATAGGCGAGTGATCATGCGCACTCTATTTTGGAACCTGTGGGGCTTCGGTCACGATGGCCGCCGCAGGCAGCTCATTGAGTACATGTGCGATGAGCCCATTGATGTAGTTGCGATCCAAGAAATGATCATACTGAGTTCTCGCTTGTAGAACTTGAGCGTCTTAGCAGACATCTGTTTGCATGGCACTGGTTGCCATCTAGTGGATTGACGGGTCACTCCGGTTACATCCTTTTGGGTGTGAAGGATGCCACCTTTGAGGTGGGATCCATGGATCATGGATCCCACTTCGTTAGCATGGAGGTCTGGGAGCGTGATATGAACTTGAAGTGGGAGACCATTGTGGTGTATAGCCCGGTCGACCATAGCCGCTCGGCCGCTTTCTTGGTCGAGCTTCACTCCAAGATTGCCTCCGCAACCCTCCCCGTTGTGGTTGGGGTGACTTCAATCTTCTCCGTTCTGCCGCGGAAAAGAGCAACGCGCGGGTCGATCTTGCGGAGATTCGTCGTTTCAACGACTGGGTTGCGGACTTAGGTCTTTTGGAGTTGGACAGGGTGGGGTCGCGATTTACCTAGACCAATAGACAGGTGTCCCTGACCCTTAGTGTGCTTGATCGGGTGTTTGTTTCCCCCGACTGGAACTTCGGTTCCCTTTGACATCTCCCCAGGCTATCACTCGCATTGGTTCCGACCATGCCCCCCTTCTGTTGCCTTCTTGGGACGAGAGACCCTGACCTCCCCCCTCCCGTGGTTTCGTTTCAAAGCATTCTGGCTCCGGCAGCCGGGCTTTGTGGCTGCCGTCCTGGCTCATTGGACCTCGTTGTTAGCCGAGCCCCATAGGCAGATGTCGATCCTAGACAAATGGCATCATCTGTCCAAGCGATCCAGAAAGTTCATGAAAGGATGGGGTGCTAACATTGGGAGGGACCTTCGGGTCCAAAAGGCCTCCCTTCTCTAGGAGATCCGAGCCCTTGACCTTCAGCAGATATTTCTGGGATCTCCGCTGAAGAGTGGGCTCATAGGTATAATCTGGAAGACTCCCTCATGGAGATCTATTCCAAGGAGGAGGAGTTCTGGCGCCAGCGGGGGTCTTTCAATTGGATGCTATTTGGTGATGCTAACACGACCTACTTCCAGGCCATCGCTAATGGCCGTCGGAGACGCTGCTCCATTCCCCTCCTATGGGACAGAGGTCAGCTCTTTCAGGACCCCCTGGCTATTCGCTTGCTCGTGGACGACTTCTATAAATTGCTATTTGCGGGGTGACTTAGGGGTGGGATAGCCCTTGCTGACCACATCTGGCCGGTCGACCAGCGCATCTCCCCAGAGGAAAATGCGGCCCTTCTTGCCCCTTTTGATGCCTCGGAGGTGGAGTCTTTTGTCAAAGCTATGAATCCGGCCTCGGCGCCGGGCCCTGATGGCCTTCCCGTTCATTTTTTCCAGGCTTTTTGGCCGTCCTGTTCCGTGAGTTCTCTAGGGGAACATTAGACGTGTCCCGACTTAACTACGGGATCATCTCCCTGATCCCCAAAGTGCCGGGAGCCACTGATATCAGGCAATTCCGCCCTATCACAGTTCTTAATGTTATCATTCGGATTCTGGACAAGGGGTATGCCACTAGGGTGGCCCTGATTGCTCCCCGGATTCACCACCCGAACTAGTCGGCCTTCACCAAAGGCAGGTATATTCTGGATGGGATCCTCGTTCTCCACGAGGTCATCCATGAGGTCAAGATCAAGCACCTTCGTGCGATGTTCTTCAAGATTGACTTTCATAAAGCATATGACACAATCCACTGGTCCTTCCTTCGGGAAGTATTGCTCAAGCGTGGGTTCGACTCTCACTGGGTAGCCCGGGTGATGCAGCTAGTGTCGAGTGGTCGCACAGCTGTGAACGTTAATGGGGAGATTGGGCCTTACTTCTCGACTGGACAGGGAGTTCGGCAAGGTGATCCGATCTCCCCATTTCTTTTCAACCTTGTGGTTGATGCACTAGCTTCGATCCTAGATTTGGCCAAACATGCCGGTCACATTAGGGGGATTTGCCCTCATCTTGTGACCAACAGAGGTCTGACACACCTCCAGTATGCTGATGACACCATTATGATGGTGGAAGGGTCGGACGAGGATATCCAGAACCTCAAATTCCTCCTCCTCTGCTTTCAGGAGATGTCGGGCCTTACGGTTAACTTCTCCAAGACTGAGGTGATGGTCCTTGGATACTCCCAGGAAGGTGCCCAAAGAATCGCCAATCGCTTGAATTGTCGACTGGGATCCTTTCCGACCACTTACCTAGGCATGCCAATTAGTGACACGTGTCTTCTGGAGAAAGACTTCCGTCCAATAATAGCAAGCTCCAACCCAGGATGGAGCCTTTGCAGGGGAGATGGCTGTCCAAGGCAGCTCGAGTGATTCTAATGAACTCCTCCCTTATTAGCCTCTTGATGTACCTCATGGGATTCTATAGTCTGCATGAATCCCTTCATCATGAGGTCACCAAGCTTCTCTCCAGATTCTTCTGCAATGGAGAGAATAATAAACAGAAGTACCACATGGTGAAGTGGTTTGAGATTTGTAAGCCCAAGGACCAAGGGGGCCTTGGGGTCATCTCATCCAAGCGGATGAATATCGCCCTCCTCTCCAAATGGCTCTGGCGTATTCAGACCTGTGAGGGAGGCCTGTGGTTTTGGAGATAATTCGCGCGAAGTACCTTCGCGGGCAGCCATTGGCCTTCGCCTCTTGTTCTGGAGGGTCCCAATTCTGGCAAGCGGTGATCCGTCTGATGCCGATCTTGCGTATTGGGACTTCCATTAAAGTGGGCACCGGATCCGGCACCTTGTTTTAGCTTGATATATGGGCTGGACACCTGGCCATTGCGTAATGCCTTCACGTGTTATTCTCGATTTGTGCCCATCCACAGCTTTCAGTGGTTGTGGCTCTTGCTGACTTGGGAGCTATTGCCTTCCGCCGCACCTTCAGGGCGACGGAGCGTGAGCAATGGGATGAATTGCTTGCATGTATTGCCCTTCACCCGCCCTCCCTTGAGCCCGATTTGCTCTCTTGGCACCTAGAATCGAGCAACCGATTCTCAACTAGGTCACTATACCAGGCGATTGTCCCCTCTCCGGGACCGGTAGAACTAGCGGTTCTTTGGGAAATCAAACTTCCCTTGAAAATCCGCATATTTCTCTGGCAATGGGTCCGAGGCCGCCTTCTTTCGGGCACGGAGGTCCAAAAGCGTAATGGACCTAGGGACGGCCTCTACCCCATTTGTTTGGTTCCGGAAGACTGCAACCACATTTTCTTCCGATGCCTGGCGGCACAATTCTTATGGAGTTGTTTCCAGGAGGTGATTGGTGCTAATTGGTGCCACGACAACCTCCCAGACTTGTTTGGGGAGGTCCTTAGGCTCCCCGGTCCTAGTCGACCACCGACCTAGGTGGCGCTGGGTACCCTGGCTTGGACATTATGGTGTTGCCGCATTAAACTTGTCATCGAACGTGTGATTCCGTGCTGTGTGACTGATGCAATCTACAAAATGTGTGGCTTCTTACAACTTTGGAGACCGCTTAGCAAGCGGCATGACCGAGACATCATCGACAACATCATTGCGGGTCTTCGTTCTTCGGCATCGGCTTTTGCTCCACCGCCACCTCCACCGCCTCCTCCTCCCGAGCCGGATTAGTCTTTTTTAGCTTTGTTTGGGGCTTGTCCTGCTGTGCCCCCATCGTGACTTTATGACTTGACTGTACTTTGTACTGACTTGTTGGATGCTTGGGTTGTTGCTTTATAATATAAAGCAGGGGAAACCCCTTTTCTTAACAAAACTAGATGCTCTCGTTGTTGTCTGTGCCGCTGTTCTCTGGACTTTGTGATAACACATACACAAGCTAGTTTAGGGTGGTGTTCATTGCCTGCCGCTGAAACACGTATGGTTACTCGTCTTAAGAACAGTCCAGAAATGGCGGCTTATTTTCCAGGATCATATAATGGAGCAAGTGGATCGATTCTTCTCACACATCCAGCCTTAAGCATGTGGGCACATACGCAATGTCTGAAGGTCGCCCCCGTCTCGGGCGAATCGGGCGGCTCTTCAAACCCTAGCCGCCAGGGTCCCACTACCTCCCTTCCTTCCCTCCGCCATCGCCGGAGGACGCCGCTGGGCTAAGCCCGGGGGCCGACGGCGGTGGTGGAGGCTCTCCTCCCTAGATCGCGTCGGAGGGGGTGGGGCGGGACCTCCACGCGCGTGACGGCGCAGCGGTTATCTGATCCATGGTGGCACGACGGCGTGCTCCGGGCAGAGGCATTGGGTGGCGGCGCGGTTGCCTGGTGGCGAGCCAGCGATGGCGGCGTGAAGAGGGCGCCGTGGAGGTTCGGGCTGGCCAGATCAGGATCCTGGGGCGGCGGCCCTAGAGGGCGGCGGCGGGTGAAGCTCGGGTTTCCTGCAGCGGCATGGCGTGGTGCAGTCCATATCCAAGGCGGATCTGCGTCGGTGATCTCGTGGTTTTGCCACGGATTGGTTCCGATCAGAGACGGTGATGAGCGTGCATGATCGATCTCGGCGGCTCTCGCGTTTTGGCGAGGTGGTGTTGGAGTCCTCCTCCCAGGCTCCAGTGGTGGCGCATTCAGGCAGTGGCCGGTGTGCCAGGGCTCCTACGGTGGCACTGCTATTGCGGTTGGTTGCCGGATCTAGGCGGCTAGATCTAGGGTTTTGAAGGCGGTCGAGACAGAGCATAGGTTGTCGGGTGGATTTCTTAGGACGGATCCGAGTGAAAACTTGGTCTTCGGTCGTTGGCCGGAGCCGGTGATGACGATGCCCTTATCATCGTTTTCTTCATGAAGGCATCATCGAGGTACAAATCCCAAACCCACCCAATACCTCCGAGGAAAACCCTAGATCAGTTGATCGGATGACAGTGACATTCATGTGTCGTTATCCCCTTGGGGGCGACATTCTTGGAGATGCACTTGGGCTCGAGGGACCAGCGGGTGGCTTCTTCGGTGGAGCGGTGTTTTTTCTACATATTCATGGCGGCGGCTCTTGGCGGCATGGAGCAACGGAGGCTTGGCGTCAAATGTGTGGTGATGGACATGCGTAGGAGGTCGACGCTATCTGGCGTCGTGGTGGCCTCGGTGGTAGCTAGACCGGGCAAGGTCGATGCAGTAGTACAACTCTGAAGATGGATTGGTGGCAGATGGTTGCGGCGGCCTCATACCTGGCAGGCGTCCTGGTTGAGGAGCACGTCAGACTGGTGGGTGCGCATACCCGGCAGGCGTCCTGATTGGGACCCCAGATCTTAGATGTTAGGTTTGGCTGCGAGGTCTGTTTGGTATTAGGCCCAGACTATCAGCGCCTCTTCATCAACTGGATAGGAGTAGCGACATATGTTGCTTAGATGGTGGCTTTGGTCTTACTGTTGTACGACTTTGTAAGGTCTTGTGTTAATAATTAATAAAGTGTCCGTATGCATCGTCCAGATGCAGAGGCCAAGGGTATTCCTCCTTTTCTAAAATAAAAATAAAAATCCACCCTTAAGCATGTATAGCATGCACTGAAGCTGCAGCAGAGAGCCCCGTCTGATGGATCCCCTTGTTGGTCGATGGCTGCAGCGCGCCTGACATGAAAGTCTTAAAGTGCATTTTTTCAAGGATACGCCAAGCAGACGTATCGAGATCAAAGATAGAAGATGCCAAGATGGCGAGTTATTACAACGTTACAACAACCAACCAACCCCGGCTGCACTAGCCTGAGACCGCATGCTGACTACTCGCTATCGCCCACCCTATCTATCCTGACTGGGAGCGATCCTGCCTCCCGCAACAGTGCCGCAGCCCTCCAGTTTTGTCCCTCCGCTTCGATCTGTCGCAGAACCTCATTCACGGAAGGTGAAGCTCCATTGAACACGATGTCATTCCTGTGTTTCCACAGGGTCCAAGCCATAGGGTGATCACCGTCCATGCTTCTTTTCTTTTGTTCTTCTGGATGTTGAGGGAGGTCCACCATCCCACGAGTTCAGCCTCCGGTGCAGGTGTCCAGTGAGGCTTTCCCCAGTTACCCATGATGACAACCCAAACTTGCCGAGAGAGAACACATCCAAGGAGTAGGTGATCAATCATTTCTGGCTCCTAGTCGCAGAACGGGCACGCCGCTGGGTGAGGCAGTAGACGTCTCTGTAATCTGTCTGACGTCCAACATCTTCTCTTTGCCGCTAGCCAGGAAAAGAACTTGCAAGTTGTCGGTGCTCTGGACTTCCATATTTCCGTGGCCCCTGCCGCCTCAATTCTTGCGGCAAAGTGATCACGATAGGCTGTTCGGGCGGAGAACAAGCCATTATCTTCCCATGTCCAGACAATCTTGTCATCGATCCCTTCCGCAAGTTCGACAAACCGAACTCGATCAACCAATCTCAGAAATTCTTGTATGCCTTGGGCGTCCATGTTGGGTGACACGTCACGCCACCATTGCCCAGACATCGCTTCTCACACTGTTCTGACCTTGGCTGCGCTCTTCTTGACGACACTGAATAGGTTTGGCATGATGTCATGTATGCGTCCCTCCTGGAGCCACCAATCCATCCAGAATAGTACCGTGGCTCCATCCCCCAAGATGCATTTCGTGGCTGCTCTGTAGATGGCTAGCGAGTCCGATGAGACTTGGAGATTAAATTCTTCCCATGGTCTGGTTGTATCCGTCCGTGCCAGCCATGACCATCTCGCTCTCAGCGAAGTATTGAGTAGGCGCAAGTTGGGCACTCCCAGCCCACCGTATTCCTTGGGCGAACAGACTTTGTCCCAGGCCACCAAACAGTGCCCTCCGTGTATGTCGCGTCACCCCTTCCATAGAAACCCTCTACAAATTTTGTTGGCAGCTTCAATTGTCTTAACTGGAAGGTCCAACGCCATCATGGTGTGAATTGGCATCGATGCCAGGGTGGTCTTCACCAGCTCCAGTCGTCCTGCACGATACAGTAGTCTCGCTTGCCAAGCGGGTAGTCTGTCAGCCATCTTATCCACCAAATATTGCAGTTGACTCGCCGTGATCTTCCGTAGTCCCAACGGCAAGCCAAGGTATCTACAAGGCCATCCCAGCACTTGGCAACCCATATCAGCAGTAACCATGCTGATTTGCTCATCAGTGCACCTAATCGGGTGCGCAGAACACTTGGCTAAATTCGTGCGTAGTCCTGATGCCATCCCAAAATCTTGCAATAGAAGGCTGCATGCCCGTATACTTTGGGCCTCCGGCTTGATGAATGTTACCACGCTGCGAAGATCGAGGTGTGATTCCGAAGGCCTGTCGGCGCGAGCGGCGCGAGGACACCTGAATCCACTACGTGGTTGAGTAGGGCATGCAGACAGCTCATAACCATGACGAAGAGAAGTGGAGACAATGGGTCTCCCTGCCGGAATCCACATTTGTTGTATATAACCTCTCCAGGCACGCCGTTGAGCAACACCCGAGTGGAGGATGACGCTAGCAACCCGGCGACCCATGCGATCCATTTGTCTCCAAAGCCTAGGTACCTTAAGACCTCTAGTAAGAATGCCCAATCCACGGTGTCGAATGCCTTAGTTATGTCGAGATTTAGCATGAGCGCGGGCCTTTTGGCCGATTGTAGCCATCTGACAGTGCTTTGCACAAGCATGTAGTTGTCATTTTTTTAGAAAAGGAGGATGACCCCCGGCCTCTGCATCTGAGCGATGCATACGGCCACTTTATTAATTATTGTCACAAGACCTTACAAAGTCATACAACAGTAAGACTAAAGCCGCCGTCTAAGCAACAAACTGTCGCTACACCTATCCAGTTGATGAAGTGGCGCAGATAGCTCGGCCTAATACCAAATGTACATCGCAGCCAAGCCTAACATCTAAGACCCGAGACCCCAACCTAGCCACTTGCTGGGTCTGGGCACACATCGTCCGGCGTGCTCTCGAGACCGCCGCCAATCGCCACCGCTCCATCTTCGAATCTGTCTCGATGCATCAACCTTGCTCGCCCAGCTATCGCCGACGCCACCACGGCGCCTAACGCCACCTCCTCCTCGCGCAGCAAGAACAGTCAGTACACGCCGCGGTCGCCATCGATACACCTCGGTGCCATGCTGCCACGCATCACCACCGACCGACGCCTTGAAGCCCTTGGAGGATTTGTCGTCGCGTAGCACCCGCCGACCGAGCATGACCAAGCGTAGCACCTATCGATCGTGCATGACTTGACATCTCCACCGAAGCTCCGTGCAAGACGGCCGCTCCACCTCCGCCTCGACTTCCAGCGCTGCTCCATGAAACGACGCCCCCAGAGAGAAACGACACCGCAGTTGCCGCCATCGTCCGGCTCAGAACACCAGATCCTAGGGTTTCCCGAGCAATCGAGTGGGTCGACGGTAGTCACATGACGATGCCTTCATCAAGGTAACGACGTGGAACGCCGCCATCGCCCGCCGTCGGCTCGGTTTTCACCGGCAACTACGTCTCCTCGACTCGCAATGGTGCGGATAGCGGATCCCGAGATCCAAACACCCAGCCTCGAGACCGACCACCTCGACGGAAGAGATGACCACCACCGCCGGCTGCCCGATCGTAACAGATCTGATTGGAGGTGCCGCCGACGAGACCACCAGCCCTCCACGCCGCCGTCGCCGATCCAAGGCAGCATGCACGCCATCCGCAGCTAAGCCGGCCGCCACAACCGCAGCCGCCGCCCGCCGCCCAAGGGCCATCCGCAGCGCCGCAGCCTGCCTCCGCCGCGCCAAGCCGTCGCCGTCCGAGGACAGGCCGCCTCCGCCGCCTGCCGCCATCCGCCAAGGCCGCAGATCTCAGATCGGTCGCGCCACCACACGCTTTGGGGTCCTCCCCACCTCAAGACGCTGAGAGATCCCCGCCATCGCCGTCGGCCCGGGCTTAGCCCGGGCGTCTTCGGCAAGCGAGGGAGGGGAGGAGGGAGTTTGTGGTGGCGGCGGCGGCTAGGTTTCTAGCCGCCCAAGTCGCCCCAGGAGGAGGACGACGCGGGCGTTGTCGGTGCGATATAACGACCCAATGAAAATACAATTTATATTTTAAAAAAAAAGCTAGGATTTGCTTTGTCGGGCTATTTTCATCTGTGTGACTGTTTGCAGATGAGTATACTGTTTGTAGATGAGCATGTAGTTGTCATGGAGGCACCTCCCTTATATGAACGCGCTCTGGTGAGCTCCCACAATGTCCGGCATCTCCGGCGCCACGCGAAGCGACATAACCTTCGCAACTAGCTTGGGGAAGCTATGTATCAAGCTTATTGGTCTGAAATCTTTGACCTCAAGCGCCGATGATGTTTTCGGCAGTAAGGTGACGAAGGCTTGATTGATCGATGTTAGCCCCCGAAAATCCAGCCTCCCAAAGGCCCTGAATGCATCCATCACGTCTTCCTTGATGATAGCCCAACATGCTACATAGAAACGCGCCGAGAACCCATCTGGTCTCGGTGCCTTATCAAGCCCTTGTGCCCTGACGGCCAGCCAAATTTCCTCCGCCGTGAAGTCGTGGTCCAAGTGCTGCAATTGGCCAGTCAGCAGTCCTATCTGTTGTAGGTCAAGAGTGAATGGTCTATCACTACCAGAATAAACCCCTATGCCTACGGCTCAGGCCGTAGGCATAGCCCTGATTCCCGTCGGGATAGGCCTATGCCGACGGCCCCCGTAGGCATAGGGCCGTCGGCATAATATACGTCGGCGTATCTCGGGATGCCGTCGGCATAGAAAAGCCGCGTCGGCATAGATGATTTGCCAACGGTGTCCAGTACATCTATGCCGACGCAAGGGCCGCCGGCAACATTCTACGCTAACGGTGGCCGCCGTCAAGTGCTGCCCATAGAGGAGACGCCACGTGGCGAGCTATGCTCACGGCGTAGCCGCGGCATAGATTTGAAACTATGCCTACGGCTGGGCCAGTGAGGCATAGCCCCCCCACGCGGCTGCGCTCACTAGCTCCGTGGGCGCGGCTATGCCTACGGCGTGCCCGTCGGCCGGCATAGATTTGAACCTATGCCTACCAGCTAGGCGTAGGCATAGCCCCCGCCACGTGGCGTTGTCTACTAGCTCGGTGGACACGGCTATGCCTACAGCATGGCTGTCGGCATATATCTAAAGCTATGCCTACGGCTATGCCGTAGGCATATGTTCCAGGCTATGCCGACAGCCAAACTGTAGGCATAGTTTAGATATATGCCGACGGCCTAACTGTAGGCATAGCCTCCACGTGTCATCCTCGGTAACCCTGTGCCTACGGCTAAGCCGTAGGCATAGTTTGCGTCTGATTTTTTTTCTTTTTTCTGTTTGCTTTCAATTCAAATTCACAGCATATATATATATGATGAAATAGACATCCAGAACATATATAAGTATCATCCTCACAACAAACACCATCACAACAATATAAGTATCATGACAAACATAATCATCATCGCAAACATAAGCATCTAAAGAAGCACACAAGTCATCTAAAATACCACCAAAAGACCACCACCACCAAAAGACCACCACCACAAGTCATCTAAAAGACCACCACCACCACAAGTCATCTAAAAGACCACCACCACAAGTTTATGATCACCACCACTGTCACCCAAAGGCTTAAGCGCTAGGACATCCACCACCACCGCCAAGGTCATCACCGCCAAGTCCGATGAAGCCTAGGTCATCACTGCTAGCGGCAGCGCTACCGCCAAGACCGCCGCCGCCTCCGTGGATAGGAGTGACTGGGCTCCGTGACTCGGGAGTGATGCCAAGACCAGCACCACCACCAACGGTAGATCCACCAGTTCCCTGGATGTTAAAAATGTTGGGGAACGTAGTAATTTCAAAAATTTTCCTACGCACACGCAAGATCATGGTGATGCATAGCAACGAGAGGGGAGAGTGTTGTCCACATACCCTTGTAGACCCGGCGAAGCGATCACAACGTAGAGGAAGTAGTCGACGTTCTCCTCGCGATCCGACCGATCCCGGCGCCGTTACTCCGACGCCCGAGTTCTTGACACGTACAGCTCGATGACGTCCCTCGTACTCGATCCAGCCGAGTGTCGAGGGAGAGTTCCACAAGACGACGGCGTGGTGGCGATCTTGATGTTTCACGGCGCGGGGCTTCGCTTAAGCTTCATGACGGTATAACCGAGGTGGAATATGGTGGAGGGGGCACCGCACACGGCTAAGGAACGATCTCACGATCAACTTGTGTGTTCCAAGGTGCCCCCTGCCCCAGATATAAAGGAGCCAGGGGAGGGCGGCGGCCAAGGAGGGCGCCAAGGAGTCCTACTCCCTCCGGGAGTAGGATTACCCCCAATCCTAGTTGGACTAGGATTCCTGGAGGGGAAAGAGAGAGAGGGCGGCCCCTTCTCCTAGTCCTAGTAGGACTAGGGAAGGGGGGAGGCCACCACGCTTGGGCTGCCCCTCCTCCTTTCACTAGGGCCCATAGAGGCCCATTTACCTCCCGGGGTTCCGTAACCTCCGGTTTTCCCAGAATTCCGTTTTCTCGAACCATTCGAACTCCAAACATAGGCTTCCAATATATCAATCTTTATGTCTCGACCATTCCGAGACTCCTCGTCATGTCCGTGATCACATCCGGACTCAACTTCTTCGGTACATCAAAATACATAAACTCATAATAACCGCCATCGAAACCTTAAGCGTGCGGACCCTACGGTTCGAGAACAATGTAGACATGACCTAGAACCATTCACGGTCAATAACCAACAGCGGACCTGGATGCCCATATTGGTTCCTACATATTCTACGAAGATCTTTGTCGGTCGACCGCATAACAACATACGTTGTTCCCTTTGTCATCGGTATGTTACTTGCCCGAGATTCGATCGTCGGTATTCCATACCTAGTTCAATCTCGCTACGGCAAGTCTCTTTACTCGTTCCGTAATACATCATCTCACAACTAACTCATTAGTTGTAGTGCTTGCAAGGCTTCGATGATGTGCATTACCGAGAGGGCCAGAGATACCTCTCCGACAATCGGAGTGACAAAACCTAATCTCAAATCGCCAACCCAACATCCGCCTTTGGAGACACTGTAGTACTCCTTTATAATCACCCGATTCGTTGTGGCTTTGGTAGTACCAAAGTGTTCCTCCGAAAACGGAGTTGCATAATCTCATAGTTACGAGAACATGTATAAGTCATGGATAAAAGCGGTAGCAACATACTAAACGATCGTGTGCTAAGCTAAGGGAATGGGTCATGTCAATCGATCATTCTACTAATGATGTGACCTCATTAATCAAATAACAACTCCTTGTTCATGGTTAGGAAACATAACCATCTTTGATTAACAAGCTAGTCTAGTAGAGGCATACTAGTGACATCTTATTTTGTCTATGCATTCACACATGTATCATGTTTCCGGTTAATACAATTCTAGCATGAATGATAAACATTTATCATGAAATAAGGAAATAAATAATAACTTTATTATTGCCTCTAGGGCATATTTCCTTCATCTCCCACTTGCACTAGAGTCAATAATCTAGATTACATAGTAATGATTCTAACACCCATGGAGTCTTGGTGCTGATCATGTTTTGCTCGTGGAAGAGGCTTAGTCAACGGTTCCGCAACATTCAGATCCGTATGTATCTTGCAAATCTCTATGTCTCCCCCCCGACTAAGTCCCGGATGGAATTGAAGCGCCTCTTGATGTGTTTGGTCCTCTTGTGAAATCTGGATTCCTTCGCTAAGGCAATTGCTCCAAGATTGTCACGAAGATTTTCATTGGACCCGATGCACTAGGTATGACACCTAGATCGGATATGAACTCCTTCATCCGCACTCCTTCATTAGCTGCTTCCTGCTGCTATGTATTCCGCTTCACATGTAGATCCCGCCACGACGCTTTGTTTAGAACTGCACCAACCGACAGCTCCTCCGCTTAGTGTAAATACGATCCGTCTGCGATTTAGAATCGTCCGGATCGATGTCAAAGCTTGCATCAACGTAACTGCCATTTATGAGCTCTTTGTCACCTCCATATACGAGAAACATATCCTTAGTCCTTTTCGTATTTCAGATGTTCTTGACCGCTGTCCAATGATCCACTCTGGATTACTTTGGTACCTCCTGCTAGGCTTATAGCAAGGCACACATCAGTCTGTACACAGATTGCATACATGATAGAGCCTATGGTCAAGCATAGGAACATCTTTCATTTTCTCTCTATCTTCTGCAGTGGTCGGGCATTGAGTCCGACTCAACTTCACACCTTGTAATACGTGCAAGAACCCTTTCTTTGCTTGATCCATTTTGAACTTCTTCAAAACTTTGTCAAGGTATGTGCTTTGTGAAAGTCAATTAAGCGCCTTGATCTATCTCTATAGATCTTAATGCCTAATATGTAAGCAGCTTCACCGAGGTCTTTCATTGAAAAACTCTTATTCAAGTATCCCTTTATGCTATCCAGAATTCTATATCATTTCCGATCAGCAATATGTCATCCACATATAATATCGAAATGCTACTGAGCTCCCACTCACTTTCTTGTAAATACAGCTTCTCCAAAAGTCTCAGATAAACCCAAATGCTTTGATCACACTATCAAAGCGCTTATTCCAACTCCGAGATGCTTGCACCAGTCCATATATGGATCGCTGGAGCTTGCACACTTTGTTAGCTCCTTTGGATCGATAAAACCTTCTCGTTGCATCATATACAACTCTTCTTCCGTAAATCCATTCAGAATGCAGTTTTTACATCCATTTGCCAAATTTCATAATCATAAAATGCGGCAATTGCTAACATGATTCGGACGGACTTAAGCATCGCTTCGGGTGAGAAGGTCTCATCGTAGTCAATCCCTTGAACTTGCGAAAACCTTTATGCACAAGTCGAGCTTTATAGACAATAACATTACCGTCGGCGTCGGTCTTCTTCTTGAAGATCCACTTGTTTTCTATTGCTTGCCTACCCTCGGGCAAGTCAACCAAAGTCCACACTTTGTTTTCATACATGGATCCCATCTCGATTTCATGGCCTCAAGCCATTTTGCGAATCTGGGCTCACCATCGCTTCTTCATAGTTCGTGGGTTCATCATGATCTAGTAGCATGACTTCGAACAGGATTACCGCACCACTCTGGTGCGGATCTTACTCGGTTGATCTACGAGGTTCTGCGAGAACTTGATCTCAAGTTTCATGATCAACATCATCAACTTCCTCACTACTTGGTGTAGGTGTCTCGTAAACTGGTTTCGCGATGAACTACTTTCAAGTAAGGGAGAAGGTACTATTACCTCATCAAGTTCCACTTTCCTCCCACTCACTTCTTTCGAGAGAAACTCCTTCTCTAGAAAGGATCCATTCTTAGCAACGAATGTCTTGCCTTCGGATCTGTGATAGAAGGTGTACCCAACTGCCTCCTTTGGGTATCCTATGAAGACACATTCTCGATTTGGGTTCGAGCTTATCAGTTGAAGTTTTTCACATAAGCATTGCATCCCCAAACTTTAAGAAACGACAACTTTGGTTTCTTGCCAAACCATAGTTCATAAGGTGTCGCCTCAACGGATTTCGACGGTGTTCTATTCAAAGTGAATGCGGCTGTCTCTAGAGCATAACCCCAAAACGATAGCGGTAAATCAGTAAGAGACATCATAGATCGTACCATATCTAGTAAAGTACGACATCGACGCTCGGACACACCATTACGCTTGTGGTGTTCGGGTGGCGGAGTTGCTAAACTATTCCGCATTGTTTCAAATGTAGACCAAACTCAGAACTCAAATATTCACCTCCACGATCGATCGTAGAAACTTAATTTTCTTGTTACGATGATTTTCAACTTCACTCTGAAATTCTTTGAACTTTTCAAACGTTTCAGACTTATGTTTCATTAAGTAGATATACCCATATCTCGCTTAAGTCATCTGTGAAGGTGAGAAAATAACGATATCCGCCACGAGCTTCAACATTCATTGGACCACATACATCTGTATGTATGATTTCCAACAAATCTGTTGCTCTCTCCATAGTACCGAGAACGGTGTTCTAGTCATCTTGCCCATGAGGCACGGTTCGCAAGTGCCAAGTGATTCATAATCAAGTGACTCCAAAAGTCCATCAAGATGGAGTTTCTTCATGCGCTTTACACCGATATGACCTAAACGGCAAGTGCCACAAATAAGTTGCACTATCATTATCAACTCTGCATCTTTTGGTTTCAACATTATGAATATGTGTATCACTACTATCGAGATTCATAAGAAATAGACCACTCCTCAAGGGTGCATGACCATAAAAGATATTACTCATATAAATAGAACAACCATTATTCTCTCGATTTAAATGAATAACCGTCTCGCATCAAACAAGATCCAGATATAATGTTCATGCTCAACGCAGCACCAAATAACAATTATTTAGGTCTAAAACTAATCCCGAAGGTAGATGTAGAGGTAGCGTGCCGACCGCGATCACATCGACTTTGGAACCATTTCCACGCCAAGATCGTCACCTCGCCCTTTGCGAGTTCGCTAATCAGTAGTCCCTGTTTGAGTTGCAAATATTAGCAATGTAACCAGATCAAATACCAGTGCTACTACGAGCTCTAGTAAGGTACACATCAATAACATGTATATCACATATACCTTTGTTCACCTTGCCATCCTTCTTATCCGCCAAATACTTGGGGCAGTTCCGCTTCAAAGGACTAGTCGCTTGCGGTAGAAGCACTCGATTTCAGGTTTAGGGCCAGACTTGGGTTTCTTCTCCGAGCAAAGAACTTGCTTGCTGTTCTTCTTGAGATTTCCTTCTTCTTCCCTTTGCCTTTCTTCTTGAAACTAGTGGTCTTATTGACCATCAACACTTGATGCTCCTTCTTGATTTCTACCTCCGCAGCCTTTAGCATTGCGAAGAGCTCGAGCATAGTCTTTACTAACCCTTGCATATTATAGTTCATCACGAAGCCTTTGTAGCTTGGTGGCGGTGATTGGAGAATTCATCAATGACACAATCATCCGGAAGATTAACTCCCAATTGTGTCAAGTGATTGTAGTACCCGCACATTCTCGAGTATATGCTCACTAATGTAATCGTTCTCCTCCATCTTGCAGCTATAGAACTTATTGGAGACTTCATATCTCTCAATCCGGCATTCTGTTGAATATTACCTTCAACTCCCGGAACATCTCATATGCTCCATGACGCTCAAAACGCCGTTGAAGTCCCGGTTCTAAGCCGTAAAGCATGGCACATCGAACTATAGAGTAGTCATCGCTTTGCTCGCCAGACGCTCATAACATCTGGCGTTGCTCAAAGAAGAAGTTGTCACCTAGCGGTGCATCCAGACGAAGCTCTTCGTGCAGCAATGAGGATGATCCTCAAATTACGGACCCAATCCGTAATTGCTACCATCATCTTTCAACTTTGCTTTCTCAAGGAACGCATTAAAATTCAACGGAACAACAGACGAGCCATCTATCTACAATCAAACATAAACAAGCAAGATACTATCGGTACTAAGTTCATGATAAATTTAAGTTCAATTAATCATATTACTTAAGAACTCCCACTTAGAAAGACATCCTCTAGTCATCTAAGTGATCACGTGATCCAAATCAACTAAACCATAACCGATCATCACGTGAAATGGAGTAGTTTTCAATGGTGAACATCTTATGTTGATCATATCTACTATATGATTCACGCCGACCTTTCGGTCTCCGTGTTCCGAGGCCATATCTGCATATGCTAGGCTCGTCAAGTATAACCCGAGTATTCTGCGTGTGCAAAACTGGCTTGCACCCGTTGTAGATGGACGAGAGCTTATCACACCCGATCATCACGTGGTGTCCGGGCACGACGAACTTTGGCAACGGTGCATACCGGGAGAACACTTCTTGATAATTTAGTGAGAGATCATCTTATAATGCTACCGTCAATCAAAGCAAGATAAGATGCATAAAAGGATAAACATCACATGCAAATCAATATAAGTGATATGATATGGTCATCATCATCTTGTGCTTCATGATCTCCATCTTGTTGCACCACCATGATCACCATCGCCACCGGCGCGACACCTTGATCTCCATCGCAGCATCGTTGTCGCCTCGCCAAACTTATGCTACTACGACTATCGCTACCGCTTAGTGATAAAGTAAAGCATTACGTAGGCGATTGCATTGCATACAATAAAGCGACAACCATATGGCTCCTGCCATTGCCGATAACTTCGGTTACAAAACATGATCATCTCATACAATAAAATATAGCATCACGCCTTGACCATATCACATCACAACATGCCCTGCAAAAACAAGTTAGACGCCCTCTACTTTGTTGTTGCAAATTTTACGTGGCTGCTACGGGCTTAAGCAAGAACCAGTCTCACCTCGCATCAAAACCACAACGATATTTCGTCAAATAGACTCCGCTTTAACCTTCTCAAGGACCGGCGTAGCCACACTCGTTCAACTAAAGTGAGAGAGACAGACACCCACCAGTCACCTTTAAGCAACGAGTGCTCGTGGCGGTGAAACCAGTCTCGCGTAAGCGTCTGGCGTAATGTCGGTCCGGGCCGCTTCATCTCACAATACCGCTGAACCAAAGTATGACATGCTTTGGTAGGTAGTATGACTTGTATCGCCCACAACTCACTTGTGTTCTACTCGTGCAAAACATCAAACCATAGAAAAAACCTGGCTCGGATGCCACCGTTGGGGAACGAGTAATTTCAAAAATTTTCCTACGCACACGCAAGATCATGGTGATGCATAGCAACGAGAGGGAGAGTGTTGTCCACATACCCTTGTAGACCCGGCGGAAGCGATCACAACGTAGAGGAAGTAGTCGACGTTCTCCTCGCGATCCGACCGATCCCGCGCCACATTCCGACGCCCGAGTTCTTGACACACGTACAGCTCGATGACGCCCCTCGACTCGATCCAGCCGAGTGTCGAGGAGAGTTCCACAAGACGACGGCGTGGTGACGATCTTGATGTTTCACGGCGCAGGCTTCGCTTAAGCTTCGCGACAGTATAACCGAGGTGGAATATGGTGGAGGGGGCACCGCACACGGCTAAGGAACGATCTCACGATCAACTTGTGTGTTCTAGGTGCCCCCCTGCCCCGTATATAAAGGAGCCAGGGGGAGGGGCCGGCCCAAGGAGGGCGCCAAGGAGTCCTACTCCTCCTGGGAGTAGGATTACCCCCAATCCTAGTTGGACTAGGATTCCTGAGGGGAAAGAGAGAGAGGGGGCCGGCCCCCTTCTCCTAGTCCTAGTAGGACTAGGGAAGGGGGGGGAGGCGCGCGGCCAGGCTTGGGCTGCCCCTCCTCCTTTCCACTAGGGCCCATAGAGGCCCATTTACCTCCCGGGGGGTTCCGGTAACCTCCCGGTTTTCCGGTAAATTCCCATTTTCGCCCGGAACCATTCCGAACTCCAAACATAGGCTTCCAATATATCAATCTTTATGTCTCGACCATTCCGAGACTCCTCGTCATGTCCGTGATCACATCCGGGACTCCGAACTTCTTCGGTACATCAAAATACATAAACTCATAATAACATCGCCATCGAAACCTTAAGCGTGCGGACCCTACGGTTCGAGAACAATGTAGACATGACCTAGAACCATTCACGGTCAATAACCAACAGCGGACCTGGATGCCCATATTGGTTCCTACATATTCTACGAAGATCTTTGTCGGTCAGACCGCATAACAACATACGTTGTTCCTTTGTCATCGGTATGTTACTTGCCCGAGATTCGATCGTCGGTATTCCATACCTAGTTCAATCTCGTTACGCAAGTCTCTTTACTCGTTCCGTAATACATCATCTCACAACTAACTCATTAGTTGTAGTGCTTGCAAGGCTTCATGATGTGCATTACCGAGAGGGCCCAGAGATACCTCTCCGACAATCGGAGTGACAAAACCTAATCTCAAATACGCCAACCCAACATCTCGCCTTTGGAGACACCGTAGTACTCCTTTATAATCACCCGATTCGTTGCTGACGCTTTGGTAGTACCAAAGTGTTCCTCCGAAAACGGAGTTGCATAATCTCATAGTTACAGGAACATGTATAAGTCATGGATAAAAGCAGTAGCAACATACTAAACGATCGTGTGCTAAGCTAAGGGAATGGGTCATGTCAATCAGATCATTCTACTAATGATGTGATCTCATTAATCAAATAACAACTCCTTGTTCATGGTTAGGAAACATAACCATCTTTGATTAACAAGCTAGTCTAGTAGAGGCATACTAGTGACATCTTATTTTGTCTATGCATTCACACATGTATCATGTTTCCGGTTAATACAATTCTAGCATGAATGATAAACATTTATCATGAAATAAGGAAATAAATAATAACTTTATTATTGCCTCTAGGGCATATTTCCTTCAAAAAAGACATGTTAAGGGGATATATGATTGTGTTGAATAAACAGTATGCTTTGGGTGAATAGTTTGAGATGTATGACGTGGCAGAGGGCATGCGCCAGGCCATAGCCGTCGGCATATCTCTGCCACGGTAAACTAAAAAAATACAGGTATGCCTACGGTAAGGCCGTAGGCATATCTGTGCACACCGATCTGATGTATGCCTACGGTATGGCCGTAGGCATAACTGTGCACACGGTTGTGGATCGATGACGTGGCGGTGCACGCGGATCGATGGCGTGGGCGCCCGTGATCGGGATGTCAATATATCTATGCCAGGCTATGCCGACGCCCAGCCGTGAGGCATAGGCTCCACGTGGTAACCCTATGCCTATGGCTAAGCCGTAGGCATAGTTTTTGTCTCATTTTTTTTCTCTTTTTCCTGTTTGATTTCAATGCCGACGGCCGCCGTTAACCCCGTCGGCATAGTTCCTACACCGTCAAACGGTCGCCTCTGACCGGGTAGGCGGGCCCTCATCTAAGCCGACGGCATCATCTATGCCGACGGCCCCCGTAGGCGTACCTCCAGAGGTCCCGACGCACTAGTATGCCGACGGCCCCGTCCGGCGAGATCAACATATGCCGACGGCTTTTCTATGCCTACGGCCTGCCCTAGGCCGTCGGGATATATCAATCTATGCCTACGGGGGCCGTCGGCATAGATGTGGCCGTCGGCAACTACGTGAGCCTCTCCAAACAAATTGGCGAAGAAGGAGTCCACCGCCTCTGCCATCTCGTCATGCTCACTTTTAATCACTTCGTCTACTTTCAGCTTTGTAATGAAGTTCTTCCTCCTCCTGTGGCTCGCATGGTTGTGGAAAAATTCTGTGCAGGCGTCGCCGTCCTTGAGCCAAAGCACCCGGGATCGTTGCCTAGCAATGGATCGTTGCAGAGATGCAAGCCCAAGCAGCTTTTGCTTTAGCATGCGCCTCAGCTCAACTTCCGCGTTCGACAGTGTCCTATTCTCCATTGCCACATCCAGCCTGAGAATAACTTCGGTAGCAATTAGCATCTGCTGCTTTATGCTGCCAATATATCGAGCGCTCCATCTCGCGAGCGCCTTTGCTGTGGCCTTGAGCTTGGCCGCAAGCCTCTTGAATGGGTTTAGTATCGCCTGGTGAGCCGTCCAAGCCTGTCGAACTACCTCCTGAAACCCGTCCACCTTGATCCAAAAGGACTCGAATTGAAAGCGCCTCCCTCTACGCAGGTCCGGGTCAAGCACAAGGTGCAGCGGACAGTGGTCCGAGACGCTGGTGCTGAGTGCTGAAAGCAGCGATGATGAGTGCGACTGCTCCCAGTCCATCGAGACTAGCACCCTATCCAATTTCTCCAATGTTGGCGCGTTGCGCTCGTTGGACCATGTATATCTCCTACCATTAAGGTAGAGCTCGATGAGCTCATGGTCATTTATCCATCGTCGAAATCTCCCCATCATGCGACGGTTGATCCTATCATTGCTCTTCTCCGTTGGGTCCTTAATGAGACTAAAATCTCCGGCAACCATCCAGGGGCCTTATTCCCTTTGTAGTCTACACCTGTACTGCACCTTATTCCCTTTGCACTTTTTAGATCCGCCGCAACGCTTTCCTTTGTTGCAAAACCAATATGGACCTTTTTCGCGGGATTCTTTCTGAGTAATGGAGCTGGGGAAGCCCTACCTTAGAAAAATCAAAGCTTTTTCCGTATGCAAACATGGAATCACAAAGCTGCTCATATCTTTGTTAAGCATGGTAGGTGAGTACTTCAGTCCATCAAAAACTTGGCTACACGTGGAGCAGAAACTGCACAAGCTTTAAGTCCTTATTATACAAAACCGTAACGAAAACTACACAACAAATCCAGTTCGACACTAGTCATGCATCCCGGCAAATGCAAGACACAAGTATCACCTACCACTTCGCATTCTGATTGCAAAATGAATATGAATATAGATACATTGTTTTGCCCTTAGCCCCTGAGACATACATGCAACCATAGACCATAGTACCGTACAGTGAAATAGCTTAGAACGTAGTTACCGAATGATTATTAGATTAGATGCAATGATCATGAGCCACACTACTAAATTGTCATGATAATATTTTTGACCGCTTTCAGCTCGGCCGGCAGAAAGCTAGCAGCCAGCTCCCTGAGAACAGACGGGCAGCTATTCTTCAGATGCTTGTAACCATCGGTTGCCATCATCGCTTCCAAATTGGAAGGAGAAACAAGGAACTCAAAGCAAGCATCTTTGACTCTATACGAGCCGTGCTGCTCAGCTAGAGCCAAAGTGGTCGCCACGATGTTGGAGTCGATGAGGTTGCACAACTTCACTTCGCAAATCAGCTTCAGCCTCTCAATGTTGTACCTGTCAGCTGCAACGAGTAGATGGCTAGCCATCACCGCGTCTCTCCGTGTTTCACCCCCGCTACTCGTCTCAGGAACGGGCAGTGAGTCGGTGTATATGAAGTGGAGCAATGCTTTGAACACATCACTTTCCATATCACTGATTTCGATTGGACTAGCGCCTTTCTCCTTCATGGCGCCAAAGAGCTCCGCTCTAAAGACGGATGACCGAGCGGCGAGTATGGACCTATGAGCCAGGAAACTCACCTCGCCGACATGAAAGGTCACGTCCGCTCCATCTTTGCTCTCTAGGAGGAGGTCACCGAGATGTTGATGCAAGTTGCTTGGAGGAATCACAGTAATCCGATTACCTCTGTGGATATACTTCACGACGGTAACATCACACCTGATGCTGAAACTGTCGTGCCTTAGATGCGCCGCTCCCTCAAGATCAGCCTTCTTGATAAAACTACTAAAACCCCTACTTGAACGCTTGCTATTGAAGATGTGTTCGGAGGTGTTCTTGCTTTTTGACGCCACTGGTTCCCCTTCCCTGTCAAGCAGACTAAATCTAAATTTTGCCTTCACATCCTTGGCGCCAGCGGGGGCAAGGGCTAGAAAAACAGATATGAAGCCAGCTTCGTACTTTTCGGTGTCCGAACCGTTTGGGTAGTACTCCACAACCCAGTCGTGACCTCCAACAGTGAAAGGGGTAGATTTCACGTAGTTGCCATGCTGAATTTGCCCCTTGATTCTTGAGTACCCGTCTATCTTGATCACATATGAACTTTCCTCGGATGACGCTACAACGGCAGCAGGAAGATCGCACAGCTCCGCCATTGTGGTGGTGGGCTAGGTAGGTAGTGTCGAGCCCCCAATCGAGGGTCGGGACCGAGTTGGAGTCGAGCTGGGTCGAGGACGTGGGCCCGATCACCGGTCAGTCACCGTGGTGTAGAATGGGAAGCGCGTCAGCGAGTTGCCTTCGAGTGGTGGAACTAGGAAGAAGAGGGAGAGGACGGCGACTGTGAAGTGTGAATACCTCACGACATGCGGCTTAGGCAAGGGAGGGATGGAGGCAGAACGATGCCGTTGAGGTGCCGCAGCTGTCGTGTCCTAGTTTTAAGTTTGAGGTTCAGCGTGTATAGGCTCGCAATTAATAGTCCTCTTGAATGAATAGAAAAGGAAGCGATTAGTTCCTACGTTTTGCAAAAGAACAAATTTTACATTGGAGTCACCGGCCCGTTCCTCGATCCGAACGATCTAGCAACTGGCAAAGAGGATTTCTGTGCGTCTATACAGAATCACCAAAAAAATAAGTTCGGTCGATCTTCTCTAGGCAAATCAAACGGAAATACTACTGACATGTTATGCCCTGTTCGGTTGCACAGGATTAGACCCTACAACAATTTATTCATCTTCAATCATGGCAGTACAGCGAACACCAGAAATAATAAAAATTACATCCAGATTCATATACCACCTAGCGACGAATACAAGCACTGAAGCAAGCCGAAGGCACGCCGCCGTCATCGCCCCTCCCTCGCCTGAGCCGGGCATAACTTGCTGTAGTAGACAGTCGGCAAGTCGTCGTGCTAAGGCCCCATAGGACAAACGCACCAAATCGGCAACGGCCGCCGATGAAGAGAAATTTAGATCAAAAGGATCCAACCTGAACACACAAGAACAAAGACTGGATGTGAGCAGATCCACCAAAGACAACCATCGACCGAATCCTGCGAGACCCGCCGGATACACACCGCCACACGCCCTCCGACGAAGCTAGACGCACCATCGGAACAGGGGCTAGGCAGGGAGAACCTTGTTTCATCTTCAAGAAGCCGCCACCATATCGTCTTCCTGAGCAGGACACAAACACTAAGAAAAACAGAGCCCTCTCGCCGGCAAGAGCAGGAATCCACCATGCACGCATAGCCCTAAGGCCACAGGACACGTACCAGATCGGCGGCGCTGCCGACAGGAGGCCGAAACCCTAGCCGCCTTTCCTTGGGGGAGAGATGACCCCGGTGGGTTTAATCTCTGCCACCTATAAACCATTCGATTAATCCCTTCACAATTTTTTTAAAGATGGAGGCAAAAGATTTGCCTCATTGATTAATTAAGAAGAAGAGAGTTTTCCATTTAATTTACAGAAAATTGGACGAAAACCGATACAAACAACCCATAAATAAGGCCATCTAAGATGCTACTCTATGATACTATGCATTACGGAGGTGCTACCACACACTAGTATCATACGCATGATACTAACTTATCATACTAACCATTACCAGCGGCTTAGTGAATCTATGGCCCCATGTCTATTCCCCATTAAATATTACTCCTATAAAAATTATTAATTTTATTTTGCTATTCTATATTACTATCCACCATAATTTGTTTTTAATCTTGTAACTCGCACAACCACTTTGTTACTTTGGGAGCAAGCAATTGTCTTGTTTGTGTGGAGGTGCTGCTTATCTTGGGAGCAAGCAATTGTCTTGTTTGCACTACACAACCTAGCCATGACAACCAACATAAGGCTAACTGGGTCAATGTACCTCCCCACCCAAATCGCCTAGAGAAGTTGGCAAGTGGGTGGCAGGACCTAGCCAAATCAGAGGAAGAAGACATGCCTGGAGTGTTGGCGATGGCATACATAGCGCCCTGGAGGCCCATGCTCTAGGGGAAAACCCAAACCGAAAACGAAGACGCCCCAAGCTTCAACTCCGAGGACTCAGCGAGAAGCCAAGGCGACGCCTTGATGAAGGACACGATGTTGTGATGCCGCTGCTGCCTGTTCCAATGAACCAGAACAAGGTTTTCCCCTAGCACTCGAGAAGAGACAAGGTCAAGATCAAAACAAAACCCCCAAGGAGGACATGGCACCAGCAAACGTTGTCGCTACGAGCTGTCAACCATGTGGAGATTTCGCCCCGGCCATGACAAAGTCCAGACCACCAGAGCAGAGACGAGAGGACAAGTCGTCGGCTGGGTCCACCACCACAGGAAGGAAATCCACACCCATTATCGACGAAGATAGGCGACACCTGACGCCGCCGTCCTCTCCTCCACCAACGACGGCCGCGACCGGGTGTCAGCGCCTGACCGACCAGAGCCACCGCAGGCTAGATCCCACAAGGCTCCCACCGCTGCACGCACCGGCAGTCGGAAAGATCCGACCTTGACACCGCTGGCCACAACTCTGGGCCTAACCTAGACCACCACACCACGGCCTCCCCTGTAACGCCCTCGATGCGGCTATATCTCCCACGTGTCGAAGCACAACTTAGAGGCATAACCGCATTGAAAGCAATGTCGCAAGTGAGGTAATCTTCACACAACCCAAGTAATACATAAGGGAAAGAGATACATAGTTGGCTTACAATCGCCACTTCACACAATTACATGAATAAAGCATTACATCATTCAAATACAATCAAGGTCCGACTACGGAACCAAAATAAAAGAAGAACCCCAAATGCGACAAAGGTCCCTGATCGACCTCAACTGGGCTCCACTACTGATCAACTAGAACGAAACAACACAAAGGGCAAGATCTTCATCGAGCTCCTCCTTGAGCTTGGTTGCGTCACCGCTTTCGGTAACAAAGGCACCGCAAACTGGTTTTGAAGTATCCGGTGAGCCACGAGGACTCAAAGAATCCCATTACCATGGGTATCAAGACTAGCAAAGCTTAATGGGAAAGGAAGGGGTAAAGTGGTGAGGTTGCAGCAGCGGCTAAGCAAGTATGGTGGCTAACCAACGCAAATGAGAGCGAGAAGAGAAACAAGCGGAACGGACGTGAAGCTAGCAATGATCAAGAGGTGATCCTGAACACCTACTTACGTCAAACATAACACAGAAACCGTGTTCACTTCCCGGACTCCGCCGAGAAGAGACCATCACGGCTACACACGCGGTTGATGCATTTTAATTCGGATCTCGTGTCAAGTTTTCTACAACCGGACATTAACAAATTCCCATCTGCCACATAACCGCGGGCACGGCTCTCGAAAGTTTATACCCTGCAGGGGTGTCCCAACTTAGCCCATGACAAGCTCTCGCGATCATCGAAGGAATAGACCTTCACCCGAGACACTCCGATCAGACTCGGTATCCCGGTACATCAAGACATTTCAACAATGGTAAAACAAGACCAGCAAAGCCGCCCGGCGTGCCGACATCCCGATAGTAGCCACAGATCTCGTCTCGAGCCACGACCGGATGAGCTAAGCGTCAGTACCGACGTAACCCAAGTTGCCAAGGGATGGTCCATACGGTGCTCTAGTTTGGACCAACACTTAGACAAGCACCGGCCGGGGGCTATAAAGATGACCCCTGGGATGCGCGACTCCCAAGGGAAAAAGTAGGTGGTGGTGAGGCAAATGGTAAAAGTCAAGGTTGGGCCTTGCTGGACAAGTTTTATTCAAAGCGAACTGTCAGGGGGGTCCCATAAATCACCCGACCGCGTTAGGGACGCTAAATCCGGGAACACAACACCGGTATGACGAAAACTAGGGCGGCAAGAGTGGAACAAAACACCTGGCATAAGGCCGAGCCTTCCACCCTTTACCAAATATATAGATGCATTAATAATATAAGAGATATTGTGATATCCCAACATAAACCCTGTCCACCATGGAGAAATCTTCAACTTCACCTGCAACTAGCAACGCTATAAGAGGGGCTGAGCAAAAGCGGTAACATAGCCAAACAGTGGTTTGCATAGGAAAGGTGTCAAGGTTAGAGGTTCATGGCAAAATGGGATGGCTGGACAAACAGGTAATAGGTAGCGCAGCATAGCGAAAGAACGAGGCAACTAGCATAGCAATGATAGTAGTGAGACCCAGGGTAGCGGTCATCTTGCCTGAAATCCCGCAAGGAAGAAGAACGAGTCCATGAAGAAGATGAAGCCATGAAGACGGACCACACGTAGATGAACGAATCCTCACGATCGCAACGAAACGGGAACTATCGAGAAGAAGCACACAACATGGGTAAACACACCACACATGAACAAGACATGATGCACAACAAGCATGATGCATGACCAAGCTACATGAAGCTACTCATGGCAAAAGATGATGCAAACAAGAGCACACTTCAAGGCAAGTTTAAATGAGGCCGGGAGCAACATATAACAATTCCGGTAAGTCCTCATATGCATATTTCGAAATTGGTCCAGAACTGAATAAACATTATGTTCAAGTTGTTAAACAGCAAGTTAAGATGCACCAAGATGATCTACACGAAATTCTAGTCAAGTTACATATAAAGTTCATTAGATTCGGAGCTACGGCCTAGAAGATATGAGCAAAACAAGTTAAACATGACATTGATGCAAAATGCACCCAAACATCAAGCAAACACACCAAAACAAGGATGCAACATGATAATATGAAGCTACATGCAAAAACAAGCAAGTTTCATATAGAGCACATTCAAAACGGAGCAACGGTTCAACACATGCACACTATACAAGTTATAGCAACAATCTGTCCAAAACAGCAACTAGGCATCTTACAAGCATCAAAACAACATGCTACAGCAACCCAACATAAGAACAAAAGGCATGGGCATGAAGTACACGTAAAGCATAACAAAACATGAACACTGAGCTATCTCCAGAAACAACTAGAACATGCTCAAAAACACATGGAGATATTGCAAATAATAACAGTTTCAGACTTTAGTAGAAATAACATCAGGTTGCAATGTTCAGAGCTATCAAACAACATGTTACAGGAACATATCATGGCAAACAAAGGCATGGCATGAAACTACTAATAGCATATATCAAAAGACCCTTACTGACCATGAGCCAAAAAGGCATAGAAAATATGATGGCACCCATGTAAACATGGCAAGTTATATTACAGATTCAAACATGGCAGGAACAACAATAAGTAGGCATGTTCGTGAGCTCGAACCACTCACTACAGAGCAATACATGGCATGGCAAGGCAACCAACAGTAAGAAGGCATGTTTATGAAGCTAAGCATGGCAAGAGCAAGGTCATAGGGTACACGGATCAACTACAACGACCTCGTGAAAATTGAATCTCATGCAAACAATCTGTCAGGAAACATTTTCAAGCAACTTTAGAGCAAGCTTACAACATGTTCCAGCTGGCTATAATTGCAACCAAGGGCATGAATGGATAGAGCAAGACATGTATATCAAAACATGTTTATAGAGCATCTCCAGATTATGCATAGAATGATTAGTGGAAGCATGTTAACATGGCATCAAAATATAACAGAATCTGCCAGGAAAACAACAACAGCAACTATCCTACTTTACAAGCTCAATGCGCTCAGCACACAACTCACAAAAATACAAGGTCAACACCGCTGGAAAGATGGCATGGCCTAGTCCAACATTCATGTAGAGCTCATACTAATAGGATCACACATAAATCATGGAAAAAATGACAAAAGAGCTCGAGCTGATAAGATTCTGGAACTAACGATCTGAAGCCCTCTTCCAACAGCATTTCGGGCATCAAGATGAGCTCAAATGCAAATGATGCAATCGAATAAAATGATGTACTCTTCGAGACGAACAATTCGACATATTATACGCGCAAAACGGAGCTACGGACGCAGAGATGTGATGCGATGAAAATGGCATGAAAATATCAGAAAACTGGGACTTGGACGTTTTTTTTACCCTCCGAAAAGTCAACCGGGACGAGACGGTGCGGGACGGAGGGATCCGGGTGCAGCGGAGGCGCGTTTGGTTGAGATCCCGGTGGATCTCATCCCGATCCACCGGATCCGGCCGGCGAGCTCGCCGGAGACGACGGGGACGGCGCCGGAGAGGCGGAGAGCGCGGCAGCCGCGGGGGAAGCAGCCGAGCGGAGCGGCTGGGGCGCGCGTGGAGGAGGCGGCTGGCGGCGGCAGGCGCGAGTGCCGGGCGGCGAGGAGGCCGGGGACTTCAGGCGAAGGGCGGCGCTTGGCGCTGGGCCGGCAGGCGGCGCTGTCGGACCCGGCGGCGGCGGAGGAGCCTCGGGCGGGCGTCGGAGCTGCCGGCGGGCACGGCGCGGGCCAGGGCGATCGAGTAGCAGGAGGCGGCGTCCCGACGGCGGGTCTGCGCGGCGGCACTGGAGGGGCGACGGGCGAGGCGGAGGGCGCGGCGCTGCCTGGCGGCAGGCGAGCCTCGGATGGGCCCCGATGGGCCTGGCGGCGGCGCGGAGAGAGAGAGGCCGGCGGGGACACGTGGCGGCGCGGGATTCGGCGGGCGGCGGTTGGACATGTCCGGCGACTCGACGGACATGTCCGGCTGCGGGAGGAGGACGAAAGCTAGGGTTTCGGGGGAAAATGATCCGAAGTTTGGAAGGGGAGGGCCTATTTATAGGTAGAGGGAGCTAGGAGAGTCCAAATGAGGAGCGGTTTTCGGCCACGCGATCGTGATCGAACGACCGAGAGCATGGAGGGGAGTTTGGTGGGTTTTGGGCCACTTTGGAAGGGGTGTTGGGCTGCAACTCAAAGAGGGCTTTACGGTTACCCGGTTAACCGTTGGAGTATCAAACGACCTCCAAATGGCACGAAACTTGACAGCGGTTCACGGTGCTATACCAAGGCAGCTTGGCAAACCTCGGGCCATTCCGAGAAAGTTTAACACCCGCACACGAAAAGAAGGGAAGAAGGGAACATCGGAGGACATAGGAGTGCCGGATTGCAAAACGGACAACGGGGAAAATGCTCGGATGCATGAGATGAACATGTATGCCAATGCGATGCACATGATGACACGATAAAATGCAAATGATGACATGGCAAAGTGCAACACGCAAGCAAATGACATGGCAACAACGGCAAATAACTGGCGGACACCTGGCGCATCGGATCCGGGACGTTACAACACTCCACCACTACGAGAGGATCTCGTCCCGAGATCTAGGATGGCACCGGAGGGAAAACGGAAGAGGAAGAGAAGAGGTAAAACTAAGTTGCTTCTTTGACCAATGAGTGAAAACATGAACCTTGAGAGGTTGAGCAATTTAAAAGAAAGAGTACAACAGAGATGAACGAGATTGCAAGCAATCCGTTAGAAAAGATGAACAAGGAGTATTACGAGAACGTGAAGGTTGGAAATACATGAATCAAGAGTTTAATGGACAGGATAGAATTTCAAACCACTGCGGTTAAAACAAGATGGGAGAGGAAGAATTCGGGCAGCACTCCGACTGAAAGAAGAAGGAAAACTTGATAAGATGAAAGCACTTGAAGAGATGAAACAACTCTCCGGTTAAATGAGTAGGCAAGAAAAGAACACGATCCTCACAATTCGAGATGATGAGTGAAAAGAGCAACATCACAATGCCTCTGGAAGAAAGAATAGAAGATAGATCATTGGGATAAATGGACGGAGAAGAAAATGACAACTTTTGGCACAAGAGAACTTGGAAAGCATCCTTGCAAAGAAGAATCGAACGGAGTTGTCGGAAAATCAACAACGGGAAGCACAAGCTTGTTGTGGGCTTATGGCAAACATCTGAAAATGATGAGGTGACAACCGACCACTAATGCAAACCATTGATTTGATTGAGAGCACCAAAGAGATGAAAGCTTCTTCCACCGAGGTGATAGAGAGACAACTTGGATCATAGATAAACACCACAAATAGCAACATTCCTTAGGGAAGGCTTTAGGTGAAATCTATACCAAGATAACTCCAACGGAGAAGTTGATTGGTCGAAAAGATCTCTTGAACGAAGAGAAAATGATGGATTTAAAATACCTCATTCTTGACAACATATGAATAATGAAACATGAATGGAAATTGTCAAGAGTGACATAACACCATCTCAAAAGATAAGATAAAAGGAATTGCACTTTGGAATGCAAGAAGAAGAGTACTTGAGCTCCTCAAAACAAAACATGTGTTGACACCATGTTTATTTTAGAGTATAGCTTGGCGGGTCATACTTCGAGCGAAATCTTGAAGAACAATTGAAGAATGAAAAGAATCCTTGACGAACCACCATATAGAGCCTCAATGAAGAACTCCGGTAATAAAGGGATGATAGAAAGAAAGAGAAGTAGAAAACACAAGGTGAAGCCTTGCGATGATTTAGATGGAGCTTGGAACTCCGGGAAAAAGAGAAGATGAAACAAATGAAACCGAGAATATTAAGGGCCTCCGGAATAAAGAATTAATCACTTGGATGAACAAGAATAAGAATTATGTTATGCTTATCCTTCACCAATTAAATTGATGACAATCAACGGATTTGGCATACTACTTATTCTCGTAGAAAGGATTAAGATAAATATAGCGCAAGCTTGGGAAGGTCTTCAACGAACCACCGGTAGGATTGGGAAGAACGAATGAATAGATATGATGAACAAGGAAGAGAGATCTTGAAAGAACCACCGTAGAATTGAAATAGAATGTAGCGAAGGCACAATTCACCGGGAAGAATTGGAAAACGAATGAAGATACTTGAGGGGATTTAGATACATGAGAACAAAGAGATCATGAACTGGTTAGAGGATATTTGAATGATGCACCGGTAAGATTTGAAGAATGATAGCTACACGCTGAGAATGAAGAATTATGACATGATGGCCTTCGGAAGAAAGAAATGGAAACAACTCAAGAAATGCTCCGGATGGTAAGAAAAGAATTGTCACAATGAAAAACAATTATGACGATGGCATGAAGCTAGAACCATGAATCTTGAAGAGAATGGAGCAAGATTTAAGAGAAATCCTTCTTCGGTCTTCAAATGATGAGAATGACAACGAGAAACACCACCAAGAATTATTGAGGCACACCGGAAGAATCAAAAGCGAAGAGGTTGAGCCAACTATGAAAAGAATTTGAAAGATCTTGGAGAAAAGCATTTGACTGATGATAACTCATTCTTACGTCAAACTTGGAGAAGAATTTAGGATAGCTCGGGAAAATAGAAGAGTCGTAAGATCACTCGAAAAGACACGTGGGTTAGGGCCCACTCAAAAGAAAACACCGTTGAAAATGATTTAAAAGAGATGTTGCACCGGTTGAATTAATTGACTTGAATGAGATACCAATCTCGAAAGAGCTTGAACGAATGCAGAGTGGAAACACGAATCTTCGAGATATCTTGAGCACTCCGGAATAACAAATAGCGAGAAGTAGAAAGATAATGAGGTGCACCGGTATGAGAAGACATTGAAATGAGGAAAGGAATATGATGAATATCGAAAGCTTGAATAGGATCCACCGGAGAAGAGACAACAATGAAGGATGATGAACTTGAAGCTGTTGAGCATCTTCATGGGAAATCACCGGATAAGAACATTGAAAGAAAAGAATGAAGAGACTTCACATGAATAAATGGATACTTGATTAAGAAATCTGTGTCCTTGAAGACAAAAGGGTGGGAGGGTGGGAAAACAAAGGCAATTTGGGAAAGATGGAACAAACACCGTTGAGAAGAAATGATAATTGGTCTTGCTGATGGGGAGAATGATGGGATCAACTCGAAGAGAAGCGCATCGGTTGGAAAAGGATTAACATGACAACCTCAATGATCAAAAGGATTAGTATTCACATAGCAATATGAGAACACCGTTTAGGAAAGGTATGGATTCAACATTTGACATTGAAGCAACTCGAATACCACAAATAAAACAAAACAAAGGATTTGGCTTGCAGAATAAGCCGGAAACAAACATATGATAGAGATTTACCCGATCCCATATCATGCATCTGTCGGAAAGATATTCTAGGAGCTACTTGAATTCCCACCTATAAAACTCCCGAAACTTTCTGGTTATGCAATCTGGTGTTGGGGATACAGGGGAGCAATATATCTCACCCAAACTAACAATCCCTACATCCAGCTGTATCCATCCGTCAACACATAACCAAGAAACCTTCGGAAATCGTCTACCTCAACCTTCGAAAAACATCCGTTATACGAGTCATGGCAATACTCCCATACTCACTGATGGATTCATGTACCTAGGGTAGGGTCATAGGCCTGACCTAAACGTCCTACCCAAGGACACTCTCAGAAGAGATCATCTTCCAGTCGACCAAAGAGGAACCCACTCGACTGGATGAAAGGACTCGACCATGGAAGACTCACTCGACCATGAAGACTCACTCGACCACCAGAAGGTCAGAAGGCACTCTGCAACACAACGGCTTGCTATTAAATAGACTTAATGATAGTTAAGGCGCTTTATGAGGGGCGTTACCAGTAACGCCCCAGACTTAATGTACTTTAACCTCTCCATTACGTGGGCTGGCTGGGGTCCTGGCGCACTCTATATAAGCCACCCCCCTCCACAGATAGAGGGGTTCGCACTCTTGTAATACCTACACTCATAATCCACTCGACCGCCTCAGGGCTCCGAGACGTAGGGCTTTTACTTCTCCTGAGAAGGGCCTGAACTCGTACATCGCTTGTGTTCACAACTACTCCATAGCTAGGACCTTGCCTCTCCTTACAGACCCCCCACTCTACTGTCAGACTTAGAACCACGACAGTTGGCGCCCACCTTGGGGCAGGTGTTTTAGCGATTTGTGGAGGAGTTGCACTACTTCCGAGTACCTTCATCATGATGACTGCTGGAGTTTTGGTTGAGGGGCGCGAGATCCGTCTCGGTGCTCTCACCTTTGTCGCCGACGACTCCGCATGGCTCCAGGAGGCTCCACTTGACATCGGCGCTTCCGTCTGCAGGCGACGACTTTTCAGCATGTGTTCGCAGCGTTCTGCTGCGGCAACCGTCGACCCCGTATCGGCCGACTCCCTTATCGATCGCCTACCCAGTCTCCCACCAGCGCAAGCGCACTGGCCGGTCGAGACTCCAGCGGTGGGTGAAGCACGCGTGGCTCGCCAGACAGCCACCGCCCGTGTCGCGCCATTGAGCCCGACGAGTCTCTCTGGCTGTTCGATCGCCGATAGCTCGTAGATCGCATCCGAGTCGCGATAGCGATGATCCGGCGGCGGAGATCCTCATGGTCGACGGCCCTCGCAGTCCTCCCGGCTTTGCCCATGGCGGTGGAGCCGCCGGGGGAGGTGACCCCGTACAAGAGCACGAAGAGTACCGGCCTGAGACACTCGACTCTCTGCAGAGAGAAGAGCTTCGCCGCAGGAACATGGATGCCCTGCATACTCCCATCGCCGGAGAAACCCCCGAGGCTCGCGCCTTGGAGGAAGCACGTTTGGCCAACGTGGCTGAACGCGCTCGCTTGGAGAATCTTCAGCGAGCACTCGACGAGCGCGCGCGGCAATGAATCCCTGAAGCCAGTCGACGTCGACTCTTCCCACCGACTCAGGTATACCGCACGCCAATTCAGAATTTAGCAGCTGCAACTCGTATAGCAGAGTCCATCCAGCCGTCCCAGTCGGAAGCTGGGAGAGGCTTGCAGCAGATCAGAGATTTACTCCGAGCAGCAGGAGACCAGAACTCAGCTGTCGCAGCGATCGAACAGATTTACATCGATCCGTCGCTGCGAATCTCGCCCAATCGGCTCACAGCCCCAGATCGCCTCCGCGGCGAGAAGGGCGCGACAACCGGCGAGAGCAAGATGGAACCGGGGCGACAGCGCCGAGTGCCCGTTCCCCTCCGAGGGAAGGGTCGCTCCTCGGCGGCAAGATGACAGACAACAGATTCAAGATGGGCGAAGAGTTCCAATCGACCCTGTGGAACCGAGCTTTGACGCGCGATCCATTATCGTGCAAGGCTTGGTCGACCGAACAGAGCCCATCGAGGCGGACCGAGAGGATGCACCCACCAGCGATCGAGTGCATGTCTCGGTCCGGAGTGTTTTAGCAGGCTATCGAGCCGCAGAATCCCCCAATTTCAGATTGGCAACAGGAGTCGGCAAGTTCACTGGGGAATCCAAGCCCGAAACTTGGCTTGAAGATTACCGAGTGGCTGTTCAGATTGGTGGTGGGAATGATGAGGTGGCCATGAAGCATTTGCCCCTCATGTTGGAGGGCTCTGCCAGAGCATGGCTGAATCGATTACCTCCTAGCAAGATATACACTTGGGAAGATTTGTCCCGAGTGTTCGCCAGACTTTGAAGGGACTTGCAAGCGACCAGCTGGTTTCACAGAGCTGCAAGTTTGTGTGCGAAGACCAATAAACTCTCCGAGAGTACATTCAGAGGTGGATTACCTTGCACCATACTTGTGGAAAATGTGTCCGACCATCGAGCGCTTTGCGCCTTCAAAGATGGCGTCAAAAACAGAGAATTGAGTTTGAAGTTTGGTCGAATCGGCGACATGACCCTGAGTCGTATGATGGAGATTGCTACCAAGCACGCATGTGGCGAGGAAAAGGACCGACTCGGCGGCAAATACAAGCCGAGTCGGTCGGAGAAGGGAAATTCAGTCGGAAGCGAGCGCAAAGCCGAGCCAAGCAGCTCTGGAGAGGCCCCGGTCGTGACTCGGGGAAGTTCAAGGAAGCCAAAGGGATCCCGGAATCCTAAGAAAGTAAAAGATAAGGAAGGCAATGACGTGATGGATATGCCATGCCATATTCACACGAAGAAAGATGAAGAGGGCAACATCATTTACCCGGCAAACCACTGCGCCCGATGTCGACTCTGATCCAGCGGTTTGAGGAAAACAGTCTAAGGACAAGGAGAAGGAGCCGACAAGGCCGGAGACAAAGAGGACAAAGAGGAAGAATATCCGCATGTCAACTCCACTCGATGATCTTCGCAGATGTGGAAAGCAAAAGTCGTGAAAGTCATTAACCGTGAGGTGAACATGGTTGCCCCAAAGAAAGCCAAGTTATGTGAAGTGGTCCCAAACACCCATCACATTCGACCAATCTGATCACCCGACTCACATTGCCACCCCTGGGCGGCAAGCGTTGGTGGTCGATCCGGTTGTCGAAGGCACTCGTCTGACGAAAGTGCTGATGGATGGTGGTAGTGGACTGAATTTGTTATATGCGGATACATTGAAAGGGATGGGCATTCCGATGTCCCGATTGAGCACCAAACAATATGAGTTTCCACGAGTCATACCAGGAAGAAGGCCAACTCACTCGGCCAAATAGCCTGGGCGTGGTTTTGGTGATTCCAAGCACTTTCGCAAGGAAAAGTTGACCTTTGAGGTTGTGGATTTTCAGAGTGCATACCACGCCATTTTGGGAGGCCAGCCTACGCATCGATTCATGGCTCGACCATGCTACGTGTATCTCAAACTGAAAATGCCAGACCCAAGGGAGTGATCATCATCACCGGCGATCGGAAGAAGGCGTAAGAGTGCTTTCGAAGGGCTCAAGATTGTCGACTCCCAAGTGACAGCGGTCGAATTCGACGAATATATGCAAAACGCAGATCCGAAAGTGATTTGTTACGATCCAAGAAGCCAGCCACGAGTCGCATTCCAGCCGTCCGCGGTGAGACAAAGCCAGTCCATATTCATCCGATGATCCCAATGCAGCCCGACCCACATCTCCACAACGCCGACCAGAAATAGGATGAAGCGCTCGTCCGGTTCCTCCGTGAGAATCGACATTTCGCATGGAAGCCACCGACATGCCGTGTTCCTGTGGAATCGGCTGAGCATCGCCTCCGAGTCGACAAGTCGGCGAAACGGTTAAAGAGCATCTTGGCGGTCCGCCGTCCGTAAGAGAAAAGCTATTGGTGAAGAAGTGGCTCATTGTTGGCGGGATTTATCCGAGAAATATACCACTCCGAGTGGCTCGCTAATGTCGTCATGGTTCCCAAGAAGGACAACTCACTCCGCATGTGCATTGACTTTAAGCACATCAATCGGGCCTGCCGAAGGATCATTTTCTCTCCCGCATAGATCAAATTGTTGACTCGACGCGGGGTGTGAAGATTGTCTTTTCTAGATGCATATTTCGGTATCATCGATCCGTCAGTATGGACCCGATGAAATAAAACAGCTTTCATCACTCCATTCGGGTGCTTCTGCTATATCACCATGCCATTCGGCCTCAAGAATGCCGGAGCCACATTTATGCGAATGATTCAGAAGTGTCTTCTCACTCAAATCAGTCGGAATGTGGAAGCGTATATGGATGATATCGTCGTTAAGTCGCGAAAAGGTTCCGACCTGCTCGCTGACCTCGCCAAACATTTGCCAACCTCGGAAGATGCGATATCAAGCTCAATCCGTCAAAATGCACATTCGAGTTCCCGGTGGCAAGTTACTCGGTTTTCGTTTCGAATGAGGAATCGATGCTAATCGAGAGAAGATCGGCACTATTCTCCGAATGAAACATACTGCGCGAGTGCACGACGCCCGAAGCTTCTTGGATGCTTGGCGCATTAAGTCGATTCATCTCGACTCGGTGAAAAGCGTTGCCTCTTTACCGATGATGAAGAAGGCCGACAAGTTCGAGTGGACTCGAAGTCGATCATGCGCTTGCCGAGCTAAAAGCTCGCTCTCCACCCAGCCGGTGCTTGCTGCTCCAATCAGCAAAGAGCCTCTGTTGCTTTACATTGCAGCCATTTGGACAAGTTGTCGATCTTGTGCTTACGGTCGAGCGGGAAGAGGAAGGAAAGGCCTTCAAAGTTCAGCGCCGGTGTATTATTTGTCGAAGTCTTGACTCCATCCAAGCGAGATATCCTCATTATCGAAGCTTGTGTATGGTATATACATGACCACAAAGAAGGTTGCTCATTATTTCTCGATCATTCTATCACAGTCGTCAGTGACGCTCCTTTATCAGAGATCTTGCATAACAGAGACGCAACCGGTCGAGTGGCGAAATGGGCGATTGAACTTCTTCCGCTTGATATAAAATTCGAGGCAAAGAAAGCCATTAAGTCCTGTGCTATAGCGGATTTCCTCGCCGAGTGGATTGAACAACAAGACCGATGAAGTTCACTCGAGCATTGGACCATGTTCTTTAGCGGCTCCAAGATGCTGAATGGTTCAGTGTCAGGGGTTGTTCGGTTTCCCCAGAGGAGATAAGCTTAGGTATGTGCTCCAAATCCACTTTGATTCCTCCAACAATGAGGCGAGTCTGAGGCCCTCTTATATGGATTGCACATGGCCATCTCACTCGGCGTCCGTCGCTGATGGTCTATGGCGACTCGGATCTAGTGGTTAATCAAGTGATGAAGGAGTGGGGCGTGAGCAGCCCAAATATATTTGGATCTTGCAATGCAGGAGGAAGCCGGAAAAAGAAGTTCGAGGGTTGGAACTCCATCACATCCCCGACTGAAAAATCAAGCAGCAGATGACCTGGCGAAGATGGGCTCCAAAAGAGAAGCCATTCCGAGTGGTGTATTTTTGGAGCATATACACACTCCGTCAGTCAAAGAAGATCCCTTCACAGAGGAAGCTCCACAGCCCAAGAGTGCCATGGACTCGACTGAGGTTAAGGTCCCGGCAGTGGTCGACTTGGTCATGGAAGTTTTAGTGGTCACTCCCGATTGGACAATCCCATACATTGCTTATATTCTGAGGAAGGAACTTCCAGAGGATGAGGAAGAGGCTCGACGGATCGTCCGTCGATCTAAAGCCTTCTTGTTATCAAAGAGCGGTTGTAGAGAAAGCACGACGGAGTCGGATGAAATGCATAACGCCGGAAGAAGGTCGAGTCATACTCAATGACATCCACTCGGGACCTGTGGTCACCATCGTCCTCTCGGACCATTGTAGCCAAAGCATACCGAGCCGGATTTTCTTGGCCAAGAGCAAATGAGATGGCGAAAGAAATAGTGGACAAGTGCGAAGGATGCCGTTCTACTCAATATGTCACACAAGCTGCGTCGATACGAAGACCATTCCGCTCGTCGGCCTTTTGCGGTATGGGGGTTGGACATGGTCGGTCCTTTGCGAACAGGTCGGGCGGTTTCACGCATGTCTTTGGTAGCGATCGACAAGTTCACCAAGTGGATTGAAGCTAAGCCAATCAAAAGTCTTGGCGCTTGATCTTCGCTGTTTCCTTCATCGGTGCCGACGTTCAGATATGGGGTCCCGCACGGCATTATCACGGATAATGGGTCGAATTTTGACTCGGAAGAATTCAAGGATTTCGCAACGCCCAAGGCACACGAGTCGACTATGCTTGATCGCCCATCCACGATCGAATGGACAAAGCGGAACGAGCCAGCGGATTAATCCTCAAAGGTCCAAGCCCCGATCGATGCGAGATCTCAAGCATGCGGCTGGAGCTTGGGTTGTGAACTCCTTGATGCTTTGGGGTTTGTGAACCACACCTAATCGGTCGACCGGAAGAACCCCTTTCTTCCTGGTCTATGGAGCAGAAGCAGTCCTGCCGAGTGATCTCTTTCACAATGCTCCCGAATTGAACTTTACAATGAAGCGAAGCTGAGCAAAGCGCGTCAAGATGCAACGACCTCCTAGAAGAGGAAAGGAGATGGCTCGATCCGCTCGACCATCTACCAACAACACTTGTGTCGCCTTCGCCCGAAATGTGAGAGGTCGAGCCTTCCAGAAGGGATCTGGTCCTTGAGTGGATCAGCGAAACAACATAAGCTCGCTCCCTCACAGGAAGGGCCCTTCATCGTCACAAAGGTTCTCCACAATGGGGCATATCGTCTCTACAACGTCGAACACAATATCGAAGAGCCCCGAGCTTGGAACGCGGATCTGCTCCGCCCATTTTATACTTAAAGTTTTTCACTCGGAAGAGTTGTAATAAATACTTCTGTAGTTCATGGGCTTCGAAATAATAGTGTCATAATTCCTTCATAGTTTTTGTCACTTTTTATTTTTGTCCAGTAAAATTTTCCCCCAGTGGGTGGCTTAGTCGCGAATCCGTTTCGCCTAAGTTTGAACAAATCCTACCGAGTGGTAAGCCAGACTTCCATTCGGAGGCTTAGCCATGAATCCGCTTCGCCTAAGTTATAAAAATCCTACCGAGTGGTAAGCCAGACTTCCACTCGGAGGTTTAGCTGCAGTCCAGTACTCGCCTAAGTTATTAAAAATCCTACCGAGTGGTAAGCCAGACTTCCACTCGGAGGCTTAGCTGCAGCTCAGTGCTCGCCTAAAGTTATTAAAAATCCTACCGAGTGGTAAGCCAGACTTCCACTCGGAGGCTTAGCTGCAGCTCAGTGCTCGCCTAAGTTATTAAAAATCCTACCGAGTGGTAAGCCAGACTTCCACTCGGAGGCTTAGCTGCAGTCCAAGGACTCGCCTAAGTGCAATGTGTACCTGCAAGGAGGACGAGGTGCAGGTCGACTGCGACCCTCTCCTCCGAGCTACACCAGAAGTGCAATGTGTACCTGCAAGGAGGACGAGGTGCAGGTCGACTGCGACCCTCTCCTCCGAGCTACACCATAAGTATGATGTGCGTTACAAGGAAGGCGAGTGCAGGTTGATCGCTACCCTCTCCTCCGAGCCGCCACAAATACAACGGAATCCTACCGAGTGAAGAGCAAACCTCTCACTCGGGGCTTAGCTGCAGCCAGTGCTCGCCTAAGGTATAAAAATCCTACCGAGTGAAGAGCAAACCTTTCACTCGGGGGCTTAGCTGCAGCCCAGTGCTCGCCTAAGGTATAAAAATCCTACCGAGTGAAGAGCAAACCTCTCACTCGGAGGCTTAGCTGCAGCTCAGTGCTCGCCTAAGTTGTAAAAATCCCACCGAGTGAAGAGCAGACCTCTCACTCGGGGGCTTAGCTGCAGCTCGGTGCTCGCCTAAGATATGAGAAATCCTACCGAGTGAAGAGCAAACCTCTCACTCGGGGGCTTAGCTGCAGCCCAGTGCTCGCCTAAGGAATAAGTCGACTGCCGTCGGCACCTCGCTGTTAACCTGCAAAGGACAATTCAAGCCAAGAGCAATCATATCCAAACATCCAATCCAAATTTAGGTCGATACCTAAAAGAACCGAGAGTGCTCAAGCACTAAGCCTGTTAAGGTTTTATCGGTTACAACTCCACTCGGCATACCGAGGCGAATTTAAAGTCAAGGAAAGTTTTTTACCCCTCCTGTGGAGGGCTGGATGGAGCAACGAACTCGTCAAGGTCAATCCCGTCTGCAATCCGTGTAGCAGCAGCGATGAAAGTCTCCATGAAGGTCCTGAAGTCGTGTTTCTTGGTGTTGGCCACTCGGAGAGCCGCCAGCTTATCTTCTCGAGCATCCTTGCAATGGACTCGCGCCGGACACCACGGCGACATCTGCGCCACACCGAGCGAAGACTTCTTCCACTCTTGCACTCGGTCGGGGCGGCGTTGATCGAGCCATCAACGACTCGAGGTCATTTTGGAGTGTCTCCACAGGCGGGCGTCGAGTCGATGCGGGGCGTAGCAACCTTCAGCTTGCGAGGTAATCCACAACAGCAAGAACACGGGACTCGGTCGGAAGATGTTCATGGCAGTTTCGTCATTCACGGAGAATTGACAGGTCAAGGTTCGTCTCGGTGGCTGGTTTCTTCTTCAAAGTTGCGGCAGAACTCTGCAAAGACAAAACCCCGAATCAAGAAAATAGTCGAATGGGAACATAACAGTTGGAAGAATTGGTCGAGTGAAGAAGATTACCTTCGAGCATAAGGAACAATTTTTTAGCAAGACCACCCAAGAAGCCTTCCAGGTCATTCTTCTTCCCGGTCAACTGGTTGATCCTCTCAGTCAGAGTAGTCTTGTCAGCTTTCAGTCGATCAACATCCTTGGTGGCAATGGCGAGCAGCCTTGATTGGTGTTGTCTGTTCGAGCTTGGCGGTGAGGCTAGCTTTTCATCGCGAGCTTGATCTTCTCGGACAGCTCAAGCTCCTTCTTCCTCTGGGCCTCCTTCACCTAGCACATGAAATTACAGCAAAAGTCAGGTTTGAAGAAAATGAGGGGAGAAAAGAGTCGTCAAGTCTCACCAAACATACCTTTAGTCTCCTCCTTTGCCTTCGTCGATTCTCCCGCACTAGCTTCAAGTCTAACTCGAGCTGAATATGCTTCGCTCCAGATTCGATATAAGCGTCGCAAAGATCACATGATTTCTCTGAAGAGTCAATCGACAAAATGTCAAAGATGATTCACTTCCGAGTGAATAAAGAAAAATGATGCGTTTCTAAGACTACGATCGAATGCAAGCATTCGACCTTAGTCTCGAGGACTACACCGGTGGGTGCACTCAGCGTGCTTGCTGGGTCTTATTCAAAAGCAGAGTCGACCGATCGACCAAACTTCTTCAGATCGTAATCAATCGCCAGCATCGACCACGCCTCGGGACTACACCCGTGGGTGCACTCAGCGTGCCCCCTGGTTTCGTAAACCCATTCGTTTCATTCGAGTGATGATCACTATTTACTTATAAAGCCTAAGACCGACTGCCAGCAGTCGACCTTAGCCTTGGGGACTACACCCAGCGGGTGCACTCAGCGTGCCCCCGCTAACACGGAGTTTTACCAACACACCCGGTGGGTGGTGGTATAATTCGAGACGTAAAAGTTTTGATAACATATCCTAACAGTAACAGGCGGTGGTCGATTGACTGAACATTGCTCAAGGGCGGAGCTGGCGTCGAAGTGCTTGGCTCGCATCGAGCGATCTTCACCGCTCCATCATGATCCTCGCTGACGGATCGCCTCCTTAGCAGCACTAGCCTGGTCCTCCGGGGCGTGGTGCGTGGCGAAGATCGAAGGCTGCCCAAAGACTCGGCGAAGTGGGTCGAGCACTCGCCAGCGGCACCGCTGAAGGACACGGGCGTGTCGAGTGCCGGTCTCCCCTTCCGTCGCAATGGTCTCGGACGCCATCACATCTTGGGCTGCTTGGCGATGAGATGCTTTCTGCTCCTCCTAGTCCTCAATGGTTCCTCATCCTCATCATCGCTCGTCGGGAAGGGTGATAATGTCATTGGTTGGAGCTTGAAAAAAAGTCAAAGTCGAAATTATGAATCATCGACCAAGAACAAGATTTAAAGTTGCAGATGCGGATTTGAAGTTGCCGCGTCCTCCATCTCATGGTCCTCAGCCTTGCCTGAGGTTTCGGAAGTCGCAGCACTGAAGTTCCAAAGAATCAGTTGACCAGTTTAAGTATCAACCAGAGACAGAATTTGTACAGAACAAGAAGACTTAGGTGACTTGTTTACCCTGATATGGTAGGGATGGTCACTTTCATTTTTGGCAAAGGTTTGGTTGGCTTCAACGGAGCTACCTTCGATTGCTTGGCGCCTTCTCGGTCGGCACGGAGAAGCGGTCCGAGGCGTTGGTCGATCGCGAGCGATCATAACTCCTACCGCGTTCATCAAAGGGTCGTGCACAAGTTTTGACCGCCTTTCCGAGCGCGGTGATGCAACCTCCTCCTCTTCATCCTCGTCATCATCATCCTCGTCATCATCATCGTCGTCGTCGTCATCTTCTGCAGCGTCTGAATCCCACTCTTCCTGGCTCTCGCCCCCGCTGGCTTCCCCTCCTCGGTGGTCTGGCGCCATTGGGCATTGAGTATAGCTCGGTAAGAGCCTGGAAATATCAAAACAGAACTCAGTCGACCAAATCACAGAAACACATTCGACGGATATACAATGGAAAACAGAGCAAATGTATCTTTTCTGGAACGCTGTTGTGGTCAAGTGGGGAAATCCTCCGGGATCCGCGAGGGTTGTTCTTGTTCGATGATCGCGCCATCCATCTTTCCACTATGGCATCGTCGACGCCTCCGGGTGGGCGCGAGTCTCGCTTGATGCCTTGATACAGCCACATGCAATGGCTCCGAATGAAGAGGCTGGATTCGCCTCAAGAAAAACCTCCAAGAGGTCCATGCCACCACGCCATCCCAACCAGCTGCACCACGCGATCCATCAACATCTTCACCTCAGCTCTCTCCTCTGGAACCACCTTGAGGAGGAGGGTCATTCACTCGACTCATGGTGAATGCAGGAAGACCACGATCGTCCCCGGCGTCGTTCGTTCCGGCAATAGAACCAGGTCGATTGCCAGCCCCCGACCGACTCGGGAAAAGACATAGCTGGGAAGGTGCTTTTATTCCTCAACTGACCCCTAAGCCACCGCACATCTGAACTACAGGTCTTCGTCACGGGGCTTGCCTTCTTCACACCGAGGCGGCATGTGAAGATATACTTGAACAAACCCCAGTCGCGGTCGACCGCCGTGAAGTTTTCGACATAGACACAAACGCAGCAAGATACGCGATGGAGTTTGGGGTAAAATGGTGGAGCTGGGCTCAAGAAATTCAGAAAACCCGAAAGAAAACACTCGGTGGCAGCGAAAATCCTCGGTCGACATGGGTGGCCAGGAGCACACACTCACCCTCTTCCGGCTGAGGCTGCCACTCTTGGCCAGGAAGCCTCGCGGCGCCGTGGGGGATCAACCCGTCGTTGGCCATATCGAGGAGATCCTTCTCCTTGATGGTCGACTGGATCCAATCTCCCTGGACCCAGCCCTTCGGCAAGCGGGATCTCGACGAGGAACCACCGCGGCTGGTAGATCTCCCCTTCGCCTTCTCGGCCGCCGACGCCTTCTCCGCCGCCGACGCCTTCTTCGCACGCTCCAACACCGCCGTCTTCTCTTTGCCCATGGCTGCCGGCGGAATGCGCAGGAGAGGAGGTAGCAGGAGCAGCAGCGGTTGCGGAGGGCGGAGACGAAGAGAGCAGAGGAGGAAGAACGGGGTACTGTGCAGAAGCCCCGCGAGTCGCATTTATAGCATCCCTTCCGAGTGGATGACAGGTGGACCCGAACAATCTAATCATATCCCGAACAGTTGCACTGCACGATACGTGGCGGAAAAAGCGGCGCAGAAATCGAGGCGTCCCTGTTATGTCCCATCCAAGCGCCGCAGTCCGTTCCGCTTCGCGCACTTCCCCAAATTTCGTATCCCGCGAGATCCGCGAGGGACAGATCGGTCTGTCAAGTGCGAGATTTCCTGCGATCCGTCGCTCGGGAATAGCAAAGTAAAAGAAGGTCACTCGACTAAAGAACAAGAATGGATCAAGTCGACTGAAGAAAAGTTGCTTGTTATCAACAGAGAAGATCTTGATCCAAGACAACATGTAGCCAGTACGCAAAAGGCAATCGGAAACAACGTCAACTCCTCCTTCACTCAAGCCTCAATCCATTCGGGGGCTAATGATGGATTCATGTACCTAGGGTAGGGTCATAGGCCTGACCTAAACGTCCTACCCAAGGACACTCTCAGAAGAGATCATCTTCCAGTCGACCAAAGAGGAACCCACTCGACTGGATGAAAGGACTCGACCATGGAAGACTCACTCGACCATGAAGACTCACTCGACCACCAGAAGGTCAGAAGGCACTCTGCAACACAACGGCTTGCTATTAAATAGACTTAATGATAGTTAAGGCGCTTTAGGGCGTTACAATGAACGCCTGCACTTAATGTACTTTAACCTCTCCATTACGTGGGGTGGCTGGGGTCTGGCGCACTCTATATAAGCCACCCCCTCCACGAGATAGAGGGTTCGCACTCTTGTAATACCTACACTCATAATCCACTCGACCACCTCGGGGCTCCGAGGGCGTAGGGCTTTTACTTCTCTGAGAAGGGCCTGAACTCGTACATCGCTTGTGTTCACAACTACTCCATAGCTAGGACCTTGCCTCTCCTTACAGACCCCCACTCTACTGTCAGACTTAGAACCACGACACTCACCTCAGTACTGGGTTAGCGGGGTTATCTCACCAACAACTGCATAAAACAGATTTTCGATGTCGGCGTACTAAACTCAGGTATTCCAGAACTGCAACGATAAAATTATGACGACAACACCTCGGAGCTCAACTCCCCGGGACACTGCCACAACCCCTAAATGTCAGGAGGCAACCAAGACAATGTTGTCATCATAAAACCATCGGAACGATTCTAAGATACCCGCTTGATCCTAAAAAAAAATTAGTGAAATTTGAGAAGAGAAGAGTCAAAACTCTACGTCAGGATACCTCACCAGAAGGTCGAAGGGACTGGGGAGTAAAAAGAATTCCTAACTCTCCGATATATATAATCCTAAATGACTCAAAACATTTTTCTAGACACAACTCGGCCACTAAAAACGATCAAGCAGTGGGGGCTCCTAAGGTCGGGGATGGCTCTGATACCAACTTGTAACACCCTCGATGCGGCTATATCTCCCACGTGTCGAAGCACGACTTAGAGGCATAACCGCATTGAAAGCAATGTCGCAAGTGAGGTAATCTTCACACAACCCAAGTAATACATAAGGGAAAGAGATACATAGTTGGCTTACAATCGCCACTTCACACAATTACATGAATAAAGCATTACATCATTCAAATACAATCAAGGTCCAACTACGGAACCAAAATAAAAGAAGAACCCCAAATGCGACAAAGGTCCCTGATCGACCCCAACTGGGCTCCACTACTGATCAACTAGAACGAAACAACACAAAGGGCAAGATCTTCATCGAGCTCCTCCTTGAGCTTGGTTGCGTCACCTGCTCGGTAACAAAGGCACCTGCAAACTGGTTTTGGAAGTATCTAGTGAGCCACGAGGACTCAGCAATCCCATTACCATGGGTATCAAGACTAGCAAAGCTTAATGGGAAAGGAAGGGGTAAAGTGGTGAGGTTGCAGCAGCGGCTAAGCAAGTATGGTGGCTAACCAACGCAAATGAGAGCGAGAAGAGAAACAAGCGGAACGGACGTGAAGCTAGCAATGATCAAGAGGTGATCCTGAACACCTACTTACGTCAAACATAACACAGAAACCGTGTTCACTTCCCGGACTCCGCCGAGAAGAGACCATCACGGCTACACACGCGGTTGATGCATTTTAATTCGGATCTCGTGTCAAGTTGTCTACAACCGGACATTAACAAATTCCCATCTGCCACATAACCGCGGGCACGGCTCTCGAAAGTTTATACCCTGCAGTGGTGTCCCAACTTAGCCCATGACAAGCTCTCGCGATCATCGAAGAATAGACCTTCACCGACACTCCGATCGACTCGGTATCCGGTACATCAAGACATTTCGACAATGGTAAAACAAGACCAGCAAAGCCGCCCGGCGTGCCGACATCCTGATAGTAGCCGCGCGTATCTCGTCTCAGGCCACGACCGGATGAGCTAAGCGTACAGGTACCGACGTAACCCAAGTTGCCAAGGGATGGTCCCGCACGGTGCTCTAGTTTGGACCAACGCTTAGACAAGCACTGGCCGGGGCTATAAAAAGATGACCCCTGGGATGCGCGACTCCCAAGGGAAAAAGTAGGTGGTGGTGAGGCAAATGGTAAAAGTCAAGGTTGGGCCTTCTTTGGACAAGTTTTATTCAAAGCGAACTGTCGGGGGTCCCATAAATCACCCGACCGCGTTAGGGGCGCTAAATCCGGGAACATAACACCGGTATGACGGAAACTAGGGCGGCAAGTGGAACAAAACACCGGCATAAGGCCGAGCCTTCCACCCTTTACCAAATATATAGATGCATTAATAATATAAGAGATATTGTGATATCCCAACATAAACCCTGTCCCACCATGGAGAAATCTTCAACTTCACCTGCAACTAGCAACGCTATAAGAGGGGCTGAGCAAAAGCGGTAACATAGCCAAACAAAGGTTTGCATAGGAAAGGTGTCAAGGTTAGAGGTTCATGGCAAAATGGGATGGCCGGACAAACAGTAATGTGTAGCGCAGCATAGCGAAAGAACGAGGCAACTAGCATAGCAATGATAGTAGTGAGACCCAGGGTAGCGGTCATCTTGCCTGAAATCCCACAAGGAAGAAGAACGAGTCCATGAAGAAGATGAAGCCACGAAGACGAACCACACGTAGACGAACGAATCCTCACGATCGCAACGAAACGGGAACTATCGAGAAGAAGCACACAACATGGGTAAACACACCACACATGAACAAGACATGATGCACAACAAGCATGATGCATGACCAAGCTACGTGAAGCTACTCATGGCAAAAGATGATGCAAACAAGAGCACACTTCAAGGCAAGTTTAAATGAGGCCGGGAGCAACATATAACAGTTCCGGTAAGTCCTCATATGCATATTTCGAAATTGGTCCAGAACTGAATAAACATTATGTTCAAGTTGTTAAACAGCAAGTTAAGATGCACCAAGATGATCTACACGAAATTCTAGTCAAGTTACATATAAAGTTCATTAGATTCGGAGCTACGGCCTAGAAGATATGAGCAAAACAAGTTAAACATGGCATTGATGCAAAATGCACCCAAACATTAAGCAAACACACCAAAACAAGGATGCAACATGATAATATGAAGCTACATGCAAAAACAAGCAAGTTTCATATAGAGCACATTCAAAACGGAGCAACGGTTCAACACATGCACACTATACAAGTTATAGCAACAATCTGTCCAAAACAGCAACTAGGCATCTTACAAGCATCAAAACAACATGCTACAGCAACCCAACATAAGAACAAAAGGCATGGGCATGAAGTACACGTAAAGCATAACAAAACATGAACACTGAGCTATCTCCAGAAACAACTAGAACATGCTCAAAAACACATGGAGATATTGCAAATAATAACAGTTTGAGACTTTAGTAGAAATAACATCAGGTTGCAATGTTCAGAGCTATCAAACAACATGTTACAAGAACATATCATGGCAAACAAAGGCATGGCATGAAACTACTAATAGCATATATCAAAAGACCCTTACTGACCATGAGCCAAAAAGGCATAGAAAATATGATGGCACCCATGTAAACATGGCAAGTTATATTACAGATTCAAATATGGCAGGAACAACAATAAGTAGGCATGTTCGTGAGCTCGAACCACTCACTACAGAGCAATACATGGCATGGCAAGGCAACCAACAGTAATAAGGCATGTTTATGAAGCTAAGCATGGCAAGAGCAAGGTCATAGGGTACACGGATCAACTACAACAACCTCGTGAAAATTGAATCTCATGCAAACAATCTGTCAGGAAACATTTTCAAGCAACTTTAGAGCAAGATTACAACATGTTCCAGCAGGCTATAATTGCAACCAAGGGCATGAATGGATAGAGCAAGACATGTATATCGAAACATGTTTATAGAGCATCTCCAGATTATGCATAGAATGATTAGTGGAAGCATGTTAACATGGCATCAAAATATGACATAATCTGCCAGGAAAACAACAACAGCAACTACCCTAATTTACAAGCTCAATGCGCTCAGCACACAACTCACAAAAGTACAAGGTCAACACCCCTGGAAAGATGGCATGGCCTAGTCCAACATTCATATAGAGCTCATACTCATAGGATGCACACATAAATCATGGCAAAAATGACAAAAGAGCTCGAGCTGATAAGATTCTGGAACTAACGATCTGAAGCCCTCTTCCAACAGCATTTCGGGCATCAAGATGAGCTCAAATGCAAATGATGCAATGGAATTAAATGATGTACTCTTCGAGACGAACAATTCGACATATTATACGCGCAAAACGGAGCTACGGATGCAGAGATGTGATGCGATGAAAATGGCATGAAAATATCAGAAAACTGGGACTTGGACGTTTTTTTTACCCTCCGAAAAGTCAACCGGGACGAGACGGTGCGGGACGGAGGGATCCGGGTGCAGCGGAGGCGCGTTTGGTTGAGATCCCGGTGGATCTCATCCCGATCCACCGGATCCGCCAATGAAGCTTCGCCGGAGAAGACGGGACGGCAGCCGAGAGGCGGAGACGCGGCCTTAGCGGGAAGCAGCCGAGCGAGCGGCTTGGGCGCGGCGCGAGGAGGCGGCTGGGCGGCGGCGGGCGGAGTGCCGGGCGGCGAGGAGGCCGGGACTTCGGCGGCGGCGGCATGGCATCAAAGCGGCGGCGTCGGACGCCGGGCGCAGCAGGCGGCGAGCCAGCTGCGCGGCACGGGCGCGAGGCGCGCGGCGATGGCCCAGTAGCAAGGCGGCGTTCGGCGGCGGGTTCGCGCGGCGGCACGGAGGGGCGACGGGCGAGGCGCGGGATGCGGATGCCTGGCATGGCCGGCGGACCTCGGATGGGCCCGCGGCGGCTGGCGGCGAGAGAGAGAGAGGCAGGCGGGGACACGTGGCGGCGCGGGATTCGGCGGGCGGCGGTTGGACATGTCCGGCGACTGGACGGACATGTCCGGCTGCGGGAGGAGGACGAAAGCTAGGGTTTCGGGGGAAAATGATCCGAAATTTGGAAGGGGAGGGCCTATTTATAGGTAGAGGGAGCTAGGAGAGTCCAAATGAGGAGCGGTTTTCGGCCACGCGATCGTGATCGAACGACCGAGAGCATGGACGGGAGTTTGGTGGGTTTTGGGCCACTTTGAAAGGGGTGTTGGGCTGCAACTCAAAGAGGGCTTTACGGTTACCCGGTTAACCGTTGGAGTATCAAACGACCTCCAAATGGCATGAAACTTGACAGGCGGTCTACCGGTGCTATACCAAGGCCGCTTGGCAAACCTCGGGCCATTCCGAGAAAGTTTAACACCCGCACACGAAAAGAGGGAAGAAGGGAACACCGGAGGACATAGGAGTGCCGGATTGCAAAACGGACAACGGGGAAAATGCTCGGATGCATGAGATGAACATGTATGCCAATGCGATGCACATGATGACACGATAAAATGCAAATGATGACATGGCAAAGTGCAACACGCAAGCAAATGACATGGCAACAACGGCGAATAACTGGCGGACACCTGGCGCATCGGATCCGGGGCGTTACATCCCCGCAAACCAGCACACAACCACACCATGGACTCCTCACAGACCACCACGCTAAAAACACCACAACCTCCCTCACCACGTCGGAGAGGAGGGGAGAGCAACTCCGGACGCGCAAACCCCATGCATAGGGCCGCCCACGAGTGCCCAGGCCGCCACCGCCCCCAGCAGAATAGATCTGGGCAAGGGATGCCTCGATTCGTCGCGACCGGGAGCCACGGCTACCGACCACGCTACCCCCGCAACCGTAGTGGCACAGCAACCGCCGATAGCCCCTGAGGTCGCCAACGCGCATGGCGCCCAGAGTCACCGGTGCGCACTACCCGGAGGTCGCCAGACAGAAGAGGCGAGGCGAGCCTGCCACCGCCGTCCGTCGGACGAGCTTTGCTCCCCAGCTTCCTCTGGCGGCGGCGGGAGATGGGCGAGGAAGATGGGTCGGGGGGCTAGAGTTCTCCGAGCTGCCCTCGAGGCAGCGAGCGAGGAAGTTCTCCGTGTCGCTCTTGTATGACTTTATTGCCGCCAATATGTCGATTTTTATCTTTTCTTTTGTCAGGCATGGTATTTGGTTGTGTCCATCTTACCTATGCAGAAATCAGGCGTTGCTCATCATGTCTTTTATTCGCTGGATGCTACATTTTGAGTCAATAAAAGCAAACTTTATAAAAAAAAAAACTGTTCTAATATGATATCCAAAAAATAAAGCTTTTGACCCCCAAAAAATCGCAAATATCAAACCACTATTTTTACCTCTAAGACAACAATATACATGGAAATATGTACTGAACGCCATTTGTGTATAGTAGTACACTTAACTTAAAACAAATAACGCATATGTTCACTTGGGCAGCAGATACTGAAACTCATAGTCGTATGGGATCACCTCCACGACGTCTTCAACCTTGAGATGCCCCTCAAGCAGTCCACCATGGATTTTCTGAGCGACCAAGATGTGGGGAGCTGGTCACAGATCCACCTGAGCAGGGACTCCATGTCTTTGGCAAAGTCGTGCATGTTGGAGTGTATCAGGCTTGGGATCATCAGCCTCCTCGTTGAGGTCACCACCAGCGACGCCTGCAGGTAGTCCAGCTTCGCCTTCTCCAGATCCGCCATCAAGCGATCCGCCTTGTATATCCGGAGCTGCAAGCAACTCAAAAATTAATATGCATGTGCAGCACCAGATTCATTTTCCGCTCATGTTAGATTCAATGGAGATTTTAAGTAAGATAATTCATTTATTACTCGCAAAAATAACAGAATTGATTTATTTGTTGTGTTAGGGGTGGATGAACTTACTGCCGGAGAAGATCTGTTGCCACAGCACATCGCGAACAGAATGTTGGGCTCTGAACTGTTCAATCCGTAGAGACCCCTCACTTGTTGCTCTTCGACATCGACGTCGCATTCCCAGAATTCCTGCGGTGATTGTTTGTTGATGAGAACAACACATTCTTGTTGTGCAGGTGCAGCTGAAAGCAAAACAAAACTACCAAAATGCTCACTTCTTTCACACTGGATGGCTGTCTCAAGATGAAGTTCTCTATTACCAGAGCATTGAACTTTTGCCCTGAAACATTGATTGTTGCCTGAAACGGAGGAATCAACCCATACACGTTAAACTTCCTTTACACCGAAAAAATTCTTTAAACGAACTACCGTACCTTGTTCTTCAGTGCCAGCAGCTTTTCAGAGTTTGAGGGCAAACCATGCTGCAGAATCCCCTGGATCAATCAAAACACGAAGCTCAATGTTGGATACCAAGAATCTTTAGATCAAAGAAATGCACCCGAATATCAAAATGTACATACGTGCATGATGCATGTGTTGTATATGTTGAGCCAGAATGCTAGCTTCTGCTGGTGTGTTAGGAACCTTAAATCCACCTGCTGCAAGGCCTCCAACATCTCCTACAAGCAATACGATCAAAAAAGTTTTTACTTACTAACAAATGTAAGAGATGATCTAAACTGTCAAAAATGAACAAGTGGGTTCACTTATTCACCTCAGCTTGGTGAGCAGAGGGGAGCTGGAGAAGCCTCGGAGGTCGAAGGCGCTGGAGGTGAACCTGACGAGGTTCTTGTAGGGGCCGATGTCCCTGACCATGGAGTCCTGTATCCGCAAGATGCCGTAGTGATCCTGCTGCCCCTGTCCTTGTCCTTGGCGGCGCCCGCCGCCACGTTCAGCGCCGCGTCGATCCTGAAACTCCCCTGCAGGTTCCCGGACCTGGCAAGGTTGCCGGACTTCTCCATCTCCGCCGCCCGCGACGACCGGAGCAGCCTGATGAAGATCACCGCCAGGCATTTCACGATCCTCTCCGACAGCTTGTTCGGCTGGGTCTTGCTCTGTTCGTCCCTCTTCGCCGTCGTCGGCGGCGGCGACGGTTCTTGGGTGACCCTCGGAGGTTTTTCGGCTTCTCGGTCCGGTTGCTTCTGGAAGGAGCAACGTACAGAGCATAAACAGAGCATGATTTTCATTGAGAAGTGTTGCATACGTATATGTTAGTCAGATTAGTTACCTTGTCATGGGAGTTCCTTGGCGGGGGCCAAAGATGTTATCGTTGAACTTTGGGCTGACGGTGGCGGCTCCTGATGCTCTGGTCTGGTCTCTGGGGCTCCTGTCCGGCTTGTCGTCGGCGGCCAGATGGCACTGGAGGTACTCAGCGTTCATGGCCTGGCTGATGAAGAACATGGACTTGATCTCCGGCACCACGTGATCAGCCGGCTGACGAGTCAATGCCGCCGTGCCGTTGCTGTTGCCATTGTCATTGCCGTTGCTGGCGTAGACACTTGGCGAGTAGGAGGAGGCATAGGCGGTGGTCACCATGGACGCCCGTTGCTGCTGCGCGGTGGTGATTAGGCCGCCCTTCATGGTGTGGATCTGCGACTCGAGCCGCGCGATCTCTTCCTCGACGAGCACGAGCTCCGCGAGCAGCTGCTTGGCCTTGGCCGGGATGAAGGCCGGGATGTTGAGGAGGACGGAGCGCGCGGAGGAGGGGGAGGTGGTGGTTGGCTGCAGGGCGCGCTCCAGGACGTGGTGCACCGTCTCCTCGTTGCTCAGCTGCTGCTTCAGCTCCGCCACCTGCGCCATTACCACACATTCTCAGCCTCCAAACCGAAAATTATTCATGCCGGTGCATTGTACAAGACGATTCTTAGGTGAGCATGCACCTCGTGCTCAAGATCCATGCGCCTCTGATTGTGCTGTTGCACGCCGTTGCCTGTCGTCGTCGTCGTCGTCTGCAACTGAACCATCATCGTCAGGCAACAAAAACATCGTCAGCAGCAGGAACTATGTGACTGGACCGGGCCATTGTCAATAAGTCAGGCTGGCCCATGCTAATCTACTCCTTGCCGTGTATGGGCCGCGGGCTGGTCCAACCGAATTTACGTACTACTCGAATTAAAAGAGGAACTTGCACCAATTCTCGATGAAAAAAGGAAAGGAAACCACCTGACTGACTTATCAGTGGAGTGCATTGATTCTAGCAGTACTGTGCAGTGTGCACTCACCGGAGGAGGAACAGTAGGATCGGCGGCGAGCTGGTAAGCATGGCGAGTCCTGCGGCTCATCGGAGTCGGAGCCCGCACGGCCACGTACTCCATCGATCACCGTCACACCGCACCGACGTCGGACGGCAGGCCGCCGAGATAGAATAGAACACCTGACCGGACAGCCGTCGTAGCAGCTAGCGGCGGCCGTCGACGAGCAAAGGGAGGGGCCGAGCCGGGGAGAAGATGAGAAGCCGCTGTGGAAGGCCAACAAGTAGCAAGCTAGCTTCGTTGCCGTAGGGGTGCATCCGTGTAGGAGGTAGAGGGAGAAGCCCGCGGAAGAAGAAGAGTAAGAAGAAGTGAGGATCGGTTGGGAGGGGCCTATCGATCGATCGGGGACGGATGTTGTTGGTGTCGGCTGGCCGCGGGGCCACGCATGTACGTAACCGCAGCGCGGCGGCGCCTTTCCCTTGGTGAACGGTGAGTGGTGATTCGGTTGGTCAGGTGGCGACGGATGGGGATCGTCTACTCTTGTCTTGCCTTGTAATCTAAAGAAAGAAGAATGGTTTTCTAACTACTCCTGTCCTACATGCAACAAACGCCACGCCTTGGAAAGGATGAGTGCGAGTGAAGGTTTAACAAGGGTTTATAGTGCATCGGTTGGTGGCCCGGCCGGGTCGGTTGGACTGCGACGCCTCGCCGTTTTCACCACTTGCAGGATTGCCCCGCTGATATGATATATACGGATTTTCTGCTTCTCATATGAGACCTAACGAAATCTCGCTCAACCTCCCTATCGTATGATTCCACGCGGAGATTCATATGCATTATTCTATTTTCAGTTTCCTTATGCAGGTCATCTACAGATGTATCGGGACGCTTCGTTTATGGTCCTCTCTACAGCGAGTGGAGAATCGAGACCTCTTTATGGAGGTGTGTACACGATTGGAGGCTGCGGCGAGGGATACTTTACCCAACATGGTAGCAGCATGATCTTAGGATTGGGCCTCCTATCGTTTAGGTGTCATGCAGATATTCATCTTTGTATTTCGCCTTCTTCTTTTATTTTGGCTTGCCGTGAGGACTTTGTTGGCTGTGTACATCTTAGTTATGCAGAGGCCGAGTGTAATGCTTAGACCTTTTAAATAATAAAGCGCCCCTTTTCGAAAAAAATCGGTTTCCTTTCTTCCTTTGATTGATTGATTTACGTTTCTTTGATATTGTCTTTTTCACGTCTAACTACAGTTAAACGTTCGTCCGCTGCTCGCAACTACAGTCGCACGCCATCAGTTTATGTGCATACAACTGTAAACCTGTTAATTCATGACAAATTTTCGATAACAGTTTTGAAAACAGTCATGAATGGCCCTGGTACAGCCCTGGAAGCCTACTGAAGCCCGCCCTGAAGCCCGGCAAAGAGAAAAAACATCTCTCCTCTGGGCTCACAAATATAATTTACGTATTAAAAAAAACAATGAAGAAGTGAAGAAAAATAAGTGAAAGAAGAAATATAAATTAGTAAAAAAAAGATCCTACGATGGTGTCACTTGGATGGGATATTGTTTTTTGCGAGAAAAGGAAGATGATATTAAAGCTTCATTCTTACAGAAACATCCAGAAAAAAGTGAAAATTACACACGGGTCCCTCTAGATTCCGACCACGTCGACGAACAGAACGAGACGGTGGCGCGCCGCTGCCTCAGCTCCTCTTCACGCCTTGGTTCGGAGCCAGCCCCTTCGCAACCGGGAAGTCGCCGGACAATGGATCCGAAGATCCTGCACCCTGAAACGCCGTCGTCATCGCGAAGCTTCGCCACACCATCTTCATCTTCAACATCAGCACCCGGATCCGCCGCCTATGCAGATCCGGCGGGGGCTTGGCGCGCACGGTGTTCGGACGAACCACGAGCACGGGGAAGACGAGCGCTCCGACGCAGAGCTCCGTAGAGCACCATCGCCGAAGGGGAGGAGCACCGCCACCAAACTCCAAACTGACAGCGCCGCCGCCTCCACAGCGCCGCCGGCTGGACCCCAAACAGACCCTACACTATGTACACGCCGAGATCCGGGGCTTCCCCAACCTCCCGCTGTCGGAGCAGCCGACGGAGGAGGAGAAACCCCTGGATCCCCTGCAGGCAAGGTGGATCGACTGGGGACGCTCACAAATCGCCCCCTCTCTACTGTAGACGAAGAGGGGAACGACCAAGGTCCGTTCACTTGGATGAGATTAAGATGAGATAGGCACCCAATATTCACTTCTGAGCCCACACTCATATGCTCTCTGTGAACAGTATATTCAACAAAAATACTGGAAAATTTCAGAAAAAACAGAACTTTTTTGTCGACGAAGACACTCTGAGGAATCTCAGAAAAAACAGAAAATCTCAAGTGCTCAATGTCTGGGCAAATTTCTTCATGTTCGGACATCTAAGGAAATTGTGGCAAAATAGACAATGTATGCATGAACAGTAAATTTTCCCATAGGCTCCAAATTTGTTTATTTTCCGAGAGCTACTCAGATGTCCAAACACCATCAAATTTGACACGGTCATCACACACTCGAACATCTTCCGTGCCAAAATGATTCAGACTTTTTTGGAATTTTTAGGATTTATTTTGAGTTTACTATTCATGCAAGGGAGTAGATGAGCCCGGGAGACGAATCACCCTGTCCTATAATATACTACCTTGCTCATAGCAACTTAATTTGGTGACTTGTTGTCAAGTTTTCTCGACTAATATTGTAACTATTTTCCTTTATTAATTTTCAGTTGTCGGTAGATAAATCATGATGAACAAAATAAAGAAGATGGGAGACAAATGATATAAGGGTGCTAGATGTTGAAATAACAACTTATGTGGCATAGTAAAAGGGAACCACCCTTGGTATTTATAGACCGACTACACATACTCAGGGTGTGTTCAGATCTTCTCCCGCTCCACGCTTCATAAATTCCTGAAGCAGATTCGAGCCGAACAAAATAGCCTCGAGAAGCTAGCTTCAGGAAGCTACGATCGATTACAGTGCAAAAACGCGAAGCACTGTCGGCCCAGCTCCATGGATTGGAAAATCACAAGTTCGCTCAATTTACAAGGGGTTGCCGCCGCCAAACATAACGGTTCTCTGCCCCTGCGCTCGAGAAAAAGAAACCAGCGATCTCCAGTGAACAGGTATGCCTCTCCCCACCTAAATCGGTGCGTTGGACCTGAATTAGCTGCCTCCAACGTATGGACTCCAGCGCATTGAGAAGCTATCGATTCAAGCAAAATGGTTTCTGGATCGCCAGGTGTAGCTAGAAGCCACAAATAGAAGTTGGATTTGTGAAGTTTTGTGAAGTTGGAGGAGATCAGAACACGCCCTTAGGGTCTTAGAGCATCTCCAGCAAATCCCCCATACCTAGCACAACCTACACAATCACTTATTAATCTGATCTCTCTCTCTCTCTCTCTCTCTACGGTGGCGGTGGGTGTGGTGGTGACGTCATGGTGGTGCGGGCAGCCTCGGGTGGATGGCACATGGGCCCCAAGGTATTAGGGAGGTATTGGGAGAAGGCCAAGCCCCCCTCCATATAGTGGGGGGGGGGTCAGGCTAAATTATTGGTGATCACCATAATCTAAGGGGATCTGTTGGAGCTCATTTCTAGGCACAATTTCACAATACGAGAATTCTATTGATGTTGGGGGATCTGTTGGAGATGCTCTTACATACGGGGTCAGGGGCAGGTAGGTGTGCTACTTTTGATCTGCATTTGGATTTCTCCAAAGAGAAAAGGATGATGCAGTACAGTAGAGATAAGTATTTCCTTCAGTTATGAAACCCAAGGTTATCAATTCAGTAGAAGAACCAAGCAACAACTCGTTAGCAGTACCTGCACACAAACAACAAATCCTTGCAACCCAACACGCACAAGGGGTTGTCAATCCCTTGACGGTGATGAGCAAGATTAAATTCTATAGTTTCTCATAGATAGATCGGACATAAATACAACATATAATAAATAAACGCAGCAAGGTATTTTTTATTTTAATATATGATAGAAGATAGACCCCGCGCCCACAGTTTTCGCTAGAAGCTTCTCTCTTGGAAATAGCATACTATGGGTAAACAAATTACTGTTGGACAATTGATAGAAAATCAAATAATTATGACGATATCCAAGGCAATTATCATATTTAGGCATCACGACCGAGACAAGTAGACCGTAACAATTCTACATCTACTACTATTACTCCACACATCGCGCGCTATCCAGCATGCATCTAGTGTATTACGTTCATGGAAAAACAAAGTAACGCCTTAAGCAAGATGACATGATGTAGACAATATAAACTCACATATGAATAAACCCCATATTTTTACCCTTAATAGCAATGGTACATACTTGTCATGTCCCCTTCTGTCACTGGGATTGAACACCGTAAGATCAAACCCATTACAAAGCACCTCTTCCCATTGCAAGATAAATCAATCTAGTTGGCCAAATCAAACCAATATATCGGAGAAGAAATACGAGGCTATAATAATCATGCATAAAAGAGTTCAGAGAAAACTCAGATAATATTCATGGATAGATATGATCATAAACTTACAATTCATCGGATCCCAACAAACACACCGCAAAAAGTCATTACATCGAATAGATCTCCAAGAACATCGAGGAGAATATTGTATTGAAGATCAAATAGAGAGAAGAAGCCATCTAGCTACTAACTATGGACTCGTAGGTCTGTGGTAAACTACTCACGGATCATCGAAAGGGCAGCAAGGTTGATGTAGAGCCCCTCTGCGATCGATTCCCTCTACGGCGGACTACCGAAGAAGGCCTCCAGATGGGATCTCGTGGTTCTATAACTTGCGGCGACGGAAAAATTATTTCGGGTGTCTCTCTGATGTCAGGGGAATATTTGAGTATTTATAGAGGTGGAATTAGGGTTGGATGTGCCACGAGGGGCCCACAAGCCTATGGGCGCCACTGCCCCCCAGGGCGCGCCCCCGGGGCTTGTCGCTCCTTCGTGGCTCTTCTGGCCTCCTCCCGAACCTTCTAGGGTCTCTTTTGGTCCAGAAAAAATTAATCCAAAGCTTTTTCTCCATTTGGACTTCATTTGATATTGATTTTCTAAAAAGCCAAAACATGCAAAAAAAAACAACAACTGGCACTGGGCGCTAAGTTAATAGGTTAGTCCCAAAAAAATGATATATAATTGCATATAGTGACGTATGAGACATCCAAAATTGATAGTATAATAGTGTGTGATAACCCACAAGTGTAGGGGATCGCAACAGCTTTCGACGGTAAAGTATTCAACCCAAATTTATTGATTCGACACAAGGGTAGCCAAAGAATATTCTTGAGTATTAGCAGTTGAGTTGTCAATTCAACCACACCTGGATAACTTAGTATCTGCAGCAAAGTATTTAGTAGCAAAGTAGTACGATAATAAAGGTAACGGTAGCAAAAGTAATGTTTTTGGGTTTTGTAGTGATTGTAGCAATAGCAACAGAAAAGTAAATAAGCGAAGAACAATATGTGAAAAGCTCGTAGGCAATGGATCAGTGATGGATAATTATGTCGGATGCGATTCCTCATGTAATAGCTATAACATAGGGTGACACAGAACTAGCTCCAGTTCATCAATGTAATGTAGGCATGTATTCCGTAAATAGTCATACTTGCTTATGGAAAAGAACTTGCATGACATCTTTTGTCCTACCCTCCCGTGGCAGCAGGGTCCTAGCGGAAACTAAGGGATATTAAGGCCTCCTTTTAATAGAGAACCGGAACAAAGCATTAGCACATAGTGAATACATGAACTCCTCAAACTACGGTCATCACCGAGAAGTATCCCGATTATTGTCACTTCGGGGTTGTCGGATCATAACACAGAATAGGTGACCATAGACTTGCAAGATAGGATCAAGAACACACATATATTCATAAAAACATAATAGGTTCAGATCTGAAATCATGACACTCGGGCCCTAGTGACAAGCATTAAGCATAGCAAAGTCATAGCAACATCAATCTCAGAACCTAGTGGATACTAGGGATCAAACCCTAACAAAACTAACTTAATTACATAGTAAATCTCATCCAACCCTTCACCGTCCAGCAAGCCTATGATGGAATTACTCACGCACGGCGGTGAGCATCATGAAATTGGTGATGGAGGATGGTTGATGATGATGATGGTGACGAATCCCCCTCTCCCAAGCCCCGAACGGACTCCAGATCAGCCCTCCCGAGAGAGATTAGGGCTTGGCGGTGGCTCCGTATCGTAAAACGCGATGAAACTTTCTCTCTAATTTTTTTCTCTGCGAGACGGAATATATGGAGTTGGAGTTGAGGTCGGCGGACCCTCAGGGGGGCCACGAGACAGGGGGCGCGCCCAGGGGGGAGGGCGCGCCCCCACCCTCGTGGACAGGGTGTGGCCCCCCTGGTCTTGATTCTTTCGCCAGTATTTTATATATTTTCCAAAAAGTGCCTCCGTGGATTTTCAGGACATTCTGAGAACTTCTCTTTTCTACACATAAAACAACATCATGGCAGTTCTGCTGAAAACAACGTCAGTCCGGGTTAGTTTCATTCACATAATGCAAGTTAGAGTCCAAAACAAGGGCAAAAGTGTTTGGAAAAGTAGATACGTTGGAGACGTATCAACTCCCCAAGCTTAAACATTTTCTTGTCCTCAAGCAATTCAGTTGATAAACTGAAAATGATAAAGAAAAACTTTTACAAACTCTGTTTGCTCTTGTTGTTGTAAACATGCAAAGCCATCATTCAGGTTTCAGCAAATATTATGAACTAACCATACTCACAATAACACCTCGGTCTCACAATTACTCATATCAATAGCATAATTAGCTAGCGAACCATAATAATAAAACTCGAATGACAACACTTTCTCAAAATAATCATAGCATGATATAACAAAATGGTATCTCGCTAGCCCTTTCTGAGACCGCAAAACATAAATGCAGAGCACCTTTAAAGATCAAGGACTGACTAAACATTGTAATTCATGGTAAAAGAGATCCAGTCAAGTCATACCCAATATAAACTAACAATAATGAACACAAATGTCAGTGTGCTCTCCAGCGGGTGCTTTTTAATAAGAAGGGTGATGACTCAACATAAAGGTAAATAGATAGGCCCTTCGCAGAGGGAAGCAGGGATTTGTAGAGGTGCCAGAGCTCGATTTTAAAATATAGATTGAATAACATTTTGAGCGGCATACTTTTGTTGTCAACGCAACAACTATGAGATGGTTGTATCTTCCATACTACATGCATTATAGGCAGTTCCCAAACAGAATGGTAAAGGTTTATACTCCCCCAACCACCAACAAGAATCAATCCATGGCTTGCTTGAAACAACGACCAACTAACAACAGCCCTGGGGGAGTTTTGTTTAATTATTTTGATTTTCTTTGATCTTTTTGGATCATGGGACTGGGCATCCCGGTTACCGGCCCTTTCTCGTGAATGAGGAGCGGAGTCCACTCCTCTTGAGAATAACCCACCTAGCATGGAAGATATAGGCAGCCCTAGTTAAAACATGAGCTGCTCGAGCATACAAAACAGAATTTCATTTGAAGGTTTAGAGTATGGCAAATACAAATTTACTTGGAACGGCAGGTAAATACCGCATATAGGAAGGTATGGTGGACTCATATGGAACAACTTTGGGGTTTAAGGAGTTTGGATGCACAAGCATAGTCCCGCTTAAATGCAGTGAAGGCTAGCAAAAGACCGGAAGCGACCAACTGAGAGAGCGACAACAGTCATAAACATGCATTAAAATTAATTCACACCGAATACAAGCATGAGTAGTATATAATCTACCATGAACATAAATATCATGAAGGCTATGTTGATTTGTTTCAACTACATGCGTGAACATGTGCCAAGTCAAGTCACTCAATTCATTCAAAGGAGGATACCATCCCACCACATCATAATCATTCTAATAGCATGTTGGCACGCAAGGTAAACCATTATAACTCATAGCTAATCAAGCATGGCACAAGCAACTATAATCTTTGAATGTCATTGCAAATTTGTTTACTTCATAATAAGCTGAATCAGAAACGATGAACTCATCATATTTACAAAAACAAGAGAGGTCGAGTTCATACCAGCTTTTCTCATCTCAATAAGTCCATCATATATCGTCATTATTGCCTTTCACTTGCACGACCAAACGATGTGTATAATAATAATAGTGCACGTGCATTGGACTAAGCTGGAATCTGCAAGCATTCAACTCAAAAGAGAAGACAAGATAATATGGGCTCTAAGTTAAATAAACAATCATGCATATGAGAGCCACTAAGCATTTTCATTATGGTCTTCTCGACCCCCAAAGGAAAGAAAAGAAAATAAAACTATTTACATGGTAGAGCTCCCAACAAGTAAGAAGAAGAACTAGAAATCTTTTTAGGTTTTCATTTTAATTTCTACTACAAGCATGGAAATTAAACTAACTAATTTTTTTGTTTTTTCTTAAGGTTTATCAAACACACAAGAAGAAAGCGAGAAAAAGGAAATTAAACTAGCATGGATAATACAATGAAAGAGTATGAGCACCGACAACTAGTGTGTGAACATGAATGTAAAGTCGGTGAGAAATATGTACTCCCCCAAGCTTAGGCTTTTGGCCTAAGTTGGTCTAGTACCAAGGACTGCCTGGCTGATATCCGTAGTTGTAACTAGGGTCGTACTGAGATGCAGCAGCAACTGCATCCTGAGCTGCGGCATGTTGGCGAGCTGCCTCCGCTCTCCCCTCGTGTTCAGCTGCTTCCTCCCTGGTAACAACATATCTTCCTTTTGCCTGATAATCAAAAGGAGAGGAGCAGGAAGAGTAACATGGACGACGTTGCGTCTGTCATAGATTAGTCAATAATGGAGGATTGTTCATTCCTCCTAAGAAAATGATGGTTGACCATAGCGTCATAGTCTAAATAAGCAGGAGGTATCATCATATCCCCCTCTCGTGGGGCTATACCAAGATAATTAGCCACACGGGTTGCATAAATTCCTCCAAATAAATCATCAGCTCTACCATTATTCTACAACGTACGTGCAACTATTGCCCCCAAGTTATAACCTTTATAACCTAATACAACACTCTTGAGGACACAAAGATCAGGGAAACACATGTGACATGCTTCATCTTTACCGTTAATGCATCTACCAATGAAAAGAGCAAAATAATGTATAGCAGGAAAATGAATGCTCCCTATGGTAGCTTGTGCTATGTCCCTGGATTCTCCCACAGTAATACTAGCAAGGAAATCTCTAAATTCAGATTTGTGAGGATCATTAATATTACCCCACTACAGAAGTTTGCAAGCAGTTGTAAAATCCTCTAAGTCCATGGTATAAGATGTATCATAAATATCAAATAGGACGCTAGGAGAATTACGCGTACAGTTATATTTAAACCTCCACACAAAGGAATCAGTCAATTGATAGTACTGAGGACACTTATCTTGTAAGAAATCCTCCAGCTCAGCACTACGCACATACGCGTCAAATTCCTCCATAAAGCCTGCTTCGACCATAAAATCGTCGGATGGCCACTCACAAGCTCGAACATCTGCGTCCCTCGGTAATTCAACATCTTGCTCACGTATAACAATCCTGGGTCCTTTCTTTACCGAGGAACCACCTTGGTACATTCTCCTAGACATAATTATTTTTCTGAAAAATTTCCGAAATTTTAGTAACTTCAAAATAAAAGTGAATAAAACTAAACAAGATTGGTAGCAACCACTCCTACAAGTGCCTAGAGCCTATATCATGCATTGGAATTGCTTGGGACCTCATAAATTCAACATGCAAGCTGAAGAACATGGTCACCTATGCAGCAAAAATTTGCAATGAATAAAGCACTAGAACAAAAACTAATTGTACCAGTGGAGGAGTCACATACCCAGCAACAATCTCCCAAAGCAGTTTTGTGAATGGAGCTCTGAGCAAGGAGATCGAAAATCACAGCAAAATGAGCTAGAACTCGTGCTTGAGCTGGATGGGGATTTTTTTGGGAAGAAGATGGAGCGTGTGGGTGCTGGCATAAATGGAGGGGGGGTGTTGGGGAACGTTGCAGAAAATTAAAATTTTTCCTACGGTTTCACCAAGATCCATCTATGAGTTCATCTAAGCAACGAGTCAAGGGAGAGAGTTTACATCTACATACCACTTGTAGATCGCGTGCGGAAGCTTGCAAGGTGATGATGTAGTCGTACTTGACGTGATTCGAATCACCGATGACCAAGTGCTGAACGGACAGCACCTCCGCGTTCAACACACGTGCAGTGCGGGTGGCGTCTCCTCCGTCTTGATCCAGCAAGGAGGAAGGAGAGGTTGAGGAAGACAGCTCCACCGGCAAAGACGACGGCGTGGTGATGGTGGAGAAGCGATCTCGGCAGGCCGCACGAGCATACAACGGAGGAGGAGAGGTGTTGGGAGGGAGGGCTGCGCCTTGGCTTGTGGTGCGGCTGCCTCCCTCACCCCTCTATTTATAGGGGAAGGGAGAAGGGGCGGCCCCTCTAGATCCATCTAGAGGGGGCGGCGACCAAGGGAGGGGAACTTGCCCCCAAGCAGGGGGCGCCCCTCTAGGGTTCCCCCTCAGCCCTAGGCGCAAGGGCCCAAGGAGGGTGCGCCAAGCCCACCAGGCTGGCCAACTCCCCACGTAGCCCAGGGGCCCCGGGGGGGTGTCCCCCCGGTGGACCCCCGGAACCCTTCCGGTGGCCCCGGTACAATACCGGTATGCCCCCGAAACTTTCCGGTGTCCTTTTAACAACTTCCCATATATAAATCATTACCTCCGGACCCTTCCGGAACTCCTCGTGACATCGTAGATCTCATCCGGGACTCCGAACAACATTCGGTAGTCACATACTAGTCTTCCTAATAACCCTAGCGTCACCGAACCTTAAGTGTGTAGACCCTACGGGTTCGGGAGACACGCAGACATGACCGAGACGACTCTCGGGCAATAACCAACAACGGGGTCTGGATACCCATGTTGGCTCCCACATGCTCCTTGATGATTTCATCGGTTGAACCACGATGTCGAGGATTCGATCAAACCCTGTATGCAATTCCCTTTGTATATCGGTACGTTACTTGCCCGAGACTCGATCGTCGGTATCCCAATACCTTGTTCAGTCTCGTTACTGCCAAGTCACTTTACTCGTACCGTAATGCATGATCCCGTGGCCAACACCTTGGTCACCTTGAGCTCATGACGATGCATTGCCGAGTGGGCCCAGAGATACCTCTCCGTCATACGGAGTGACAAATCCCAGTCTCGATCTGTGTCAACCCAACAGATACTTTCGGAGATACCTGTAATGCACCTTTATAGTCACCCAGTTACGTTGTGATGTTTGATACACCCAAGGCACTCCTACGGTATCCGGGAGTTACACGATCTCATGGTCGAAGGAAGAGATACTTGACATTGGCAAAGCTCTAGCAAATGAACTACACGATGTTTTATGCTATGCTTAGGATTGGGTCTTGTCCATCACATCATTCTCCTAATGATGTGATCCCGTTATCAACGACATCCAATGTCCATAGTCAGAAATCATGACTATCTGTTGATCTGTGAGCTAGTCAACTAGGGGCTCACTAGGGACATATTGTGGTCTAAGTGTTCACACGTGTATTACGATTTCGGATCAGCTTATAGCATGAACAAAAGACAATTATCATGAACAATGAAATATAATAATACTTTTATTATTGCCTCTAGGGCATATTTCCAACAGTCTCCCACTTGCACTAGAGTCACCAATCTAGTTACATTGTGATGAATCGAACACCCATAGAGTTCTGGTGTTGATCATGTTTTGCACGCGAGAGAGGTTTAGTCAACGGATCTGCGATATTCAGATCCGTGTGCACTTTGCAAATCTCTATGCTTCCATCTTGAACATTTTCACGGATGGAGTTGAAACGACGCTTGATGTGCTGGTCTTCTTGTGAAACCAGGCTCCTTGGCAAGGGCAATAGCTCCAGTGTTGTCACGAAAGAGTTTGATCGGCCCCGACGCATTGGGTATGACTCCTAGGTCGGTGATGAACTCCTTCACCCAAATCGCTTCATGCGCTGCCTCCGAGGCTGCCATGTACTCCGCTTCACACGCCGATCCCGCCACGACGCTCGCTTGCAGCTGCACTAGCTTCTTGCTCCACCATTCAACATATACACGTATCCGGTTTGTGACTTAGAGTCATCGGATCTGAGTCGAAGCTAAGCGTCGGCGTAACCCTTCTGACGAGCTCTTCGTCTCCTCCATAAACGAAACATGTCCTTTGTCCTTTTCGGTACTTCAGGATATTCTTGACCGCTGTCCGGTGTTCCTTGCCGGGATTACTTTGGTATCTTGCTACCAAACTTACGGCAAGGTTTACATCGGTCAGTACACAAAGATGGCATACATAATAGATCCTATGGCTGAAGCATTGGGGATGACACTCATCTCTTCTTTATCTTTTGCCGTGGTCGGTGACTGAGCCGAGCTCAATCTCACACCTTGTAACATAGGCAAGAACCCTTTCTTGGACTGATCCATTTTGAACCTCTTCAAAATCTTATCAAGGTATGTGCTTTGTGAAAGACCTATGAGGCGCCTCGATCTATCTCTATAGATCTTGATGCCTAATATATAAGCAGCTTCTCCAAGGTCCTTCATTGAAAAACACTTATTCAAGTAGGCCTTAACGCTGTCGAAGTTTTGTATCATTTCCCATCAATAGTATGTCATCTACATATAATAGGAGAAATGCTCAGAGCTCCCACTCACTTTCTTGTAAACGCAAGCTTCTCCATAAGTCTCAAGATAAACCCAAACGCTTTGATCATCTCATCAAAGCAAATGTTCCAACTCGAGATGCTTGCACCAGTCCATAAATGGATCGCCGGAGCTTGCATACTTTGTTAGCGTTCTTAGGATCGACAAAACCTTCCGCTGCATCATATACAGCTCTTCCTTAAGATGTCCGTTAAGGAATGCCGTTTTGGCGTCCATCGCCATATCTCATAATCATAGTATGCGGCAATTGCTAACATGATTCAGACGGACTTCAGCTTCGCTACGGAGAGAAAGTCTCGTCGTAGTCAATCCCTTGAACTTGTCGGTAACCCTTAGCGACAAGTCGAGCTTTATAGATGGTAACATTTCCATCCGCGTCCGTCTTCTTCTTAAAAATCCATTTGTTTTCTATTGCTCGCCGATCATCGGGCAAGTCTGTCAAAGTCCATACTTTGTTTTCATACATGGATTCTATCTCGGTTTCATGGCTTCAAGCCATTTGTTGGAATCCGGGCCGCCATCGCTTCTTCATAGTTCAAGGTTCACCGTTGTCTAACAACATGATTTCCGGGACAGGGTTGCCGTACCACTGCAGTGCGGAACGTGTCCTTGTGGACCTACAAAGTTCAAGAGCAACTTGATCCGGTACCTGATCATCATCATTGTTTTCCTCTTGATTGGTGTGGGCATCACAGAGCGGTTTCTGCGCTGCACCACTTTCCCGTTCGAGAGGTAGTACTTCATCAAGTTCTACTTTCCTCCCACTTACTTCTTTCGAGAGAAACTCTTTTCCCAGAAAGCATCCGTTCTTGGCAACAAAGATCTTGCCTTCGGATCTTAAGTAGAAGGTATACCCGACAGTTTCCTTAGGGTATCCTATGAATACGCATTTTTCCGACTTGGGTTCGAGCTTTTCAGGTTGAAGTTTCTTGACATAAGCATCGCATCCCCAAACTTTTAGAAACGACAGCTTAGGTTTCTTCCCAAACCATAATTCATACGGTGTCGTCTCAACGGATTTAGACGGTGCCCTATTTAAAGTGAATGTAGCTGTCTCTAGGCGTATCCCCAAAATGATAGCGGTAAATCGGTAAGAGACATCATAGACCGCACCATATCCAATAGAGTGCGATTCGACGTTCGGACACACCGTTTCGCTGAGGTGTTCCAGGCGGCGTGAGTTGTGAAACGGTTCCACATTTTCTTAAGTGTGTACCAAATTCGTGACTTAAGTATTCTCCTCCACGATCGATCGTAGGAACTTTATCTTTCGGTCACGTTGATTCTCCACCTCATTCTGAAATTCCTTGAACTTTTCAAAGGTCTCGGACTTGTGTTTCATTAAGTAGACATACCCATATCTACTCAAGTCATCGGTGAGAGTGAGAACATAACGATATCCTCCATGAGCCTCAACGCTCATTGGACCGCACACATCGGTATGTATGATTTCCAACAAGTTGGTTGCTCGCTCCATTGTTCCGAGAACGGAGTCTTGGTCATTTTGCCTAAGAGGCATGGTTAGCATGTGTCAAACGATTCATAATCAAGAGACTCTAAAAGTCCATCAAGATGGAGCTTCTTCATGCGCTTGACACCAATGTGACCAAAGGCGGCGATGCCACAAGTATGTGGGACTATCGTTATCAACTTTACATCTTTTGGCATCCACACTATGAACATGTGTAACATTACGCTCGAGATTCATTAAGAATAAACCATCGACCATCGGAGCATGACCATAAAACATATCTCTCATATAAATCGAACAGCCATTATTCTCAGACTTAAATGAGTAGCCATCTCATATTAAACGAGATCCAGATACAATGTTCATGCTCAAACTTGGCACTAAATAACAATTATTGAGGTTCAAAACTAATCCCGTAGGTAAATGTAGAGGCAGCGTGCGACGGCGATCACATCGACTCGGAACCATTCCCGATCGCGCCGTCACCTCGTCCTTCGCCGATCTCCGTTTATTCCGCAGCTCTGCCGTGAGTTACAAATATGAGCAACGACACGGTATCAAATACCGGGGAGTTACTACGAGTCTTGGTAAGGTACACATCAATTACATGTATATCAAATAAACCTTTGGTGTTGCCGGCCTTCTTATCCGCTAAGTATTTGGGGCAGTTCCGCTTCGGTGACCCTTCCCTTGCAATAAAAGCACTCGATCTCGGGCTTGGGTCCATTCTTTGACTTCTTCCCGGCAACTGGCTTACCGGGCGCGGCAACTTCCTTGCCGTCCTTCTTGAAGTTCTTCTTACCCTTGCCCTTCTTGAACTTAGTGGTCTTATTGACCATCAACACTTGATGTTCTTTCTTGATTTCAGCCTCTGCTGACTTCAGCATCGAGAACACTTCAGGAATGGTCTTTACCATCCCCTGCATGTTGTAGTTCATCACAAAGCTTTTGTAGCTTGGTGGGAGCGACTGGAGGATTCTGTCAATGACCGCCTCATCTGGGAGGTTAATGTTCAGCTAGGTCATACGGTTGTGCAACCTGACATCTTGAGGATGTGCTCACCGACGTAACTGTTTTCCTCCATCTTACAACTATAGAACTTGTCGGAGACATCATATCTCTTGACCGGGCATGAGCTTGGAAAACTAGTTTCAGCTCTTCGAACATCTCATATGCTCCGTGATGCTCAAAACGCTTTTGGAGCCCCGTTCTAAGCCGTAAAGCATGCCGCCTTGAGCGAGGGAGTAACCATCAAGACGAGCTTGCCAAGCGTTCATAACGTCTTGGTTCTGCAGGGACGGGGCGTCACCTAGCGGTCCTTCTAGGACATATTGCTTCTGGCAGCTATGAGGATGATCCTCAGGTTCCGGACCCAGTCCGTATAGTTGCTGCCATCATCTTTCAGCTTGGTTTTCTCTAGGAACGCGTTGAAGTTCATGTTGACATTAGCGTTGGCCATTCATCTACAAGACATATTTGCAAAGGTTTTAGACTAAGTTCATGATAATAAAGTTCTAATCAAGATTATGAACTCCCACTTAGATTAGACATCCCTCTAGTCATCTAAGTGTTACACGATCCGAGTCGACTAGCCCGTGTCCGATCATCACGTGAGACGGACTAGTCATCGTCGGTGAACATCTTCATGTTGATCGTATCTTCCATACGACTCATGTTCGACCTTTCGGTCTCCGTGTTCTGAGGCCATGTCTGCACATGCTAGGCTCGTCAAGTTAACCCTAAGTGTTTTTGCTGTGTAAAACTGTCTTACACCCGTTGTATGTGAACGTAAGAATCCATCACACCCGATCATCACGTGGTGCTTAGAAGCGACGAACTGTAGCAACGGTGCACGCTTAGGGAGAACACTTCTTGAAATTTTGTAAGGATCATCTTATTTACTACCGTTGTCCTAAGTAAACAAGATGCATAAACATAATAAACATCACATGCAATTATATAGTTGTGACATGATATGGCCAATATCATAAAGCTCCATTGATCTCCATCTTCGGGGCTCCATGATCATCTTGTCACCGGCTTGACACCATGATCTCCATCATCATGATCTCCATCATCGTGTCTTCATGAAGTTGTCACGCCAACGACTACTTCTACTTTTATGACTAACGCGTTTAGCAATAAAGTAAAGTAGTTTACATGGCGTTCTTCAATGACACGCAGGTCATACAAAAAATAAAGACAACTCCTATGGCTCCTGCCGGTTGTCATACTCATCGACATGCAAGTCGTGAATCCTATTACAAGAACATGATCTCGTACATCACAATTCATCATTCATCACAACTTCTGGCCATATCACATCACATGATCAATCGCTACAAAAACAAGTTAGACGTCCTCTAATTGTTGTTGCATCTTTACGTGGCTGCGATTGGGTTCTAGCAAAACGTTTTCTTACCTCGAATCACCACAACGTGATTTTGTCAACTTCTATTTACCCTTCATAAGGGCCCCGTTCATCGAATCCGCTCCAACTAAAGTGGGAGAGCAGACACCCGCCAGCCACCTTATGCAACTAGTGCATGTCAATTGGTGGAACCGGTCTCACGTAAGCGTACGTGTAAGGTTGGTCCGGGCCGCTTCATCCCACAATACCGTTGAAGCAAGAAAAGACTAGTAGAGGCAAGTAAGTTGACAAGATCCACGCCCACAACAAATTGTGTTCTACTCGTGCATTAGAGAACTACGCATAGACCTAGCTCATGATGCCACTGTTGGGCAACGTTGCAGAAAAATAAAAATTTTCCTACGGTTTCACCAAGATCCATCTATGAGTTCATCTAAGCAACGAGTCAAGGGAGAGAGTTTACATCTACATACCACTTGTAGATCGCGTGCGGAAGCTTGCAAGGTGATGATGTAGTCGTACTCGACGTGATTTGAATCACCGATGACCAAGTGCTGAACGGACAGCACCTCCGCGTTCAACACACGTACGGTACGGGTGACGTATCCTCCGTCTTGATCCAGCAAGGAGGAAGGAGAGGTTGAGGAAGACAGCTCCACCGGCAAAGACGACGGCGTGGTGATGGTGGAGAAGCGAGATCTCGGCTGGGCTTCGCCGAGCACACAACGGAGGAGGAGAAGTGTTGGGAAGGGGAGGGCTGCGCCTTGGCTTGTGGTGTGGCTGCCCTCCCCTCACCCCTCTATTTATAGGGGAAGGAGAAGGGGCGGCCCTCTAGATCCATCTAGAGGGGGGCGGCCAGGGAGGGGAACTTGCCCCCAAGCAGGGCCCCTCTAGGGTTCCCCCTCAACCCTAGGCGCAAGGGCGCAGGGAGGGTGCGCCAAGCCCACCAGGCTGGCCAACTCCCCACGCAGCCCAGTGGCCCCCGGGAGGGGTGGCCCCTCCAGTGGACCCGGAACCCTTCCGTGGCCCAGTACAATACCGTATGCCCCAAAACTTTCCTGTCCTTTTAACAACTTCCCATATATAAATCTTTACCTCCGGACCCTTCCGAACTCCTCGTGACGCCCGGATCTCATCCGGACTCAACAACATTCGGTAGTCACATACTAGTCTTCCTAATAACCCTAGCGTCACCGAACCTTAAGTGTGTAGACCCTACGGGTTCGGAGACACGCAGACATGACCGAGGCGACTCTCGGGCAATAACCAACACCGGGTCTGATACCCATGTTGGCTCCCACATGCTCCTCGATGATTTCATCGGTTGAACCACGATGTCGAGGATTTGATCAAACCACGTATGCAATTCCCTTTGTCAATCGATGCGTTACTTGCGAGACTCGATCGTCGGTATCCCAATACCTTGTTCACCTCTCGTTACGCAAGTCACTTTACTCAGATCTGTAATGCATGATCCCGTGGCCAACACCTTGGTCACCTTGAGCTCATGATGATGCATTACCGAGGGCCCAGAGATACCTCTCCGTCATACGGAGTGACAAATCCCGCTCGATCCGTGTCAACCCAACAGATACTTTCGAGATACCGTAATGCGCCTTTATAGTCACCTAGTTACGTTGTGACGTTTGATACACCCAAGGCACTCCTACGGTATCCGGAGTTACACGATCTCATGGTCGAAGGAAGAGATACTTGACATTGGCAAAGCTCTAGCAAACAAACTACACGATCTTTTATGCTATGCTTAGGATTGGGTCTTGTCCATCACATCATTCTCCTAATGATGTGATCCCGTTATCAACGACATCCAATGTCCATAGTCAGGAAATCATGACTATCTGTTGATCACAACGAGCTAGTCAACTAGAGGCTCACTAGGGACATATTGTGGTCTAAGTGTTCACACGTGTATTACGATTTCCGAATAATACAGTTATAGCATGAACAAAAGACGATTATCATGAACAATGAAATATAATAATACTTTTATTATTGCCTCTAGGGCATATTTCCAACAGGGGGCACTAGGGGCCCACGAGACAGGGGGCACACCCAGGGGGGAGGGCGCGCCCTCCACTCTCGTGGCCTGGTGTTTGCCCCTCTTGAAATGATTTCAGTGCCTAAAATCCTCAAATATTCCATAAAAAATCATACTAAATTTGCAGGGCATTTGGAGCACTTTTATTTTTGGGATATTTTTTATTGCACGGATAATTCAGAAAACAGATAGATATTACTATTTTTTCTTATTTATTCTAAATAACAGAAAATAAAAAGAGGGTACAGAAGGTTGTGCCTTCTAGTTTCATCCATCTCGTGATCATCAAAATGAATCCACTAACAAGGTTGATCAAGTCTTGTTAACAAACTCATTCCGAATAAAACGGAACCGGAGAAATTTGGAATAACACTAAGTTACATAAACGGGGATATGAAAATCCCCAATAATAAGAATATCATACTTTTTCTTGATAGTAGGGAGAGGAAATTCAAAATCTCCAATAATGATAGTTGGAACTTTTCCAATAGAATTGATGTTATGAACTTGATATTGTTTCGTCGGAAAGTGTACTGTATGCTCATTACCATTAACATGAAAAGTGACATTGCCTCTGTTGCAATCAATAACAGCCCCTGCAGTATTCAAAAAGGGTCTACCAAGGATAATCGACATACTATCGTCCTCAGGAATATCAAGAATAACAAAGTCCGTTAAGATAGTGACCTTTGCAACCACAACGGGCACATCCTCACAAATACCAACAGGTATGGCGGTTGATTTATCATCCATTTGTAAAGATATTTCAGTAGGTGTCGACTTATTCAATTCAAGTCTACGATAAAATTAGAGAGGCATAACACTAACACCGGCTCCAAGATCACATAAAGCAGTTCTAACATAATTTCTTTTAATGGAGCATGGTATAGTTGGTACACCCGGATCTCCAAGTTTCTTTGGTATTCCACCCTTAAAAGTGTAATTAGCAAGCATGGTGGAAATTTCAGCTTTTGGTATCTTTCTTTTATTTGTAATGATATCCTTCATATACTTAGCATAGGGATTCACTTTGAACATATCAGTTAAGCGCATACGTAAGAAGATAGGTCTAATCATTTCAGCAAAGCGCTCAAAATCCTCATCATCCTTTGTCTTGGATGGTTTAGGAAGAAAGGGCATGGGTTTCTGAACCCATGGTTCTCTTTCTCTACCGTGCTTCCTAGCAACAAAATCTCCCTTATCATAACGTTGATTCTTTGATTGTGGGTTATCAAGATCAACAGCAGGTTCAATCTCTACTTTATTGTTTTTGCTAGGTTGAGCATCAACATGAACATTATCATTAACATTATCACTAGGTTCATGTTCATCACCTGATTGTGTTTCAACATCAGAAATAGAAATATCATTAGGATTCTCAGGTGTGTCTACAGTAGGTTCACTAGAAGCATGCAAAGTTCTATCGTTTTTCTTTTTCTTCTTTTTGGAAGAACTAGGTACGTCTAAATTATTTCGCTGAGAATCTTGCTCGAATATCTTAGGGTAGGGATGGCACCCGCCGGGTTTGGGTATGGGTACAGTTACCCCATACCCTTACCCATCCTCCTTGAGCTTACCCATTACCCGTACCCATACCCATCAACGGGTTCAATTTTTCCCCATACCCATCACCCGACAGGGTAAATGGGTACCCACGGGTAAAAGTACCAGTGTGCACACATCAACTTGGGCAACAAGTAGTTATAATCGACAAGATATCATTGCCCTTTTTCGTTTCATTTCTAGCCAAACTTTAGAAATTATCTTTTGTTTGCGTACTTCATTGACCTCTTCCATCTCCTCCTGTACATCTTAATCATCAGAAAGAACAACATGATCTCCATCTTCATCCAGATGTATCATTGACATATTCACAAGGAACATGTACTTGGCTGCTGAGGTTGTACTACTGCAAAAGGAGCATAAATAACAAAATAGACTGCAAATTCATATATATGGTCTACTGAACGTAATAGTTGATTCTTAATGAGCGCCGAAATTATGATGCTCATATATACATAATACACTACGTACTGAAATCTTGTACTTATATAACATCTCTACATATCGAATATCTTCTATGTATAGAAAAATCATATTCATCACAATAGCTATATACTGTATACATCATGTATAAGTAGAAATCAATGCTTATATGCACGAATGCATCACCTCATCCATATTTAAAAAGTAGAGTACAAGATCAATGCTCCATCCATCGACGAGATCGGGGTTATCGTGCCATGCTCCTGTCCGTGGTGGTCGCCGCCCTCTGACTAAATCCGCATGAGTGTGAGTTGCATCTGCTTCTCCTGATCGTTGTCCTCACAAGCTGTGGTCCTCATCTGCAAGGTCCATGGCGTCCAAGCGACTGGAGGCGCTGGGAATAGCGAGGCAGTGAGCAGCTGGAGGCACTGGCGGCAGCGACTAACGATGGACGAGGTGGCGAGGAGACGATATGAGACGAGGAGATGGGGAGGATATCTATCTGAATATGGGATGTGATCACGCATTCATTATTTACCATCACCTAATCACGTTAATTTAGGAGAGAAGGAGAGGTTTACTGGATTCGTTCTGCCATTATATGTTTCCTTTTTGATGTTACCATGTATCTACTGCCAACGTGGGCTACTCATGTAGTCAATGGCTACGAGGATTAGGCTCATTTTGTGGGAAATTAAATTAGATAAATGAATAGTGAGGGCCCACTTAACATATTTTATATGGGTCTATGGGTACATGGGTATGGGTTATGATACCCCATTCCCATACCCACTATATCCGATGGGTTTAATATTTTCCTTTTTATATACCCATGGGTAATATTTTATCTCATACCCTTGCCCTAATAGGGTTTTTACCCGCCGGGTACGCGGGTAATGGGTACCCATTGCCATCCCTATCTTAGGGTGGCCTTCAGGATACAAAGGTTCCTGAGTCATTCTACCAGTTATAGTAGCCACTCTAATAGCAAAATCAGGTTTATTATTTAATTCATCAAGCAAATCATTTTGAGCTTTGAGTACTTGCTCAGCTTGAGTAGCAACCATAGAAGTATATTTGCTAATGAGTTTGAGTTCACCTTTAACTCTAGCCATATTATCGCTCACACGTCCTATCTCGAAAGCATTATTCTTTAACTCTCTACCAACATAAGCATTAAAACTTTCTTGTCTAGCCATAAAGTCATCAAATTCATCTAAGCATGGGCTATGAAATTTAGTAGAGGGGATTTCAACTTTATCATATCTATAGAGAGAATTTACCTTTACTACATGTGCCGGGTTATCGAGACAATGTGGTTCTTCGACGGGCGGTATATTAAGACCATGTATTTCTTCAATAGGTGGTAAATTCTTAACATCTTCAGCTTTAATACCTTTTTCTTTCATTGATTTCTTTGCCTCTTGCATATCTTCAGGACTGAGAAATAAAACACCTCTCTTCTTCGGAGTGGGTTTAGGAATAGGCTCAGGAGTTGGCACAATTGGTTCAGAGCCTCAGGAATTGGCTCAGGAAGAGTCCAATTATTTTCATTAGTCAACATATTATTCAATAGTAATTCAGCTTAAATCATTGTTCTTTCCCTGAAAACACAACCAGCACAACTATCCAAGTAATCCTTGGAAGCATTGGTTAGTCCATTATAAAAGATATCAAGTATTTAATTTTTCCTAAGAGGATGATCAGGCAAAGCATTAAGTAATCGGAGAAGCCTCCCCAAGCTTTTGGGAGACTCTCTTCTTTGATTTGCACAAAATTATATATTTCCCGCAAGGCAGTTTGTTTCTTATGAGCAGGGAAATACTTAGCGAGAAGTAATAAATCATATCACGGGACTACGCACACAACCAGAGCAAGAGAATTATACCAAGTCTTAGCATCACCCTTTAATGAGAACGGAGATATCTTAAGGATATAAAAATAGCGAGATTTATCATCATGAGTAAACAGGGTGGCTATATCATTCAACTTGGTAAGATGTGCCACAACAGTTTCAGATTCAAGGCCATAAAAAGGATCAGATTCAACTAAAGTAATAATTTCAGGATCAACAGAGAATTCATAATCCTTATCAGTGACACAAATAGGTGAAGTAGCAAAAGCAGGGTCAGGTTTCATTCTAGCATTAAGAGACCGCTGCTTCCATTTAGCTAATAATTTCTTAAGATCATATCTATCATTGCAAGCAAAGATAGCTCTAGCAGCTTCTTCATTCATAACATAACCCTCAGGAACAACAGACAATTCATAATCATTGGGAGAATTTTCATCATCACTATCATCAATAATAGCATCTTCAATAATTTCATTCCCTCTAACCCTAGCAAGTTGTTCATCAAGAAATTCACCTAATGGCAAAGTAGTATCACGCACAGAAGTAGTCTCATCATAAGTATCACGCATAGCAGAAGTGGCATCATCAATAACATGCGACATATCAGAATTCATAGTAGTAGCAGGTTTAGGTGTGGCAAGCTTACTCAAAACAGAAGGAGAATCTAGTGCAGAGCTAGATGGCAGTTCCTTACCTCCCCTTGTAGTTGAGGAAAAATCGTAGTTCTGTCGTCTTTCAAGTTCTTCATAGTGATCAACAGATATAAATCCCAAGTGACTCAGAGAATAGAGGTATGGTCCCCGACAACGGCGCCAGAAATTAGTCTTGATAACCCACAAGTGTAGGGGATCGCAACAACTTTCGAGGGTAAAGTATTCAACCCATATTTATTGATTCGACACAAGGGGAGCCAAAGAATATCCTTGAGTATTTGCAGTTGAGTTGTCAATTCAACCACACCCGGATAACTTAGTATCCGCAGCAAAGTATTTAGTAACAAAGTAGTATGATAATAAAGGTAACGGTAGCGAAGGTAATGTTTTTGGATTTTGTAGTGATTGTAGCAATAGCAACGGAAAAGTAAATAAGCGAAGAACAATATGTGAAAATCCCGTAGGCAATAGATCTGCGATGGATAATTATGTCGGATGCGATTCCTCATGTAATAGCTATAACATAGGGTGACACAGAACTAGCTCCAATTCATCAATGTAATGTAGGCATGTATTCCGTAAATAGTTATACTTGCTTATGGAAAAGAACTTGCATGACATCTTTTGTCCTACCCTCCCATGGCAGCAGGGTCCTAGCGGAAACTAAGGGATATTAAGGCCTCCTTTTAATAGAGAACCGGAACAAAGCATTAGCACATAGTGAATACATGAACTCCTCAAACTACGGTCATCACCGAGAAGTATCCCGATTATTGTCACTTCGGGGTTGTCGGATCATAACACACAATAGGTGACTATAGACTTGCAAGATAGGATCAAGAACACACATATATTCATAAAAACATAATAGGTTCATATCTGAAATCATGGCACTAGGGTCCTAGTGACAAGCATTAAGCATAGCAAAGTCATAGCAACATCAATCTTAGAACCTAGTGGATACTAGGGATCAAACCCTAACAAAACTAACTTGATTACATGGTAAATCTCATCCAACCTATCACCGTCCAGCAAGCCTACAATGGAATTACTCACACACGGCGGTAAGCATCATGAAATTGGTGATGGTTGATGATGACGACAGCGACGAATCCCCCTCTCCGGAGCCCCGAACGGACTCCAGATCAGCCCTCCCGAGAGAGATTAGGGCTTGGCGGCGGCTCCGTATCATAAAACGCAATGAAACTTTCTCTCTGATTTTTTCTCCGTGAGACGGAATATATGGAGTTGGAGTTGAGGTCGGCGGAGCCTCAGGGGGCCCACGAGACAGGGGAGCGCGCCCCCACCCTCGTGGACAGGGTGTGGGCCCCCTGGTCTTGATTCTTTCGCCAGTATTTTTTATATTTTCCAAAAAGTGCCTTCGTGGATTTTCAAGACATTTTGAAAACTTTTCTTTTCTACACATAAAACAACATCATGGCAGTTCTGCTTAAAACAGCGTCAGTCCGGGTTAGTTTCATTCAAATCATGCAAGTTAGAGTCCAAAACAAGGGCAAAAGTGTTTGGAAAAGTAGATACGTTGGATACATATCAGTGTGGAAGAATAAAAAAATTATAGATACATTGCAGACGTATCAAGGCGCGAGGAACACATGATCTTCGTACTTAAAGAGGACGTAAGGTTTTGTTTGTTGGGAAATGTTGCATGTAATATAAATAATAATTCTACGCACACGCAAGATCAATCTAGGAGATGCATAGCAATGAGAGGGGGAGAGTATGTCTACGTACCATCGTAGACCGTAAGCGGAAGCATTTCACAACACGGTTTATGTAGTTGAACTTTCTTCGCGCTTCAACCGATCAAGTACCGAACACACTGCACCTCCGCGTTCTGCACACGTTCAGCTCGGTGACGTCCATTGCCTTCTTGATCCAGCAAGACGTCGAGGTAGTAGAAGAGTTCCGTCAGCACAACGGCATGGTGATGGTGATGGTGAAGTGATCTCCGCAGGGCTTCACCTAAGCACTACGAAAATATGACCGAGAGAGCAAACGGTGGACGGAGGAGCCGCACACGGCTAAGACAATGTTGATGATCTTGTGTGGCGCCCCATCTCCACATATATATAGGTGGGAGTGAGGAGGGAGGAGACAAGAGAGTGCCTCAAGTAGGAGGAATCCTACTTGGGGTCCTCCCCAGGTGGTGCCCCCCTTTTCCTTATTTGGAGTGCGGGGGAAAGGATGGAGGAGGTGGTGCCCCCTCCCCCCTCCCTTTCCTTTTTCCCCCGAGGAGGGAAAGGCAGGAGAGGCCACCCCTTGCCCCTTTCCTTCCCCTAGGGCCGGCCAGCCATGGGAGGGGCGTACCAGCCCCCTTGTGGGCTGGTCTGTCCCCTCCTTTGGCCCATGAGGCCCATATCTTGCTAGGGGTGCCCGAAACCCCTTCTGGTGACCTGATTTCTTCCCGGTACGTCCCGAAACACTTCCTGTGTCCAAATAGCACCGTCCCATATATCAATCTTTACCTCTCAAACATTTCGAGACTCCTCGGTACCTCGTATTTTACCTTCTGCTTCTGGCTGTCTCGCAATACCTTCTACAGCTTGTCCTGCAGCAGTACCTTGACCAACTCCAGGTCCAATAGAAGGAAGCCCTACGGCCAATCCAGCCAAACACCTCAGAGATAGATATAGAGGTAGGAATTTGTCGAACGACCACACTCCTTCGTAGACGTCAGGAGTCCATTGATGAAAAGGGGCTGGGGAAAGCTTAAACCCAAAAACACCATTCCTTTTGGTTTGCACAACCAAAAAATTATTCGGAAGGTCTACAGGAAGATAAAAAAATAAGGGATTGTATCAAGAACTATATACAAAAGAATAGGAAAAAGGGCTCGAATAGAAAAATCCTCTTCTTCTCCTTAGCATTCGGGAAAGACAAGAAAATTTCAGGGTAGGAAACATTATTCAATCACCAAATCACATAACTTATATAATACTATATCATCAACGACCATTAAGCGTGCGGACCCTACGGGATCGAGGACTATGTAGACATGACCGAGACACCTCTCCGGTCAATAACCAATAGCGGAACCTAGATGCCCATATTGGCTCCTACATATTCTATGAAGATCTTTATCGGTCGAACCGTTATGACAACATACGTAATTCCCTTTGTCCATCGGTATGTTACTTGCCCGAGATTCGATCGTCGGTATCTCTATACCTAGTTCAATCTCATTACCGGCAAGTCTCGTTACTCGTTTTGTAATACATCACCTCGTTGACTAACTCCTTACTCATTTTCTTGCAAGCTTATGATGTGTATTACCGAGAGGGCCCAAAGATACCTCTCTGATACTCGGAGTTACAAATCCTAATCTCGATCTATGCCAACTAAACAAACACCTTCGGAGATACCTGTAGAGAATCTTCAGGATCACCCAGTTATGTTGTGACGTTTGATAGCACACAAGGTATTCCTCCGGTATCTGGGAGTTGCATAATCTCATAGTCGAAGGAATATGTATTTGACATGATGACAGCAATAACAATAAACTGAACGGTCATTATGCTTAGCTAACGGATGGGTCTTATCCATCACATCATTCTCCTAATGATGTGATACCATTATCAAATGGCAACACATGTCTCTGATTAGGAAACCTTAACCATCTTTGGTCAACGGGCTAGTCTAATAGAGGCTTACTAGGGACATGGTATTTGTGTATGTATTCACACATGTATTTAAGTTTTCGATCAATACAATTCTAGCATGGATAATAAACCTTTATCATGAATAAGTAAATATAAAATAACACTTTATTATTATCTCTAGGGCATATTTCTTCCAGTCTCCCACTAGCACTAGAGTCAATAATCTAGTTCACATCACTATGTGATTTAACACCCATAGTTCACATCGCCATGTGACCAACACCCAAAAAGTTTACTAGAGTCAATAATCTAGTTCACATCATCATGTGATTAACACCCAAAGAATACTAAGGTGTGATCATGTTTTGCTTGTGAGAGAGGTTTTGTCAAGGGTCTGTCACATTTAGATCCGTATGTATTTTGCAAGTTTCTATGTCTACAATGCTCTGCATGGAGCTACTCTAGCTAATTGCTCTCCCACTTTCAATATGTATCCGGATCAAGCCTTAGAGTCATCTGGATCGGTGTCAAAGCTTGCATCGACGTAACTCTTTACGATGAACTCTTTATCACCTCCATAGCCGAGAAATATTTCCTTAGTCCTCTTAGGTAACCAAGGATAATTTTGACCAGTGATCTACACCTAGATCACTATTGTACCCCCTTGCCAAACTCATGGCAAGGTACATAATATACTTGGTACATAGTATGGCATACTTTATAGAACCTATGGCTGAGGCATAGGGAATGACTTTCATTCTCTCTCTATCTTCTGCCGTGGTCGGGCTTTGAGTCTTACTCAATTTCCCACCTAGTAATACAGGCAAGAACCCTTTCTTTGACCGATCCATTTTAAACTTCTTCAAAACTTATCAAGGTATGTGCTTTGTGAAAGTCCTATTAAGCGTCTCGATCTATCCCTACAGTTCTTGATGCCCAATTTATAAGCAGCTTCACCGAGGTCTTTCATTGAAAAATTCTTATTCAAGTATCCTTTTATGCTATCCATAAATTCTATATCATTTCCAATCAACAATATCTCATCCACACATAATATTAGGAATGCTATAGAGCTCCCACTCACTTTCTTGTAAATACAGGTTTTACCGTCAGTTTGTATAAAACCATATGCTTTGATCACCTCATCAAAGCATATATTCCAATTCTGAGCTGCTTGCACCAGTCTATAGATGAATCGCTGGAGCTTGCACACTTTGTTAGCACCTTTAGGATCGATAAGACCTTCTGGTTGCATCATATACAACTCTTCTTTAAGAAATCCATTAAGTAATGCAGTTTTGACGTCCATTTGCCAGATTTCATAAAAATGCGGCAATTGCTAACATGATTCGAACTGAATTAAGCATCGCTATGGGTGAGAATGTCTCATCATAGTCAACCCCTTGAACTTGTCGAAAACCTTTTGTGACAAGTCGAGCTTTGTAGATGGTGACATTACCATCAGCGTCTGTCTTTTCTTGAAGATCCATTTATTCTCAATGGCTTGCCGATCATCGGGCAAGTCTGCCAAAGTCCATACTTTGTTCCCATACATGGATCCTATCTCAGATTTCATGGCCTCGGGCCATTTATCAAAATCTGGGCTCATCATAGCTTCTTCATAGTTCATAGGTTTGCCTTGGTCTAATAACATGTCTTCCAGAACAGGATTACCGTACCACTCTGGTGCGGATCTTGCTCTGGTTGACCTACGAGGTTTGGTAGCAACTTGATCTAAAGTTTCATGATCATTATCATTTGCTTCCTCTCTAGTTGGTGTAGGCTTCACGGGAACGAATTTCTCTGATGTGCTACTTTCCAATTCGGGAGAAGGTACAATTACCTCATCAAGTTCTACTTTCCTCCCACTCACTTCTTTTGAGAGAAACTTTTTCTCTAGAAAGGTTCCATTCTTGGCAACAAAGATCTTGCCTTCGGATCTGTGGTAGAAGGTGTACCCAATTATTTCCTTAGGGTATCCTATGAAGACACACTTCTTCGATTTGGGTTCGAGCTTATCAGGCTGAAGCGTTTTGACATAAGTGTCGTAACCCCAAACTTTAAGAAACGACAACTTAGGTTTCTTGCCAAACCACAGTTCATATGGTGTCGTCTCAATGGATTTAGACGGTGGCATATTTAACGTGAATGCAGATGTCTCTAATGCATAACCCCAAAATGATAGTGGTAACTCGGTAAGAGACATCATAGAACACACCATATCTAATAAAGTACAGTTACAACGTTCGGAAACACCTTTATGCTGTGGTGTTCCAGGTGGCATGAGTTGTGAAACTATTCCACATTGTTTTAAATGAAGGCCAAACTCGTAACTCAAATATTCGCCTCCGCGATCAGATCGTATAAACTTTATTTTCTTGTTACGATGATTCTCCACTTCACTCTAAAATTCTTTGAACTTTTCAAATGTTTCAGACTTGTGTTTCATCAAGTAGATATAACCATATTTGCTCAAATCATTTGTGAAGGTCAGAAAATAATGATACCCGCTGCATGCTTCAATACTCATCAGACCGCATACATCGGTATGTATTATTCCCAATAAGTCATTAGCTCGCTCCATTGTTCTGGAGAACGGAGTTTTAGTCATATTTCCCATGAGGCATGGTTCGCAAGTATCAAATGATTCATAATCAAGTGATTACAAAAGTCCGTCTGCATGGAGTTTCTTCATGCGCTCTACATCAATATGACCTAAACGGCAGTACCACAAATATATATATGTTGCACTATCATTATCAACTTTGCATCTTTTGGCATCACTATTATGAATATGTGTATCACTACGATCGAGATTCAATAAACCATTTACATTGGGTGTATGACCATAGAGGGTTTTATTCATGTAAACAGAACAACAATTATTCTCTGACTTAAATGAATAACTGTATCACAATAAACATGATCCAGTCATATTCATGCTCAGCGCAAACACGAAATAACATTTATTTAGGTCCAACACTAATCTCGAAGGTAGAGGGAGTGTGCGATGGTGATCTTATCAACCTTGGAAGCTCTTAACTAGTCTCTGTTTATTTTGCAACTCCTGTTTCTAGTTACTAATCTTAGCAATTGAACCAGTATCAAATACCCTAGGGTTACTATGAACACTAGTAAAGTACACATCAATAACATGTATATCAAATATATCTTTGTTCACTTTGCCATCCTTCTTATCCGCCAAGTATTTGGTGTAGTTCTGCTTCCAGTGATCATTCCCTTTGCAGTAGAAGCACTCAGTTTCAGTATTAGGTCTAGCTTTGGGCTTCTTCATGGAAGTGGCAAGTTGCTTGTCATTCTTCTTGAAGTTCCCTTTCTTTTCATTTGCTCTTTTTCTTGAAACTAGTGGTCTTGTTAACCATGAACACTTGATGCTCTTCTTGATTTCTACCTTCGTCGATTTCAGCATCGCGAAGAGCTCGGGAATCTTTTCCGTTATCCCTTGCACATTATAGTTCATCACGAAGTTCTAGTAGCTTGGTGATAGTGACTAGAGAACTCTGTCATTCACTATCTTATCTAGAAGATGAACTACCACTTGATTCAAGCGATTGTAGTGCCCAGACATTCTGAGCACATGCTCACTAGCTGAGCTATTGTCCTCTATCTTGTAGGCAAAGTACTTGTTAGGGGTCTCATACCTCTCGACACGGGCATGAGTCTGAAATATTAACTTCAACTCTTGGAACATCTCATATGCTCCATGATGTTCAAAACGTCTTTGAAGCCCCGATTCTAAGCCGTAAAGCATGGCGCACTAAACTATTAAGTAGTCATCATATCGAGCTTGCCAAACATTCATAACGTCTGCATTTGCTCCTGCAATAAGTCTCTCACCCAGTGGTGCATCAAGGACTTCTGTGCAGCAATGTGGATAATCCTCAGATCACGGACCCAATCCGCATCATTGTTCCTATCATCTTTCAACTTAGTTTTCTCTAGGAACATATAAAACAATAGGGGATCTACAACGCGAGCTATTGATCTACAACATAATTTGCAAATACTATCAGGACTAAGTTCATGATAAATTAAAGTTCAATTAATCAAATTACTTAAGAATTCCCACTTAAATAGACATCCCTCAAGTCATCTAAGTGATACGTGATCCAAATCAACTAACCCATGTCCGATCATCACGTGAGATGGGGTAGTCATCAATGGTGAACATCTCTATGTTGATCATATCTACTATATGATTCACGTTCGACATTTCAGTCTCCAGTGTTCCGAGGCCATGTTTGTACATGCTAGGCTCGTCAAGTTCAACCCGAGTATTCCACATGTGCAAAACTGTCTTGCACCCGTTCTATTTGAACGTAGAGTCTATCACACCCGATCATCACGTGGTGTCTCAACACAATGAATTGTCACAACAGTGCATACTCAGGGAGAACACTTATACCTTGAAATTTTAGATAAGGGATCATTTATAATGCTACCGCCGTACTAAGCAAAATAAGATGCATAAAAGATAAACATCACATGCAATCAAAATATGTGACATGATATGGCCATCATTATCTTATGCTTTTGATCTCCATCTACAAAACATCATCATGATCTCCATCGTCACTGGTTTGACACCTTGATCTCCATCGTTGTGTCGTGGTCATCTCGCCAACTATTGGTTCTACAACTAACGCATAGTGATAAAGTAAAGCAATTACATGGCATTTGCATTTCATACAATAAAGAGACAACCATAAGGCTCCTGCCGGTTGCCGATAACTTTTACAAAACATGATCATCTCATTCAATAACGTATATCACATCATGTCTTGACCATATCACATCACAACATGCCCTGCAAAAACAAGTTAGACATCCTCTACTTTGTTGTTGCAAGTTTTACGTGGTTGGTGTTGGGGAATGTTGCAAAAAAAAAAAAATTTCTACGCTTCACCAAGATAAATCTATGGAGGCATCTAGCAACAAGAGAGAGGAGTGCATCTACATACCCTTGTAGATCGCGCGCGGAAGCGTTCAAGAGAACGGGGTTGAGGGAGTTGTACTCGTCGTGATCCAAATCACCGGAGATCCTAGCGCCAAACGGATGGCACCTCCGCGTTCAACACACGTACGGTTGGGAAGACGTCTCCTCCTTCTTGATCCAGCAAGGGAAAAGGAGAGGTTGATGGAGATCCAAAGAACACGACAAATGGTGGTGGATGCAGCAGCGATCTCGGCGAGGCCGCCAAGCACAGAGAGGAGAGATGTCACGGGAGGGAGAGGGAGGCGCCAGGCTAGGGTGCGCTGCCTTCCTCCCCCTCTTTATATAGGGGCGTATGGCGCCGCCCCTTCGAGATCCAATCTCAAGGGGGGCGGCAGCCAAAGGGGGTGGCTTGCCCCCCAAAGCAAGTGAGGCGCCCCCACCCCTAGGGTTTCCAACCCTAGGCGCGGGGGCCAAGGGGGGCACCAGCTACCAGGGCTGGTTCCCCTCCCACTTCAGCCCATGGGGCCCTCCGGGATAGGTGGCCCCACCTGGTGGACCTCGGACCCTTCCGTGGTCCCAGTATAATCTGCATGACCCCGAAACTTTCTCGATGGCCAAAACTAGACTTCCTATATATATAAGTCTTCACCTCCGGACCATTCCGGAACTCCTCGTGACGTCCGGGATCTCATCCGGTACTCCGAACAACTTTCGGGTTACTGCATACTAATATCTCAACAACCCTAGCATCACCGAACCTTAAGTGTGTAGACCCTACGGGTTCGGGAGACATGCAGACATGACCGAGATGACTCTCCGGTCAATAACCAGCAGCAGGATCTGGATACCCATGTTGGCTCCCACATGCTCCTCGATGATCTCATCGGATGAACCATGATGTCGAGGATTCAATCAATCCCGTATACAATTCCCTTTGTCAATCGGTATGTTACTTGCCCGAGATTCAATCGTCGGTATCCCAATACCTCGTTTAATCTTGTTACTAGCAAGTCACTTTACTCGTACCATAATGCATGATCCCGTGACCAGACACTTGGTCACATTGAGCTCATTATGATGATGCATTACCGAGTGGGCCTAGAGATACCTCTCCGTCATACGGAGTGACAAATCCCAGTCTCGATTCGTGCCAACCCAACAGACACTTTTGGAGATACCCATAGTGCACCTTTATAGTCACCCAGTTACGTTGTGACATTTGGCACACCCAAAGCACTCCTACGGTATCCGAGAGTTGCACAATCTCATGGTCTAAGGAAATGATACTTGACATTTGGAAAAGCTCTAGCGAAACGAACTACACGATCTTGTGCTATGCTTAGGATTAGGTCTTGTCCATCACATCATTCTCCTAATGATGTGATCCCGTTATCAATGACATCCAATGTCCATAGTCAGGAAACCATGACTATCTGTTTATCAACGAGCTAGTCAACTAGAGGCTCACTAGGGACGTGTTGTGGTCTATATATTCACACATGTATTACGATTTCCGGATAACACAATTATAGCATCAACAATAGACAATTATCATGAACAAGGAAATATAATAATAACCATTTTATTATTGCCTCTAGGGCATATTTCCAACAGTCTCCCACTTGCACTAGAGTCAATAATCTAGTTACATTGTGATGAATCGAACACCCATAGAGTTCTGGTGTTGATCATGTTTTACTCTAGGGAGAGGTTTTGTCAACGGATCTGCTACATTCAGGTCCGTATGTACTTTACAAATATCTATGTCTCCATCGTGAACATTTTCACGAATGGAGTTGAAGCGACGCTTGATGTGCCTGGTCTTCTTGTGAAACCTGGGCTCCTTGGCAAGTGCAATAGCTCCAGTGTTGTCACAGAAGAGTGTGATCGGCCCCGACGTATTGGGTATGACTCCTAGGTCGGTCATGAACTCCTTCACCCAGATTGCTTCATGCGCTGCCTTCGAGGCTGCCATGTAATCCGCTTCACATGTAGATCCCGCCACGACGCTTTGCTTCACTACCAAAAAACACACATCCGTGACATTTTGGGCCGAACGAAATTTTTTCTGTCATACATATGACACTTCTATGACGATAATTGTGACAAAACCCGATATCATCATAGATGTGGTGGGCTCCTACTTCTGTGACAAAAAATCATGACAAAAAATGGGCTTTTTGTCCCGGCGGGCGGAGACGCAGCTGCATGACATTCTTTGGGCCGTCCCATGACGGAAAAACCGTGGTAGAAGCAAGGGGAGGAAAATTTGGGAGTTACGGTTACGGTGGGAGGTCGGGCGGAGCGATCGCGCTTTCTCGTGACGTGCGCTGCTGCGTGTGTGCGGTGTTGGCTCTAACTAAAGCCGAGTGAGGCGTTGGGCTCTAACTGAACCCGAGCAATTACACTGCAGGCTACGCGTTACTGAAACCGAGCGATCGGTTGATGGCTGTTAACTGAACCCGATGGGCGATTCGCCGCTCTCGCCGCTAATCAAGCCGATCGATGCTGCCTCTGGCATGAGCAGTGAGCATTGCGGGGGATTGGATGAATAGTGGCGGTGGCGTTGCCTCTGGATGAACAGAACCCGTGGTGTGGAGGTTGGATGAGCGAGAGACGGTGGAGGGTGGCCGTGGAGGGTGGTTGAACAGACCCCATGGTGTGGAGGGCTGGATGAGCGATGAACGTGGAGGGGTGCCCATGGAGGGTGGTTGAACGATGGCGAGTTGAGTAGCGCATGGTGGAGGCTGGATGAGCGAGGAGCCCGTGGAGGCTGGAGGAGGTCGACGGTGGCCCGTGGATCTTTGGAGGAGGTCGGCGGTGGAGATGAACAGTATCCGTGGAGTCCGTTTTGCGATGCGCCACACCCTCCCCTATTGCGGTGTGGCGCTCCAACACAAGTCCGTTTCGTCCGTTTTGTGGTACGCCACACCCCTCCCGATCAACAGGACCCCCGTTTCGACCGTAGCGCTCCAACACAAGTCTGTTTCGTCCGTTTTGCAGTACGCCACACCCCTCTTGATCTACAGGATCCCCGTTTCGACCGTAGGAGGTCCGTTTCTTCCGTTTTGTGGTACGCCACACCCCTCCCGATCAACAGGACCCTCGTTTCGACCGTAGGAGGTCCGTTTCCTCCATTCTACGGTACGCCAGGCCTCGTTTCCATCACCTGTTCCGTCCAAGCCGGTTGGCTCCCACGCATTCCGTTGCCTCCCGATGAACACGACGCATTCCGTTACCTCCCCATGAACATGACGCATTCCGTTGCCTCCCCATGAACACGACGCATTCCGTTGCCTCCCCATGAACACGAGCCCTCGCCGTACGTATGCGCGACTAGGCGTTGAGACCCGCCAGATGTACACATACGTGGCAGTATTTTCTTTCTTGCACCACGGCGGCTATGCGTGCGTGTACATGCTACGTCGCGCCTCTACTATGACACGTCGCGGCGCCTCTACAACGACCAAGATGTATGTACACGTTCATGACGAATGACAACGCTTCGTGCGCTTCGACCAAGTGGGTCCCGGTATCGAGCGGTTCCTTGCGTGCGAAAATGTAGCTGGTGGGTCCCAGCAATCGAGGGAAAATCGTTTTTTCGGACGCACTTTCTTTGCGTGCGAAGATGTAGCTGGTGCGTCCCAGCAGTCAGGGGGGCGAATCATTTTTTTTGCCCGGACGCACTTCCTTTGCGTGCGAAGATGTAGCTGGTGGGTCCCAACAGTCAGGGGGCGAATTGTTTTTTTTGCCCGGACTCACTTCCTTGCGTGCGAAGATGTAGCTGGTGGGTCCCAGCAGTCAGGGGGGCGAATCGTTTTTTTGCCCAGACGCACTTCCTTGTGTGCGAAGGTGTAGCTGGTGGGTCCCAGCAGTCAGGGAGGAAACATTTTTTCGCTAAATATGGTGGCCTGTCCGGTGGGTCCCCGCTTTTAGGTGAAGGAATAATTATTTTGCGCGTAATAAGGAGGCACTTCCTTGCTGCGGCCGTGGACCCAGCTGTCAGCCTCTCCACGTACAGTCCACGTCCGATGGAAGCCGTTCCTTGACCATGTTGACCACGCCGTGCCGAGAGCACCGGGGCGGTGGATGACGGCGAGGCCTAGGAAGGGGACGACGCGAAGCCGGGGAAGACGCGACAGTGGATGCCCACGCGTAGAGGAGTACGAGGGTTCACTGGAGCTAGAATCGTGCATATCGACTAAGTTGACAAAGCCCTCCGTCCCCGTCAACTTAGTAGGCCCACAAGTCAGCCTGCCACTATACTGGGTCCCAGCTAATAGGGGGAGTATTCATTTTTTTGTGCGTAATGAGGAGGCACTTCCTTGCGTACGAAGATATAACTGGTGGGTCCGAGCTGTCAGAGCCGGCCGCGGGGAGGAGGGTGCAGGCAGTCCCGCCGGCAATTGTTTGAGCGGCTGGAGCAGGAAGAGCAGAGATTGAAGAAGCACGACGGCCGTTGGATGGCCATCCAACAGTCACTGCTTGTGCGTCAAACTTTTTTTAGGAAAGCCTCAAATCTATGGAAAACAACATACAACCCATTTTCCATTATTTTTAATAATTTACATCCCATTTGCTAATTCTTAATGTTTTTTTGGAGCCCATATTCTTTTTGTTAGCATTACAGCCCATATTGTGGCCACGGCTAAAAACTTATACGAAATTTTGCATATTTCGGTGCCGTCCGAACTGTTTTTAATCCCGAAATTTCGACTCACATTCAAACTGATTTTAAAAATAAATGTATATCAATATAAAATCCAACAAATTCTCCATGCATAAAAATTAATGTAATTTAAAATCTCGAAATGAAAAAAAAAGATATTTGAAACTAACTGCCGGTTTGATGTGTTTTAAAAATGTACATCCCATTTGTCATTACTGATGGGCCATTTTCTCGGCCAGCCGAATGGAAGTTCTCCTCGTCTTGAAAGATTTGCAGCCCAACAGGCCTGACAAAGCGACTTACTTGGCAAATCACAAAAAAATGGGCTGTGGCCGTGGACCCAACTGTCAGCCTCTACACGTACAGTACTCTCCCGATGGAATGTCGTTGACCACATTGACCACGCCGCGCCGAGAGCACCAAGGCGGTGTACAACGGCGAGGCCTAGGAAGGGGATGACGCGGAGCCGGGGAAGGCGCAGCAGTGGATGCCCATGCGGAGAGGAGTACCAGGGTTCACTGGTTCGGCTGCGATGTGAGGATGCCGTCGCCGCAGGGCCTGGCTAGCGGTGGGAGTAGTAGGGGGCGATGAGGCCTCAACGGCAGCACAACCGGCCACTGGAGGCAGGAGCAGGCGGTCTCCCCGGCGCTGGTTTGGGCGGGAGGTGCAAGAAGAGTAGCGATTGAAGAAGCAGCAGGACCGTTCAATTCAAATCCAACGGTTACTGCTGCTAGAATTGTTTGTTGACTTAGTTGACAAGCCCTGCGTACGCGTCAACGTAGTAGGCCCACAGGTTAGCCTCCCAACCGGTGCGCCCCAGATGTCAGTGGGAGGAATAATTTTTTTCGCGTAATAAGGAGGCAGTTGATTGTGTGTGGCCAGGCCAGCGGAGGGAGTAGGGTGGGCCGAGGAAGCCTGCGCGGCATCACAGCGGGCCACAAGAGGAGGGAGCAGGCACTCCCGCCGGCGCTAGTTTAGACAGCTGGAGCAGGAAGATCAGAGATTGAAGAAGCACGACAGCTAGAATCGTGTGTTCATTGACAAAGCCTTGCGTAAACAAGCCAGCCTCAAAATCTATGGCGTGTACAGCCCATTTTCTATTATTTTTATAATTTTTACTCATTTTCTAATTCATATGGAATTTATTGCAGCCCGTTTTCCATTTTAGAATTGCCGGCCATTTTCTCGTCGATGCAGGTCAAAAATTAACTAAATATGTGGGAAATTTTTGCTGGGGAACGAAATATTCTTAATCCAAAAATTAATTGCCATACTAAAACAAATTTAAAAATAAGTTAGTACTATGTCATGTTAAATCCAATGAAATACGTATAAGATATCAGTGAAGAACAAAATTCAAAAAAAACTAATATCCCATTTGCTCGTCTTGAAAGATTTGCAGCCCAGTAATTCGGAGAAAACAAATAGCCCTAGCTTGGGTATTCTTCAAAAAGAAATACTGGGCTACCTATTTTCCCAAAGAACTGGTGCATGAGCATTTAGCTTTTTTTATTTATTTACTTATTTATGTTTAGGGGACCATGAGCATGTACCTGGGCCAGATTCATGTGAGAGCGTCCCTTCCAGTTAATTATGGGCTTGTCTGTTGGGCCTTCATCAGTGGGCTGCATGTTATCAACAAGTGGAAAATGTGTTCCGTACGAAAAATAGTATGAGCTATGTACGGTACGGGGCACTAAAGGAGCGAACCGTGCAACGACTTCCAAAACATTGTGTTTGTCATTCTAACAACACATTTATATTCAACCAACAGACGAAATATACTACTGATTGTACATTGAAAACAGCAGCAGCAACAACCAGGGCTGGGGGTGCAACAGAAGCAGTAAGCAGGCCAGAAGAGTGAAGACACATCATTACAAAAGGGCTACCAAAAAAGAACAAGTGTATGCATCAAACTAAATAAAGATCCTACTACACCAAGTGTACGCATCTAACTAACTGGCTCAGTTAGACGTTACTATTTATTAAGCTGTGGAGATTGGCTGACGGCTTGAATCAGATGGGTACCTGACGGGGGAAACTCCAGCCAGCAGGTCGAAGTCCGATACTTGCGACCCTCTCTCCTACTTTGGGCTGCAGAGCATGGCGGCACATATTAGGGTATGGTGCATGCAGAGACGCATGGTACGCTGTTTACACACAGTTTTGCCTGATGAACGAAACCGCGCTGCCATCATGATCCTTGCCGTCGGTTATCTCCTGGTTAATCGGATAATTCAGTCCCACAAATAGAGAGCATGTGCCAAGGCTACTTACCAGCCTCCAGTCAAAAATTCCTGAAGGCCCAGAGAAGCTGGGATCCTGCTCAAAGACCTTGCAGTGAGTGTGATTGTATTCCGCAAAACAACACGTCCGGTACGTGCGAACGATCATCAATCTTTCGCCGTCGTCTTATCGAGCCAGGAACCACCTGCAACTGCCATGCCGCTTTTCTTTGAAAGGTTCTGGGATTAGGAAGGGTAGGGGCACCAGGCGGCCTCCAACATCATATCAAGTTGGAGTCAAATAAAAAAGGGCTCTTGATTTAGTCAATCTTAAGAACAGCATGTTATGAGCATGAACATTTTCCAGTAAATGTTGACAGTAATATAAGCAAGCCATCATGATATCATAAGAAAGTAACATACTATTGTAACAACCGTTTGTAGCGATGACTGGAGTAGGCCAGCAATACGTCCAGCCATAGAAGGAGTCGACGGCGTAAATGAAGCCCTTGTGTTCAATGGCATCAGAGAACCATGGAGGATGTATGATCCTGCGATGGACGTGCAGATTTATCCACTTACCGTAGTGACCTGTCAGATAGGCGAGACCGCGGTTGAAGAACGCAATTAGCCTGTTCTTTATAATCCCCAGATCTTGTGGGCACTTGGCAGATTACAACCTTGAGCAAATCAAGCTTGGTATCATGTTGGCTCTTGAAGATTCGAGTATTACGGGCATGTGCCAAAGCGGTCTGGCAGTGTTAATCGAAGGAAGGGGGATCAATCTCCGGGTGTAGACCTCCACGAGCATCCAGCTGCCGTGACCGTCGATGAGCACCATCCAAGACGTGTTCATGCCGACCCAGTACATACCGTTAATGTAGCTGAGGCTGACGGGGATCGGATCGCAGTGAAGGGGGTTGATGCTCGCCACCCTACGATCGTTATGCTGCGTGACAGGCCGTTTTTGAAGATTAGGCGGCATCAGCAAGCAAGGAACTGGCTTAAAAAGCTCCGGCCTAAGGGCTTTGAGTAAACGGTACAGCCACGACGAGCACGCGGCGAGAGGCATGGTACTGAGATTGTCCACATGCGAAACAATGAGCTTGATTACCTCTGTGGGGAGCGAATTCCAGCCACTCTTTCGGCGGACGCTGCTCGCTTCTGCCATTGTTAGTGCTTGGGTTTCGGACGAGGGGGGGAGGCGCCTTAGCGGGGATGGAAGCTTGGACGAGATTATGTGAGGACAAAGATGGAGAAGCGAATATGTGCTGCGGGAAGTGGACAAGTGATGATGACTACCGCACGCCGCTTGACTTACGAGACACATACCAGCTGCGTAGGGTCATATCGATGCCAGACAACTTGCTTGAGTGATCACAGTACTGTTACTCCCTATAGTACCTACTATAGTACTATGCCCTAGCTTGCTAGAGTAGAGTAGTAGAGTAGGACTCTGCTCTACTACTAGCACCGGAGGAGTAGTATATTCTAATCTAAAATAGTTACAAACTTCGATGCCCGATCATGGAACGACTACGAACCATGCTCAAAGATCGTGTCTACGTGGTGTTTGGACTTATATGCAAAAAATAGCAAGATGCCCGTTGAGGGAGTCCTGGACTAGGGGGTGTCCGGACAGCCGGACTATCAATATCCGCCGGACTCCCAGACTACGAAGATAGAAGATTGAAGACTCTGGCTCGTGTCCGGAAGGTACTTTCCTTGGCGTGGAAGGCAAGCTTGGCAATACGGATATGTAGATCTCCTACCATTGTAACCGACTACATGTAACCCTAGCCTCTCCGGTGTCTATATAAACCGGAGGGCCTTAGTCCGTGGGGACTAACATGACATCTCAACAATCATACCATAGGCTAGCTTCTAGGGTTTAGCCTCCTTGATCTCGTGGTAGATCTACTCTTGTACTACCCATATCATCAATATTAATCAAGCAGGGCGTGGGTTTTACCTCCATCGAGAGGGCCCAACACAGGTAAAAACACCGTGTCCTCGCCTCCTGTTACCATCCGCTTAGACGCACATTCGGGACCCCCTACCGAGATCCGCCGGTTTTGACACCGACATTGGTGCTTTCATCGAGAGTTCCTCGTGTCGCCGATAGAGCGGATGCCTTTGCCCGTCATCAAAGACGGTGTTTTCACCGGAGGGCCTTGGCCGCGGTCAAACAATCCGCTTGGTGGCTTTCTTATGACCGCTGTCCGCCGCCGCTTCGCAATGACTTCTCAAGTCGTCGGAAGCAATCTTCGCGTCAGCCCTAAAGCTGCCGAGCAGTTAGATCCAATCGAGCTCTCGTGCATTACGAGCTCTTGATCGCATCGCCGCTCGAGTCGCATAACGACTACAATCGATCGGGCTTAAAACCGATCTGAGAGAGATTAACTCTCCCCAGGCTACTCACCACGTCGAAGTGGTAGAAGAACAACTCGGCAATCCTTTGCCATTGTTGAAAACAATCTGTGTCTGGATTCCCGAACCCTCCATGCCGAATTCCCGCGGAGGGACGAACTCTGATCGAGCATTGAACCTAAAATTATGCGTCGCTCCGGACTCGCTGGGCTGTTTCCAGCAAATCAAGCTTCCGAATTCGAAGTCCTCGCCTTTGAGCCCAAAGATGGGCAGGGATCCGGATTTTATTCCACCCACCCGCCCGCACATATGCGACCTATCTCTAATTCGCAAGAGCCTTGAAGCAAGACATCATTATCGGGCCGATTCCTCCTGGTTATGGACAGGATAAAGGACTGCCGAGAGGAAAACGCATCTCAATCTTCTCGCAATAACTGCATGGACAAGGGAATCTGAACGCCATTGATCGTCGCAAGATTACACGCTTTACCGATCCGGCGCCCATAGTACTAAAGTATTGTGCGATGGAAAGTTTCCGAAAACTGAAAATAAATTTTGGGATAATCCGCCCCAAACCCAAATCCATGGTAAAAGGGCGCCTCATAAACAGGCCCCGATGCAAAAACCAAAAGCAAAACCCAAAGAAGGAAACGGAACCGTCTCGAGGGATGGCTCAATGGACCTCAGAACTTCATAATACGAGGGAGCTGTCCCAACACACAGCCTTCGAGCATGTTGGATACTACGGCGGTGGCCAAAAGTGGCGAAGAGCTTCTAGCTCCGCAACCACTCCAACAATACCAAAGCGGTATCAACAGTCTTGAGACTTTCGCATCAAATAATATGCAAAACGAACAATCCAGCGAACTCGCCAAGTCTACCAAGTAGCAACAAAGAATCCATGGAGCGACACAGCTATCACCTTCAGCGCCAGCGACGAGCCCACATCTCGAACTACGAGCCCCAACCAAGACCGGTACTTAGTCCCATAGTGGACGGCTTTGATGACAAAAGTCCTCATGGACGGCGGCAGCGGACTAAACCTCATTTATGAGGAAACCTGCGGAAAATGGAAATCGATTGAGCCGATTGAGCGAAGCAAAGACAACCTTCAGAGGAATAATCCCTAGCCGAAGCGCGCTGCACCGAAAAATCACACTCGATGTGGTGTTCGCCTCCGGACAATTATAGATCCAAGAAGTCACATTCCTGTGGCCCTGCTCAGCAGCGGCTATCACGCCATATTAGGACGAGAGGCATTCAGAGTTTTTCAAGCAATACCTCATTACGGGTACATGAAGCTCAAAATGCCTGGGCCCAGCGGAATAATCACTCTCGTTAGTGATCCGGACACAGCACTCCGCGCCGAAAACAAGACAGTCGCACTAGCCCTCGAAGCACTATCCGAAGCCTTAGCGGCAGAGGAACTCATCTGCACAAGGCTCTCACGGTAAACAGGGGCGATGTGATACTTGATAAAGATCCAAGTCCACCTCCTTCAAACCAGCAGATGAGATAATTAAATTTCAGGTCCACCCAACGGACCCAACAAAGACGGCCTCCATCGGGCACACAGTTGAACCCCGGTTGACGCCAGATTGCACGAATTCCTTCGGGAAAATTGGGACATCTTCGCCGCACCCTTCGACATGACCGAATCCTCGCGGTTGGCGTAACACGCCTAAACATCCTAAAGGATTCAAGCCACCAAACAGGCTCTTCGACGATTTTCCGAGCCCAAAAGACAGGCAATGGGAGAAGAGCTAGCTGCTATTGGAAGCCGGATTCATTAGAGATATCAAACATCCGGACTGGCTAGCAAATTTGGTGATGGTACCAAAGAAGGATAAATCCTGGCGCCTCTGTGTCGACTTCAAAGACCTCAATAAGGCTTGCCCAAAGGATCCTTTCCCCCTCCCCCGCATCGATCAAATTATCGACGCCACGACAGGACACGACTCGTTGTGCTTCCTGGACGCATACTCTGGCTATCATCAAATCAAGATGGCGGAAGCAGATCAAGCCGCAACGGCATTCATTACTCCATACGGACCATTCTGCTTCAACACGATGCCCTTCGGACTTAAAAACGCCGGCGCAACATATCAGCGCATGATTCAAACATGTCTGGCTACCCAGATAGGCAAAACAGTCGAGGCATACGTAGACGACGTAGTCGTCAAAACAAAACACGTCGAAACTTTAGTAGACGATTTAAGGCTCACATTCGACAACCTTAGAGCATACGACATCAAGTTGAATCCGGAAAAATGTGTTTTCGGTGTACCAGTCGGAAAGCTGCTGGGCTTCATCGTATCCGGTAGAGGAATTGAAGCAAATCCGCCAAAATCCGGCTCACGCGCGCTTGGATATTCCAAAAGACCACAAGCAAATACAAAAGTTAACAGGATGCGTGGCAGTTTTATCTCCCGTTTAGGAGAGAAGGCGTTGCCCCTTTATCGCCTCCTAAGGCGCACCGAACACTTTGAGTGGACGGATGCCGCCACTGCCGGACTCGAAGAAATAAAGGCCATATTGGCAACAAATTCGGTCCTGGCTGCGCCCACTCTGGGCGAACCAATGTTGTTATACATCGCTGCAACACATCAAGTTGTAAGCGCTGTCCTCGTCGTCGAACGAGCAACAGAAGGGCATAAATTCCCTCTTCAAAAACTAGTGTATTACGTATCCACTGTGTTAATCCCGTGCAAATCCCGTTACCCGCACTATCAAAAGATAGCATATGCGGTGTTCATGGCGTCTCGGAAGCTCAGGCACTACTTTCAAGAGTGTTCGATAATAGTGGCCTCTGAAGTACCACTCAATGACATTATAAATAACCGCGACGCAACGGGCAGGATTGCAAAATGGGCCATTGAGCTCTTGCCATTCGACATAACTTACAAACCTCGACGAGCCATAAAGTCACAAGTTTTGGCTGACTTCATCGCCGAATGGATCAAGCGAACTACCTAAAGAGTACGGCGATACTCCAATTGGACTATGCACTTCGACGGCTCCAAAATGTTGGCGGATCGGGGGCTTGGCGTCGATCGACGTCCCCCACCGGAGATACATCAATATGTACTTCAAATAATGTACACGGACTCCAACAATGCAGCCAATCGAGGCCCCGTTACATGGTCTCCGGATGGCGCCTCCATGGGCATCCAACGCCTAGAGGTGTGCGATTCAAACCTTGCAATATCCCTAATAAATGGAGACTTTGATGCCAAGGATCCAAAAATCGCAGCATATCGTAATGCTGTCCTGAAAATGTCACCGGTTTGAAGGACTCAATTCCATCACATAGCCCGAGATAATAACCAAGCGGCCGACGCCCCGCACGATCGGTGCGTAAACGTGATACCGTCCCTCCAAATATCTTCTCGAACGGCTCTTCAAGCCATCCGCATTATGGGAAGAGGAGTCCATGGCGACAAACCGGAGAAAGCCGCACTAACCGGTGATTGAGCGACGACATAACACCATCCGCCCACGATATAATGGCAGAATCGCCGCATGGATGTAACCTTTCCTAGCCTACTTACTTAGGCAGGAACTTCCGAAGACCAAAATGAGGCCCACGATAGTCCGCGATCGAAGGCCTACAAGGTCCATGAGGGAGAACTTTATAAGAAAAGTACTACCGGAGTCCTTCAAAGGTGTATCTCCGAAGAAGAAGGGCGAAACCTCCCGCTGAAATCCATGCCGGACTAGGTGGACACCATGCAGCAGCCCGGGCCCTGGTAGGAAAGGCATTCCGTACAGGATTTTATTGGCCGACGGCTCGGGCAGATGCACAGGACTTGGTCCAGCGATGCGTTGGTTGCCAGCTCTTTGCTAATCGAGCCATATGCCACCCACCGCCTCAAAACCATACCCATTACCCGCCGTCATGGTCCGGGGCTTGATATGGTCGGACCCTTAAAGGGGGAACCCACAAGAAAAAGTACACATTGGTCAAGGTGGATAAGTTCACCAAATGGATAGAGGCCAAATCGGTCAAAACGGCAGAGTCCGGACCAGTGATAGACTTTATATCAGAGGTGGTACACCGTTACGGAGTCCCCCACAGCATCATCACCGACAACGGCACAAACTTCACGGCCGATGAGGTCAAGTCATGGTGCAAACATATGGGCATTAAGCTCGACTATGCGTCAGTTTATCACCCTCAAACCAACGGTCAAGTGGAAAGAGCAAACGGTCTAATAATGAGCGGCATTAAACCCAGATTGGTGAGGTCACTCACCAAATCCGATACCCAATGGGTTGAGGAGCTCGACCAGACTGGGGCTGCGACAACGCCTAACCGCACTACCGGATTCACACCATTTTTATGGTATACGGCGAGAGGCAGTCTTGCCTGCGACATTATTCATGACTCACCTCGAAAAGCGCATGTATGAGGAAAGAGAAGCCGAGCTAGATCGGCAGGACAACTTGGACACATTGGAGGAAGAACGTGATGTCGCCAAGGCTCGCTTACGCATTCTACCAAAGAACAGTTCAAGATATCAAAGCGAAGTACGGGCCAAGACCTATAACGCTGGCGAACTAGTTCTACGCTGCCGGACAAGAAAAAGGACAAGCTCAAGCCCGTATGGGAAGGCCCTTCATTATTGATCAAGTCTTCGACCGCGGAGCGCATCGTCTACTTAAATGCGCCGGACAACCGACTCGAGCGAACCCATGGAACGCGCCCGACTCGACGATTCTATGCCTAGAGCCGACTAAGAGTTCGTCCCTTCCCCGTCCCAACCTTTTATATTTCGCCGTCTTCTTTTCTTTTTTATCCTTCTAATTAACAAGCCCCTCGGGGCCTATTTTCGCATTTTTTGCATATATACGATGTGCCATCCGCACTCGTTATTCCTGGGGGCTTCTTTTACAGAAGCTCAACTATACGGGTTTTATACCCAACACATGTGTCACGCTTCCACATGTACCTTTTACTCGCCATTATATGCATCGATATGACCAAGCTTCAAAATATCAGATATCGGGTTCGTATCGGTTTGGTTTCGACATATCAGATGTCGGATATCGGGTGATATATCGGACGATATGTAGATATATCGGAGAAAACATGTCTATACTTGTTCAACATTTTTTTTAGTAAACAAAATGTATAATGTTAATGCTTTAACAGGACACTTTTAGATTCCTAGTTTATTGACTTTTTTATTAAGAAACTATGAAGGAAAGATTCATAAAATCCTTGCTCTATGATTAAAAACAATACGATATATATGCATTTGTATGAAACATTGTGCATGACTATGTTTATATATAATGAAGTTGTAAATGCATAATCTTATTTCACAGCATTCTAATAAATAATTGTTGTCATATACGTATCGTTCTATATCGGTGGACATATCGGGCTATATATCGGTCATATCGGTCGATATTTCAGTCCATATCGGATGATATGTTTGAAAACGATATTTACAAAATGATATGTTATGTTTATATCGGTAGAGCCCCAAAAGAGATATATCGGCCTATATATCGGTCGTATCGGCCTAGATTTAAAAGCTTGGATATGACTTAAGTTTTGGCCAAGCTGGGTTGCCTGGCTCCTGTGCTTACCCCTACGTTCCCGATTGTTCGGCTAGGCGGTAAAGGGAGCACCTCTGCGATTATTATCGCTGCTCAGCGGATGTGTACCTCGACGGGTGAAGCCGAAAGCTAGCGTTCTTAAGGGAATATTCGGTCGGTGATTTAAAAGATGATTTTTACCTATTTTTTCCATCTGCCCCAGATGTTTTATCGCTCCTTGGCAGTCCGGACATGCACTTTAGGGCATGCCTCCCAAATAAAGGAACCCTTAACGGAACTATTCTCCCGGAAGATGTTTCTTACTAACCATGTAATATAACATAACTAGTTGGGCACTTGTCCGATAAAGCACAAATGACCCCTATGCCTCGGTCTCCATGCATACCACGGTTATTTTTAACCAAAAGGTATTCGGACACACTCCGGACTCTAGGGTCCCGAGGTCGAAGTGAAAAGGTCGGCAAAGACAAACGATCTACAATCCGCTAGAAGGCATTTCACATGTCAATTTTAAGGATAACATACATTGTCAAAATCTATTGATTGTATTCCTCCTCAATCCCGCCTAACAGTCAGTCTAGTTTACATCCCGCTTAGGAATACTTAGCACCCGTTCTACCTCGGCTATACACTAAACTCACAGGATCTCCTTCCGCCGGGCCCCACCGTCCAACCTCGCCATATGGTTGGGATCCGCCTTCTTGTACCGCTGCTTCACCATGGCCCAAGCCTCCTCGGCACGTTGACGGCAAGTCAAATCTTCCATTAAACGGAAGCGCCGCCGCATTCCCTCGCAGCTTCTCCGCAAGTTCCCGAGGCCCTCGCAAGGCGAGGATGGCCATAAAGCTCAGACGGCGCCACTCATTGCTGCCGAACTCGTTCGAGCAGCTGCAACAATTCGGGAAGTGGATCATCCATTGATACGGGCATCTCCTCTATAGGACGACCCGTGAGTATACCTACAAAGACATATTGTAACGACCAAATCTCGAAGGATTTGAGTCTCTGTGCTTACCGTGCTAGTCCCTGGATCGAACTCGCTAGCACACACAAGATAGATGAATACCGTAATAGCAAGTGCATCATTTATTACATCGTATGATCCGAATATATAAAATAAAACAATCAGCATAGCACTTGGCTAGCTTTATTCAATCAAACAGCGGAAATGTAGCGAAAATAACGATGAGTCCCATCATAGCCCATCGGCGATGCTTTGAGTGCACTCGCGACCCTAACGGTACCTTACTCTTCGAATATCCTGCAACATGAGACGTTGCAGCCATATAGGTCAATACTTTGAATGTATTGGCAAGTTACACAGGAGAATAATATAGCAGACCTACATGTATATGCATAGTACAACAAAGAAAGGCTTGAGGGTTTATTTTTGCATAAAGCTAATTTTATCCTAATAACTACCTAATAGTCAAATTTTTATTTAGTTCTTTTATTACTACAATTAAATACACAAGGTTGAGTTGGCAAAATCAACTCCAACCTACCCTTTATTAAGTTGCCCACAAATATTATTAAGTGTCACATCCACAAGATCATCCAACAACCGTAATGGCATAGTGGCTTAAATTTACCCATAACCGGGGCACGGCTAATCATGATTAGTTTTAATACTCTGCAGAGTTTAGTACGCTTTACCATCGGACCCAATCCAAGATTGAGACAAAGTCTTTGAAGAGGTTCCTTAACCACCTAACGCCACATCCCACCTACATATGCTACATCTGTCGACACGCAGGGCAAGGGTTCCAACAATCGATCAACTAAGCCAGAGCCCATATAGCCAAGGCCGCACATGGAAGCTACTAGTCACTAAGTCTGTCCGATCTTTTTGAACTCAGGCGGCATTCCACTTAGGGTGCACTCTCATGAGCGCATGGCCTTAGATAAGGTGCAAGACCCCATGATGCCTTCCTCAACACCAAGCAATACCACTTCCGCCCGGAGGTGAGTTAAGTCCCGAGTTACTACTCAATTTGTTAAAATATATATAATCCTCACATAAACTCAATGAATACATTTAACCACCCCGCCTACAAAGCATAGCAACCTACAACTACCACGATTTGCAAAGACGGAAGATAGCTCAACAAAGATATAGCAAAATAATATAGTAATCATATACATGCATATATTCATAGTGTGATAACTACATGCATAGAAAACAATAGGTAAAGGATGATCAACATGTAACTTGCCTTGGTTCTGGTTCGAAAGTCACACTCGACAATAGTTTGCCTCGCTTCCGGACAATCTACACGTTTCACACAATTCAACAAATCAATCACCGGAACACGAATCAAACCAAAATAAAACCAACAGCAAGAAAATCATTTCAAAAACACAACAACAGAAGCTTAACAGCACCTAAATTACACTACGGTCACAATGCAAAAAGAATCAATTGATTCCGATGAACGGTTTGAGAGATACGGTCTCCGGAAGGTTTAATTCAAATTCAAACGAATTCAAATTTAAACCGTGCAAACATGTGCAAAGTTGGTACTGTGATATTGTGCTGATTTTTGTGAGATCATAGGAAAAAGAATTACCTAATTTGGGTATACTGAATAAAAGCTATAGCTATTTGAAGTTTAGGTGAAAACTAAAATAAAACAAAAGGGAAAACAGAAAACTCCTGCACACCGTGCGTATCAGTAGCTGCTTGCCACGTGTCGGTTCGTGATTGGCCAAAGGCTCTGTGCGGCGTCGTGCTCACCGTAAACAGAGGACGGCGGCGGCGGTCTCTGGCGCCGCGGGCGGCGGCTCTCCGCGGTCTCCGCGAAGGTGAGGTGACGGACGGGTTCAATGACAAATTGCGGAGGTGGTGGTGGTGTCGGATGGCAGCGGGCGCCTCTGCGAAGGGCGGCAGCGACGAGGTGAACCCGGCGTGCTCCAGCGCTTCTGCTCGGCGTCGGGCGGCGGCTCCGGTGGCTCTCTGCCTAGGTAAGAGTGTCATAAGGTTTCGGTGATGAGTGGAGGGTCGAGGGGGGGCAACTGGCGCGGCTGCGGTGTCCTTACGACGACGGAATCGACCGAAGAAACGGCGGCGGCGGCGGAGCTCCGGCGAGATTCGCTTTGCCCAGCTGCTCGTCGCAGACGAGGAAAGGTGGGAAAGAGTGCACGGTAGGGTTCTCGAGGGGTTGTCCTCGCGTCGCGGCGCCCTTGGAGGGCACGGATCGAACAGGCGCCAGATCAATCCGGCCGGCCTCGGCGTCTGGCGCGCGCGTCCGGCTCGGGTGGAAGATGGGTGCGGGGCCCGCTGGTCGCTGGTCAGGCGAGGTGGATCGGGCGGGCGAGCGAAGCGCCGCCGGTGGTGGCTACCGGGCTGGGAGGGAGGCGCTGGGTGCTGGGCCACACACGGTGTGGTGCGGCGCTTCTTTGGGCGGGCTGGGTCATGATTGTTGGTCACAAGAAGGCGCTGCGTTTTTTTTTTTTTTAAACACAACTACAGAAACAAAAATAAATAAAATAAAAACAACATAATAAAAACTAAACAAAAATACGATACACACAAGAAAAATATATACTACCAATATAAACTACAGAACACTAGTTCCTCACCTAATGCAATTTTGGAAAATCATTTTGATGCAATAGGACACTCAAACAGCAATAAAACAAACAAATAAAATATTTTGAAGATCACAAAAATTACCAGAACATATCATATGAACTGGAAATAGTATTCTGCACATTATGAACATTTTTAAAATAGGGGAGAAGTCATGTTATCTCCACTCCAAATAAATTGCCTTTTGTTGCATAATGATTTGAATATTCTGAAAAAGCAAATAATGCAATAAAAATATGATATGCATATGAATGATCTATTAACATCCTAATTTAGGAAAATTGGGATGTTACAAACCTACCCCCCTTAAGATGAATCTCGCCCTCGAGATTCGGGCTGGCTAGCGAATAGGTGTGGGTGATCCTGCTTGAGATCTTCCTCTCGTTCCTAGGTAGCTTCCTCCTCTCGTATGATGATCCCATCAACCTTACATAATTTGATTGTTTTGGTGCGAGTAACTCTCTGCCGCCTCCAAAATCTTAACAGCTTCTCCTCATATGTCAAATCACTCTCCAACCGAATTGCCTCAAGTGGCACTGTGTCCCTCAATGGAACATCCATCATCTCTCGCATGACACTTCTTCAATCGATACATGAAACACATCGTGAACTCCCCGACAAAGATTCAGCAACTCCAACCGATAAGCTACCTCTCCTCTACGCCCAAGATCGTAAGGCCCCACAAAACGTGGTGCTAACTTACCTTTGATTCCAAACCTCTTAATTCCACGGTGGTGAAACTCTAAGATATGCACGGTCTCCTACTTCATATGTCACCTCCTTACGCTTTTGCATCTGCATAACTCTTCCGTGCGACTGTGCTATCTTCACTGTCACGAATCAACTTGACCTTCTCCTCAAAGATCTCCGATCAAGTCCGCCCAAAGAACTCGACGCTCTCCAACCTCATCCCACATTAACGGTGTCCTGCACTTTCTACCATACAATACCTCAAATGGTGCCATCTTCGACTAGCCTCGATAATCTGTTATTATATGAGAACTCAGATAAGGTAAATTATCATCCCAATCGACCCATAGTCCAAGGCACAAGCTCTCAACATATCCTCCAAAATCTGATTTACCTCTCTGCTCGCCCATCTGTCATGCGTGGATGGAAAGTCAGATCAACTCCACTGGTGCCCAAGGATTCATGCAATCGACGCCAAAATTTGATGTGAACTGAGTACCTCTATCGACACTACCTTCCTTGAACTCCATGCGGATAAACAATTTTAGACATATAAATCTTTGCTAGTTGAGCACTGGTACAAGTAGTCTTTACCGGGATGAAGTGAGCAACCTTAGTCAAACGATCAACAACTACCCAAATAGAATCATAACCTGATCGAGTCCTGGGCAGACCTGTAATAAAATCCATACCAATCTCATCCCACTTCCAATCAGGTATAGGCAATGGCTGTAACAAACCTGCTGGTCGTTGATGTTCTGCTTTAACTCTCTGGCACACATCACATGTTTCAATATATCCAGCAATTTCCCTCTTCAGGCTAGGCCACCAAAACCTTTCCCTCAAATCCAAATACATCTTAGTATTACCTGGATGAATAGAATAAGGTGAATCATGCGCCTCCTGAAGAATCAACTTCCTGATGTCTGCATCCTGAGGTACACAAATACGCTTCTCAAACCATATGGCCCCATGTTCATCCTCATGGAAACCTTCTGCTTTACCTTTAACCATGTTCTCTTTTATCTCAGCAATCTCCTTATCACCCTTTTGAGCTTCTCTAATCCTGTCAAGCAAAGTAGGCTTTACCTCAAGTGTTGCCAAATATCCCTTAGGAACCATCTCCAACCTGAGATTCCTGAATTGTTCACATAACTCGGGTGGCATATTATCAATATTAATTGCATTAGCATGGCTCCTACGACTCAATGCATCAGCAACAACATTAGCCTTACCAGGATGATACTGCACATTCAAATCATAATCCTTAATAAGCTCCAACCATCTCCTCTGCCTGAGGTTCAAATCCTTCTGAGTAAAGATATACTTCAAGCTCTTATGATCAGTAAATATATCACAATGATTACCAATAAGGTATGGCCTCCAAGTTTTCAATGCATGCACAACTGAGGCTAACTCCAAATCATGTGTGGGATAATTATGCTCATGATTCTTAAGTCGACGTGAAGCATATGAAACAACTTTACCTTCCTGCATCAAAACACTCCCAAGTCCTTGACGAGAAGCATCACAATATACCGAAAGTCCTTATGTATATCCGCAGAGTTAAGATGGTGTCAGAACCAAACGCCGCTTCAATTCCTCGAAAGCTGGCTTCACATTCATCACCCAAACAAACTTCTTCTCCTTCTTCAACAATTCAGTCATAGGCTTTGCAATCTTGGAGAAGTTCTCAATAAACCTCCTGTAATAACCTGCAAGGCCCAAAAAGCTGCGAATCTCTCCAACTGTCGTGGGTGTCTCCCACTCAGAATCGCAAAGAACCTTAGATGGATCAACTGCAACTCCATTACGACACAACATGTCCAAGGAATGCTACCTCATCCAGCCAAAACTCACATTTGCTGAACTTGGCATACAACCGATGTTCCTCAATTTCTCCAACACCAAACGCAGATGCACCTCATGCTCTTGCTTATTCTTGGAGAACACCAATATATCATCAATGAAAACAACCACAAATTTATCCAAGAACTCCATAAACACCTTGTTCATCATATTCATGAAGTATGCAGGAGCGTTAGTCAATCCAAATGACATAACAGTATATTCATACAACCCATACCTCGTCGTAAAAGCAGTCTTTGGAATATCTTGCTCACGAATCTTCAATTGATGATAACCAGAACGAAGATCAATCTTAGAAAACACAGTAGCTCCCTCCAACTGGTCAAACAGATCATTTATCATAGGCAAAGGATACTTATTCTTAATGGTTACCTCATTCAGAGAACGATAATCAACACACATCCTCAAGGTCCCATCCTTCTTCTCCACAAACAAAACCGAGCTCCCCAAGGTGATGAACTTGGGCGAATAAATCCTCGTGCTCGCAATTCTCTTATCTGCTTCTTCAATTCCTCCAACTCTTGAGGAGGCATTCTATATGGTCTCTTTGCAATAGGTCCAAAGGCAGTATTAAATCAATAAGAAACTCAATATCCCTATCTGGTGGCATACCCGCAACTCCTCCGAAACACATCCGGATAATCCTCACAATCGGCACCTCTTCCAAAGCTACCCCCTTAAGAGAGTTCACCGCACCTCATTACGCTTATACTTACACACATATTTGATCCTCTTCCTCCTCGTGCATTGAGAGTAATAGATCGACCGCACAATCAATACGACATTTATATAATCGCAACCAATCCATACCCAAAATAATATCCGCACCTTGTGACTTCAATATAATCAAATCAGAGGAAACTCATGCTTCCCAATCGACAAAGTCAATCGATGACAACCAACACCGCTATCATCTCAGCTCTGGGAACTCACTCTAATAGGCATGCTAAGTGTTTTGGTTGGCAACCCATGTTTATCAACAAATACCCTCGAAATAAATGAATGCGATGCACCAAGATCAAAAAGAACAAGCGCAGTAATCAATTAATCAAGAACTTACCAATCATCGCATCGGGTTCATTGTAAACCTCCTCCACATTAACATGATTTACATGACCCTTTTGGAAGGGTTTGGCTTGTCGGATCCTGAGTTCTTCGCCTGGGCAATCGTGGCATAGTGCCCCATAGCCTTACACCAAACATCGCACCGACTCAAATCCTTGGCGCACGTAACCCGGTGGTTCTGGTTATTGTTCCCTCCATTGCCATTACCATTACCATTACCATTACCATTACCATTACCTCTGCCATTGCCATTGTTACTCTTGTGCCCATTATGATGATGGTGGCCATTATGGTTGTGGCCATTCCCTCCATGATGATTATGATCATTTCCTCCATGATGATTATGTCCATTACCTCCATTACCATGATATGAAGTGCGTGGCTTCTGATGTGGTCCTGAACTATACCTGTTATTGTTGTTGTACTTCCTCTTGCGATTCTCTATGGCCTTGCTTTCCTCCAAAGACAATAGCCTTATCAATCAGCTCCCGCAATTATTAAAAGTGGCCATTTGTCAATCAAGGCTCAACTCATCATTTAGGCCCTCCAAGAATTTCTCCCGCTTAGCTGCATCAAGTGTTAACATCATTAGGAGCATAACGCAAGAGTATGAAATTCATCCACATAAGCATTAACTGTGCGACCACCCTCAGCGCAAATCGCGAAACTCCTTCTTTTTCGGACTCATAGCACCAGCAGACACATGTGCAGCACGGAAAGTTGTCTCAAATCGCACCCAAGTGATGAGTAATGGGATAAGTGACCAAAAGTTGTCCCACCAAGCTGCGGCAGACCCTCCAACAAATGTGAGGCAAACCTCACCTCTCGCATCTGTGCATCCAACCGTATCCAGTGTTCTTATTGACTGCACGGAGCCAATCATCAGCCACAATAGGTTCAGGGAACTGAGAACCTCCGAGGATTCAACCTCAAGAACTCAGTAAGCATATCCACAGGTGGCGGTGGTGGCGGATTGTTGTTGTTATTGTTGTTGTTTCCCATGTTCTGAGCAAGCAACTGGATCAACTGAGCCTGTCCCTGAAGCAACTGCTGCATGTATGGCGGTACATCATTGCCATTGTTGTCTCCTCCCGCAGCAGTGCGTCTAGTGTCACGCCTCGGCGGCATCTGGTGGGCAAGCATAGATGAGTTATAGATATAATAGGGCCAAAAGCTATGTATGTATAAATATATTCTACCCATATGCATAATATGATCAAGCCAACAAAACACAACAACGAATAACACCAACACACAAACAACAAACAACAAACAACAAATAATATGATAATATTATATATATAGTCGAATAATTTCGACAAAATATAATTTAACAAGCAAACTAGCAATCAAGCAAACAATCTAGTATCTTCATACCACGAAAGTGGGCATAATCAGATACGCTAACACGATAACGTTGCAATATAAAACAAGCATGAATGGTGGTCTCAAAGACTAGTTCCTACTTAATCGGTCAAGATACTTGAGGGGCTTAACTAATAAACAAAGAAGAAGTATAACTAGTTGATAGAATAATTTTTACTCCTATGGCTTTTCTAATCCATTTTCTAGGGTCACGCCCTACAACAACACATCGCTCGATGCCATCTCAGAATCACCAAATCTCGAAGGATTTGAGTCTCGTGCTTACCGTGCTAGTCCTCGATCGAACTCGCTAGCACACACAAAGATAGATGAATACCGTAATAGCAAGTGCATCATTTATTACATCGTATGATCCGAATATATAAAATAAAACAATCTGCATAGCACTTGGCTAGCTTTATTCAATCAAACAAATGGAAATGTAGCGAAAATAACGATGAGTCCCATCATAGCCCATCGGCGATGCCGAGTGCATCGCGACCCTAACGGTACCTTACTCTTCGTCTGAATATCCTGCAACATGAGACGTTGCAGCCATATAGGTCAATACTTTGAATGTATTGGCAAGTTACACAGGAGAATAATATAGCAGACCTACATGTATATGCATAGTACAACAAAGAAAGGCTTGAGGGTTTATTTTTGCATAAAGCTAATTTTGTCCTAATAACTACCTAATAGTCAAATTTTTATTTAGTTCTTTTATTACTACAATTAAATACACAAGGTTGAGTTGGCAAAATCAACTCCAACCTACCCTTTATTAAGTTGCCCACAAATATTATTAAGTGTCACATCTGTCAAGATCATCCAACAACTGTAATGGCATAGTGGCTTAAATTTACCCATAACCGGGGGCACGGCTAATCATGATTAGTTTTAATACTCTGCAGAGTTTAGTACGCTTTACCCATCGGACCCAATCCAAGATTGAGACAAAGTCTTTCGAAGAGGTTCCTTTAACCACCGACGGCCACATCCCACCTACATATGCTACATCTGTTAAACACACAGCCCCGCCAAGGGTTCCAACAACTGATCAACTAAGCCAGAGCCCATATAGCCAAGTGGCCGCACATGGAAGCTACTAGTCACTAAGTCTGTCGATCTTTTGAACTCAGGCGGCATTCCACTTAGGGTGCACTCTCATGAGCGCATGGCCTTAGATAAGGTGCAAGACCCCATGATGCCTTCCCTCAACACCAAGCAATACCACTTCCGCCAGAGGTGAGTTAAGTCCTGAGTTACTACTCAATTTGTTAAAATGTATATAATCCTCACATAAACTCAATGAATACACGAACCACCCCGCCTACAAAGCATAGCAACCTACAACTACCACGATTTGCAAAGACGGAAGATAGCTCAACAAAGATATAGCAAAATAATATAGTAATCATATACATGCATATATTCATAGTGTGATAACTACATGCATAGAAAACAATAGGTAAAGGATGATCAACATGTAACTTGCCTTGGTTCTGGTTCAGAAAGTCACACTCCTGACAATAGTTTGCCTCGCACTCCGGACAATCTACACGTTTCACACAATTCAACAAATCAATCACCGGAACACGAATCAAACCAAAATAAAACCAACAGCAAGAAAATCATTTCAAAAACACAACAACAGAAGCTTAACAGCACCTAAATTACACTACGGTCACAATGCAAAAAGAATCAATTGATTCCGATGAACGGTTTGAGAGATACGGTCTCCGGAAGGTTTAATTCAAATTCAAACGAATTCAAATTTAAACCGTGCAAACATGTGCAAAGTTGGTACTGTGATATTGTGCTGATTTTTGTGAGATCATAGGAAAAAGAATTACCTAATTTGGGTATACTGAATAAAAGCTATAGCTATTTGAAGTTTAGGTGAAAAACTAAAAATAAAACAAAAGGGAAAACAGAAAACTCCTGCACAGCCGTATGCAGTATCAGAGCTGCTTGCCACGTGTCGGGCCGTGATTGGCCAAAGGCTCTCAGGCGCTGCGTGCTCACCAGAACCAGAGGACGGCGGCGGCGGTCTCGGGCGTCGGCGGCGGCGGCTCTCCGGCGGGTCTCCGGCGAAGGTGAGGTGACGGACGGGTTCAGCGACAAGTTGCGGAGGTGGTGGTGGTGTCGGATGGCAGCGGGGCGTCCTCTGCGGGCGGCAGCGACGAGGTGAACCCGGCGTGCTCCAGCGCTTCTGCTCGGCGTCGGGCGGCGGCTCCGGTGGCTCTCTGCCCAGGTAAGAGTGTCAGAAGGTTTCGGTGATGAGTGGAGGGTCGAGGGGGGGCAACTGGCGCGGCTGCGGTGTCCTTACGACGACGGAATCGACCGAAGAAACGGCGGCGGCGGCGGAGCTCCGGGCGAGATTCGTGTTGTTCAGCTGCTCGTCGCGGACGAGGAAAGGTGGGAAAGAGTGCACGTAGGGTTCTCGAGAGGTTGTCTCGCGTCTGGCGTCCTGGAGGGCACGGGATCGAACAGGGCGCCAGATCGATCCGGGCCGGCCTCGGCGTGCGCGCGGCGCGGCTGCGTCCGGCTCGGGGTGGAAGATGGGTGCGGGGCCCGCTGGTCAGTGGCTGGGGCGAGGTGGATCGGGCGTGGGCGAAGCGAAGCGCATTGCCGGGTGGCCACTGGGCAGGGGAGGTGAGGCGCTGGGTGCCACACCATGGCTGTGGGCGCGGCGCTGTTGGGCCGGGCTTGGCTGGGCATGTTCTTTGGGCCGCCAAGTGCCATGCGTTTTTTTTTTTTTTAAACACAACTACGTAAACAAAAATAAATAAAATAAAAACAACATAATAAAAACTAAACAAAAATACCTATACACACAAGAAAATATATACTACTAATATAAACTACAGAACACTAGTTCCTCACCTAATGCAATTTTGGAAAATCATTTTGATGCAATAGGACACTCAAACAGCAATAAAACAAACAAATAAAATATTTTGAAGATCACAAAAATTACCAGAACATATCATATGAACTGGAAATAGTATTCTGCACATTATGAACATTTTTAAAATAGGGGAGAAGTCATGTTATCTCCACTCCAAATAAATTGCCTTTTGTTGCATAATGATTTGAATATTCTGAAAAAGCAAATAATGCAATAAAAATATGATATGCATATGAATGATCTATTAACATCCTAATTTAGGAAAATTGGGATGTTACACATATTATGTCAGATCGCTTCCTCGCCGAACTCTTCTTCCTTAGAAAGTTCGCTCAAGCACTTACTATGTATGCCACAACGAAGCCGTTGATTCTCCTTGACGGAGCCGGACAGCTCGGCCTGTGCGCCTTTCAGCTCTTCTCCGAGCTTGGCGTTGGCATCTTGGAGCTTGTTCCTTTCCTGCTGAACCCTGTTCAAGACGTTCGCGCCGCCTTTAGTCTGGCGCAGAGTGCTTGCTGTCCGGATCTTGTTCGGCGGCACCGCAATGTCATTATTAGACTCACATGCATGCCGCATGCGCTTATATTAATTCATACAAATGTGTTACCAGGAGGGTCTTTCCGTCTCCTCCTGCGGCAGCAAGTGCAGCCTCAAGTTGGGCCTTGCAATCTTGCAGCTCCCGAGACAATTTGGGCATTCTTCTCGTTAAGAGCCTGAAATTTCAAATGATCCTTAAATCAGTTAACATAACTAATTTAAGTCTCGGGGCTACTCGTGTATACAACCATTGAAATATCTTTACCCGTATGTCTTTAACATACCGCCTCCGGGTACTCGGTAAAACCATTTTGAGCAGCCCGAGATGCGCGTCCCCTCGCGTTGAAGGCATCCAATGCCTCGGGGAAAAGCACGCCTCTTGAAAACTGTCCGCGGCGTCTTATGATTCATAGCGCTCTCCACCTCGACTTGGTGGCGGACAGTCTGTCGGTATCCTCCGCTGGAGTAGGATCCGTTCGCGTTTGTGCTTGCCTCCCCTCTAGTCCAGCGCTGGAGCCCGGCTGGTATTGGTGGGGTCGGCAATTCTGTGCTCGCAGTCCGCGAGCGCTTTTTCTTCTATAAAGATCATGAGCACTTAGAAGTTTCCTGAACGTTGCTCAAAAGATCAAACACGAGCTATACCTCTGCGGGCGACGCGCCAAGACGACGCCTTTTCCTCCTGCTAGTTCGGATGGCCTCAGAGGTCGGCCGCCGCAGTTCGACTTCTGCCGTAATGGCGCTTCTGCAAAATACCATCGTTCGCGAAGGTCGAAACAGCAAGGATAGGATAACGGTGTCCGGACTTCATCGTGGTCACCGATGCCAAACTTAGCCCGGGTAGTCCGCCGTAATGGCAACCAAAGCATTGTCAATGCCGAGCTGGTGATACACCCGTCCGATCAGCTCCACCTCGATGTCCGGTCCTCTTGGAGGTCGGACCGTGGATCCTTCCGGATCCTCGGGTTGTTGAGCAGACTCATCATGTCCTCCACTCGTCCGGGCGAGATCCCGCGCCAAGACGAATGTAAGAAGTTTAAACTTCGAGAGCACGGGTAGAACCCCTTCGAGGTGTTCGCTTACCCATCCTCTAGGATTGACCATGGAAAACCCATCCAAAGGGTTCGGACGAAGGAAGTCCTCCTTCTCCCCCTTGTACAGACCGGACAGAATCTTCACCAGATCCTCGGTCGAACCCGCCCTTCTTGGCGTGCGGGTAGCGTCGTCCTCCCCATTGAAATCCCACATGGGGTGGCCTCAGATTGCAAAGGCTGCACCCCCGCTGATGCACGCCGCCATGACTCCAATCATGGTTGTCGAAATGAGCCATTAATCTTATCCGGCCCATCAAGTAATGGACGCTCTCGTCTTCCTCCAAACGGGGGCTCCGGGGGCGCCAACTGAGGCGTTTCTTCAAAGGAGCAGCATCAAACTCCGGGAGGCCAATCTGGACTGGGTCGGGCAACGGAGCATCTACTACATAAAACCACTCCGAGGGCCAGTCTTCGGACGCCCTCTTGGGGGTGCCGGATAGGTATCCGGTCCCGGAGATGCGCCATATTTCGGCGCCGCCCACTTGATATATGGACCCCTGGTGAGAACGGGGTACGAGGCAGAACAACCTCTTCCACAATGCGAAATGGGGCTCGATGCCCAGTGAATAGCTCGCAGAAGAGCTACGAGCCCGATGTGCAAAGACAGAGGCGGGCGTGAGGTGGTGGAGCCGGAGTCCGTAGAACTTCAGAGCCCGCGAGGAACGGATGTATTGGAAATCCGAGCCCCTTATCGATAGGGGACGAAACACACCCGCTCTCCCTTGTTGGGGCTTGGGGTGTCCTCCGCCGCCTCCCACTCGATAAGTAACCAGTCCGCTCGGATTGGAACCATGAAGGCCGGGGAAGAAATCCTCCGTCTCGAGCTTTACTAGCTCATTGTGCGAATAGAGCACCTCCTCCAATCTCGGCGATGGGCTAGGAGCGTGTGAGCAAGAGCGCGCTGACGATCCATGGTGGAATGGATTTCGGGTTAGAGGCGCTCGATGGAGTATACGGGGAGGAAGACGGTGCGGTTTGGATCTCGATCCCTGCCCTTTTATAGGCGGGCGACCCGCACAATTAGGGGTGAAATGTAAAGGCACCACGGCTTTTCGCGTCGTGCGGCAGCGTGGGCGAGGGCCATAATTTGGCCTAGAAGCCGAGGAGCACAAGATTCAAAGTGAAGCCGACACTATTCGGCAGTACATGGATTTGAAAGGAGAACCCGCCTTGCAACGCCAAGACTACAAGCACGCTGGACTTATCGTCATTGAAGCCTGGTTCGGGGCTACCGAGGAGTCCCGACTAGGGGTGTTCGGATAGCCGACTATCAATATCCGCCGGACTCCTAGACTACGAAGATAGAAGATTGAAGACTCCGCTCGTGTCCGGAAGGTACTTTCCTTGGCGTGGAAGGCAAGCTTGGCAATACGGATATGTAGATCTCCTACCATTGTAACCGACTCTGTGTAACCCTAGCCTCTCGGTGTCTATATAAACCGGAGGGCCTTAGTCCGTGGGGACTAACAGACATCTCAACAATCATACCATAGGCTAGCTTCTAGGGTTTAGCCTCCTTGATCTCGTGGTAGATCTACTCTTGTACTACCCATATCATCAATATTAATCAAGCAGGACGTAGGGTTTTACCTCCATCGAGAGGGCCCGAACCTGGGTAAAAACACCATGTCCCTCGTCTCCTGTTACCATCCGCCTAGACGCACAGTTCGGGACCCCCTACCCAAGATCCGCCGGTTTTGACACCGACACCCGTGCATTGCACGGCACACCATCATCACCAACTCGGTTTTCTATAAGAGTAGATATATATAGATATAGATAGATAGAGACTATGGAGTACTAGTAAGGACACCATCTACTGCTTCGTGTGCTACTCCTGCGCTCCATTCGGCGGCCGCAACATCCCCTACAGCCACTCCCTCCTGCGCTCCATTCGGCGGGCGCTGTTGAAATCTAGGGAGTGCACTCTCGCGACTGCTTGCAGCCACAACTTCACCGACGACGCCTTCTTCCCCAACCTCGGCAACCTCTTCCTCAATGACATGGGCGACAACCTCAACGCCAACGGTGCTGCTCCCGTTGCACCGTATGTGTTTCTGTCCTTCCTGTTTGAAATTGTGGTAGAATTCATGTTTCTACTCTGTATCCTACTACTATGCTAGTCCACATGATTAGCTTCATCTCTGTTATAGCCGTCATGATTTATTTTGTGCTTATTCAGATTAAATCTCGTAGTAACTTGCTCACATATTCAACTGGCGCAACGTCCCCTACAGCCACTCCTGTTTTGTGGACGGCCTGGTCGATGCCTCCAAGGGGCGCTTCGTCCACTGCTATGAATGCCCGATGCCGTTTTGTGGCTCGCCGGCGGACATGGTGCATCACCTCACGGATGCGTGCAGCCGTCAACGCTGGCCCTTGGCGGAGAACATCAAGTACAACACATGCTACCGGTTCACCATGCCGGAGTCGCTGGAGGATCACCGCTGCCTGCTAGTCTCGGAGGAGGACGGCAGCGTCTTCCTCTTGATCGTGGGCACCGACGAGGCCCGCGCAGGCCACCACCCCGTCTTTGTAGCGTGCATCAGGGGCGTCGCCGCTGACGCTGACACTGACACGAGGCAGATGTGCGGGTGCAAGGTCAATGTTACTACCCCTCCGGGTCACGTGGGCGGCGAAACCGGCCTCATCGGACAGACTTGGAATCTGAGGAGCTGGGACTATCCCGCGAATGTGGACTTGGAAAACCCATGGCATTCGTTCTATCCTTTACCCACTAACTCGGTGCACGGGGACTCCAAGGAGGTTCACCTGGACATACGCATTATCAAGTGCACTTAGAAACATGTAGTGTGTGTGTGGGCCCTTATGGTGTGTTTCTTTGCCGCTTTTGATTCTGTAAGCTTGTCGTTAAACTTGAGTGGCTTTCGCCGCAGTCCTTCCTCTGAACTGCTCCTCTCAGTGAGCTAATGTAAGACACTTTGGGTTTCATTTGATAATGGAACCGGGGAGGAGCCTCCCTGTTCTTCTAAAAAAATACGCATTATCAAGTTAAATGTTGATCATTAGTCTTCGCTCAATGTAATCCGCTGTCTAAGCATGTGGAGACTTCCATGCAGGATCTTGCTCTATTGGAGTATCACGCATGAATAAAAGTGTATCCGTTTATGGTTTAGTCTAGAATCTTCCATGTATGAATTTTTACTACAGTACTGGTGAAAGACTAACGATGAACCATTTCTTACATCTCCTCTGCCGCCTTGCAAGTCATCCTAATTTAATCCCTCCGTCTAGGTGTATAAGGGCATGGTTAATATTACTTAATAGTATAGCCAACTGTTGACTATAAGAAAGTGCCATGTCATCTGTAGCCAACATGTATAACAATCGATACTCAAAAACTAATTCTTAAAGATCATTTCTTGCAAAGCACAATAAGTGTTATTTCTTCAAAAGTTTTGGATGTAGGTTGAATAGTTGAACACCTTTGTTTGCAAAAGATACCTTTTTATCTATTTCACCCGGATGTTTGTGAGCTCTAGAGATGAGATAATATCCGAAGAAACCTATCGATACCCGTTACACATGAGATGACCCCCACATCCTTTGTCAAAATAAACAACTCCCCGATCAATGCATTTCACTCTTCTGTGCAACGCACGGGCACCTTACTACTATAGATTAGTACGACCAAAAATTGAACTAACATTATATATAGTATGATAAATACTGATGCATGTCACCTAAAATTATATCATTCAAAACTATGTTCAAATACGAATCCAACGATATAGTTTTTGTTGACATGCACTAACATTTTGTCAGTTAAATCTTCAGTCAAATTCAATGGGGGACTTATAAACCACGACCGATGCAGTACAAGTGTAGAGGGCGGCGCTGCATGGGAGTCTCACCTCTCACCCCGCTCGTGGCACGGCAGTAAAGCCGTCATATCACAAAACCCAACCACTCCCAGTAATAAATGGCCTGGTAAAATAAACGAACAAGCAACCATCACATCCCTCCGTCTTTTTTGCATTTCATCTCTCTGCATTTACTTTCTGTGGTTCATCTCCCACGCTCGATCCGTAGATACTACTCCTAGGGCCAATTCTTTTGGCGGCTTACCCAGCTTTTCCCGCAAGATTAGTCAAAGTGGAGACTAACAATAAGGCGCCTCAATCATTTATTTGGGCTTCTAAACTACTACTCCGTCCTGGTTTATTCCTCACCATTGTAATTTGTGCTAAATTTTGACCAAAGATTTAACTGATAAAATGTTACTCAAAACACTTAGGCGCGGTGCATCTAGGTGTGTAAGTCATCTTACGAAAACCAAATAATCCGAAAACACTTAGGCACGATGCATTTACTTCTACCTTGTTTCTTGTTTCTTGACATATCAACCAATAAGAGATAAAGAGTGTGCATGCTTTTAATGACTTGAGATATCAAACACGACATGCAGTGGTTAGTTCATTGCATGCAATACTATTAATTAGCAAATAAACATTAACGTTTCTCGTTTTCTCCTCCTCCTTGGTCACGGTGCACAGAGAAATAACCCAGAGAAGGAAGCTAAAAGTAAACAATCAAACGAGCATTTTTGCATTTGTTTTGCATTGATTCGTTTCACAAGCTTGACTAGTGATGTTTTTCCACTTTTACAAAAACCGCATCGTAATGTTCAAACGTGCATTTGCACGTACATAAGTAATAGTAGTACTCCCTCCATCTAGGTGTACAATTTTTCCCTCCTTCTTGGTCACCGTGCACAACCAAAGATGACTTATTGACCTGGACGGAGGGAGTTGCACAGTCTGCAAGCATATATCGAGAGAGACGTGTAGTCCGATAGTATATAGTAAAGTTTGTGCTATATGCACGTACTTGCAAAATGCATAATAATACACAACGTTTCCAAACTTTCCCTTTTACATACTTAATTAAGGACGCTAACAATTCCTGAACATTCGGGATTTATCATTTGCGTCCCAAAACTAATGAGATCGCCTTATGAAACAAAAATTATACTCCTCCTAAAAGCCACGGCGCTCGCAGGAGCGCTTGCGGCGCGCCACGAGTGCCCTGGTGCACGACCGTTTCCCAGCGTGCCGACACAACACCTCTTCCTCAGCCTCGCAACTCGCGAGGTGATGATTGGCGGCTTGCCGGCGGGCGAGCGCGATCTCACCGGTGTGGCGATCCGGCACCAACAGGTACTCCTCCTGGCTGGAAGCGTGCACCCAGTCCACGTACCGCCAATCGTAGATGAGGCGCTTGGGCCCGACTGCACTAAGGGCGTCGGCACGGGCGTCCTCCGCCACCCTCACGGCCCTCGCACGAGCCTTCTACCAAAGAACCAATTGCTTGACTCTCTCGGACGCGACATAGACCTCCCAGAAAGCTTGTTGCGCGGTGCGCTTTTCTTCCTCGGCCTTCTTCTCCGCCTCTATTTTGGCGCGCTCTGCTGGAGGCAAAGCCTCCCACAAGGTGACATCCGTTTCTTTCCAAAGCTCCTCAAGGCTGGGGGGCTCGACGGGCGGCGCGGCATTCTCCTCGTAGCGGGGAGCCGACGCGTCCTCCGACGCGCGTGCTGGTGAGATTGAGGACACCGACGCGTCCACCTCGACGCGTCGCAGCGAGGAGCGGAACACCGACGCGTCCTCCTCGACTAGTGGCGGCGAGGAACGGAACGGCGACGCGTCGCGTCACGGCGAGGAGTGGAACACCGACGCATCCTCCTCGACTAGTGGCGGTGAGGAACGGAAAGGCGACGCATCGTGTAGCAGCGAGGAGCAGAACACTAACGCGTCCTCCTCGACTAGTGGCGACGAGGAATGGAAAGGCGACGCGTGACCATCCGGGCGGTGCAGCGAGGGGCTCCTAGGGCTTGGGAGGGGGGATGCCATGGTGGTCGACGTGAGAGGGAGAGGGAGGAGAGGGGGGGAGATAGCAATGTCGTGGGAGGCACAGTATTTATAGCGAGCAATGGCACACCTACGTAAGATATGGACTGAGCTGCACTGACTTAACTGCAGGTCCAGTTGCGTCACTGACATGTGGGCCAGTACACTGCTGGGCCCGTATGTCAGTGACCCAATGCACTTGAGGTTAAGTAAAAGCTACGTGGGCATATTTGTTGGAGTAAATTACGGGGGAGCGAAGGGGTGGAAATATTGCTGGTCACAACGGATTGGACGAGCATGGGGGGAGGAGAGTCATGCATGCAGATTTTTTCACACGGGGTGGAGTGGTGGGACCACGGAGGAGGAGAGTTTAAGGAGCATATTGTTTCCACACATGGAGAGGAAAAGATTTGGAGACGAATGGGCTTCCTGCAGTATGGGGAACGGTGCATAATAAGTCATCTTGCATGCCGGGCTAGGTATAGTCTCAAGTCATTAAAACATACACGCCCACACATGTTCATATTTCAAGGTGCACTAAATTATTGCATGCGATGATTAAGGCTGGCCATCATGGTGGTATCTTAGCTGGTACACGGGAATAGCAAACATGCTGATGTGGCAAAGAATTAAAGAAGAGAGGGGGGTTAGACTAACTAGTGTTCATGCATGCATTGGTAAACACATTTTTTGTGAAGAACGACAAGATTAGTTGAGTACTTTTGCAGACTTCAAAACTATTCCACCGCCTCTACTATCTTGCTAAGAGTAGGTGAAATTTTTGAGTCGAGCCCTTTAAACTAGAAGGGGGTAGTGGTACTCTAATAGCTAGGTGTGTAAGTCATCTTACGAAAACCAAATAATCCCAAAACACGTAGGCGTGGTGCATTAACTTCTACCTCGTTTCTTGTTTCTTAACATATCAACCAATAAGAGATGAGGGTGTGCATGCTTTTAATGACCTGAGACTATCAAACATGACATGCAGTGGTTAGTTCATTGCATGCAATACTATTTAATTAGCAAATAAACATTAATGTCTCTCGTTTTCCCCTCCTCCTTGGTGCGGTGCACACCCTAAGATGACTTACTCACCTAGACGGAGGGAGTATCAACATTCACAATGTCAAATCAATATTTTTACACTCATTATAAAATGTAGTTCTTATACTCATTATAATCAGTATTGTAGATATTGATATTTTTAGTATAAATTTGGTCATGGGATTTCATTGATGCCTGTCAAAGAGTGGAGGAAGCGGAGCTTAGGGCTTGCATTGCCGGTCTCTACATAGGTATTTCTCTTCATAATCCTGTAATTTTAGAGACCGATTGCGCTTTTGTGGTAGCGCCTCTTGCATCGGGGACTATGACAGTCTCGCTATGCGTGACTCAAGATGAAAGCGTTGAGCATCTCGAAGTTGATCAACAATCTTCAATTGTCAAAGATTAGCCGCTCGCCAATAAGGTGGCACACTTAATCGCTAAGTATAGCTTTGACAATAGATTAGATGGTATTCTTGTAAATAACGCATCACCTGTGGTGAATATTGTATCGAATGAGTGTACCGGTGTGGCTGGTTAATTAATATAAGGTGGTGTTTAAAAAGTATATATTTGGTCAAACACTTTGCAAATGGTCGACGGGAGTAAAAGGACCAGAGGGAGTATCATGCATGCGGAGTAGGCAAAAAATTGCTCATTTTAGCCGGTCGAAGTCTCAAAGGGTGCGACTGCGAGGAGGGAGGCGAAGGTCGGGAGGCGGACGGTTGAAGGAATTAAGTGAAGTTACATCCACGCTACGGCATGGCGTGCGAAACAAAGCGAAGCTATACCGCGTGCCTATGATATGGGTCTAGTAGACATGACATCTAGTGGGTCTCGCATAGTTCTCGAGAACTCTTTGGGGGCTTGCGATCGTTTATCCACGGGCAAGCCAAGAACCCCACGCCGTCGAGACGCCTCTACTCGTCCCGTGTTAGACCTCACAACAGTTCGCTCCCGATCGTCCCGCCCTTTCACATTAGTTCGCTCCCGCTTTTATGGGTACAACAGTTCAACTTCTCCTAACCCTCCTCCAAAATCCATGGCCTCCCAAATCTCCATGGTCGCCGCTGAGTACCAGGTTAGAGCCATCACCGGCGATCAGTTCATCGTCATCTACACACGTGGATCCGCGACGGTGAAAGCATGGCTTGCTCGCTTCCTACGCATGTTCAACAGTTCAATGGATGAGTGGGTCGCTGGGCTAGATGTTGAGTACACCACAGTCGTGGGATGAGAGAAGGATCTAAAGGACGAAGAGAGGAAGAAGCCCACCGTGATCCAGGTTTGCGTCCATAACATTTGCTTGGTCTACCACATATGCCATGCCGACGTTGAGTGCCTGGATTTTAAGAACTTCCTCAAGGACAAAAGAGTGAAATTCGTTACTATAGGCTTTAAGAACGACAAAGAAGTCCTGCGTCGGATAGGTCTCGTTGTAGGCCAGCCCTTCGATCTCCAGAAGGCAAGCCTGGTGTCCTCCTCTCAACCTTCAATGCTGACCCTGGCAGCAGCCATGATTGATCCTTCATACACTAAACCGAAGAAACCTCATCACGAGTTTCATCATGCATGGGAGTCGAAGACATTAGATGAAGATCACATCCTGTACGCAGCAATGGATGCCTACCTTTGTTTAAATATCTACATGGGTTGGATGAAGAAGAAGAGCCCAGTGTCCGGTTCAAGCAAAGAGCGTCAGCGAAGAGGATGAGGAAGAGGGAGGAGGACGAAGTCGAGGACGTGGAATCGGACTCCGAGTAGGTGGCAGTGTCGTCGCCCATGCTGGTTCTACTGCAGTGTCAAGCTGA